>CM050166.1:151674978-152274978 GCA_027410445.1 Discoglossus pictus | reverse complement strand
ACACTTTAGCAGGTTCTTCTTGTGGACTTTCTCCTGTCTAAATTGTAGTGTGGAGAGCTGGATTTCATTGGTTTGGTTGTCAAACAGGATTTGTTGGAAAGGGTCTGATCTTGCCAGATGTCGCTAAATTTAAAATCTGAAGATAGTACTGGTCCCTTTGACAAGGTCTCACTGATGATATGATAAATAAATGTAACAGCAATATGGTGGTACATTTTCAGTCTTATTTGCATAGTTAAGTGAGCAATTCCATGAGAGAATAGGTCTTGTCGACTGTTTGAGACACATTGATATGCTCCAAATAGTTTTCTCTTTTCTTACTGTATAAAATAACTTTTTTTTTCAATCTTCTTTCTGCCACCATAGCATACATTGTATCTATTCTTAATGTTGCTATAAATACTTTGATCTCCGGCCCAAAACACGTGATAATTGCTAGTTAAATGATTACTAATGGATGAAGAAGATACAATATAAGGCTCATTGTCACTTTAGGTACTCTTCTTGTGCTTACCTAATTCCCAATTACTTCTGCTTTCAGATCCATTCATTACCATTTAATTTTAGTCTATTGATTACATTGGTGTAGACTGGAGTAAATATGGCAGTCCAGTTCTATAGGTGCAAATATTACAGCACATAGTAATACAATTTATTGAACTAATATGCAAAACAAAGAGACAAGTATTTCAGAGATATTTTGAAGTATGGGACAACATGTTAAGTGGGGAATTAAAGACACACAATGGAGGCTCCACATATATATATTTATTATTATTAACCTTTATCTGTAACACGCACATTCCATAGCACTATAGAGGGGTAAGTGCTATATGTAATATCAAGAACTTTGTCAATTTACTAATATTAAAACTTTTTTTCTCACAGTAAACTTGAAGTTTCTAATTCACCCACAAAGCATGTGCTGTTATCTATTTTTGCAGAGCATGTAACGTTAATGAGTCACTGGTTGTCTACATTTTTTGATTTTCGTTTTTTCCAGACCTAAGTGTTGAGACCACTAGTTAATCCTACACTGCAGAGAACCAATGTTTCAGTAATGAGGAGCCAAAGCATGATTAATTTACTTTTTACATTAGGTGCTGCAATTTGCCAAGTGAATGACATTACGCTGCGCACAAACAATCCCAAGATAATAGTATCCACATAAATGACATAATGATAACAATAATGTAGAAAATAAGTGTCAATACGCTAGACAGTGAGATCCCCTTTGCACTTGGCAAATTTCAGCAACCAGCATGCTACATATGTGGAGATTATCTTCTAAAGGTATTTATTAACCATTTATTATTATTTGAATTTATGGTTTACAATATATCCACTAGACTAACTTTTTAATTAATAATATTTGCTGAATTTACATATATTGGACAATTTGTACATTAAGCTTAGGTCCGGTCTACTACTGAATTAATAAAAAAAATACTGAATTTTTATCCAATGGTAATTAAATGTCATTGTGTACTCCTCATTTTGCTGTATACGTGCATTATCAATTTGTTTGTAACGTCTACCTATTATAATAAAATAGTTTATAGCCATTGATGGCTAGGATTATCCATAGTTAGGATTGGATTGTGTCAGTAAGGGCATTCTTCCAGGCAGGTGGTACCCATTGAGGACCTAGCCAGCCTATAATTAGGGTTTTCAGCTAAATTATTTTGGTGACTGGCCTTTTTGGCATCTTCAGTTTTGGCTAAATATACAGTTGAATAAGTTTTAAACTATAATTTAATTAAGGTTTGCATTTCCTATTACCCAATATTTGTTATTTAGAAGGTAGATAAGTGGAATAGCCTTCTAGCGGTTAATGAATTTAAATATGCCTGAAATAAGCATAAGGTTATCCTGAAGGTTAATTAAACAAAACGTATACAGTAATTACATTGAATGGGCAGATTACACGAACCCTTTTGGTTATCTGCCATCAAATCTGCTACATGCCACAGATCCGATGCCCTCTTACCCACAATCAAGTGACCATTCCTTATCAACAAATTCTTTCCTTTAATTTCCCAATTGTAGAACTACTACCATTAGTCAGCACAATCACTTCTACCTTAATTACCAGTACTGACTTTTAACATAAGTACTTTCCTTTTGCTTGTCAATTTCAATGCTGATACCAGATGTTGCTGTACCATGCTTTACCAAGTGTGTACTGCTGGTTACTGGTGGAGATCACTGAAGATGTATTTGTTGGAGCAAATGAGGAAGATGGTTTTGCTTTGTTGGCTTATTATTTGAAGACACCATAGATAAAAAAGGGTTTGTAGCGATAGATAACTGCTGTTGTTGTATCGTCCTGCCCTATCACCATAGACTTTGTAGTACTTTTCAGCAGTGCTTGCAGCTGTGCTGGTTGCATGTAGTACAAACTGCATCTTTTAAAAGGAGCAAGTCAAGTCAGCAATGGTTGTTTTTTCTATATATAGCGGCTATCAGCCTTATTAAATTGTGATTCAGCCAATTGAATAGGGCTCTATTTAAGCACATAGCATAGTTTGTTTACAGAAGTTTTTAGTTCACTAACTAAAAACTTTTGTAAATAAAATAGGCTCTGTGCTTAAATAGAGCACTATTCAAATGGCCAAATTGCAATTTAATAAGGCTGTATATATGCAGAAGCACCAGTAAGGTTGCAGTAATGATATCAATATGATATTCAGGTTTGAGGTGTTTTTGTTCCACATGAGCAGAAAAATAAGCTAAATTAATCAAAGTGCATTAAAGTGACACAGCACATGTAGCAAATATTCTATGATTTAAAATTTAGTTTATAACAAGTACTTTATCAGTTGAATGTTGTTAAAAATGTATTTTCCTACAGTAAAATAACATTGAAGTTTGCCATTTTGAAATGTCAACCTTACTAATCCACCCACAAAACATTATTTTAATGAGAGATAATTTCATTTAGCTACTGATAAGCTCCTGAGACATTGGGTTTATTGCTTTTGGAGCAGTTGTCTGGCAAAAAGGGGCTTGGCATGCCCAGATCTAGGCGACTGCACAGAAAACAGTAGTGGTTAAAATAAATGATCTCTCACTAACAAAGCTTTTCAACCTCTATTTGTGGGTGTATCAGAAAGTCTAACCGGTAGCTCAGAATAGCAGACTTCACTGTTATTTTACTGTAGGAAGTACATTTTTTTAAATAAGATTCAACTGATAAAAAAAATGATATTAAATATTAAATAGTACCATATTTGGCACATCCTCTGTGTCACTTTAACAAGTTAAGAATATTACCAAAACCTATTTATCAAACAGTATAAACTTTATAATACAAAATAAAGAAACTGATAGATAATATAGAAAGTTTTATATACTTTACTTACTTAATATAGCCCAAATTATCTTTGTAAATATATGCTAATTTATCCAAACTGATTATCACATATAATCTAATTTTATTAATTACATTAATTTAATATTAATTGAATAAGATGGGACGATACAGGAATGAGTCAGAAATAGACAACAGATAGATTTTTGCAGCAAACAAGGAAGAGGAAAAGTTAATATAAAATAATAAGCTACAGGTATAGACAAGCAACAAAGCAATCTAAACATATCTGCTTTTGAGGCTATAGTTTTTTTCAAGACGGTTCAACCAAGTTTACAAATTAATGACAACCATATGCATGTAAATGGTTTTTAAGCTATTATTTTGCCAGGCATTGTTTTGTTTGACATATTAAATGCAGCATGGGTATGGTAACGTTATTTTTAGAAAGAACTGATTATGAAGGAATTTTAATGCATTTCCCTAAGCAGGCAATTCTAGTATACAAGAGAATTAAACCTCAATTCATTATATAAGTTATATAACTTGTATAGAAACATTTAAAATATGGAAAAAGAGTTGGAATAAAATATGAGCTTTTTATTCAAAGAATGACTTCAAATATAAATGCCTTCATTTCAAAGTGATAAAGTACTTAATAGTATGTAAGAAGAATTATCGATAAAAGTTAATTTGTGAGTTAAAGAACCACTATAAGTAAAAGAATACATACAAAAAATAAACTTGCTGTAAAAAATAGTTTTGTTTTTTATAATTTACATTTCAAATTAAAAGCAAAGTAATAGAAGTTTGTTCTATCCATTTTGAATTATAATGCTTGACTTCTGATGCTTTCAAACTAGTATTCTAGTATTCAAAATACATTCCAGGCAGTATTCTTGGTTTTGTCTGGTTTATTGTTAAGTGGAATGTTCGGAAGGTTTTTTAACCACAATAGTTTGCTCAATGACTTCAGCATATAGTATGTGCATTGATCCCATCCAGTCTTTGCATAAAATTAAGTTCAAATGTGGAGGCTTTCCCTGCCATCATATGTCTGGTGACTCCATTGATTAAACTAGATATGTTAATGAATTATTTTTGTAAACACTGTACATAGTTCACAATGATGAAATGATGAAAGTATCTGCCCACTAAATTATTGATGGGGAAGGTCTTCTAATTATGCTACATATTTTTTAAGAACATTTCTTAAAAATGTATGATATTTACTATTAGGTCAAATAAACATCAAACTTCCCGTGTTCTCTTAATACAGTAGAAAATAAATCTAAGCTTTGTATACTTGCATACATTATTTCCATTCCAATAAGTGAATGACTAGAGCATCACACGCACTTGCAGTGCAAAAGACAGAATAAGGGAGGTCGTTAAACCTGATGACAAGCTTAGAAAACATCAGCCTTATTAAATTGCGATTCGGCCAGGGAAAGGGCTCTATATAAGCACAGAGCATATATTTTTTACAGAAGTTTTTTTTCTATCCAAAAGCAATGTCTTCACTAACTAAAAAACTTCTGTAAAAAAATATGCTATGTGCTTATATAGAGACCGATTCAATTGGCCGAATCACAATTTAATAAGGATGCATATCAGGATATCAATTTTATACAATTATAACTTTATGGTGGAAATTGCTGTAATTCAATATTGTGAGTGGTAACAAGGACTCCAGATATTTCAAACAAATATGATATGCCGTATTTTGAGCATGTTCAAGTTTGCATTAGAAACCTGCACAATTTATTTCAAAATCTCACAAATCAGACACATGATAGTACTAATTGATAGCTCCTTACAAGAATAAGAATTAAGTACTTTTAAAGATTCATAGTGCTCAGCGTATAATTATAAAGGAACCAACAGCCTTACTAAATTGCAATTCAGCCAATTGAATAGGGCTCTATTTAAGCACATAGCATATTTTTTTTACAGATTTTTTACTTAGTGAAGACCTTGCTTTTGGATAGAAGTTCACTAACTAAAAACTTCTGTAAAATAATATGCTATGTGCTTAAATAGAGCTCTATTCAATTGGCCGAATTGCAATTTAATAAGGCTGCAAATCTCCATTAGCAGTTTTAAGTAGTTGCACATAATGTTAAGATAAAAACTTGTGCTAAAGAAATTGGATTAATGTTATAAAACCGTTATCTAATTAATTGAGGAATTTCATACCCTGAGGTATCCACTGGAAGTAAATATGGCATTGAACAGTGTACTATGCCATGTATGATGTTTAGTAATAATTATAATTCCAATAGAACGGTACCAGTAATAGTTCTAAAACTTAACATTATTCAAGATGCTGTTGCATTTTAATTTTATCCCATGAACTGATATTTATATTTGGTATTTTTCATTGTACAATTTGCTGTAGTTTTACACTGATTTATTCAGTTTTTTTAGCTCATCTAACCCATTCTCCACTGGAAGGACCTAAATTGTCCTTAGCGACAATGTGCTGCTAGCCATTCCTGCTATTCAATACAATAGTTCAAATGCTACTTCTCTTGACAATATAATACACATTTCTTTCTTCACAAGAGCTGTCTCAAAAGAAAAATACATATTTGCACCTTGAGAACCTTGTTCTTGCAAAAGTTACATTTTAACAATGAAAAATAAAGAAGAAATATCTGTTTACTGTATAGATGTTATTAAGTGGGCTAAGCCATAAGCATTGATGTTATACACATACAGTTTTGCAAGAGATAAGCCATTTAATAGTACTACAGCTGAAGAATCACATTATGCTCTAACCGTAAGCATTCAGAAATAACCTATAATTGGTTAACTGAAATGTACTGTTATATTTTTCTTTAAATATATTTTTATTGGAAAACCAAAACATTATACAAACAAATAACTAGTATAAAAGTAAAAACATACAATATACAAACATATATATTTCAAGGTTTGCGTTATAAAATATTCAATTCAATTCCTGAATATAAAATAAAAGTTAATTTGCTATTGTATACCTCTATTGATTCAAGAGGCCCATTAATGCTCCAGGAGAGGTTGCTTTTTTCCTATCTAGTTGCAATATGTTATTTTACAAAACAAAATATTGTTGTTAATAGCTTTCTATTTGCAAATGTTATTTTTTTATGGAACATTCCTATTTAACAAATGTATGGTGTAAGTTATATTTGTGTACCATACATATCATTAATTACTGTTTTCTGCCATATTATTAATTATAGTATTAGGTTCTTCAAGTTCACAAATTTGCTTTTGAAAACTCCTGTAACTGCAAGTTAGCTTAAATTAGTTTTTGCAGGGGCCATAGAATGGAACCCTTTATTTATATTTCAATCCACTTTACATTTTCCGAGTGAGTGCGTTCCAAATGGGCTAATACTACCATTTTTTCATATTGTTTTGTGAGCCAGAAGGACTTCCCTGGTATCTTAAAGTTAACTCCATACCATGGGAGTCTTTGAAGGGCTTCCGATGCTACCTAAAATAAGCCCCTACCATGGGTGTCCATATGGACCCCCATGGTACCTCATGAGTGGGGTCCATCGCTGTAATATGGACCCCTGTCGTGGTAGGAAGAGTTTATCAATAGACTATCATGGTAAAGGAGTTAATAGTAGGCTCCATGGGGGTTCACAAGCACCCCAATGTCTATAGTTTAGTTTACTTTACTGTTCACTTAGCAGTAAATTTAAACAAACAATTGTACAATCCTGACCCAAGATCTGTCCCTGTTTTACAATGAACCTCCCAAGTGCATAATGAGTTTTAACGTCTAAGGGACATTGGTTGTGTAGTCATTTTTTTGGTTCCATTAGTTTTCTGTAATTTTTAGAAAGATTATATCCCTTATAATATGAATTCAAGATGCAAAATGTGTTTCTTGTAATAGGATAATATTATTTATTTTTCTATAGTGCTGAAATGCTTCTTTTATTAGGACTATTGAAACCGTTTACCTTATGAGATACCATATTAATTAGTGTTATGCAACGTATTGAGCTTGAGAACTAAAACCAAAACATTTCATTCCTCTTAAAATGTATTATTCCATTTATCTTGGCATCTAGATGAAAGAAGAAGTGTTATTTTAAGAATAAATAATATATATTAATGTTCTTAAGTTGCAAATTTAACTGAATACTATAAATAACAATGAAAACATTTAACACATAAAAGGCATAAGTGCCCAACTATTGCCTCACATGCATAAGGATTGGATATCTACTTCTGCTCTTCAGAAGAGTTGATATCACATCCATGGCTACACCAGCCAGAAATTCTAACATGCCTATATAATAAAAAAAATGTTTTATCTCTCATGTGTTAACTTTCTGCAGCTAATATCAGAGTAGTTGATCTAGTCTTCTTATATTGTGCTTGTAACAAAAGTCGTTTGAAATTGCACATAAATTCTTGAGTATCACTTTGTTTTTGCAAATGTCCTTTAAACAAATTTAATCTTTTAAGAAATGTAAGTCCTTCATGTAAGTTGTCCACTTTTAAGTGTTTCACTGTATATGTTGTTTTTTCATAAGAAAGTATTTATCTAAATGGAAAGGCCAGTTATATTGTATAGAGCTTTTCTGAAAAACTTCTTTCAACGGTTTCAAGTCTCTTCTGTTTTCTAGTATCCCTGAAAATGTTTTCTCTTGTTTCATAATAAATTAGCATTACTATTATGCCTCTTTTCCTTTAGGAAGACTTTGTGCCTAAACAAAGTGTACTTTCGCCATTTTCAATCTGGCTTTGTCTAATTCCAGAAACAAATCCTTAAATATTTTTTGTTGTAATATCCTTAATGTTAGTATATTTCTCAAGTATTCCACTCAATCTTAATTTTGATCTATGAGATCTATATTCTAAATATTTTTGTCTTATGAATATTATGTCAAGTATTTCACTTTGTGGAGTTTAATTCAAGATACAATCCGCTATTGGATTGCATTTCTCTTTCATCTACTCTTTGACTGAGTTCTTCTTGACTTTTTTATTTCATCAATTGTTTCATTACATTTTTCTCATTCAACTTATCTTTTGTACTTTTCAGTGTGATCTTGTTTTGTCACCCTAGGTGGCTCCAGATGTTGACTCCTTGCTCACTGTGTCTTAGGACACCTCACTGATGAGGCCCAAAGAGTGGCCGAAACGTACGTCTGGAGTTTACTGTTTCTCCTGTTCAGGGTAGAATTGCCTTGTATGCCTGAGCTGGATCACTCATTTGAGTGAGACCAGACTGATATACAGTACTACAGGATATTTCTCCCTGGGAATGGCACTATTGAGCTAAAAGAGGCTGCTCTCTGAGTAGATTACAAGGCCTATAGAACAAATCTACTCAGGTGTTCTTTGTTCTCAGGTTGAGCACCTCTGACTTCGTTTTTATTTTTGCAGCATGTTATGTAGGCCTATATAAAGTCCTGCTCTCATCTATGTCCCCTCTTCTGACTGTTGTCAGTGACTTATTTATACAGTGAAATAAACAAAATTAGCTTTTATCTCTTCTCAAAAGATAACCAAAAGCCTTTCTTCAAATATTTTACATTTATCAACAAAACTAAATAATTTGGTCTTTGATTTGCCTAACTGTAATGGAAAGTATCTAAAGACTAATAAGTAAAGATTGTCTTTAAACAAATAGCTTTCCATTTAAGGAAAACAAATAAAACTTTTTGAAGATGGGCATTTGAGGTCAGTAGTAGATGCCACTGTTCTATCAACACCAACTGTAACTTCAAGGAGACCTATGCGCTAATCAAGATTGGACCGTTACTTCATCATTAATGCCTGTCCCGATACTCAAAGTTCTCCCCCTTGATTACCACAAACAGCATCTGCTATTTGTTTCCAATGGTTTAAAGTATATGTGGGAGGCTATGCCCAAAGTAGATGCGTCCTCAACCACTCATTTTCCAGTGAAAGTCCAATTTTTGGTCAAATAAGATCAATAAGCAGGGGTAGCTAGTGCATTGGGGCAACTGCCCTCTGAAAATGTTAGCTGACTGTACAAATACATTTTAGTATATCTATTATTTGAATTAATATTTTCATTATTATTATTATTCACTTTTTTTGTGTGACTGAACAATTATCGCTCCCAACCTCTCTCATAAATGTAATAAAAGTATAAGCTTCATATTTTTAAGAATTTTCAATTCAGACTTCTGCTATAGAAATTGTGTGTCACTACTGTTATTGCCTTAAAACAAAAAAGGGGGAGCTAGTGAGCTCCTGTCATCTAGGACAGTGTCCTGAATCTACCTTAACAGTAAGCCAAGTGAAAGGCCGTCTTGTGCAGCACTAATGAGAGCTACAGGGCGTTTGTTATAAACGCCCTAACACACAGGGGGAGCTCTCACACCTTGTCATAAACACACAAATGGAGAGGGGAAGAGCTGCTTACATAGGAGGGAGTCAAGATCAGTCAGGAAGTTATCCTTGGACCAGAGACAGTAAATGAAGGGACTTTCAATGATCATTCCATTAAGTAGGTTGAATTACAAAATCCTCCATTCTGAATTTATATTTATATAGATATGTCTATTAAGTATAAATACACATGTCTTTGTATATATAGAGTTTTGTAATATTAAATGCCCCTGTCTGTATATCGCTTTATGATTTTAAATAACCCTGCCTTTGTGTGTATATATAGTTTTATGATCATAAATGTCCCTGCCTGTATCTGGAAATAGTTCTATAATTATAAATGCCATGCATGAGTGTGTATATATAGTTTCATGATTATAAATGCCCCTTCCTCTGTGTGTATATATTGTTTTATGATTAAAAAATGCCCTGTATGTGTGTATATATAGTGATGTGATTATAAGCCCCCCTACCTGTGTGTATATATAGTTCTGTGATTATAAAAAGCCCCGGCCTCTGTGTGTATAGACTTACCATATATACTCGAGTATTAGCCGACCCGAGTATAAGCCGAGGCACCTATTTTACCACAAAATACTGGGTAAAACGAGTGACTCGAGTATAAGCCGAGGGTGGGAAATGTGCTGCCCCCCATGCCCTCTGTGTCTCCATCTTGTGTCCCCCTCTCTCTCCTATGTCTCTTCTCCCCTCTCCCTTCCCTGTGTCTCTTCCCCCCTCTCCCTTCCCTGTGTCTCTCCCCCCTCCTCATTCTCAACCTCCCTCCTCAACCCCACTCCTCAACCTCAGCCTCCCTCCTCATCATCCCTCCTCATCCTCAACCTCCCTCCTCAACCCCCTCCTCCTCAACCCCCCCCTCAACCCCCCATCCTCATCCTCAACCCCCCCATCCTCAACCCCCTCCTCAAGCCCCATCCTCATCCTCAACCCCCTCCTCAACCTCCCTCTTCAACCTCAACCCCCCTCCTCATCATCAACCCCCTCCTCAACCTCCCTCCTCATCCTCAACCTCCCTCCTCATCCTCAACCCCCTCCTCAACCTCCCTCCTCAACCTCAACCCCCTCCTCAACCTCCCTCCTCAACCTTAACCCCCATCCTCAACCCCCTCCTCAACCTCAACTTCCCATCCTCAACCCCCTCCTCAACCTCAACCCCCATCCTCATCCTCCCTCCTCATCCTCCCTCCTCATCCTCAACCTCCCTCCTCAACCTCCCTCCTCAACCTCACTCCTCAACCTCAACCCCCCATCCTCAACCCCCTCCTCAACCTCAACCACCCCATCCTCATCCTCCCTCCTCATCCTCAACCTCCCTCCTCAAACTCCCACCTCAACCTCAACCTCCCACCTCAACCTCCCACCTCAACCTCCTGCCTCAACCTCCTGCCTCAACCTCCCTCCTCATCCTCAGCCCCCTCCTCATCCTCAGCCCCTCTCCTCATCCTCAGGCCCCCTCCTCATCCTCATCCCCCTCCTCAACCACCTCCTCAGCCTCCCTCCTCAACCTCAACCCCCCCATCCTCAACCCCCTCCTCAACCTCCCTCCTCAACCTCAACCCCCCCATCCTCAACCCCCTCCTTATCCTCAACCCCCCCTCTTTCTACCCCCCCCTCATTCTACCCCCCCCTCATACTAGCCCTCTAAATACCCCCCCCCCCCCTCCCCTCACTTAGCTGCTCCGGCCTCCGCTCCATCCGGGTCTTGACGTGGCGCGCATGTAATGTCACGGCATTAGCATATACCGGGTGCTGGCTTTTTATGTATGTGTTGTGTGTATTTATTGTGTTTTTCATTTTTTCGGGTTGCGGACGATTTTTGCGAGTCCGTAATGTGTGTTAACGTGTCTCGTATGTTGTTTGCATTGCGACGTAAAATTTGCGAGGGTTGCAGTTGCTTCGAGAGGTCCGCAGTTGCTGGCAAGGAGCCCGCAAGCGTGAGCAACGGCTCGAGCGGGCTCGCATGCTCACAACTATATATGTGACACACACACACACATTATATATATACACACACACAATATACACACACATTATATATACACACACAATACACACACACATTATATATACACACACAATATACACACACACACAATATACACACACATTATATATACACACACACACAATATACACACACATTATATATACACACACAATACACACACACATTATATATACACACACAATATACACACACACAATATACACACACATTATATATACACACACAATATACATACACATTATATATATATATATATATATATATATACACACACACAATGCACACACACACACAATATACACACACATTATATACACACACACACAATATACACACACATTATACATACACACACAATATATACACACACACACAATACACACACACACACAATATACACACACACACAATATACACACACACAATATACACACACAATATACACACACAATATACACACACACACAATACAATACACACACAATACACACACACACACAATATACACACACACACACACAATATACACACACATTATATACATACACATGGTGTTAATGATCAGTGTATAAGTAAGACAATTAGTTTATCAATTCTAAGTGTAACTCTGCTAATCCACCTTAAATGGAAAGGTGGGCGTGGTTATTCCAGAGGGGCGTGGCTTGGAGCCGGCTGCTGGTGCATGATCCATAGGCACTCTGACAGTACAGGCATCTCTCCAGCCCCTTATACCTGCAGCATGGGACCCCCACAGGGCATCGAGCGATTTGAGAGGCAAGGGCAGCGCAGCTTCAAACTCGGGGAGCTGCTGTTCTCCTGCCCGCCTGGGGAATCACTGCGAGTACACGGACGGTGGGATAATCAGCCAGTGTGTGTATAACATGGTCCAGGCCTGACTATTATCCACATAGTAGATGGATTACGGTATCAGTTCCTCTCCTACACGTGGGTGGAAGCTGTAGGGGGTGCCTTCCCAGCAACTGAGGCTCTTGCCCACAGCCCTCGCTATGCGAGGGCCGCAGCTCTCAGTGATTTCACATCTTCCTCAGACCACATTATCTCCCTGTCACTCACAGTCAGCTACCCAGGCCCGGCTCCTCTAGCTCTGAGGCTTGCTCCAGTCCGCGGATCCCCGGTGTTTCCTGTTCCCCAGGCCAGCCTAGCCCCGCCTCCCCAAGGTAGCCGCACTGATCAGAGCTCGGAGCTCCGTGCGCCGCCTGAACCTCCCCCACTACCCGCGCTCTCACCACATTCCTGCGGGTTTGCCGGGCTCCGGGATGGTTCGGCTAGTGGCAGTGGTGGCGTCTGGCTCCCCCTCCGGAAACAGAACCGGGGACTGGGCGGCCCTGCACGGGGCATTGTGGGGAGGAGGTGGCTGCTCCATCCCAGCAACTGAGGCCCTTGCCTACAATGTTAACAAGTTTATAATAATAAGATTATCTTTATTTACTTGTTGGTACTAATATACATACTATACTATATCTTTCAAGATATTGCCCAAACAACATATAAACCCAATACTAGACTTTATCCAGGAGGAATAATTTATTACAATATAATGAAAAGCTAGATGGGGACATGTTAATTTGCACTAATATATTGTGATGCTAAAGTAATAAATATAATCTTATTTATTGTTGAGATCTTAGAAGATCTTCTAAATAAATAAAAGTAAAGACTAGTGATATAGTCTATCATCTCTGAGTTAGTAGCTATATAAATATATATGTATATCCGAATACTCCTAAAATATAAGAAAATAAAATGGAGAGATATAGTGCAATGTTATCCAAATATAGTAGGTTTTTAAATATGCATAGCTTTTAAAATAAGCATAGCACTATAATATGTGAGTTAGCAGCTTTCCATGTTTTGAGACCGTCTAAGATATTTTAAATATTAAATCTACGTTGGTTTTAATCAAAATTGGTTCCCATGACAACAGAGACTATAAAGAGGGATGTCTCAGCGTCATGGCGGTAACCCCTGAGGAAATTGAGAAACGTGCGTCGGGAGAGACGCTGCAACGTGAGACGCGTGTTAGTGACGTCATCGCGAGGCGTCCTAACCGCGATCTCCATGCTCTAGGGGTTTAACTAATTGTCAGGGACACAGCGATACATACCAATTGTTAGGGACACAGCGATATATCTAATAGCCCAAAGAATATCAAGCCAAGGCTCCTTAACAATTCAGTCACCTCCTAACAGGAGTTCAAAAACAAGGGAACTCTAGGAATGATATAGGGGATATACTGGAACTAAGCAATAGGCAGTACTCCTGCAATATAGCCCAATTTAGCACTTTATAAATTCATTACGATTGAATTTAAGTTAACCTAAGTTATAAACTAATTTATTCAATAGGGCTAAACACAACTTGTTTTGCAAGCACCGTCAGCACTTTATTATAGCACCTTATCATAGCACCTTATATAGCACCTTATATTCACAGCACCTTACAGACAACTTTTAAAGGAGTATTAAGCCTATTTTTATAAGTCCATACATATTATATCCTCTTATCCTTTCCCACCTCCTGTTTTAATTGCAGTGTCCATTTTTAACTTTTGTAGCAATTTTTGAAAGTAAATTATTAAAAGCTAAGTTTTAATCAACTGGGTCTCTTACACCATTGAGATTCACAGGTGTGCACTATAAAAAGGGTCCCTTTTCTCTTCTTCCATTATTCATTTTGTAAATAAGACACCAATTATTTAAATACCTGATTAGCCCCTGATGCACTGGGTTCATTGTCTTCTATGCAGTCACATAGCACTGAGCATGCCTAGTTTTATGTGCAGAAGGCTGCATGACAGTCAGTGGACCAAATGCCTCAGGGCTAATTAAGAAATTTAGGAAATGATGTGTTTGTTGTCACAAACTCCTTTTTAAAAACAGATATTTTCAATGTATTCAGATTTATGTACCAATTACAGAATCGTAAAAAGTTTTTTTTAACTGAATAGGAGCAGTTAAATGAAAGAACATGTGTAATGCATATATAACCATTTTAACTATTTTTTATTGTGATTTTGTAATTTTTAAGTAGCATATCAGATGTACATAATCATATGATAGCATTTATAAAATATAGTTTATAAAACAATATATAACGCTTAACCAAATAAAATACAGTTTAGATCATATTTATGTTAATGAGATAATATATAGTGACTTAGCTAACTCCACCCAACAAGAACTTAACAAATAACAAATATTTTATGCTCAATTTTCTTTTGTGAATCTATAAAAATGTTTGTCAGAACAAAGATACACAGCACATAATACATTTTATCATTGGTCATCCACAGTTGAAAATCCTAACCAAAAACAGAATTCATGTCCATTATTTCAAACCATAGAGAAGACAATCTCAGTAGTATGGAGACAAAATCCCCATGTGTCTCTCATGCCATGAAGCAATATACTGGAGCCATGGGGGAAATATTTTGCAATTACAGTTGTCACCTGATAGGACATGTTCAATAAACCTTCATATTCACTTTACTGTATAGTGCATAGTTGGGAAAATATTTGTGTCCACTCCTTTATCTCAAGTTATCTTCCCAAAGCAGCCTCACACTTCACTTGGCATTTCAACTTATACACATGACCATGTTTAAAATCAAATGCTGTTCAGAAATGGATCCTTGCGTCATAGACTTATTATAAAACATATTTCTTGAAGATTCATAGTTTTTCATATAAATGGTGACAACCCAGGAGGTGGTCTATTTTAACCCCCAAAACTCCTGCCTTTGAGCTACAGGACACCTCCTCCAGGATCGTGAGGGGATAGGCTTCTCGGTGCCCGGCAGTCATTTCAGGATCATCTGCAAAAGCATACATAACAAATCAATAAGTGGTACAGTCTTTTACAAGGTCCTTATGGCCATTATAATATTGTTTTGATTATTCTGGTGGTTAATGTTCATCATGGTCCAGTGGCTTGACACAAAAGTTCAAGTGTCCTGGGGTTCATGACAAGAACAGTTTTAAAGGATGTTAGAACAACTGGGGAAAACAAATAATATGTGGCTAAAGAAAAGTCCTCTGATCTTCACATACACTTTTGGATCTTGAAGGGCTGTTGGTTGTGATGGGTCAGGAGAATCCCACCCTGGCTCCAAAAAGCAGGTTGTAACATAAATTATTCCTCCAACATTAGAAATCATAGCCCTTAAAGGAGCCCGCAAGAGTTACGACTATTAAACTGGCCTCTTTCATCTACCCGCAAATGGTCTGTGGGTTACAGGCGGAAAATCCCTACGGGCCATCAAAATCTGAACTCCGTCCCAGCTAAACCTTTGATCTGTCATAAATGTTACTATCGCAAATCGCTATTAAATTGCTACAAATCCCCAAGGACGCACTGGCGTTCAAACCCGTAAACAGCCAATCGTGACAAAAATCCTACGGGAGGACACACAAGGGGGTTAAAGTCCTGTCCGTAGCACTGTAAATGCAAATATAAACACAATACTGCCTTTTAAATTAAAGGGAAAGTGATGTAAGGTATTAAAATTAATAGCACAACATTCTCAAGCTAGCAAATCTGCAACAAAAAAATTACTTATTTTATGTTTAATTTCCCTGTTATATCGATCCCGTCAATCAATGTGTTAATACGTAAGAATACATACTTACTAGAATGTATTATTTATTGTTTTTTTTCATCCCTACGACCCCCTATGACTTTTGGACAGCAAATGCGGACCCTCGCGAAGCGAGTGGCCGTATTTGCGGAGGTGGAGGCTCTACGGCGCCTCACAAGCGGTTACAAAAGGCCACAGAAGCAGGACTTAAAAAAAAAACACAAAACACGCAATGCCTAAATGCGGACTTACACAAAAAAATTGTGAGCTGCGGGACTTAGAAAAAATCCATCACGGACTCGCAAAAATACAACCTTAACGGATGAACCGCGCACAGCGGAAAACATAAAAAAAAAACACAAAATACACACAAAAATACAATAAAAACCTTACCCACAGCAAGGGGGTCACTTAGGACATCTGGAAGACAGGTTAAACCTCGATTTCAGTCCAATTTACAAAGTTTAGACAGTGGAAAATCGCCTAAGCGAGAGAAAAAATGGCCGCTGAAAAAACGAAAAATGAGGCTACACAACCCCAAAGCCACAAAAAAACGCCAAGCACATATGACTTTTACAAATACCCATACTACCTACAACATACACCATTAGCAAGGACGCTAAATCATCCAAACCCGCGTACCACATACACATTCGCCGCCATTTTATAACACTAACTTACAGAATGCGGAAGTTCCCAGCTACACAAACGGCTTCCCCTCGTGCAGCCTATTTACACTACACACTGCACATATTGCTGACACTTACACCTCAGCTCACCAAGAGTACATTGTATGCTGCAGAAACATCAAAACAGATTGTTAGCTCTTCAGCACATTCTGTGCTGCATATATTAATTACAAATAGGTAAAGTATATTAATTTATGATTTCATTAATAAATTAATTACCATCAAAAAATATACACAAAACAAAAAACCCCACAGTATCCCAAAAAACCACAAAGACCTTCAGCGCGCTCCTCACAACGAGAGCCAATAGTGCTCATAGGACACAAAGTACACCAGGGGAGAACCTTGCAATAAGCGCCAAAAGGAGATCAGTGCGGGCCTTACAATAAGCACAAAAGCGCTGATGATAACAAAAAAATACACCAACCCAGAGGCTCGCAAAGAGCGCCAAAGGCGCTCAATGCAAGCCACATGATGAGCGCCAAAGGCGCTCAGCCCGAGGCTCGCAATGAGCGCCAAAGGATCTCAGACCACCAAAACACTTACTCTCTCTGCAAAACAGCATTACCTCCCTTACAATTTTATTGCCGTCATTTTTTTGACGGGCAAGTCGCTAGTATTAAAATATTTAAGGGTACAGGTTGTATTTTAATCATGCAGCCCTGACATGCCTGCAATTTATTTTAATGAATACAAAAAGAAGGTTAAATGAATTACATAATAGCCATTAACTTGCAAATAAAACAGCAAAATAAAATGGTATTGCCCCTATAACTTTTTGACTGAAAAAGCTGAATGGAGTCACATCTGGATGCAATTAAAGTGTCAAATGATTTAAAGGTCTACTGAAGGCATTTCTTTATTTGCTGCATCTTGAAGAGGATTTTTGATAATGTTGAACAGTGCTTTTCTTTTATGAAATTGAAGATTCAGGAGTAGAATATACTGCTTTGAATATATAACTATCTTTGTGGGGTTGTCTCTGCCAGCCAATGAGCAGCAACATAGCTGTATGAGTCATAAGTGTCTGACATGAGATATACAGTCCTTATTACTCTCTGCTCACACAGAGGGATTTGCTGTGGTCTTTCCTGTTAGTTTCCAATAATTTGAACAAGTTTTACTCTTCATATGTTTTTTCACAAAATCGAAAAATTATAGTGTTTAAAATGTGCTCTTTTGAATGCATGAGAGAAATATTTGGTACATCAATTTCTAGAACAGCATCATAAGGAAGAAGGATAAAGTTGTGTTACACAGGACAGGTTTACAAAGAGTATACTACATACACTTCATTTCATGAAAAAAATCTGCCATGCCATAAATTATTTACCATAGCATTTATTTAAGTATAAAAAAAAAACCCATCAGATTAAACCATGGACATGAGCGTGAGAAAAATTAAGTGACAATTATATAACTCTTAAAAACGGCCTTTTAGAGAAATAGATGTTTTGTTTTTATAACTTAAGAACCTAAGTTATTATAATATTACTCCTTTAACACGAATATTTAACAAATTATGCATGAATATTACTACTTTATTTGCAGCTGTTTAATAAAGATGTCAGAAAACAAAATACATTTTATTTTCAATGCCATTTTAAACCAATTATAAAATAATTTAAAATAAAGCAATTAAAGGTAAAATTGCTCTGCTGCTTTTCCATTATTTCATTAGTCAATTTATGTACATCATTGAAATCAATTTGTTAATTTACTAATGGAAATTCATTATACGCTTTATTTTCTTTTATTCCCTCTTAAAATGCTTCAGTAGTTTAACATGGGTCCACTGTAAGAACAAATAGAACTTTAAGATAATTTGGTTACAAAATACCTACATTATCAACTTTTTAGAATCAATATAAAGTTTTTATGTCACATCACTTGAACCTTATTTACTGTATATTGCGGGGCATGAATCCTAAGAAAAAACTAATTGCAAGCCACACATTAGTCTTACATAGGCCCCTGGACTCTTTGGGCATTCAGCTTGATGCTGTTCCTTGCTGTCTTTGTACACTGTATAATTTAATGCTACTTCTTCGGTTATGAGAGGCAGTCATGATGTAAAAACACTGGAAGCTAGTACAAGGCTGGAGGCTGATGGTACTGAAGATGTGAAGGGATGAACAGTAGAGAAAAGGACCTAAAACAAAAAATGTATACAGGAAAACAAAGCCAATGTCAGGGAGTAGAGAGAGCAGTGTAATGCAAGTCCAAGCAGGGGTGTAGGAGCCAGAATAATTCTGGGGGGATACAGTTCATACACAGGCCGTAAAATAGCTTATATATACATAAATACAAACATAGAAAAATCTGGGGGGGGGGGGGGGGGGCGGTGATTTGTCCCCCGTCCTCCCGGTCCCCCGTTCCTACACCCATGCCAAAGAGGATCAGAGAGCCATCAATCAACACAAAGGGTTAGGAATAGAAGGTCAATTAGGAATATCACAGGGAATAACACTGAGAAACAGTGCAAAAAATCTAGGCAATGTCCTGATTAACAAAAATGATTTATAGAGTCTCAGGGTGCTGACTGGATTAGGTGCAGGTTGTTCCAGAATTAGGATGTTGTGTCTTTAAATGTTGGGTGTTTTCTTGTTTGTAAAAGCCACTGCTCAAAGTTTTTACAAGCAAGGCTGAATCACAAGCCTGCATGGAGACCATAGCAATGCTGCTAGTAGGTAAATGTGTTGCAGGAAGGGAGAAACCCTGACAATACCCCCATCTCTAGGGACAGCCTCCAGACGTCTCAGATGACCAGGTTTCAATGGTTTGGAATGGTGAAATATACAAATTAGCCCATTGGCAGCAGGCTCCCAGGTATCAGCAACATGTTCAAATTCCTTCTAGTAGATCAAATACTACAACTGGCTACTTTTAACACGTGAGTCCATTGGAGGTGAAAAACATTTTGTACCACCAATAATAACAGGAGAAGGAAGCAGATGATACCTGTAAGAAAAAAAAGTTTTTTTATTGTAGAAGGTAGTTGGAGTTTCAATGCAACTTTGCTGATTTTTCCCACAATAATATGTGGACCAAATAACCTAGCAGCTAATTTCTGAAAAAACACAGATTCAAGTTGTGCATTGATAACCAAACACAATCTCCCACCATACGGAGGGATGCCATTCTTTGTATGTGTCATCATAGGTTTTGAGCGCTTTGAATGGCATGTTGCAAAGCCATAAAATGGAGTTTCAATTGCTGAAGATGTGTGTGGTGCTCTGGTAACAAAGGAAACAGGAACATTATGATCAAAATGCGGATGTATCCATGTTTAGCATAGAATGGGGTTATTCTAGTGCTAGAATATAGCATATTATTATTATTATTATTATTATTATTATTACTATAAGTGAATTCTGCAACAACTGTGAGGTGAAGAGTGTCCCACAATCAGATACTATTTGATCATGAATGCCATGAAGACAAAATTAAAGGTTCTGTTTGAATCAGTTTTGTAAATCAGTGCAGTGTTTTCTGTCCTGTTGCAGTAATCAGTGATACAGGTGAAAGTGGGTGTGGCTTGGCCTAAGTAAGTTATATCTGTGTGCATTTGTGTGAGGTTCTGTTTGAATCAGTTCTGTAAATCAGTGCAGTGTTTTCTGTCCTGTTGCAGTAATTAGAGTGCAGGTGAGAGTGGGTGTGGCTTGGTCTGTGTAAGTTATATCTGTGTGCATTTGTGTGAGGTTCTGTTTGAATCAGTTCTGTAAATCAGTGCAGTGTTTTCTGTCCTATTGAGGTAATCAGTGATACAGGTCAGAGTGGGTGTGGCTTGGCCTGTGTAAGTTATGTCTGTGTGCATTTGTGTGAGGTTCTGTTTGAATCAGTTTTGTAAATCTGTGCAGTGTTTTCTTCCTGTGGGCTATAATCCGGGTCCAGGTGAGAGTGGGTGTGGCTTGGCCTGTGTAATTTATATCTATGTGCATTTTGTCGTGTTCTGTTGAATCAGTTCTGTGGGGCAGGGCAGTGTTTTCTGTCCTGTGCTCATTCATCATTGTACAGGTGAGTAGGCGGGGTCTATTTTAACAAGGAAAGAGCGAGCTTGGGAGTTTGCAATCATTTCTAGTGTACGTATAGTTAGTGTGTAGGAGATTGAATAAAAGGAGGAAATCCAAAGGAAAGGGGTATTATAAGAAAAAACAAAACAAACGTATATATATTTGTTCTATTATGTTTGGGTTAAGGTGTAGAAAAGCATTCTTTATACAAATACATTGATTTGTTTTCTCACTGTATTTTTTGAGTCATGAGTCAGTCCAGTGGCAACCTCACTCAGTGTACATCCTGCCAAATGTATGCACTACTGAAACAGATGATCCAGGGTCCATACCTCTGTGACAGGTGTGAGCATGTTGCCTCTCTGGGAAGCTCAAATTGAATATCTGGAGAGGAGAATTGCAGCACTTAGTGATACTGCTCCACTGGAAAGGGAGGTGGTGCTCACGGAGCACAGTTTAGCTGGCCCTAGTATGGATGGAGGAGCTGGGGCTAGTGAGGATGACCAGGGAGGTAGCTGGGTTACAGTTACAAGGGGAATCAGGGGGAACAGGAGGAGGCAGGCCTGTTCTGAGTTGGCAAACAACAACAGATTTGCCAGATTGAGTGAAACTGTTGGGGATGTCCATTCAGGAATGGCAATGCCAGATAGAGCTGTTCCCTCTAACAGCCGGGAGAACAGTTCTACTGGAGGAGAGGGAGGGCAGAATAGGCAGAGCAACAGACATGTTTTGGTGGTAGGGGACTCTATTATTAGGAAGGTAGACAGGGTAATTTGTCACCCAGATCCCAGGAATCAAACAGTTTGCTGTCTCCCTGGTGCTCGGGTTCGGCATGTTGTGGATTATTGGGAGGGGCTGGAAATGCACCAACGGTCTTGGTACACATTGGTACCAATGACAAAGTTAGTCCTAAAGAATGATTTTAGAGAACTAGGGAATAAGCTTAAAGCAAGGACCTCCAAGGTAGTATTTTCTGAGATACTACCAGTGCCACGTGCTAGCCCAGGGAGGCAGATGGAGCTTAGGAAGGATAATGCATGGCTAAAAAAGTGGTGCAGTGCAGAGGGTTTTGGGTTTTTAGAGCACTGGGCTGACTTCTCACTTGGGTACAATCTCTATAGCAGGGATAGATTGCACCTTAATGATGAGGGAGTTTTTGTGCTAGGGGATAGGATGGTAGAACGGCTGGGGGAGTTTTTAAACTTGTAGGTGGGGGGGAGGGACTATATGGAAGTATTGGGATAAATAGGGAAAAGGGGAAAGGGATGAATTAGTTACCCATGAGGGAGGAGAAGGAGGAAGGGTTACAATAGACAGTAGGGAGGTATTAAGAAGGGCCTCAAATACAGTGGCAAGCATTTCACAACGGCAGAGCCATAGCAACATAAAGTGTACGCTTGCTAACGGAAGAAGTTTGCCTGGGAAAATGGACGAGCTAGAAATATTAGCAGTACAAGAAAAATAGGGCTTAATAGGCATTACTGAAACATGGTGTGATGAATCTCATGACTGGACTGTTAATCTGGATGGTTATAACCTATTTAGGAAAAATAGGAGAAATAGTAAAAGAGGAGGAGGGATCTGTCTGTATGTTAAGCCTGAATTTAAGCCTATAGTCAGAGAAGATATTTACGCTGGCACTAACAGCATCATTGAATCTTTGTGGGTTGAGCTAAATAGTGGAGGAGCTCATTCTAAATGCATATTGGTGGGAGTATGCTATAAACACCCAAATATAGCTGAAAGTGAGGAAACACAATTATTGCTACAGATTAGAAATGCAGCTAAGCAGGTGCAAGTTCTAATAATAGGAGACTTTAATTACCCTGAAATAAACTGGATAAATGAGACCAGCAGCTCAGCTAAAGGGGGCAGGTTCTCGAGTACACTCAGGGATCATCATCTGGCCCAGGTAATACAAGAACCTACTAGAAATGGGGCCATCTTGGATTTACTCATCACAAGTAATATTGATATAATATCAAATGCTAAAATAGGGGAACCCTTGGGGAACAGTGATCACAAAACAGTATAATTTGAGATTGAATACAAAAAATTGTAAGGGGCCAACAAAAACGTAAGGGGCTAACTTTAATGGGCTACGGGCAGCAATACTACATATAGACTGGGACAAAGAACTTACAGGGAAAAATACTGAAAATAAATGGACAACATTCAAATCCTTACTAAACAAACATACTCATCGGCATGTACTATGTGGAAATAGAATGAATAGGAGTAAATCATATCCCATGTGGCTTAACAATAACTTAAAGATCATGATGAGGAAAAAGAAACATGCATTTAAATTATACAAGAAGGAGGGAACAGAGGCAGCTTTATGTGACTATACTGGAAATCAACAAGGCTTGCAAAAGGGCTATTAGACTGGCTAAAATAGAAAATGAGAAGTCAGTTGCAATGGAAAGTAAGACTAACCCTAAAATATTTTTTTAATATATTAATGGTAAGAAGGCAAGGAAGGAAGCTATAGGAACATTACAATGTGACACAGACCATCTGATAATTAGTGACCAGAAAAAGGCAGATGAGCTAAATAGGTTCTTTTCGTAGGGAATTCACAAGGGAGTTACCAGTGGTTGGGACACCGCAACAAAATGGGGCTACACTACCATCACTAAATCATTGATTAACGCAGGAAGAAATCCAGAAGAGATTGCAGAAAATAAATGTTAATAAAGCCCCAGGTCTTGATGGAATACATCCATGGGTACTGAGGAAGCTGGGTTCTGTAATAGCCAAACCATTATATCTAATCTTTCAAGACTCACTCACTACAGGGTCTCTACCGGATGACTGGAGAAAAGCAGAGGTGATACCTATATTTAAGAAGGGATCAAGAGCAAATCTGGGGAATTATAGACCAGTGAGCCTGACATCTGTACTTGGGAAGCTTTTAGAAGGGTTAATAAGGGACAGAATACAAGAATATGTCTATTTGAACCAGGTCATAGGTAGCAGTCAACACGGATTTATGAAGGATAAGTCGTGTCAGACCAATCTAATTAGTTTCTATGAAAAGGGTAGTAGGAACTTGGATCAGGGCAACTCAGTGGATGTAGTGTTTTTAGATTTTTCAAAGGCATTTGATACAGTGCAACATGGAAGACTAGTGAGCAAACTAAGGGATACCGGAATTGCAGTAAATATTTGCTCATAGATCGAGAAGACAGGAAGCAAAGGGTTGTTGTAAATGGAACATACTCCGATTGGTCTAATGTGATAAGTGGGGTTCCTCAAGGTTCAGTATTAGGTCCTCTCCCTTTTAACATATTTATTAATGATGTAGAAGTAGGACTCGAAAGTAGATTCTCCATTTTTGCTGATGACACTAAGTTGTGCAAGGTAATAAAATCACATAATGATGTACTTTCCCTACAAAGGGATTTGCATAAACTAGAGAAATGGGCGGCTAAATGGCAGATGAGATTTAATACAAATAAATGCAAGGTTATGCATTTGGGAAGGAAAAATAGCCATGCAATTTATAATCTTAATGGAGCAAATCTATGGGTATCAGATATTGAAAGGGATTTGGGAGTGCTTGTGGACAACCACCTAGGTAGCAGTGCTCAATGCCAAGCAGCAGCTGCAAAGGCAAGTAAAATATTAGCATGTATTAAGAAGGGTATAGAAGCAAGGGAAGCAAATATAATTCTACCACTATACAAATTCCTAGTACGCCCTCATTTGGAATACGGAGTACAATTTTGGGCACCACTTCATAAAAAGGACATTTTATTTATTTATTTATTTATTTTATTCAGCTGGAAAAAGTACAGAGAAAGGCTACAAAACTAATAAGGGGAATGGAGGGGCTAAGTTATGAAGAAAGAATAACCAGACTAAATTTATTTTCTCTAGAAAAAAGGCATCTACGAGGGGATATGATTACCTTATTAAAATACATCCAGGGTCAATATAAGGCTTTGTCAAGTGAACTTTTTGTAGCAAGAGATTTTCAACTGACAAGAGGACACCCTTTGAGGTTAGAGGAAAAAAGATTTCACCTTAAAGAAAGAAGGGTGGTTAAACTGTGGAATTCTCTACCAAAGGAGGTGGTAACAGCGAATTCGATAGACAACTTCAAAAAGGGGTTAGATATATTTTTGCATAAAGAGGGTATTCAAGGCTATCCTAGATAACTAGCGAAGGAATATTGATCCAGGGAGAAATTTGATCGCCAGTTTCTGGGGTCAGGAAGGAATTTTGCAAAGTTTCAATGTTTTTTTTTTCTGTTTGCCTTCCTCTGGATCAATTAACAATTAATAATAAATAGTCCACATATTAAAAAGATCAATAGAGATCTAAAAAGGTTGAACTTGATGGACTAACTCTTTATTCATCCTCCAATACTATACTATTAGTAATTATTTAACAACAAATTATTTAATAACTAATCCGCATATTGGAGATCAGAGGAGATCTTAACAGGTTGAACTTGATGGACTGAAAGTCTTTTTTCAACCATAATTACTATGTAACAATGTAACTATGTAACTATGTAAATCTTGTATGATTAGACTGATGTTTCTTGTGCTGTAGGTAGTTTGTAGAATGGTACAAAGCATGTCATCTTGGTGTGTTGATCCTCTACAACCATAATGGTTGTATGGTGCTGTTAAGGAAAAAGATTGAAAAGGAAATCAGCTTTGTCATGGACCAAGGATAAGTAGAAAATGGGTAACAGTTGAAGAAGGGTGGCAGAGCAGGAATGTGAGGCCTTGGCCGGAGTACACACCTTAAAAGAGAGCACATCATTGTAAACAGACGACTGCAGGGGCAGCCACCTTAACTGACGGCTGATAAAACATTTTCTGTATGCCTGGGTGTTCTCCTAGTAAAAATTAATGGTTTTCTGCAAAAGCCACATACAAGATGGGCATATAAACTTTGTCACCATGGCAGTAAAGTCTGTCGTATTTACTGAGTGCTTGTCTCATTGGAAGTTGCCGCTGGCTACAGGTTGTGGATTTTGTTCAATTAACACAGTAGATGTTCTGCAGAAATAGTTAGATGGCAGAAAAGGCTGGGAACAAATCAAAGTGTATCTCTTGTAAAAACACCTTTTTCTCGTTTAGCATTTAACTTAAGTGTTCAAAGGCATGATAGTACTTAGACCAAATGTGCTATATGCTGTTCTAGAGTGGAAGAGAACACCAAGATGACGACCAGGTAAATGACAAAAAATATGCAAATATGTGCAATAAGTCTCTCAAGTTGCCATTTATGAAATGCTGAAAAGTGGCAGGCGATAAGCGGCAGCAGATAAGCATGACTAGATAAGTATTTATTATGTCCATATTGAGCTTGAAAAAGCTGTCTTTCATTCATCTCCTTCTCTCTTAATTTTAAAAAGGCTAATTTGATTGGTCTAAGGGGTGGGGGGGGGGGGGGAGACTTTAAACAAATAAATTCACCCCTGCTTACTGTCCTGAGAGTAGAGTTGAATTATCCCCCAGGTTATATTTGGCTCCTACGCCCATGGTCTAGGTGGAGCTTCTTATTAGAGTACATCATATTCCAGCATTAAAGAATGTTTCAGTTCATAGCTTGAGGCCTATTTTGTTTACAGTACTCCGTTCCATAATTTCTTAAGAGCCATTGAGTGGAAATGGAAATGCTCTTCTTTGATTGGCTGCATTGCCTGCCAATCTACACATCACACTGGAAGTTTTAGTTTTGTATGGTATAAACTACAGGTAAAAGAACCACAACTACCAGAGAATCTGACATCAATCCTTTTAACAAAATCAAGTTATTTATGAAAAGTAATTAGGGCTGGCTACCATGCATATGAAAATTACATGGGGAATGAATAAAAAAAAAAACATTCTCATACACGGTTGATTGATGAAAGAAAAGACTTGCAAATTGGATAAGGGGAGTGTTATACCTCTGCAGAACAGCAGACATGTTTCCTGTTTGCACACAATTTAAACACATTCTACTGATTTATAGAGCTGTGGGTCTGAAGCCAACAACATGACTCGATGTACTTTTTGAGAGGGTAAATCCATCAGTGCTATAATGTATTAGTAAATGTGCTGTCTAGATTTACATTTCCTGGGAAAGGAAAAGCAAGTTTCCTGGAATATTTTTTTTAGAATGAGTTTGTTTATTGACTTCAATATTTGAAGATATCAGTACAAAATACATATTTCAGATACACTCATAGTAGATGCTGTTACCTAATAACCTTTTATTCTGAGATCTGTCTAGGTGCCTTGGTAGAAAGGTGCCGTGTGTAGGGTCACTGCAAGAACAGCAAAGCTCATACGGTCTGTATGAAGGTGCAGTATCCTGATGCTGTGTCAGTGTCAGTACAGGAGTAGTAGAGCTCAAACTGTCTGCATGCATGTGCAGTATGCAGATGCTGTGTGTAGTGTCAGTACATGAATAATAGAGCTCACGCTGTCTTTATGAATGTGCAGTACCAAAGTGCTGTGTGTAGTGTCAATACAGGAATAGCAGAGGTAGCACTGCCCATATGAAGGTGCAGTATCAGGTTACGGTGTACAGTGTCAGTACAGGAATAGCAAAGCTCACACTCTCTGTATGAAGGGGCAGTGTCCAAATGCTGTGTGTATTGTATCAGTACAGGAATAGTACCGCTCAAACTCTCTGTATGAATGTAGAGTATCCAGATGCTGTGTGTAGTCTCAGAACTATACTAGCAATCCTACATAGCAGGAGTTCTGTCTCTAACCTCACAACACATGGAATCTGGCAGTTGCCGATGTGCACAAATCTCTACTGGGCATGAAAAAAAAAATGTTTTATTCAATGATTAAATCTCAAAAAGGCATATGATAGAAGAGAACCAGCAGTGTATTTTGTTTTGCATGAAAAAAAATACCAAAATAAACATTATTTAACTTACCCTAAGGTTTGTTAAATCTCTTAAGTTTGCAAGCAGTTTAATATCAGAGGTAACACCCTTGGAAATCCTACAATTAGCATAACATGTCTAATTAATTTTGGCCAATAACAGGCAGCCAATACATTGTTTCAATCTCTGATGGCAGATTGTACAAGAAGGCATCACTGAATGTGTAGTCCCCTGCATAAGGAAGGAAAAAGCCAGACAAGGTTATATGGATCTCAGCATTGTGATGTTGTTGGTTTGAAGGTTAGTGTGGGGTTACAAATCATACCCAGTGGTAGGTTCACTGTGCCTACATAAACAGGTGGTATGAGAAACACATTTTTAGGATAGGTTTGTATGTAGATAGAATGACTCAATATAATGCATGCTTATGATATAAGCAGCAAGCCGGTATACATCACTATTAAGTGAGCAAAAATTCCTATGGGAAAAACACTATGTTTTTCAACAAAAATAATCTTTTTTTTTTTTGGGCAGGACATAATTTAATGAAAATTAGCCACAAAATTCAGACCGCCAAACCCTCGAAAAATGCAAACAAATTCATTAAACTAAGGCGAAGTTATAAGCTCATGAAAAAAAAGTTTATAGCACTGTGCTCTAATAATTAAAAATACACTTTTCTTAGTTAAATCTTGTTGGAAAATTAATTATATGAATAAATATACATTTTGTGACACTTAGGTTTCCTTAAAGGAGTATGCAAAACATATACTGTATGGTGCAGTAGACTGGGATTTTATTTGTCCAGTGAAAATAAAACAACAACAGCAGCAGCAACTTGGCTAGAGAAAATAAAAATGTACATAAACATCAACTAACTTGCTGGAACGCCCTGACTAAGCCTGAGCCGCTATTCGGCTTCAGATAAAAACAAAACAAAGAATCAAAATAAGAGACAGCGATGGTCTTCACTGGTATGCACCAATCATGCTCTGGAATACTCCTGAAGTCTTTTCCACTTTTTAAATAATTGCAAATGAAGCATAGGGCCCGCCCATCTCTCCAATATGCTTCACAACAGGGACCCTTTGATTGCAATACTATCTTACTGACAGCCTTGGCAGCTCCACATTGGCATATACTTTGTCTTCTTAGGCAAGTCTGCCTGGGAATCCTCAGTACACAATTATCTTACTCAGTGCCTTTGTAGCCTCCTGACTAGGTAGTTGCTCTCTCTGACAACTGTGTTAGTCGGGCAACTTCAAAACACACTTTGTTTTGTCATCCAAAACTGGCAGCCACAGTAAACAAGATTTTCTCCTTCAGGTTTTCTTTCACAGTACCGAATGTAGATCCACACAGGACCAACCAGCCAGCAAGCTCCTCTCTGTAGCTTGCACTTGTTGCTAGCAGCATCAGCACACAACCTCGGCCCCTTCCATCTCTCATTTCCAGGCCTTTAAATGCTGCTCCACCTGGCTAATTAAGTTTCATGCAGTTTTTACTCTGTCACTCCAGTATAGAACTCTTCAAAGCGCTGTATCCTGCACCACCCTCTGGGGATCCATCTCACAATATATATACAAATTATTTTGTGCAAAGAGTGCTAGAATAATAATTATATTCAGCCTCAAATGTGCAAAACTGTAGACTAAACAAACAATACCTTTTATCAGTCCAATATAGGTAATTCACATTTCAAAATCACAAAATATATCTCTGTAGTTGAAATGCAGCCTAGTTTAAAGTGTTAACAATATTGCATGAAAAGCAGTTATATTATACAGAGACATTAATGTTTCCTTGTTACAGGGGCAGTAATATCAGTGGAGCATTGCACTAGGGCTCTTGCCTCTCGGGGGGCTGGCACTGCCTACCTCAGGGGGGCCCCCAGGATCCAGTGCAATCTAATTATGTTTCTTTTTTTCATAGTGTAAAAATGCTAAACAGCTAATTAGAGTTTAGAAAACACTCATTTACATATTTATGAAGACGAAACAATCCTGAATATTTCAGGAACGGTTCACTTCAGAAAATGTTTAATACAATATAAAGCATGTTTTTCATGCTCTTTAAGAAAAACTTAAAAAACACTGAATTTTGAGATAACGGTCCCTTCTTAATGGCCATTCTCAGCATATCTTGGTAAATCTATTCCATGGTTCACCATTACAAAGCTTTTGCAAGAAAACATAATTTAAATACATAGGTTAACCCTTTAAAGACTGCTTCTGAACCCCTACTCACCTCTCCTGAGTACTGTTGAAAAGAATAACAAACATTTCACATGATATAAAATAATTAGGCAGATTGGGTAACCTGGACATGCTCACTTTGGAGATGGAGGCTATACAACTAAAATATACATTCCAATAAAAGTAAATTCTTGATAAAGTTTAAACATGCAAACAGCTTTCCCACCATTCTTTCAAGCTTCTGGGACTGCAGAGAACCTCTGGTGTCTTCAGTGTCCCTTAAATGTGCTCTAAAAGTGTAAATCGTAATTTTATTTTTTTATTAATGGATATTGTCCAATACATTGAAGGTATGAGACCAAATAGCATAAAAAAAATAATAAAAAAAATGACATGTCTCATTGAATATACTTTTTAACCAATTAATTAATCAATCTATTTACTAGTCTAAAATTATCTGTTTCTGGAATATAAATATTTCTGGAAATGTTTTCACACTTGAACAAGACACTTGAAGCAGAAACAGTTGTTCTGAAAGCTGGAAATCACAAAGGCGGCATTGGAAACGATTTATAGTTACTTTTATAGTTTGTTCTACTACAACCAATGTGTTGGATATGTTTCATTTTTTCATCATTTTCAATAGTAGGGTATGTATGGTGTCATGATTCCCCTGAACCCCCTTTGGGGTCAGTAAAAGTTTAGTTGTTTAATATGCTTTTATGTTAATTTGATTATCCGATTTGTGTTATGTCATGTTAATTAATATGTAAAATGTTATGCTATGTTATGTTATGTTGATGACTATATGATTAATTGTGTCCAGTGTGTAAAGAGTTAAATGGTTTAGAATGTTGTGTGATTGGTGGTAACTGTCAGAGAGGGGAGAGAGCAGTTGGCAGTTGAGTTTTTTCTGACAGAGAGAGAGATGTATTGGTGTCTCTGAGGGCAGTTGAGATAATGCTGGGTTGAATGTCTTAAAGTATATATATATATGTTCCTTAGCCAAGGGAAGAAGACATATATTGAAGACAGATATGCTCCTATCTAAAAAGGGAGGTAAGAAGATAACCGCAATGACTGTATGAATGAAGTTGCTGTTATGATGCCTTATAGATGAACCCTTGTCCACAGAAATAAAAACAGTTTCTGATTTCTTATAATGCTGAGCCTGCATTCATATTCTTAAAGACTACATCTAATTTAAGAGACATCAGCTGTCTTAGAGAAGAGATCAAAAGAATCTGGTAGATCTGCTGGCTAGGTTTGGCAATAACAGCCTTATCAAGCCCGACTGAGAAGCAGTAGATCGTGACATATGGGATATGATTGTTTATCCTTAGGATTTCTTAAGGTAAGCTTTTTAATTAGAAGTAATAGACATGTCATATGGGTCTATTTTTCTTATCTGTTGTAACACCTATGTGAGTTATAACATTTGCAAATTTTGGAGTCTAACACAGATTTGTATTTATTGCTCTAATTAATAATGAAATAATCTTATATACTGTACAATGCATACCAAGAATAAAAAAAAAAACAATTCTTTATGCAATAAAATGTAAACGTAAGTTTTATTATACATGAAAATACTAGGGGATAGTGTTCATTTTATTATTCTCTTTTATTGTAACACTTAGGAAGAAAGCAATGTTTAAACTCAAAATATATCCTCTGTGTTATTTCCAAGTTTCATTTGTACCATTAACTAGGTTTAAGTTTGCTTCTATCAAAACCTCCCAAGGAAGACAAGAGACCCTTCAGCTAAGAACAGACTGAATGCAGTTTAGCTTCTTCATCTTTTTACAAAGCTTTTTTCTCTCTAAATAGAAGCAATAAATATGAAGTACTGAAGCCCAGCTCAAGAAAATATAAAGGCTGTCTGTAGTCAGAACAACATTTCAGAGAAATACTTTATTTTATTTAAAGCCATATTATGCTTTTGACTAGCAATATATACTATATATAGCTTTTCAGCTTGAACTGTAATACTCACAGGGGAAGGCAAGTTCAACACATTAAATTAAACTAAGCTAATAAGACATTGCCTAATATACAAATGTGCATTCCAAAGCTTATTTATATAGCAAATAGGCAAAAGTTATTTATATACTTGCTGCAACATGATTCTATTCTATAAATGTCTCCAAGGTTTACCCACTTACTGCTGATACATAACTCCCAAATTTTCAAATGTCCAAAAAGGGACATATATTTTTGAAAACAGAACTAATATAACTAGTGTAATTGCTATTCACTAACAATGGCAATGGCTTGAACACAGAGTCTAAATATTATAGATAAAGATATTTGTACACCACTGTACATGCCTTCACCACTCATTGCACTCCCCCTGTGTAGTTTATAAGCCTTGCGCTTGAGTGTTACAGACTTGGGTTGTGTTACTGCCTTGGGTTAAATGTTAGTGGCTTGCATTAAGTATTACTGCTTAGGGCTATTTTTTACATCCTTTGGGCTAGTTTTAGGTCCTTGGGGCTAGTTTTACGTCCTTGGGCCACGTTTTCGCCGTTTTGCATCTTTTCAGCAGCCATTTCTTTTCTCGCTTAGGGGATTTTCGATCATGAAAAAATGGCAAATATGCATCAAATTCACTTGCAACCTGACTCACAGGCTCATTGTCTCTCCCACTGGGGTGTGTGTAAGTTAATTTGAGGCATATTTGTTGTTTTTTTCATGTTTTTTCAGTTCCATGGTTCGGCCCTTTAAAGTCGTAATTTTGCAAGGTGCACAGTGCATGTACGGGTTTCGGTCCTAAGTCGTGCCTCAACTGCTCGCTTCGGCAAGTCCTGCATGCCTCAACTGCTCCCTTGCTTCGCGAGGCTTGAAGTGCAAAGAGCGCTTTCGCCACTCATTGTAGCCTAAGTCCTGCATGGTCAACGTCTCACCTTGCTTTTGCAAGGCCCACAGCCGCAATCGGGCTCGCAAAGTGTGACCAACATTGCAAACGTTACACACACTGACAACTATATATGTGATGTATATACACTCTAAAACAGTCTACACTACTAAAATTATTTTCCTAAATGATTATAAATATTATTACTGTACTTATAATTATTATTATTATTATTAATAATAATTATCATAATAATAAAAAGAAGAAGAAGAACTATTATTTATAAAGCACAAATATTTATGCAGGCACTATATCATTGGCTTTTACTTACTTGCCGCACATAGATTTATATTTATTGCTTTGATTGATAAAAAAATATCTAGAGATGTACTGTATAATGCATAAAAAAGAATTAAAAAAATCAAAATGCAAGTGTATCCCATACACAGTTTCTATTCAAGTAGGCCTAATCACTTTTTCTTTATCACTGTATATTATAATATACTAGAATATTGCCCGTCAAAAAATGACGGCAATGAAATTGTAAGGTAGCTAATGCTGTTTGGTGTATAATACTGAAATATGTAATAGATTACTAAATGAATATACTTTACCTATTTTGAAGCATTGTGTTGAAGAGCTGGCAATCTGTTTTGATGTTGCTGGAGCATTAGTGGTGTGGAGCTGCTGTGTAAGCGTGCTGAATGTGTGCACTGTGTGGTATGAATATCTGTAGGTCGTTTGTGGCGTTTTGCAAGTTTCTTGTGTTGTTTTGCGAGTTTAGAGTGCTGTAGCCTCGTTTTCGTTTTGTTCGGCGGCCATTTTTTCTCTCGCTTACAGTTTTTTTTAGTCTCTAAACTCTTTTATTTCGAGTAAAATGAAGGTCTAAGTGGCATTTTTGAGGTCCTGGGTGCTCCCTCTTGGTGTAGGTAAGGTTTTTATGTATGTGCTGTGTGTATGTATTGGGTTTTACATTTTGTAATGTTCGCGAGTTGCGTCCGAGTGTTGCGAGGCCGTAATGTGTGTGTCGTGCTCTTTGGGTTGCGACGTGAACTTTGCGAGGGTCGCAGTTGCTGGCATGGAGCGCCTTCGGCGCTCCATGCCAGCAACTGCGGCCCTCGCTTTGCGAGGTCCTCAGGTGCTGGCATGGAGCGCCTACGGCACTCCATGCCAGCAACTGAGGCCCTCGCTTTGCGAGGGTCCTCAGTTGCTGGCAAGGAGCACCTTCGGTGCACCATGCCAGCAACTGACACCCTCGCCCAGTGCCCTCGCTTTGCGAGGGCCTTGGCTCGCTGTGCGAGCCAAGGCCCTCGCTACGCAAGGGCCGCGACTCGCTACGCGAGCCCGCAGCGTTAGCAACAACTCGTACGCTCACAACTATATATGTGATTACTATATAATGTGTAGATGTACCGGCTGGGCATGCTCTTGTGCATTATTATTATTATTACTATATAATGTGTAGATGTACCGGCTGGGCATGCTCTTGTGCATTATTATTATTATTACTATATAATGTGTAGATGTACCGGCTGGGCATGCTCTTGTGCATTATTATTATTATTATTATTACTATACAATGTGTAGATGTACCGGCTGGGCATGCTCTCTGCGTGTACGCTTTCTCTATCTGCACCCTATGTGCACTGCTGTCTGTGTGCAATCTCTGTCTCTGTACCCCTCACTCTCTTTGTCAATCTCTCTGCACTCTCTGTGCGCTCTATCTGTGAACTCTCTCTGCGCTGTCTTTGTGCTCCCTCACTGTCTGTGTGTGCTCTTGCTCTGTAATTCTCTTTATGTCTCCCTCTCTCTCTGTACCTGACTCCCTCTCTCTCTGTACCTGTCTCCCTCTCTCTCTGTACCTGTCTCCCTCTCTCTCTGTACCTGTCTCCCTCTCTCTCTGTACCTGTCTCTCTCCCTCTCTGTACCTGTCTCCATCTCTGTACCTGTCTCCCTCTCTCTCTGTACCTGTCTCCTTCTCTCTCTGTAGCTGTCTCCCTCTCTCTCTGTACCTGTCTCCCTCTCTCTCTGTACCTGTCTCCTTCTCTCTCTGTACCTGTCTTCTTCTCTCTCTGTAGCTGTCTCCCTCTCTCTCTGTAGCTGTCTCCCTCTCTCTCTCTCTGTACCTGTCTCCCTCTCTCACTTTGCTGTCTTTCTCTGAAATGCAAATGGCCGCCACGCTTCTGTTAAAATCAGTTTTTAGGCCCACCCCCACTTACATCATAGCCACGCCCCCTTTATGATGTCAGCGTTAGCAACATTTTCTGCTGCTCACAACTATATATGTGATAGTGAATAAATAGTACATTTGTGTTCACATTTGAATGCCTAAAAAACTAGTTTCTTGCCCAATCTAGTTATTGCACTGCATTCGGGGAACCTTGGCAGGGATCTTTCTCTCCTGCTGTTGAATACATAACTGTATCTTCATTGAAAATGCTACTTCAAGGTATATACATTGCAATGTCAAATAAAAAAAATGCTGTGATGAGTAACAGCCATCTGTTATTTAACAGTTGCCTTATAGCTCTTATAGCACCGCAATAATGTTCTATTCCACATATGCACTGAAGGAAAAATCCTTGTTTAAACCATTTGGTACCTGTGCATGCAAGTGGTAAATCCACTAACATTCTATGTTAAAAGTGCTTTATCAAAGTGCCTTTTTCTTGGGCTTTGCATAACCCCTATATTGCATAAAATTATAAATGTTTCTTTATTTTGATAAAAATTAATGTGTTTTGCAAAGGGGTGTCCAAATTGTTTTTTATTGAGTACATGTTTTCCTAAATTCGATATCTAAAAGATAAAGGGGTTTCCCCACATAAACCTTGAAACAAATTTATTTGATTACGTAGAGTGCTACAGTTGTAAAAATTGCTAATTGGGAAATATTCCCCTGTAATAGGATGAGTGTAGTTCTTAGGAACAATAAATGTACATAATTGACAGTGGCCTCATCTATAGAAGCCATTGATTGGTTTAAGCCACATAGATTGGGTAAGATCAAAAATGGCTCAAAGTTTGTAAACCCTTTAAGCTACGTCCTTTACGGTATGCAAAGGAAACATTGTTGCTCAGGAGTTCTACGATATCCTTGTCACATCTCAGGAGATTCCAGTGTTGCAGAAGATTTGTTTAATTTTCTTCTAGTTGTCACCATAGGTCACAAAAAAATGTATTCGATTATCCTAATCTTTGTGAGAGTAGTTTGTATTGTTAATTTCTGTTGTTTAACCACTCCACTCTATTTGTTTTATTTATATGATGATTTGAGGCAGCGATTAGGGTATTCTCTTTCTATAAAACACTGTCTCAATTGATCCACATTTTTTTTTTTTTTTTATTGATTTTTATTAGACAGGTCAGACATATAACATAGTACACCAAAAACATTAGAAGTGATAAATAGGAATTAACAATAAACGTATTTCACATATTTGGTTTCCAGTGTGTCCTCTGCCTGTCCAAAACTCCTCTCCCTTTTCCGTTTTTCTGGTATTATAATAGCTGATATTAGCTTTTAAATAACTTAAGGCTAACGAGAAAACTATATTTAATGGAGTCCCATAACTATGGGAAAAATATGATGAACTTGGATTCCTGACCAACTGTTGTTTTGAGCTTGGTTGGTAGCATCTAATAGAAAAATTATTCTGTGTTTAGGTTACTGTGTGGGCTAATGATGTTGGGTAAATTAAGACCACTACTACTATGGATCCCCTAATAGCTCCTTTGTAGGGAGAAGTGTCACTCACCCTATTCATCTGCCGCGTCTTGTCTCCCAGGCGGCCCAGCAGGAGGCCCAGCGCTTGTAGTTATGGTCAACCTCTGCGGACAAAACGCTCATGGATCGAACGAACTCAATTTTGTTTAAGACTACTTCAAATGTTGGGGTGGGTGATTTCCAATGGGCGGCTACTACTATCCTAACTGCTAGGAAAATTTGGTTAGTTAGGAATTGTTCTGAGTTGGACATCCCTTCTACCGGTAATCCTAGGATGGCCTCTTCTGGTCTCATGGGATAGCATTGACCCCATAGTTTCTCCAGGGTTTTGTAGGTGTCCACCCATGTGTGTCTAATCATAGGGCATTCCCATAATTTATGGATTAGAGTCCCTTTTTGGTTGCAGCCCCTTTCGCATATGTCACTAATTGTCTGGTTCCCTATGTGCATTCTTACTGGGGTTAGGTACCACCTCATAATAACTTTATAGGAGTTTTCTTTCATAATTACGTTAAGTGATGTGTTTTTGGCTTGTTTCCGAATACTATTCCATTGGTCTCTGTCTAAATTTATGTTGAGGTCAGCTTCCCATGCTGATTCATAGTGTAATTTAGGGGGAGTGACTAAATCGCTTAAATGGTTATATATTGTGGAGATGTTTCCTTTCCCTCCCGGGAATTTAATGCAACATTTTTCGAATAAGGATATATTTTGCCCTCCTTTATTCTTAGTGATGTGATTTAATATTTGGTTTATAGCGATTAGGTTAAGCCATTCCCCCGGAGGAAGGGGTTTGTCTTCTAGGAATGCGGTGGTGGACCATTTTTGATTAACAACCGGTAAATCTGCCGCAATTGAGCAATTATTATCAATCCACCATCTGTATTGAGCATTAGAGTTTATTTTGGGGTTAGTTGAAAGTGGCCATAGAGGGCTGAGCCCTGACTCCTGGCCCAGCAGTCTGTTCCTCTTATTTATATCTTTCCATAGGGAAATTGAATGCCTCACACTTGATGGAATTGATTGGGGTAACTTGAAGCCCTGCTGGGTTGAGAGCCATAGTAACTGACGCATGATTAAATCATTGGACCCTAGTATGTGTTTTTCTAATTGAACCCATACCGGGGGGGGAGTCCCTGACATACCACTTAACTAGTTGTGCTAATCTAGCAGCTTTAAAGTACCTGGAAATGTCTGGAAATCCGAGCCCACCATCCTTCTTAGTCGCAGTAGTTGTTTCTCTGTTTATTCTAGGTTTTTTATTGTTCCACAGAAAACTCATTAGTAATTTCTGTATTTTTTTCAAGTCTATCGCTAAAATCGAAATAGGTAAGGTCCGAAAAAGGTAGAGCAGTTTGGGGAGTACGTTCATTTTGACAGCATGTAGCTTTCCTAACCACGAAATCTTTAGTTCTGACCACCTGTGCAGGTCCCTAGTTAATTGTTTAAAGAGGGTTGGGTAGTTTGCTTCATATAGGGTCTTAGTTGATTTTGTAATTTGTACGCCTAGGTAGTTGATAGAATTCGGGGCCCATTTTATTGGGAAGTTATTGGCTAGTAGTTTTTCCGTGGTGGGAGGAAGTGATATATTAAGGGCTATGCTTTTACTTGTGTTAATTTTGAATCCTGACAGTGGGCCAAATTGAGACAAAAGTTTGAATAGATTAGGTAGACTAACCAGGGGGTTTGATATTGTTAGTAGGATATCATCGGCAAAAAGGCTAATTTTATGATCTGTCGGGCCGACCCGTATACCCGATATGTCAGTGTGCTGACGAATGGCAATTGCTAGGGGCTCTATACTGAGGGCGAACAGCAATGGTGATAGAGGGCACCCCTGTCTTGTCCCCCTTGTGATGTTGAATTTTAGTGAATTGTGTCCTTGGTATGTAACTTGTGCGGTTGGTTCCGAGTATAATGTCGCGATGCTTCGCAGAAAACCTTCCGGAATTCCGAATTTGTTCAGTGTGGCGTTCATAAATGTCCAATCTAACCTATCAAATGCCTTCTCGGCATCAAGCGCCAACAACATAGCGCGGCCTTCATTACTTTTGGTTATGTCAATAAGGTCAACAATTTTTCTGGTATTGTCTGGCGCTTCTCTCCCCTTAATGAACCCTACTTGGTCTGGATGTACCACTTCAGGTAACAGATTCGCTAGTCTTGATGCTAAGATTTTGGTGTATATTTTTAAATCTGTGTTGATCAGAGATATTGGTCTATAGCTAGCACATTGGGATGGGTCTTTCCCCGGTTTAGGAATCAGTATTATTTTAGCTTCTAAGAATTCCGGTTTAATTTTTTCACCAGCTAAGAAGCTGTTAAATAGCTTATGTAAGGTGGGGCTAAGTAGATCGCTCATATGTTTGTAGTAGAGGTTGGAATAGCCATCTGGCCCTGGGGCCCCGTGTGCCTTTGTGGATTTGATCGCATCCTGTATTTCTTCGACCGAGATGGGCTCTAAGAGTGATTTAGCTTTGATAGAGTCTAATTGGGGTATATTTAAGTTATTTAGTGTATTTTCAATTTCTAGTTTGTGGGTTGGGGTGCCTGATTCGGGTGTTTTGCTGTAAAGGTCCGCATAAAATTGTCTGAATTCGTTTACTATTTGATCTGGTTTAAAAACTGTCTGCCTATTTTTGGTGATTATTTTGGCTATGAATGAGTTTGCTCTTTTTTCTTTTAGTCTCGTGGCCAGCATTCTATCGGGCTTGTTTGCGTATCTGAAGAATTTAGCTTCAGTTCGCTGTAGGATATTGACCATTTTCCCTCTTAAAATAGTGTTTAGTTCTTGTTTGTAACTTAGTATCTTCTCATGGGTATGTCGTGATTTATCTTTAACAAATAGTTTCTGTGCTTCAGCAATTTTCTGGTTTAGAAGTAAGATTTGTGCTTGGTCTTTTTTCTTTTTGATTGAACTAATTTGTATACAGACTCCCCTGATCACTGCCTTGTGAGCTGCCCAAATTCCATCTATGTCTATCTCCCCTACTGTATTGAGGTCAAGATAATCTACGATTGCAGTTCTGACCTTATCTCGTGTGATAGGGTCGTTCAGTATACTGGGATTTAATGACCACCTTGGGTTATTTCCTTTCGGTAGGAGATTATTCATGGAGATTTTGACTAGATCGTGGTCCGACCATGCTATGGGGCAGATAGAGGCCTCAGTTAGGTTCCCTGTAACGTTCTGTGGGATCAGGATATAGTCTATTCTGGAGAGCGAACCATGTCTGGCGGAAAAAAATGTGTATTCCCTTTCTGTGGGGTTCATGTTTCTCCAGGTATCAATTATGCAGTTTGATTTTAGGAGTTTTTTGAGAGCTTTGGTCGCTGTGGGGATTTTTTGTGAACCTAAATCGTTTGACTTGTCTTTGAGCGGGTCTAAGACCGCGTTCATGTCTCCTCCTATTATCTTAAGTCCGTCTTCCCAGCTATCTGTGAGTTTCTGTATTTTTTGAAAGAATGGCGTTTGATCTGTGTTCGGGGCGTAAATGTTCAAGAATGAAACCTTACGTTCGTGTATGGTCCCATGTACTGCTAAAAACCTGCCATCTTTATCTGTTTGAATTTTACTTAACTGAAAGTTGAGTCTTCTGTGGAACAAAATCGTGACTCCCTTTTGTTTGGTATCTGCGGTCGAATGGAATGCCTGAGTAAAGACTCCCCCCCAATATTTTGGTAGTGCTTGTTTTCTAAAGTGAGTTTCCTGAATCATTACGATATCAAGATTTAGTTTTTGGTAATTTCTCAAGGCTACCCCCCTCTTGATTGGTTCGTTCAGACCATGAGCGTTGTGTGACGCAATGACAATGTCCATATTTCTTATTGAGGTGTGTGACCCTTTGGTGTGTCTAAATGGCTATCTCACCTTTCTGGAAGCCTGTTACTTCGTTATCATGTGCCTCCTGCTGGTTTCCGCCCGAAGACTGCTCAGCAGCTGGCTGTGTGGGAGAGTATCTGTACTCAAAGGAAAAAAGACAACAGAGTATGAGCCAAATTGCTTATACTTAAACTTTCGGAATTATAAAAACCTGGCTCAGTAATTAAGCAAGTTCCTACTTTTCCTCTAGTGGGGAACCCTAAGGTAATCCTGGGTAAGAAGTCTAAGTACTTGAGTCTGTTTGTGTGTCTTACTGTTGGTCAGGAAGGCTCTTAGTATGTTTGAACTTAATTGTGTTCCTTACTTAAATCAAGTGTGGTAATTTAAACTACTATGAGGAGAGCGTTTGCTGTCCTCTTCGTATTTTACTGGTGGGCCAGTAAGTGTCTCTAAACTGACACTGAATTGGTCCGCCTAAACTTTCCCTACTGTAGGGGTTTTTGGAAGTCTACGTGTTAGCGCCCGTAGGGACGCCTTCTAGGTGTGTGTTGCTTTTGCCTTTACGGCCTGGGTTAACTGTCTATAGTGTGTATTAGAACTTTCACTGGTGTGGGTGCTACCTTATTGGATCTACTCGTTTTCAGATTCAACTAGCTTTGGTTGTCAGAGTAGCATGAAAACAAGGAGAGAGAGAGAAGAAGAGAGAGGAAGATGAAGCAAAAAAAGACAAAAAAAACAGAGAAACAAAATAAGTGACAACTCATTGTAGTAAGTCTTTTTCTCCGTTCATGGGAGGACTCCTTCCTCTCGGGTTTTCTGTTGGTTGTAACTGCTCTCCGACAGTGACCTTGATGTTCCATTCCGCCAGCAAGTTAATGCCTTCCTCCAGTGTTCTGATGGTGAAGAATTTTCCCTCTTTGGATATATTGAGGCGAAAAGGGAAACCCCATGTATACCTCCATCCTTGATACAGGATACAGTCCAGAACCGGTTTCAGTTGTCTCCTTTTGGCAAGGGTAGTCGGGGCTAGATCAGAAAAAAGCAGCGGTGTGTGCCCCTCGATGGGAGGGATGCCTTTTTTTGCGGCCTTCATGAACAGTTCTTTGGTGGAGTAGTAGTGGAATCTGGCAATGATGTCTCTTGGGCGCTCCTGTGGAGATGAACGGAATCCTAGGGCTCTGTGAAACCGATCCATTCTCAAGTTTTCTGGATGTATGTTTGGGAGGAGAAATTCACATAGATCGTTTAGGTATGCGTGTAGGTCCTTGACAGACTCCGGCACATTCCTCAGCCTTATGTTCTGTCGTCTAGATCTGTTTTCTAGATCTTCCTGTTGCAACTGTTGTCTAGATTGTTCCTCCTTCAAAGCCAAGATCTCCTCTGTTAGCTTGTTGTTATGTTGCATTATTTCCGAAATTTTAGTTTCCAGTTTTGTTGTTTTATCGTCCACCTTTTTAATTTCTGTGGTTAGTTCTGTTGTCACCTTCCGGATGTCTGATTTGACCTCCTCTCTGAAGTTGGATATTAGGTCTTTAAGGTCCTGGATGTCACTTTTAGTGCTAGGCGCTGACATTTCAGAGCTTGTTGCTGCGTGGACTGCGGCTGTGGGTGTTTTATTGGTGGGAGAACTTGCTGAAGATTTGGGTAGGCAGTAAGATTGGATCCCTTTATTGTTCTTTCTCGTGGCAACACCTGCCATCTCAGTGAGAGTATTGTAGATCAAGTTGTTGCCAGAGACCTGGTTTCACTTGGTTTGTCCCAGAGCAATTGTTAGCGTCCCTATATTGCTGGGCTTTTTGCTAGTTACATCTTTTTGGATTTATTAAAAGTTCTTGAACCGAAGTGGTCATAGCTTAAATGCTTATAGTTGAAAATTGAGCTTTGGTTGTCTCTTTTTACTTGCTTGGTGCTTTTGAACTTTGTCCACTAGGTGGTAGTAGAGTTCCACTAGTACAGTCTGTTACACAAGCAGGGATTCGGCCTGGAAACTAGCCTTGAAAAACAAATGGTTTTGTAATCCTGTTTGGTTGGTAAGTGAGCCCTGTGCAGTGTACTTTTAATGTTCTGAGTCTAAGTAGACAGGTTGGGCTGGGTTGCTTGGACCCAGGGTATGGGGAGAGCTTTGATGGGGATATGTGGGTAAGGGGCCCCGGATTGCTTAATTTTTCTGGGGCTAATTTGCTTCTGATGCCCCCCTGGGTACCCCTTGCTTGGATCAGGGCTATCTTCTCCCCCCACAGCTCTATAGCCTCTCCCCTGTACCTGCTTATATATGTCCTCAGCAGTGCAGCTCCACACTCTCTCCCTCCAGGCTTCCAGGGGGAAAAGTTCAGCTGGGTAGGGATTCCATGCAGGGGACTCTTCCGATTTTATTGTTTTTTTTAAGGTAATTTTGGGATCAATTTGTTCCCCTAGGTCTTCTGAGTTTAGTGATATTGTTTGTTGGTCACTCAGGGCATCTATAGGGGTCGATTGTCCCAGATTAACCCAGGCCTTAGCTGGAGCTCTTGCAGGACATGTCTTTCCTCTCCAGCAGCTTAGCCACACCCCCTCAATTGATCCACATTTTGAAAAAAACATCACTACTACAATTACTCTGTAACCTTAGGTACAATGATCCAATAAATCCCTTACAAGAACACTTGTGGTAACATTAAACACAGAGTACCAGAGAAAAACAGCCAAACAAAGCATTTTACAGGACCCTAATAAAATAAAAATGAGACCGAAAGCATAAGACAAAACTTTCTAATGTTTAACCCATCACCGTACAACAAGAACTACTAAAAAACAATCAACAAAATCATAATGTCAATTTAAATACCTGCTCACACAATTAAAAACTGATTCCCAACTAATGCTAAGTCACACCTGCTCAATGCAGAGCCTCATGGGTTAACATCCACCCACCTGCCCCACAAACACATTTATAAGCCCCTCAACAATCATTCTGTGTTGGCTTTCAACAATGGTATTTGTTTCAAATACATTGTTCACGTGCAATGATAATGAGCATGATCAATGTGTTGATCATAGAAATTTTGGGGAGTTGGTGCTTAACACCTGATGAGTATAATAATATAATTATTAAATAAAAACGTTCATGTGATTTTTTTTTTTAATGTGAGCTGCCTACCCAGCTTGCTCTAGAGTGATTTAAAAAGAAGTTAAAAATAAAAGTTTATGAACAATAAACCCTAATAGTTGAAAATATATATAAGGTTGCTGCCAACTGACTGGACTATCTCTGGTAATGTGATATGTGCTTTGAGTGAGCGTGAATCTGGAGGTCAATTGACCAAATGTATGTGATGTAATGATGTAAGGTATATGGATCTAAATTTGTTGATAGATATGTTGGTGGAAAATAACCACTATAAGTGTCTAGGGAATACTAGTGGTGCAAAATGTCTAGCTGTAGCTGTGCATTTGTGTGTTGGTGACATATACCAGTGTCTAATAATGGCTAAATTGGAGAAAAAGTGCTAATTAGGGTTGTGATATATAGCGTATATGGTATCAGAGATATGGTCCATATGCACTATTGGTGACCCATTGTAATTGGCAGTCTAAATAATTGGGAATAGCCAGAAAAAATTGAATGATTGGAAGTTATCCTCATATAAACAAAAAATTTTTGTAAATCATTGGATAAACAAAAAATAAAAAATAATAATAACTATTGGGTAAGTTAAAAAACTTTTATGTTAAAAAAGCGTCAACCAGTGCCATAAGGGCTATTCAGTATGTGGACAAAGCCAATAAGCTGAGGACTTATAGTTGCAAATGTGTCAGTATATAAATGTAATCCTTAGTATATAGGCCACTTGGTCACTGCAGGGCTCTGATTTGCCCCTTGATTTACACCAAAAAATTGTGCAAACAACATTGTGTCATGGGGGTATTGCCCTAGTGGAGTTACCAAGTTTGAGGGCCTTACAATAGAGGAGACTAAGGGAGAATAAATATATGTCTCCAAAATAATTTGATCAACTTAATATACAAAAAAGAGGCAAATGAGAGAAGTGGCAGCCTTTGAAGAAGTTACCATATTGGTAACGAAACCGGTCGGCAAGAGCCATATCACTCCTGCGAACAACCAGATTACAAGTTTGTGGACTTAGAGGCGTTTTTGCATCTGTAGAACAGTAAGTAAGAGCCTTTATGGCTCTCTCTTTTTTGTATATTAAGTTGATCAAATTATTTTGGAGACATATATTTATTCTCCCTTAGTCTCCTCTATTGTAAGGCCATCAAACTTGGTAACTCCACTAGGGCAATACCCCCATGACACAATTTTGTTTGCACAATTTTTTGGTGTAAATCAAGGGGCAAATCAGAGCCCTGCAGTGGCCAAGTGGCCTATATACTAAGGATTACATTTATATACTGACACATTTGCAACTATAAGTCCTCAGCTTATTGGCTTTGTCCACATACTGAATAGCCCTTATGGCACTGGTTGACGCTTTTTTAACATAAAAGTTTTTTAACTTACCCAATAGTTATTATTATTTTGTATTTTTTGTTTATCCAATGATTTACAAAAAATGTTTGTTTATATGAGGATAACTTCCAATCATTCAATTTTTTCTGGCTATTCCCAATTATTTAGACTGCCAATTACAATGGGTCACCAATAGTGCATATGGACCATATCTCTGATACCATATACGCTATATATCACAACCCTAATTAGCACTTCTTCTCCAATTTAGCCATTATTAGACACTGGTATATGTCACCAACACACAAATGCACAGCTACAGCTAGACATTTTGCACCACTAGTATTCCCTAGACACTTATAGTGGTTATTTTCCACCAACATATCTATCAACAAATTTAGATCCATATACCTTACATCATTACATCACATACATTTGGTCAATTGACCTCCAGATTCACGCTCACTCAAAGCACATATCACATTACCAGAGATAGTCCAGTCAGTTGGCAGCAACCTTATATATATTTTCAACTATTAGGGTTTATTGTTCATAAACTTTTATTTTTAACTTCTTTTTAAATCACTCTAGAGCAAGCCGGGTAGGCAGCTCACATAAAAAAAAATCACATGAACGTTTTTATTTAATAATTATATTATTATGATCAATGTGTTGGCAATCAGTATGTGAGTCTTCACCCATTAACATATGAGATCATTTTTAATACATTGGTGGTAAAGTCTGTACAATGAATTGAGGCTTACTCATACTGAGCCCAGGCGCATGACTACAAAGAATATCACATTTACTCACCTGGCCTCAATCAAAGAGAACCAAAATACACAAACAGAAACAGTCTGCAATCCTGGACTGTTGGCAGGGTTCACAGGACAGACCGCACCACTACTGATCTAGTGTATTTGCACATAACAATCACTCTACCTGCTATTGATCTACAAGCAGTGCTACTACTGCAGTATTATTGACTAAACAATAAAGTAATATAATACAGTGCATGTTGTTTATTGCTCTATACAAATCTGTAATGTGCATTGGAAAGGGCATCCTTGAAAATATATGGATATCATAGATTCACAAAGTTGAATTCTGACAATAATGCATCATACATTTTGTAAAACATCCATGAACATTGACACAATTAATAACTTCCTTTTTTCAAAGTGTCTTTGGGAGGTAATCACATTATAATTGCAAGGAAGCATGATATAGTTGCATCAAGAGAATATGCCATTGTTTCAGTGTCAATAATAGGAGCACAATACATAATTTATGACATTTTATTTGAAAGATTATTCATGCAAACATTCATTGATTGTGTCATCCAATTTGTTAAAATCTAAATGTATCTGATACGTGTTATTTACATGTATGCTTTTGCTGGGCACTGCATCAGTGGTGGATCTAGAGAATGGAGGGTCCTAGTGCAAAAAAAGAAATGTGGGTCCCCCAACAGGGTATTGCAAAATTGTGTTTGCACTGGACCACCAGATACCAATTCACTCAGTGCCCCTTCCAAAGACCCCTTCCCATAAAAGCTTCCCTCCCTAAGACCCCTTACCATAGCTGTTTTCCTTCTCTTACCTCCTACCAGTGCAAAGCAAAGAGCACCCAACCCCCTAAGCATCCATCCCTATATAGCACCCAGTCCTTGTCCTCAGCCATCACCTCTGAGCATACCTCAAAGAACCCATTCACCTGTACTTTGTTGTCACTTTGCAGCCCGTACTCTTTTACCTTCTTCCCTGATACACATCCCCAGCATGCTAAACTACTCCATACAGTCACCTCTTGGAGCTTCAGTGGAAATGTAATTTTTTTAAAATAGACACGCACCAATATCTGGGGTACAGAATGAGGCCAAGAAGGGCCAGGGGTAGCCAAAAAGGGGACCAGTGGGGTCGTGGTGGGTATTTTATGTTGGTAGTAGTTCTAACACCCTATGACAAAGGGGACAAAATGCTTCAGGTTCTACACTGTTTCCACTTTTTTAATGGATACCAAATACTTTGTTTTACTCTACATTTTCCTGTTCCTTGCTTGTTTATTAAGTAGCTCAATTTACATGCCTCCTTCATGTCATTAGCAGTTATAGCATTTGTATATTAATCAATACATCAATTAGTTTTGTTAAAATAGATGCATTATTTTAATTCCCTTCCTTGTCTGCATTAGAAAAAAAGAAAAAAAGAAAATTCAAAGAGAGAGAACTGAGTTTTATTTTCAGTGAAGGACAAAGAACATTTTATTCCATGTCCTTAACAAGCAGATCAAATATAACATTCAAACTTTAAAAATGATATGATTATTTTAACACATTACCTACTGACAATTTAATCATAGAGCACCAACAAATGCATAGTTAAGCTCCAGATTTTGGACAATTTTAAAGCATATTTTCAAAATAAGAAAATATTTGATTCCAGAAATCTTACTTTTTATCTTTCAACAAAGGAACATTTTTGCTGATTTGAGCAATAAACATTCTACCCTCTGTGATAAAGCTGAACAGGGAAGAGTTATGGAGAAGTAATTAAAGGCATATATGTGATTTTAAACTATATAGATCCCTATACCCAGTTCAGCTAGGCTAGAATTAACAGCCTGTAGCATCACAATGAGGTGTTAGCATCACAATGACGTGTCAGGTTCTAGCATCATAATGAGGCAGCAGCTGAAAAAAGTTTGGGTAGTCCTACTGAAGTCAGGTGTGACTGAATCTGAGGAGGGTCTATGAGAGACAGAGGGAATTACTCTATCGAGTAAGTGCTTTTTTAAGAAAAAGGGTCTGTGTAACTGAACAAATTTTGGAGAGGCATTTTTTCAGAATAACTGAAAATTTAAAGCGGCAAGAGACAAGAATTATCGGAATCTGACAGCATTGAGGTTAATAAATTGATACCTCTGAATGAGTAGCTGTATAAAACCTCATGGATGATTGTACGTTTGTGCCATTGAAGAGTCTAATAGCTTTATGTTTAAGGGTTCGTGAGTAGAGTATTTGGAGAGAAGAGTGGGCCACTGCTTCACATTCTTGTATATAGACATTACTGCAACAACTACTGGTCAGAGTTTGGAGGCTGAAATTAAGATTTTAACAGGAACAGCTAATACTACAAAGGACACCAGAGACTGTGTTGAGACTGTGGGGGTTCTGCTACCTTTAGAAGACAAGCTGCACAGGCTTGGAGGGGGTGTCTATGCATGTTTTCTATGTTGATGTTTCTTTTCATTTAGGTAAACATTTAAAATACCACTTGGGCCTAAAGTCTTTTTGTGTTTAAGCCTCACAAGAAGTATCTTTAGAGAGGATAAGTGGGTTCTGAAGAGTCACTTTGCCACACTTCATACAGGTAAACAGTCATAAACTCCCCTTCTATACACAACACTGCCAATTGACAAAAGTGATTGGTTATACAAAAAAGATTTGCAGCTTCTGGCTGAGCAAATATAACTATCCCACACATTTCTTTCATGCTGTATTAGAATTGTGCTGTGCTTCAGGATAAGGAGCAAAATTATAGGACTTCAGACACTTTTAAGCATACTATACATCATGTTGCAGAGCAAAGTTTACTCTTTATGAATGCCGTGTAAACTCGCTCTATAGCAGAGACCTAGCTTCTCTCTAAAAGCAGCTAATGGCTGAAGAATTATGACAACCTTCTTCATATCTGAAAATATCCAAGTTGATTTCCAGGTGTGTTGTATTATTAAACACTTTGCTTTCAATTATTAGAGCATATTCACCACATCCAGAATTAGTAACAGAGAAAATGTAAATTTAAAACATGCATTTTATCTCATATTAGTGTATATGTTATTTCCAGATTCATAGCAATAAAATCCTTCAGACATTGAACTTGATGTATACAATGCTAAATTGTATCAGTGCCAAACTTCATTAAGGCGACTTTTAATGAATGCAGTGCTTAACCTTGCCAGATTACTTGTTTGTTGAGTTGTCTCTCAGCAAGGTTGTAGATTTATACCTTTAATAAATGTAAGATGATTTCCAGCTTACCTCTCATTATGCAACAGCAACCTCACATACAGCTTAAACCTTGTCAATGTAGTCTTGTAAATATAAAAATTACACAAAACATAAAACAATATTGTAAAAATAATTTTATACACTATTACAACCAGATACATTTTGGATACTGCATTTTCATTTGCACCATATTATTCTTGTTAGAAGCAAACTATATTTAATAAATACTAAATACTTTTGGCTCTTATTCAATCAGATTTAATAAAAAGCATAATCAGAATCCTAGTGTTCATAAAAAGGTTCACTCTAATACTTTATTTTTCAGATTTATATTTCTGTAAATAGCTAAAATGAAATCATCTCATTTTTAGTGCTGTCTTTCCCATACTTTATCTATTCTGTTGCATGCCAACAGGGAGTCCAATAATTCACATTTGAATGTTATATATGGCTAAAGCAGGCTATTTCCTATGGAATAAATTTCAGTGCTGTCTTTCCCATGCCATTGTTGTTCTGTTGCATGCCATTAGAGAGTCCAATAATTCACATTTGAATGTTATATATGGCTGAAGCAGGCTATTTTCTATGGAACAAATCTCTCAAAGGAAGTGGTGGTAGTACATAAATGTTATTATTTTATTAACAAGACGTAGGTGCAATTAACCTCTGTCTACAATTAATACAGTACCGCATCATTAGAATATTTTGGAAACATTATAGGTTTTCTCAAAAGTTCAAACAAAAAAAATCATACAGCATTTGCAAGAATACAAGTTAAGTTTGCAATGGTAACTTACAACTATATACATACATCTTTACGACTGAATAGCAAAGACAGTGAAGTGTTAAACCTATCTGTTCATTAGGTTTTGCAAAACATTATTGTTGCAACCTGGATAAATGCCACTTGATCCATTTGTACCCATTTTGATCAATTAACATGTACATGCCCCTACCATTGTGTAGTTAGGATCTGTGGTCTATTTCTATAACACAAACAATCTCTGAAAATACATGATATAATGTTACATTAAACATGATTGGAAATCATTCATGAAAGAGGAAGTGTTCTTTCACAGATTGCATTTTGAAATCAAATTATGTGACTATATGCCTCTTACATTACATGAAAAACATTCTTGCATATCTCTGTCAGTTAAGTAAAATTAGCTTTGTAAAAAACATTATCTCTAGTATCTGCTTATTTTTAAACCTACATTTTATAATTGAATACACAATTATTGTGTATATTGCCAGCATTGCATTTTTACTTATTTAAAATATCAGTCTCTAGTAATCCTTACTCCTACCTGCACAGGACCAACACAATAATTAGTTGGGAACAAGTGAAACTTACAGATTATGACTAGAGGAGATTCCTTTACGACTCCCCCAAAGGAACTTTAGTTAATATGTGTTCAAAGGACTTGATTGTAACCTTTTCTGAGCAGCATAAAAGAATGATGTAAACTTTTCCTTGGTATTGCAGATCAATCATCTATAAGTGTTTCACCAATGTCACATGTTTCTTACAATGATTTGTATATAGTACACCAAACATCTAAATCTGAAGACATAACTATGGGGGTTGACAATTGGATAAATGTACATGGTGGATGACAATTGTAAATACAACAGTTGAATGATGGATTGTATCAATATGATAGTTGTACAGTATATGTCTAAATACATGTTGGTAAACTGTATCACATGTCAATACTTGTCTCTGATTGATTGTTGCCAATGTGTACACTTTTGGACACAAATATTCCATTTGGAGATGCTTCAGTATTATTTTAATACTTTTATTGTCAGTACAGTATTGTTATGCACGCTAGCCTCTGGTATATTACTAAATCAATGCCTTGTTACAAATTAAGATTTACTTCATGTAAACTGTGTCTTAGTTGCTGGCTTTGCATTTGTATGGCATTAATTATTCTCTGACGCACATAAAATTGTTGGCTCTTTTGGTTTAGACAATGTGTCTACAGAAGATAATATATATTTATAATACATTCTTTTTCTTAATTAAGCCTGCTCAGTCATGCATTGTTTTACTGTCCTGTAAATATTTTTGTGTGTATGTAAAGCAGTACATTGCATTGTTCTTCATTCTCTGTTACTGAGTGTAAACAGTGGCGTAGCTAGAGCTTTTGCAGCCCAGGGCTGTCTTGGAGTTTGTCCCCCAGGTGTAAACATTATATAACTTCTATAGCTCTTTTGCTCACCATAAATTAAGTGATAGTTGTGGTAAACTACCTCCTCAAAAAGATGACTACACAAGCTAGAAACCGGAACCACTCTGATGAGAGGGCATAACCTTGAAACTGCTGTATGTGGGTAGGATTCCTAGCTTGTGTATAATTCATCCTGAGCTTTGCTCAATGCTGTGTAATACAGCAGGCATATGCTTTAAGGACACAAGTTTAAAATGGTAATGGATTACAAAAGCGAAAACTTTGTGGGCACATTTGTACCTGCCAAGTTCTCAGAATGCAGTGTAATAACTGTGTTTCTCGGAATTCTGTGCAGAAAACAAGTTTTTTTAACTTGTTTTAGACGTTCACATGTGAACACAAATGCACTATTTCTGTACTCTCTCTCTCTCTCTCTCTCTCTTTCTCTCTCTTCCTCTTCCTCTTCTTGGTGGCTACTGCCCCTGCCAGCTCCTCCTCTTCTCCAGGGGTCAGAGCAGAGATTAGGGACTGGGGAGGCATAGGGAGCCTTGGAGAAGGAGTGCATGGTTGGTGGACAGCAGGTGGGGCCATTTTTGCATCTCCCAAAGAAGATGGTCCAGGGCCAACTGATCGCACCCTGTCCCCCCCCCCCCCCCCTTGTTACACCACTGGGTGTGAATTATTTTTTTATTCTATGGTGTACTTGTGGAATATTTATGCTCACTGTCCACTTGCATACTAAAGTGGGGTGAATGTATGCAACATACTGCACATTCCATATTTTCCTACAGACATACTGTTTGGTCTCACACATTATCACATGTTCATCCTCTACTCTAAGTCAGTTTTATCTTGGGACCTGTCTTTCGTAATTTCGTAATTTTCTGTATCGTAATTCTGGTATTTTTTGTGATTTCCATTTTGTTATTGTTGTATGGTTTTCAGCCATGTCCAACCGCAGCATGCCAGGCAATCTGCCACTGTCCCTCTGAGTTCTATCAAACTCATGCTCATTGCTTCAATTACCTCATCTATCCATTTCTGCCATCCCCTTCTTCATGTGCCTTCAATATTTCCTACCAACAAAGCAGTGGTGGAGGGGGCAGGTACAATTTTTTTTTGCACTTCCCGAACCCCCTCCAACATCAACACAGTACATATATAAAATAATAAATACTATAAATAAATAATAATTAAAAAAAAAAAATATATATATATATATATATATATATATATATAGTATCTCACAAAAGTACACTCCTCACATTTTTGTAAATATTTTATTATATCTTTTCATGTGACAACACTGAAGAATTGACACTCTGCTACAATGTAAAGTAGTAAGTGTACGGCCTGTATAACAGTGTACATTTGCTGTCCCCTCCAAATAACTAAACACACAGCCATTCATGTCTAAACCATTGGCAACAAAAGTGAGTACACCCCTAAGTTGAAATGTCCATTGGAGTTCACAAGAGCTTCACAAGTTGCCACTGCAGTCCTCTTCCACTCCTCCATAATGGCATCACAGATCTGGTGGATGTTAGAGACCTTGCACTCCCCCATCTTCCATTTGAGGATGCCCCACAGATGTTCCCCAGGGTTTAGGTCTGGTGACATGCTTGGCCAGTCTATCACCTTTACCTTCAGGTGTGTTTGGGGTCGTTATCATGTTGGAATACTGCCCTGCGGCCCAGTCTCTGAAGGGAGGGGATCATGCTCTGCTTCTGTATGTCACAGTACATGTTGGCATTCATGGTTCCCTCAATGAACTGTAGCTCCCCAGAGCCGGCAGCACTCATGCAAGCCCAGACCATGACACTCTTTACATTGTAGCATAGTGTCATTTCTTCAGTATTGTCACATGAAAAGATATAATAAAATATTTACAAAAATGTGAGATACTATATATATATATATATATATATATATGGATCTCTCTCTCTCTCTCTCTATCTCTTTATATATATATATATATATATATATATATATATATATATATATATATATGTGTGTGTGTGTGTGTGTGTGTGTGTGTATACATTTTTTGGTGTGTGACTGTTTGCAGGAGGGAGTTAAAAGAAAAGGATCAAATTGTAGTATTTTTTTGTCATTTGTAATTATGAGTCAGTTCAGTGGCAACCTCACTCATTGTACATCCTGTCATATGTATGCACTACTGGAACAGATGATCCAGGGTCCATACCTCAGTGACATGTGTGAGCATGTTGCCTCTCTGGACGCTCAAATTCCAGAACCGGAGAGAAGAATTGCAGCACTTACTGATATTGCTCTACTGGAAAGGGAGTTGATGCTCACTGAGTACAGTTTAGATGGGCCTAGCATGGAGGGTGGAGCTGGGGATAGTTAGGATGTCCAGGAAGGTAGCTGGGTTACAGTTACAAGGGGAAGCAGTGGGACCAGGAGGAGGCAGGCCAATACTGAGTTGGCAAGCACCAACAGATTTGCCAGATTGAGTGAAACTGTTGGGGATGTCCATTCAGGAATGGCAATGCCAGATAGTGCTGTTCCCTCTAAAAGCCGGGAGAACAGTTCTACTGGAGGAGTTGGAGGGCAGAATAGGCAGAGAAATAGACATTTTTTGGTGGTAGGGGACTCTATTATTAGGAAGATAGGAAGCTTAATTTGTCACCCAAATCCCAGCAATCAAACAGTTTGTGGATCTGGTAGATAAATTATTGGGCAGGGGCTGGAAATGACCCAGCGTTCCTGGCTCATATTGGTACCAATGACAAAGTTAGTGGAAGCTGGAGTGTCCTAAAGAATGATTTTATAGAACTAGGTAATAAACTGACGGCAATGACCTCCAAGGTAGTATTTTCTGAGATGCTACTTGTGCCACGTGCTAGCCCGGGGAGACAAATGAAGCTTAGGAAGGTTAATGCGTGGCTCAAAAAGTGGTGCACTAAGGAGGGGTTTGGGTTTTTAGAGCACTGGGCTGACTTCTCACTTGGGTACAATCTCTATAGCAGGGATGGATTTCACCTTAATGGCGAGGGAGCTGCAGTGCTATTGGAAAGTATGGTAGAGTTTGGGGGAGTTTTTAAACAAATAGGTGGGGAGAGGAACGAGAGAAGTAATGGGGTAGTTAGTGTAGGGGGGGTAAGGAATGAATTAACTAGTCATGTGAGAGGAGATGGGGGGAGGGTTAGTATAGTCAATAGGAGGTTCTGCTAAGTAACTCAAGTATAGTGGCAGGCAATCCAAAACTACAAACTCATAACATAAGATGTATTCTTTAGTGATGTCCCGAACAGTTCGCCGGAGAACTATTCGCTGCGATTTTCGCATGTCCGCGTTTGCAACGAACGGCGAACATATGCGCTTTTCGGTCCGCCCCCTATTCTTTATCATTGAGGAAACTTTGACCCTGCACCTTACAGTCAGCAGACACATTCCAGCCAATCAGCAGCATACACTCCCTTCCAGAGCCTTCCATCTGAATGACAGCCTCCATTTTAGAATCATTCTGTAGCTGCATTCGTTGAGAGAGGACATATATTCTACTTGCTGTTGATTTAATAGGAAATAGATAGCCAGGCTGTGTATTTAGCTTTCACTACACACCTGAAGTACTCATTTGATATCTGCTGCAAGGACAGCAACCCAAAAAGCCCTTTTTAGGGCTAGAACATCATTTATTTTATTTTATAATTTTTTTCTGCTGATTTAATAGGGAAATAGATAGCCAGGCTGTGTATTTAGCTTTCACTACACACCTGAAGGACTCCTTTGATATCTGCTGCAAGGACAGCAACCCAAAATGCCCTTCTTAGGGCTAGAACATCATTTATTTTATTTTATTATTTTTTTCTGCTGATTTAATATGGAAATAGATAGCCAGGCTGTGTATTTAGCTTTCACTACACACCTGAAGGACTCCTTTGATATATGCTGCAAGGACAGCAACCCAAAATAAAAAAAATTCTGTGTAATCTAATTGCATATGCCTGCCTGCTAGCGTGTGTGTGAGGCCTATTACATCTACTCTGCCAACTTTTGCCAGTGCACAGTGACACTCATATCTAGTGCAACCGTAGTGTGCAGTGAAATAAAACAACCCTTTTTTTACTGTAATTGATTGAATATCAGTTGCCTGCCTACAGGCGTGTGTGTGAGGCCTATTGCATCTACTCTGCCAACTTTTGCCAGTGCACAGTGACACTCATATCTAGTGCAACCGTAGTGTGCAGTGAAATAAAACAACCCTTTTTTTACTGTAATTGATTGAATATCAGTTGCCTGCCTACAGGCGTGTGTGTGAGGCCTATTGCATCTACCCTGCCAACTTTTGCCAGTGCACAGTGACGCTCATATCTGGTGCAACTGTAGTGTGCAGTGAAATAAAACAACCCTTTTTTTACTATAATCGATTGAATATCAGTTGCCTGCCTACAGGCGTGTGTGTGAGGCCTTTTGCATCTACTCTGCCAACTTTTGCCAGTGCACATTGACACTCATATCTAGTGCAACCGTAGTGTACAGTGAAATAAAACAACCCTTTTTTTACTGTAATCGATTGAATATCAGTTGCCTGCCTACAGGCGTGTGTGTGAGGCCTATTGCATCTAGTCTGCCAACTTTTGCCAGTGCACAGTGACACTCATATCTGGTGCAACCGTAGTGTGCAGTGAAATAAAACAACCCTTTTTTTACTGTAATCGATTAAATATCAGTTGCCTGCCTACAGGCGTGTGTGTAAGGCCTATTGCATCTACTCTGCCAACTTTTGCCAGTGCACAGTGACACTCATATCTGGTGCAACCGTAGTGTGCAGTGAAATAAAACAACCCTTTTTTTACTGTAATTGATTGAATATCAGTTGCCTGGCTACAGGCATGTGTGTGAGGCCTATTGCATGTACTCTGCCAACTTTTGCCAGTGCACAGTGACACTCATATCTGGTGCAACTGTAGTGTGCAGTGAAATAAAACAACCCTTTTTTTACTGTAATCGATTGAATATCAGTTGCCTGCCTACAGGCGTGTGTGTGTGAGGCCTATTGCATCTACTACAAACCTGGTCAGTCGCACCCAGGGCACCATCAGCGACATCATACCATTTGTTTTCTTCCTGGAGCGTGCCCTGGGAAGAGTGTTGGATCAGGCCGTAGATGAGCGTGAAGAGGAAGAGTTGTTGTCACCATCACCGCCAGAAACAGCCTTATCAGCATTGCTTGCTGGACCTGCGTCAACGCTGGAAGAGGATTGTGAGGAAGAGGAGTCAGAGGAGGAATGCGGCTTTGAGGAGGAGGAGGAAGACCAACCACAACAGGCATCCCAGGGTGCTCGTTGTCACCTATCTGGTACCAGTGGTGTTGTATGTGGCTGGGGGGAAGAACATACCTTCAGTGAGATCACTGAGGACGAGGAATGGGACATTACTAGCTCGGCATCCAACCTTGTGCAAATGGAGTCTTTCATGCTGTCGTGCCTGTTGAGAGACCCTCGTATAAAAAGGATGAAGGAGAACGACCTGTACTGGGTGTCCACGCTACTAGACCCCCATTATATGCAGAAAGTGCCTGAAATATTACTGAATTACCTCAAGTCGGAAAGGATGCAGCACTACCAAAATAAATTAAAAAGTATGCTTTACACAGCGTTTAAGGGTGATGTCACAGCACAAAGGCAATCTAACAGTGGAAGAGGTGAACATAATCCTCCACCTCCCACGACCACGCCGGCAAGGAGAGGACGCTTTACAGACGTGCTGTTGATGGAGGACATGCAGAGCTTTTTAAGTCCTATGCATCGCCACAGCCCTTCGGGGTCCACCCTCAGAGAACGACTTGACCGTCAGGTAACAGACTACCTCGCCATAACTACAGATATCGACACTATGAGGATTGATGAACCTCTTGACTACTGGGTGTGCACACTTGCCCTGTGGCCTGAGCTATCCCAATTTGCCATAGAACTTCTGTCCTGCCCCGCTTCAAGTGTCCTGTCAGAAAGGACCTTTAGTGCAGCAGGAGGTTTTGTCACTGATAAGAGAAGTCGCCTAGGTCAAAAAAGTCTAGATTCCCTCATCTTTATTAAGATGAATGAGGGATGGATCCCGAAGGGACTGACAGTTGGTGATACATTCTATTAAAAAAGGCCTGATAGATGAGCTGCCTTGAGCTAATAATGGTCCACAAACTAACATAATTTTTTCTGGTCGCTGCAACAATACCTAATCTTTGCATTTAAATTCTTTTATTGTCAGAAGGCGTACAGCATGTAATGAAAAATAAAGCATTTTTGAACAGTCTTGCATAACAGTTGTGCAAAAATACATATTTACAATAAAGACATTTTGTGAAAGTTAGCTGGTTATTCCTTCTTATTTTTACTTTTTAGGTTAATAATTTTTCTTTTTTCTTTTTTTCTTTTTTTTATTTATTTTTTTATTTTATTTTAACAAATATATTACATCACCAGAAAAAGAATAACATACATACAATACACAAAAACAAACAGGGATAACAAACAAACATTGTACCAACGATATACTCTAAAAGTAGAACGGTTTTCTAGATTATATAATACATTGAAAAGGTACAATGTACATCCATACTGGCATTCGCTCAGATTCGAGGCAGATAACATTTTAAACACATGGGCCAATGAGGAGAATTAGGTTCGAATGGAGTTACACCCGAGAAATAGTAAGGTAAGTACTATTTCCCCCTGCCCTCTGGCTAAAATGTACTATGTTTGATGTAGTTGTCCCATTTAGACCAATTTATCATATTTCTGTTTTTTGCATTAGCCAAACTATAAGCGTTGAGATATAGGTCTCTGTTATAACAAATAGTGTTGATTAACTCTCTAATTGTAGGTATATCTGGGGTTTTCCAGTATTTTACTAGTAGCCATTTGGCCCCCAAAAGGACATGCGAAACCAAGTTCCTTTCCACTGGGGAGAGAAACTCCAACCCTCTATGGAGGATGGCCACTTGAGGGGTACAAGGAATATGTTTATCTAAAACTCTAGCTAGAAGTTGACAAATTTCTAACCACATATCTGAGATCTTTTTACACTTCCACCAGACATGGGAGTCATCTCCTAGAAAACCGCACTGTTTCCAGCAAAGGGCGTCCCCTTTTGTATTAAATTTTGACATTCTAACCAGGGTTAAATGCCATCTGTGTAAGATTTTAAAAAAGAGTTCCAGATAAGCTGGATTTATGGCGGATTTCTTAATCAACATTATAATATCCCTCCAATTGTCTTCATCAAGAGCCTCCCAGCCTATGATTCCCTTACTTTTAATAAACGGAGTAATCTCGCTTATAATCTTATTGCAGTTTGAAATAATATGATGATTCCTTCTCTTTATAATTAGTTCTTCTATTTTAGTAGGTGAATTTATTTCTAGAGTTTTAAATCCCCAAGACATTAAAGCTTGTTTTAAGCTTTCGTAATTTAGCCATGAGAGTTTTTCCAGGTTATATTTTTTCATTAACTCTGAATATGTCAGAAGATTGTTATTGTAATATAATTCTGATACCAAGGAAATGCCTCCTCTATACAAAAGATAACAGTTTACGGAGGGGTCTCTGGAGTATACCAATTCAATAGGGGTGGCTAAAGATGGATAATGTGTTATTTGCATTCTCTCTTTATTCTTATACCAAAATTTTACTAGAAATTGTATATTTTTTGGTAGTTTACCCAGTGAATTCTTATTGTAGTATGGTAGCCATAATAGGTTCTTTATAGAAGATTCACAAAGAATAGCCTCTTCAAGGGCAAGCCATCTGGGTTTCTCCTGGAGGGTGTTCCAATTTATAAGTTGCACGATGATAATTTTATGATATATGTCTTTTATACTAGGGACATTTAAGCCTCCTTTTTCATATTTCTTACTGACCACGCTTTTCATGATTCTACTTTTTTTCCCACCATATATGTATTTATCCAAAATATCCTGAATGGTTTTCAGATAATTATTTGATATTCTATCAGGTATAGATCTTAAGCAATAGGTAATTTTTGGGACAATACTCATGTTGGTTGCAGCGATTCTCGCCGACCAGGGCAGGTTAAGAGATCTCCAGTTACATAGAATAGGTCTAATTTGTTTCATCACATCCTCCAAGTTAGATTTAAGGATATCCTTAACTCCAAATGACATTTTTATGCCCAAATGGACGATATATTCGGATTTCCAATTAAACAAGGATAATTTTTCCAATCTATTTATAACTTCCGGTTTAAAACCTCTCATTAAGGTATTAGATTTTAAATTATTTATCTTAAAATATGATAGTCTTCCGAATTCTTCAAGAATTTCTTGTAATTTTGGGCATGCCTCCTCCGGGTTGGTCATGGTAATGACAATATCGTCTACGAAACCCATAAATTTAAATTCCTCCTTATTAATAATTACACCCTCTATAGCTTTACACTCTCGAATATAGATAGCTAAAGGTTCTATAAAGAGGATGAACAATAGAGGGGATAGGGGACATCCCTGCTGAGTGCCATTTCCCATTTTAAACTTTTCTGACTCGAAGTCAGGGTTTGCAATATATGCCATAGGATTGGCATACAGGGCTTTAACGGATCTTGAAGCAAAATCGTTAAATCCGAATTTCCTCAGGACCGCCTGAACAAATTCCCAGTTGACCCTGTCGAATGCCTTTTCGGCATCCAAAGACAGGGCCAATAAGGGTATATCCTGTTCTACCACATAGTTTAAAATATCAATCATTCGTCTAGAATTATCAGATGCTTGGCGACCAGGAATAAAGCCTGTTTGGTCTCTATGAATCAACTGATTGATTATAGTTTTCAGTCTATTAGCCAATATTTTGGCGTAGATTTTTATATCTAAATTGATCAGAGATATTGGTCGGTAACTCCCGCACTGCTCCGGATTTTTACCTTCTTTCAAAATGTTGATTATTTTAGTCTCTGACATCTCAGGGGGGATATGCCCTGTTTGTTTTATTTCATTAAATAGGTTGCATAAATGACTTTTTAGTTCAGACACAAAAGATTTGTAAAACAGAGAGTCATATCCATCTACCCCCGGGGATTTGTTGGATTTGCCGCTATTAATTGTTTCAGTGATTTCCTCGATGGTTATCTCACTGTCTAAATATTCACTATCCTTTTCTGAAACCCTAGGAAATGTGATCTTACATAGGAAGGATTCAATTTCTTCTTTGCCAGGAAGTTTAAACCGCTTATCATTTCCTAGATTGTACAATTCGGTATAATAGTCCTGGAATATTACACTAATTTTATCGGGGTGTAGATGAATTTTACCCTCTTTATCTCGGATTTTTAAGATCCTGTTCTGACTACGTTGCTTCTTTAGTCTGTTAGCAAGATATTTACTGGATTTGTTACCGTATAGAAAGTGGGATTGATGATATCTCCAAAGGAGATTATCAGCTTGTAACTGGAGGATTTTTTTGATTTGATTATGTATCTCCTTAATTTTTCCTCTTAGTTCTTTACTTGAGTTCTTCATATTATCCTGATGTAGCTTTTCTAATTCTATATAAAGGAGATTTAGTGACTTACCCTGATTTCTCTTATTTTCGGCTGCTCTAGCGATTAGTATCCCTCGGATAAATGACTTGAAGGCGCACCATAATGTCTTTGCTGACTTTACCGAGTCCTTATTTATTTAAAAAAATTCCTGTATATCTCTTTTGATAGCGGAAACAGATTCGTTTTTTTTAAGTAGCAATGGGTTGATTTTCCAACTGTTCTTAGGCAACACCTTATTTGTCTCTTCCAAGATAATACTGTTAATAGAATGGTCTGACCAAGGTGCCAAAATTATTTCAGAATGTTCTATCATTCTCACTGTGCTTGCGTCTGCAAAAATATAGTCTATACGAGAATAGGATTGATAGCGATTAGAGAAAAAGGTGAATTCTTTTTGGTCTGGATGGAACACCCTCCAGGAATCTAGTAGTTCATAGCTCTTAATCAAGCTAGAGAACTCAGAGGCGGCTTTACTGATATGGGTTTCCGACTTGACTTGGTAGGACCTCTGTTTATCCATTAGCACATTAGTTACCAGGTTAAAGTCCCCGCATAACATAATCAATCCCTTTTTAAATTTAAAAATATCTCTTAGTAAATTTTTAAGATATCTATTTTGGTTTTTATTTGGCAAATAGACATTAACCAAGGTTATCAATCTATTGTTTATAAGGCCAACCCATATTATATATCTCCCCAAGGGATCTATTTTTTTAAATTCTTCAGCCACCACTAACCTTTTGTTAAAGAAGATCGAGACTCCTTTTGATTTGTTGTTATATGTGGAGTCAATTCTAGTTGGGTAAGATTTATTGGACATATATTGCGCTGACTCCCTCTTTAGGTGGGTTTCTTGAAGGCAGAGAATATCCGCCTGAATCTTATTATAATTCAAAAAGGCTATTTTCCTCTTTGTTACTGAGTTCAGACCATTTACATTATGCGAGATGATTTTTAATCCTTTACCCATTGGCAAGGTTTTTAGATTCCTCCCATGTCATAAGTAATAAAATTCCCACTTTGCATTGCCTCAGATAATTCCAAAATACAATCATCATTCTTTCAACATAAACATTCATACATATTGAACCTAAGTCAACCAACATCCTGGACTCTAGTTAACAGGGCAATAGCCTGATATAGGGAAATGTCAGGGGTGGCTATCCACCTTTGGTAGGGAGATCTGCAGATAAGCAAAGGAAAGAACAAGAAAAGAGAAAAGAGAAGAGAAAGGAAAAAAAAAATACAAAAAAATACAAAAAAAATAGAGGAGAGAAGATACCATTGAAGAGATTGCTTGTTAAGCAAGCATATATGCCCTTGCAAAACCAATGTAGATGGTTATAAACTTCTAGAAGAATATATTAACCCTTAACACTCCTCCCATAAGGGGGGCGGAGTACTTAACTTTCTTTCCCAGCTCTACCTCCGTTGCCCACCCCCCCTCCCCCATCTCACCTCCTCCTTATCCTCTTTAGGTGCCGTGATATTGTATTAAGAAAGTATCCCCTTCCAGAGGGTAGTGAGAGTGTAAGACATCCTGCTTCTAATGGATGAGCATTAACCTCTAAATGTGAAACTACATATTATATACTAAATTCAGATATGTGCTATAAAAATTATTATGAGGTATTCCCCTTTAAATTGGGGAACCAAGGTGGCTAAGGAAAAAAAAGGTGGCTAAGGGAAAAAAAAAAACTTATATCATATAATCCTATAAGGGAATTCTCAATTATATAGTGAAGGGAAGTAATGAGAGAGAACAGGGACGGATCTGGGGAGAAGAGAGGAAAGGCATAGGAGGCAGGAAACAGAGAAATTACATATGGGAGGAAATCCCTTTTCAACTTTATACCCTATGAAAATCTTCTTCTAATCTATCTAATGAACTAACAATATATTCCTAATAAGTCTAGAAACATTGTCCCCTTCTGTATATGGGTACATTTACATTTTTTAGCTTATCCTTGTATGCCAGGTCAAGTTACTGGCAGACAGTATCATCATCATTTCAGCCCCTTTAACCTCCTTACCTATATCAATCTGCCATTCTTTCAGCAATTTTATACCTTCCTGGACTGTTTTAATTCTACACCAATTTAAATCCTTATATACGGAAATACCCATTGGAGAGATCCATTTATACTTAATTTCTCTCTGTCTTAATATCTGGGTTATTTCTGAGAATTCTCTCCTCCTAGCTAGTGTCTGAGCTGATAAATCTGTAAATATTTTGATATGTTCATATGGGGAGGGTAGACCTTTCTTTTCATATGAGGCCCTTACAATTGTTTCTTTGTATGATCTAGAGTACAGTCTCAGGATAACGTCTCTGGGTAAGGACTTATGTAAGTGTCTGGCTAGAGGCAGCCTATGGATACTGTCAATAGTATTTTCTGATTTTGAAGTATTTGGGACCAATTTCCCCAATAAGTCCTCCACATAAGTTTTCAAATTGTTCTCTGGTATCGTCTCCGATATGCCTCTTAAACGCAGATTATTTATCCTACTGCGGTCTTCAATTGAAGTAATTTTTAGCTGCAGGTCCTCTAATTTGTTTTCTAGAGTCGTAGTGTATATTAGTAAGCTGTTATTATCTGAGATTAATTTGTCACAGACTTTTTCGATCGAGTCCACTCTTTCCTTAACTTCTTTAATAAGTTGTGTATTTTCGGTGATTTTTTTGGTCAGGTCTGCCACAAGGCTAGTTTGAAAGTTTTGAAATAGTTCTCTCATTTTTGAGCATGTCAGGATATCTTCTTCATCAGAAAAGGAGCTCCCCGTGCTCACAGTTTGGGAGGCTTTTTCTGGCGAACGATTAGCCCCCTCATTAAGGTGAGTTTCTTTCTCAGTATTAGAGGTATTAGCACCTTTGCTCCTGGGAGAAAAAATATTCGGTGTTTTTAAAATGTCAGCTCTTTTGTCTCTTGCTTTCATTCTAGACGGCATCTTTGCGAGTTTGCCTTTAACTGTAGGCCTGCTTATATCAGGATAAATTTCCACCAGAAATTTGAGTAAACACATTAACTGAGAATTCACTGGGGAGACTTCAGTTTACCTGGCGTGTCCTCTAGTGTCAAGGCGCAATTTCCAGAACTCAGCTGCAGCGCCCTGCCTTTCCCATTAGCAGTTATACTCTACTATGAAACTGACTATTGGCTAATGTTCCCCTTGAAACTGCTTTCCATGGGCATAGCTGTTAGCCTACATAACTAGGAGCGGGAGGGGGCGCTGTGGAGCTGATAAAACTATTGTTGTTTGTAAACCTCTGCCCTTTATTAATTATTTTTAGTTTGGGAAACTTGTTGTCTTATTTATAATATCCATATTTTAAGATATTGCTGGAGGTTTAAGGACTTTAAGATTTGGAAAAACTTCTGCTTATTTGTCCGTACACCTTTTAGCCTTTCTTTTTTTTCTTTTCTCCCTCCTTTATCTAGTCTGTATGGCCTTTGGCCCATATCATTATGTATATCGCTCTAGATATGGAGTTGACAATTCACCAATAAAATGAAGACATGAGAGTTATTACCTCACTGATGCAGGCCCCCAGGTGTCTCAGGGAGTCTGGAAATTTCTTTATATAAGTATAACATACCTCTTAAATGTCCAGATTGTTTCCTGTGTTCCAATTTCTTCACCTTACCCTCCAGCATCCAGACTGACCGTTCCCAACTATATTCCGAATTCCACTAGGGCAATATGTACAGGAACATCAACTCCCTCCATGTATATTTTATCACTGAACCAGTGTAAGTGAAGCACCTCCTAGGTCAGGCATTATCCACAATAGCACCTCCAGCTTTTCCTGCCCTCCCAGGCTGTCTCCAGCTGCCTGTCATCAGCGTCAGTAGGAGCCCACGGACTTCTCCCCAGATCTTAGGCTATCTTGGGGCTTGTAACAGTCGCCAGGGAGAGCACAGGTCGTCTGCGTGGTTCTGGAACCAGTCTCCGGTGTGTTTAAAAATGGCGCGTTTTTTCGGAGCTCCGCCTCTCTATGAGGGCCAGGTCCCTGCGCATCACACACTATGTTTCACTCTGTATGGCTACCGATCCCCCATCATCACTGGCAGCGTTGCCGGGGGTCCTACCCTCAATTATGGAGAGAGTGTCGTCGTTCTGGTAGCACTTGTGCAGTCTCCCCTTCTCTGCTTGTTGGCTCAGCTCCTCATCTCAGCAGTGCTGCAGTCTCCCTACCACCCTGAAGCTAGCTGTAAGCTAGCATGACTCCATTTCCTGTCACGCCCCCTGTAAGGTGGATCAGCTTCTCTTACTCGGTTCTCTGACTGGAGTCGGTTAATAATTTTTCTTATTTTTTACTGTGATTGCAATTTAAGAGATACCTAAAACATGGTAAAACAGACAATAGTAAAGAGTATATCTGCAGGAAACACCAAAGTCCTATTAGCTATCATCCCTCCAGCAGTATTAGCTTATTATTTACAATATCTAACCTGGGCAATCACCCTTGGGTTACCCTAGGGCAGGCTTCAGTGAGCGACCTCTCCTTTCCTGGGATGATTTTGCCGCCGGTTGCTTCTGAAGGGTCTCCAGGGCTCCCCCACTTCGGTCCTTCCCCCAGTGTCGCTTCAACCAGGAACAAATGGTTTATATTTGTAAAGCGACCCAATGATCCCCCTTGATAGAGGTTTAGCTTTACAAATTTTGGAGGACCAATTTAAGACCGGTGCCCCCTGTTTCTGGGTCAGGGAGTGTGTGAAATGCCTCAGCCTACAGCAAATTGTAATGTTCTGACAGCGGTAGCTCATGCTTGTCCCTCAGTTTCTCATAGGTGAGCATCTGGCCCTTTACTAACCAGTCTCCCAGTCTATCTGTGATAGTGTTGTGATGTTGTGCTCATGTGTTTCGGGGCCTGAGGGTGGTCAAGAATTGAGGTCATTTGGGTGGATCCAGGGAACAAACCTGTGTTTCTTGGCCCATTTCCAGTATGATAGTGAGTGTCTGATTAGGGGGTTTGGTGAGTTTTTAAGGCTCTGAGGCAATTCTGATAGCCAAGCCACCTTGTCCCAGGTTAAGGGCCTTAAAGTGTGGTTCTCTAAATACACACAGGACGGTTGATGACATATAGAATGTGCTATTGGGAGGAAAGATAGGTGACGGAACAGGTATTAAACTGATAGGAATAAATAGTACAACTTAATACACCACTCCTATCTGGTGGCACATTACATTGCACGTGCAGTGCCCCAAATTCGAAGTAGGAGGTCCGACCAAGCATCTTTTTCCATCTCCCTGTTCCAAAAATCCATGCCATATACACGTCCCCTAATAGTGGACGTAACAGGGATTAAACTGATAGGAATAGTACTACTTAAGTACACACCTTATAATAACGCAGACAGAGGCAACGCATATAATCTTCCATGCTGGGCAGTGGAAGCCCCCAGACTCTGACCTGTGTATAATCTTCCATGCTGGGCAGTGGAAGCCCCCAGACTCTGACCTGTGTATAATCTTCCATGCTGGGCAGTGGAAGCCCCCAGACTCTGACCTGTGTATAATCTTCCATGCTGGGCAGTGGAAGCCCCCAGACTCTGACCTGTGTATAATCTTTCATGCTGGGCAGTGTAAGCCCCCAGACTCTGACCTGTGTATAATCTTCCATGCTGGGCAGTGGAAGCCCCCAGACTCTGACCTGTGTATAATCTTCCATGCTGGGCAGTGAAAGCCCCCAGACTCTGACCTGTGTATAATCTTCCATGCTGGGCAGTGGAAGCCCCCAGACTCTGACCTGTGTATAATCTTCCATGCTGGGCAGTGGAAGCCCCCAGACTCTGACCTGTGTATAATCTTCCATGCTGGGCAGTGGAAGCCCCCAGACTCTGACCTGTGTATAATCTTCCATGCTGGGCAGTGGAAGCCCCCAGACTCTGACCTGTGTATAATCTTTCATGCTGGGCAGTGTAAGCCCCCAGACTCTGACCTGTGTATAATCTTCCATGCTGGGCAGTGGAAGCCCCAAGACTCTGACCTTTGTATAATCTTCCATGCTGGGCAGTGGAAGCCCCCAGACTCTGACCTGTGTATAATCTTCCATGCTGGGCAGTGAAAGCCCCCAGACTCTGACCTGTGTATAATCTTCCATGCTGGGCAGTGGAAGCCCCCAGACTCTGACCGGTGTATAATCGTCCATGCTGGGCAGTTGAAGCCCCCAGACTCTGACCTGTGTATAATCTTCCATGCTGGGCAGTGGAAGCCCCCAGACTCTGACCTATGTATAATCTTCCATGCTGGGCAGTGGAAGCCCCCAGACTCTGGGAGTCTGAAGAAGAGGAGTCAGAGGAGGAAGGTAGCTTTGAGGAGGTGGAAGACCAAACACAGCAGGCGTCCAAGGGGGCTTGTTGTCCCCTTTCGGGACCCTTGGTGGCTGGGTGGAGGAAGAGACCTTCAATTACATCAGTGAGGACAAGGAACAGGACATGGCTAGCTTGGTATCCAACCTTGTGTAAATGGGGAGTTTGTGGTTGTGCAAAGGGACTGTTTGCGGTTGATTGCGGTGCATTAAATGGGGAGATTGGTCTGTTACTGTGAAGCGGGTGTAAGCCTTACACTACCTGATCGATACAACATCATACCTGATGTTTTAAAGCATGTTATTCCAAACAATTTAGGAATGTTAGGTGATTTATGCCGTTTATGGCTTAAAACCAGACTCTGCATCAACTATGTAATTTTCCATGGGAGTTTTGCCATGGATCCCCCTCCGGCATGCCACAGTCCAGGTGTTAGTCCCCTTGAGACAACTTTCCCATCACTATTGTGGCCAGAAAGAGTCCCCCCTGGGGGTTTGGAAATTCGCCTGCCCATTGAAGTCTATGGCAGTTCGCAAATGTTAGTCCGTTCGAAAATTTGATGTTCGCGACATCACTAGTATTCCTGCTAATGCCAGAAGCTTGCCAGGAAAAATGGGAGAGATAGAATTATAATCAGTTAATGAGAGATTGGATTTCATAGGCATTACTGAATCATGGTGGGATGAATCTCATGACTGGACTGTTAATCTTGATGGTTATTACCTATTTAGGAAAGATAGGGGCAATGGTAAAAGGGGAGGAGGGATTTGTCTGTAAGTTAAGCCTGAATTTAAGCCTATAGTCAAAGAAGATATTTATGCTGGAACAAGTGATACTATTGAATGTTTGTGGGTAGAGTTAAATAGCAAATTTCAAAAGGATATTGGTAGGAGTATGCTATAACCCCCCAAATATAATTTAAGTGAGAAAATGCAAATATTATTACAGATTGGAAATGCAGGGCAAGTTCTAATAATGGGACATTTTAGTTACCCTGAAATAAACTGGATGAGTGAAACCAGCAGTATGGGTAAACGGAGCAGGTTCTTGAGTACACTCAGGGATCATTATCTGGTCCAGGCTATACAAGAGCCTACTATAAATTAGGCTATCTTGTAAAAGGAGTAAATTACATCCAATGTGGCTTAACAATGATTTAAAGGTCAACTGGCTAAAATAGAAAATGAAAAATGAGCTGCAAAGGAGAGTAACACAAAAAAAAACATAAGATATGATAATTAGATCCTCTTAAAGGGCACACCTTACATACCAATCTCTAAAAGAGAATACATTGTTTAAAACTTAACTTTTTATAGCAGTTAAAATATAGTTTAAAACTGTTTTGGATACAGGTTTAGCAAAATAGGAAAACACCCCCACAGATGCAACAATATTTAATCAAATGAGTTCATAAGGTCAGTGTATTAATGGGATAAGAGTATATACAAGAAAGTTCTGAAGTGCTAAATTATAAGTCAAAGTTAAGGTGCTATGGATATAAAGTGGTATAAATAAGGTGCTGATCATAATGATTATAAAGTGAATAAGACAATATATATTATAACGATTGAAAAGTAGAAAAATGTGTATGTGGTATACCTATAACACTTTCAAAATAAACTCTGATAGAAAATATTGTGACCATAAAAAACGAGTTACAAAATTATTGTAATGAGTAGAAAGACTATTATAATACAATGCTCATTAATGAGGGCAGTGTCTCAAAAATCACCAGCGAGATGACATAACTGTCAAATACTAGTGCATCGCTGTGCTCTATCACACAGCAAATAATCCCATTACCAAGCACTGGATACACTTCTCTAACCTTCCCATATTGAAAAATCTCACCAAAATTTGAGGTAGATGGGAGGATTAGGACTCAAGCACGCCGTCGCAATTTGATGACGTCACAATCGGGCATCTCGATCGCGGCGTGCTAACAAGAATAGGCACAACCTAGTATCAGCTCAGCAGGCCCTTAGATAAAGTCCCTGTCACTACTCTATTTATTTTAGGCAAGTGTTTATTTAGTTATTGAGAGTACATGTGGGAGATGGGTATCGCACAAATATTGAGGCGGGGCTTGTGCAATGGGCAATTTGTGGCAGATATCAACAGATAACTTTAAAAAGAGATTGGATATATTTTTAAATAAAAAGGGCATTCTGGGTTATCCTGGTTAATTAGAGAGGGAGTGGCCAGAAGAAAGCCATTACTTTCAGGCAAAAACAAAATGTCACAATTTGAGTTTGCGAAAAGGCATGTGGGAGACTCCCAAATTGTATGGTGGAAGGTGTTAGTTAGATAGTTAGTTAGTTAGTTAGGTTAGTCTGATAAGACTAAAATTGAACTTTTCAGCCATCAAAGAAAACGCTATGTCTGGTGCAAACCCAACGCATCACATCACCCAAAGAACACCATCCCCAGAGTCGTGATGCCAGCATTATGCTGTGGGGATGTTTTCCAGCAGCCGGGGGGAAACTGGTCAGAGTTGAGGGGAAGATGGTGCTAAATACAGGTATATTCTTGAGCAAAACCTGTACCATTCTGTGCCTGATTTGAGGCTGGCACGGAGGTTCACCTTCCAGCAGGACAAGGACCCCAAACACACTGCTAAAGCAACACTTGAGAGGTTTAAGAGGAAACATGTAAATGTGTTAGAATGGCCTCGTCAAAGCCCAGACATCAATCCAATAGAAAATCTGTGGTCAGTCTTAAAGATTGCTGTTCACAAGCGCAAACATGTTAATTCCAGGTTGTGAGGCAATATATATATATATATATATATATATATATATATATATATATATATATATATATATATATATACACACCTATATACATACTTTCTTACCTGCCTAATTCCTCTCATCTACCTCAATTTTTTGGGAAATGTTATATATGGGAAGGTTAGAGAAGTGTATCCAGTGCTTGGTAATGGGACTCTTTGCTGTATGATAGAGCACAGAGATGCACTAGTATTTAACAGTTTTGTCATCTCGCTGGTGATTTTTGAGACACTGCCCTCATTAATGAGCATTGTATTTTAATGGTCTTTCTACTCATTACAATAATTTTGTGACTATTTTTTTATGGTCACAATATTTTCTTTCAGAGTTTATTTCAATGGTGTACCATATACACATTTTTATTTTTCTTTATAATATAGATTGTCTTATTAACTTTATAATCATTATGATCAGCACCTTATTTATACCACTTTATTTCCATAGCACCTTAACTTTGACTTATAATTTAGCACTTCAGCACTTTCTTGTATATACCCTTATCCCATTGATACTGACCTTATGAACTCATTTGATTAAATATTGTTGCATCTGTGGGGGTGTTTTCCTATTTTGCTAAACCTGTATCCAAAACAGTTTTAAACTATATTTTAACTGCTATAAAAAGTTAAGTTTTAAACAATGTATTCTCTTTTAGAGATTGGTATGTAAGGTGTGCCCTTTAAGAGGATCTAATTATCATATCTTATGTTTTTTTTTTGTGTTACTCTCCTTTGCAGCTCATTTTTCATTTTCTATTTTAGCCAGTTGATCTTTAAATCATTGTTAAGCCACATTGGATGTAATTTACTCCTTTTACAAGATAGCCTAATTTATAGTAGGCTCTTGTATAGCCTGTACCAGATAATGATCCCTTTAAGTTTTAAACAATGTATTCTCTTTTAGACATTGGTATGTAAGGTGTGCCCTATAAGAGGATCTAATTCTCTCTTTTGTTTTTTGTTTGTGTCACACGCCTTATCCTTAGGAGCACCCATACTTAACATAAGTTCTAAAAAATATTCCTAAGCCACCCATCACATATCTAGGGGCAAAAGGAGAGTAAGACTAACCCTAAAATACTTTTTAAGTATATTAATGGGAAGAAGGCCAGGAAGGAAGCTATATGAGCATTACAATTTGAAACACGCTGTTTGACAATTAGTGACCAGGAAAATGCAGGTGTGCTAAATAGGTTATTTTTTTCGGTATATACAAGGGAGGTAGCAGTGGTTGGGACAACGCAACATAATGGTGTTTTGTGTCATTTTTCTGTGTTTTTATATACGGGTCACAACTTTTTGTTCAGATCTCGACACCAGCAGACACTTCAGATGACAGCCTCATTACTGCAGAGACATGCACCTCAGACCCCTTTTCTTAGGATCTAAGAATCACACACCATGTACCTTTGATTAGTACAAGCAGACTCTGACACAACCTTTCTTTAGTGTGTCCAAAGTCAGACTGGCCACTTCTTTATTGTTACAGAGATATATAAAAACTCAGAAAAATGACACAAAACACCAAAGACCTTCCCCCAGTTCTAGCCCATCCTCCTAGGCAAATAGCTTGCTACACCCCTCACCCAAATGGCTTTCTTCTCATTACACATTTTCTCTCCTCTTACAGAGCCACAAAACTAGCTTCCCCCTTTATGAATAAAGCCAGAGCCTTCACACGTGGCCGATTGCAGGGCCATACAAATTATTTCAAATTATTTAACCATTTGTTTACCCCAGATATGACTGCTAAGCAAGTTGTTAGTACTTTCTAACCACACTTATAATAAGTGATGAACCCCAAACAGTCCAGTGGGCCCTTCTGTTCATGACACCTGTCATGAATCACCCAGGGGCCATATTGGATTTGGTGTGAACTATGCTGGGGCCATTTTGTGACTGGCAGCAGTGGCCATTTTGGGCTGGATTATCTTACACATGCTGTTGCCATGTGGAAGAACAAAAGGTTTGGGTTGTGGTGATAATATGTTAGTGTTATATTGTATATTGTATTATGGAGTGATAGCTATGTTTTAATTAGTCAACCATCCCCCAGTAGATAAACACTGAGGCAGGAGCTGAGCCAAATGGGTTTATCCTAAACAAGATAAACCTCACAGGGTGTCGCCAGAACCTAAACAAAGAGATTTGCCAGACAGCCAGGCACCTAGATAACAATGGGGGGGCCTAGGAGCAAACAGGAAGTTTCCCCTGGGACCGCCTGGGTCAGAATGAGCTTGGTTGCCACGCCTGGGGTTGGCCCAGGGGAGGGGTCTGGTGGTTCCCATAGCCTCCCTCTACTACATTGGACAGAGGTAATTAGGTTACTCTAGAGGTTATCCTATTGGCCAGAGAGAGGGGGATGAGGGTTTGACTAAAGGTAGCCACTCCCTATAATGTGTTGTGCAAGGTTTTAAATATGCTGTTCTAAAATAAAACTTGGTTCATAATTTTCATCAAGACTTTGTGTGCAGATGTATTATTTACCCAGGGACATATGCTTGCAGTAAGATTCGTCAGACTTACTGTCAATATTGCTCAGTCTAAACCAAGGGCTGAGACATGATGTTCCTGTACTCAAAGCTACTCCAAGGTCCAGAGTAACCCAAATCAAGTCAGCAGACCCCAGCCAGAGAGTGGGTCGTGATAATTGGTGGCACAGTGGTGGGGTACTCTGAGAAGGACCAGAAAATGGAGCAGATGGAAGCAGAGGACTACAGACTACTCCTGCTAAATCAATGGATGGCATTCATGCAATTATGGCATGGCCATGAGCTGGCAAGCTGGTTGGAGGAACTGGTAGAGAAAGAGATGGACTTGGAGGAACAGTACCTTGCCAGGATAGAGTCCTTGGGTGGCCGGAGAGAGGATCTCTATTTTCGTTTGGATCTAGAATATGGGGTCGGTGAGATTCTGAATGGTGATCCGGAATGTGGCATGGGAACTGCAAGGAGGCATAATAACTTGTTTGTTGAACGCTGCCGGGGTCTGGGACTGGAAGCATGGTTCCCGGAGGCTCCTTTGCTGGAACCCCTGATTCAGCAAGAGCTGCAACTGGAGGCTGAGTATGTGGAATTGTGGTATGCGATACCCAAGAAGTATTCTTACAACTCAGACGGTATGTACCAGAGTGAGTATGCTCACTGGAACTGGGGAGAGGCTTTTCTAGACTGTAAACAAAGTGAGGAGTGGGAAGGGGTAAACACTGTTCCTTTGCCAACTCCTGGGGATGGAGAATGTTTGCCCCTAGAAAATGCAGCAACTATGTCAGGGCCTAGTCACCAGCCTCAAGAGCCAGAGACCCAGTGGAATGTTTCCTGGGTGGGGTCAGATAATCCATGTCTGCCCCCTGATACCCCAAGAGAGTTAATCCCAGAGGAAGTGGGAACTGCTCACAAGCTAGGGCCAGATAAGTTAAGTCTGCCCTCAGAAGTTCTAGGCAAAGTGTGTTGGCCAGAACTGCTAATGGAGCCAGAGGCTCTGGATTATTATGTGATGGACGGTGGGAAGGGAGCCTTAGAGGCCAGGCTGGAAGGGAATGATGAGATTCCCCAGCCTGCATCAGATAACCACTGTCTGTACCCTGACAGTCCAGGGGAGTTGTCCCCAGAGGTGCTAGTGAAGAACACAGCCCAGGAGGGTTGTTTAAGAGACTGTGGGGAGGGAAAAGAATTGGTTTCTGGCTACAGGGAACCTGACCTCACACAGCAATAGAGTGCCAGGGGCACAAAGAGCCAGGCCGGGGCAGCAAGCATGCCAGCTTTGGCAAAAGCATTATGGGTGCAGAGTGGCACCATGACAGAGGGTGTACCAAGTGGGGAGATACCCTGGATAACCATTGTCCAGGGGCCCACTGGAACAGACACCACTCCAAAGACCCAGTTCAACAGAAAGGACTGGGATAAAGTTGCTCAACCCCGGGCAATGGAGGAGTGTAAGCACAGCTTGAGTGGGAGCAGCGTAGCTCCCCAAGCAGCAACGGAAACAGCTGGACCAGAGGAAGGAAGCCAAGAGGAGCTGTCCCTTTGCGATCCCATAGGCCCAGAGACTGTTTTAGAGATGCCAGCCCAGCTATGGGGACTGGCTGGGGGGAACAGAGTTGCTATGGGACAGAAACTGTGGCCCACCTGTTGTACTCTGGGATACCAGATTATTGGGGAGGTACCCTGGACTATTTGGGTGGGTGTGAATGGGAAGAGCAATTTGCTCTATACAGTGGGAGCAAGGCCAAGGGCTGGGGGAGGTTTTTACTCTGCACCTTGGGACAAACAAGAACTGGCATAGCATACAGAGGGCCAAACCAGCACATTCATGACTATCAGCGTAGCTGGAAAAATCAGGGATGTTTCCTGCCACGCTTGGGGAGGTGTTGTCATGAATCACCCAGGGGCCATATTGGATTTGGTGTGAACTATGCTGGGGCCATTTTGTGACTGGCAGCAGTGGCCATTTTGGGCTGGATTATCTTACACATGCTGTTGCCATGTGGAAGAACAAAAGGTTTGGGTTGTGGTGATAATATGTTAGTGTTATATTGTATATTGTATTATGGAGTAATAGCTATGTTTTAATTAGTCAACCATCCCCCAGTAGATAAACACTGAGGCAGGAGCTGAGCCAAATGGGTTTATCCTAAACAAGATAAACCTCACAGGGTGTCGCCAGAACCTAAACAAAGAGATTTGCCAGACAGCCAGGCACCTAGATAACAATGGGGGGGCCTAGGAGCAAACAGGAAGTTTCCCCTGGGACCGCCTGGGTCAGAATGAGCTTGGTTGCCACGCCTGGGGTTGGCCCAGGGGAGGGGTCTGGTGGTTCCCATAGCCTCCCTCTACTACATTGGACAGAGGTAATTAGGTTACTCTAGAGGTTATCCTATTGGCCAGAGAAAGGGGGATGAGGGATTGACTAAAGGTAGCCACTCCCTATAATGTGTTGTGCAAGGTTTTAAATATGCTGTTCTAAAATAAAACTTGGTTCATAATTTTCATCAAGACTTTGTGTGCAGATGTATTATTTACCCAGGGACATATGCTTGCAGTAAGATTCGTCAGACTTACTGTCAATATTGCTCAGTCTAAACCAAGGGCTGAGACATGATGTTCCTGTACTCAAAGCTACTCCAAGGTCCAGAGTAACCCAAATCAAGTCAGCAGACCCCAGCCAGAGAGTGGGTCGTGATAACACCCTCATTTGGAATATATAGTACAGTTTTGAGCACCACTTCATAAAAAGGAAATTTTAGAACTGGAAAAAGTATAGAGAAGGACAAAAAATGAATAAGGGAAATTGAGGGGATAAATTAAGAAGAAAAACGAACCAAATTAAACTTATGGGCCTGCATGAGTGCTGCCGGCACTGGGGAGCTACAGTTCATTGAGGGAACCATTATTGCCAACATGTACTGTGACATACTGAAGCAGGCCATGATCCCCTTCTTTGCTAAAGAAGCTGAAGGTAAAGGTGATGGACTGGCCAAGCATGTCACCAGACCTAAACCCTGTTGAACATCTGTGGGGCATCCACGAACGGAAGATGGGGGAGTGCAACGGCTCTAACATCCACCAGCTCTGTGATGTCATCATAAAGGAGTGGAAAAGGACTCCAGTGGCAACCTGTGAAGCTCTGGTGAACTCCATGCCCATGAGGTTTAAGACAATTCTGGAAAATAATAGTGACCACACAAAATATTGACACTTTGGGCCCAATTTGGACAGTTCCAATTTGTTGCCAACGGTTTAGACATTAATAGCTGTGCGTTGAGTTATTTTGAGGGGACAGCAAATTTACACTGTTATACAGGCTGCACGCTTACTACTTTACATTGTAGCAGAGTGTCATTTATTCAGTGTTGTCACATGAAAAGATATAATAAAATATTTACAAAAATGTGAGGCATGTACTCACTTTTGTAAGATACTGTATATATATATATATATATATATATATATATAAAAATATATATATAAAAGAATAATCAGAGTATTGCAGTATACAGTGATACCTTTTGAGTATTGAGTATTGACTCTGACTCGACAAAGAGAGGAACACTCTCAAAAGCTCGTCATGAAACCTATGAATATGTTTGTGCAATAAAAAAGGTATCACTATATACTGCAATACTCTGATTATTCATCTGGATTACTGGACATTCACACACCTATATAAATAGTTTCATACCTGCCCGATGCTGCACTCGACTTCCTGGGGTGAGAAGGGGTCACGGTAGGCCATGGGGCCAAGGGGGGCCACAGAGGACCAAGGGGGCTGCAGAGGCCCACTGGGGCCACAGGGGTACACAATTATCGAGGGGGCCACAAGGGGCAGAGGGAGGCCACAGGGGGCCACGGAGAACCACAGGGGGCTGAGGGAGACTGCAAAAGTCTGCAATTGGCCACAGGAGACTGAGGGAGAAAAGCTTCAGCCTCATGATCAAACCTTCCAGTGATAAGTTTGGCTTGACTTCCTGTAGTATTGATTGATTTGATCTTCTTATAGTCCAAGGAACTCTAAATAGTTGTTGCCAACTCCACAATTCAAATGTTTCAATTATATGGTGCTCAGCATTTTTTATGGTCTATTTCTCACATCTGTATGATACTACTAGGAATACCATAACTCTAACTATGCAGAACTTGCAAAAACTTTTGCCTTATAAAATCTGTCACTGCCTCCACTTTTTCCCATCTATTCACCAGGAGATGAGATTATTGTTTGCCATGATCTTCATCTTTTAACACTGAGAAGCATGTCTGCTTTTGCTCTCTTCTTTCACCCTCATCAATAGCCCCTTTGTTCCTCAGTTCCTCCTCACTTTAAGCCATCAGAGTAGTATTATCGACATATCTAAGGTTGTTGATATTTATCCCAGCAATATTAATTCCTGCTTTGAATTCATTCAGGTGGATTCATTGAGGTGCATGTGGTTCCTCAACTCTGGGTCACCACATCTTCTTTATCTGATCTGCTTCTCTTAAGTGCTAACCATTTTTAACTTATCATACCCACTTTGGCATGAAAGGTCCCTTTGAGGTCTCCAATTTTAAAGAGATCATTTGACGTTTCCTTCTTCTATCTCTTTATAAAGCTCCTTATAGAATGTCTCCTTTTCTCTTCTTGCTAAATCTGCATTCAGTTGGATAAATATTTTCCTATCTGCACTACCTTTTGCTTTCTTTCTTTCATGGGCTACTTTCAAAGCCTCAGCAGTTTGTCTTCCTTCTTTTCTTTATTTTGGGGATATTCTTAGATGCTATCTTCTGCCAGAAAATCTTCATGTATTCTACCGTCCATGTCTAGTTCCTTAATGGGAAAGTTAATTCAGCACAACTTGGAGCATACTCATAAAAACATGTTGAAATACTTTTAGAATTTTTGAATTAGGTGCTTTTTCCATATCCTAAAAGAAGTGTATGTTTACACGAGCTCAGGAAAGTCCTCCAGACAAACTGACAGCAAAAGCATGTGCAGAGTGCAGAAATAGAGAGTGATATAACCCTTCTCAAATACATCCGTGCAGTGAAATGACTGCTTCAAACTGCTAAATATGTGTTTTGTGGGTTAACCAGTAGCTGATAACATTCCTGAACCCAAGAAAAATCTATAAATCTATGTGTGCAGCATTTTATACTGCTCGCTATCGGAATGTGCTGTCAATCATGGGACAGTCAGGAGTTTGCTTGTAAACAGACCAAAGATGTTACATTTTCAGGCTGTTATTGGTATAATTATAAAAAAAGCAATAAATTATTAAAACATATTATAACATAGAATTGTGTGCTCTTTCACACCAGGATGAGCACTTATGGTGAGGTAACTGTCCCTTTAAATGTATTCTTAATCTCCACTGCATATTCACATGGGGATATAATTTATTTCATACCTGCTTGATCTGATGATTCTACCTCTTTTCCTCGGTTTAATTTTGATCTTTGCAATAGGAAGATCATGGTCTGAGCTGCAATCAGCTCCACTCTTGTTTTTGCAGACTGTATAGACTCCTTCCATCTGATTTCTGTATTCTGAGTCGTCTCTGAGGCTGTTGGAAGAGGGTGTTTGCTATGACCCGCTCCATTTACCCATTAGTGATTTTGCACACTCTTATATGGAATGAAATAGTAATTTAAAATTCTTCAACTAGAGAATGTTATAGTAAACTAATGTTTGTGTTTCTCCTGGTAGAACAGTGTATATATGAGCTATACTATAATTACATTTACAGTATATTAGCAATTTATACAAGGTATTGGGCAAAAACCTTCTAATAAATAAACACAAAGTAAATTATTGGCAATATCACTAATCATGTTGAAAGTGTTGACAAATACTAATGTTTTCCTTAATACATTTTTTTTAAGATACGCTTATTCACAACTTATAACGGATACATAAAATGTTCTAATCATGGTAGAAATGTCAACTTTATTTATAAATAATTGTGCTTGCAATTGCTAAATAAATAAGGCTCCAGAGTGGTAAATCATCTGTAAATATTGTGAACCAACCAGCATGGGAAGCTTCTCCGCCGCTAATTATAGTCTTGAGATAAAAGATAGGAGGATCTTGAAAATGATTTCTTCCTAGAAATAGGAATATTGAAGCTCAGTTATTTAACACTAATTGATACTGTTTTTAATAACAACCAATTGCAATATTCTAATTTACTGGTAGAGTTTTAATGACTGCCATTTAATGTTGACCTTTGTTGTGCTCCTTTAAACAAATGTGTTGTGAATAAAAGGCATTGTTTTTTTTATAAAATGTAATTCTACCACTGTAGGGGTGGAACACCTTCTATATTTTTCAGAATGTAGCAGGAAATGCAGCACATGTCTGCAGATTCTAGGATGTCCAAAATGTTGAAAATGGTGGGAGGAGTTCTAAACCAAACACGATGGTAAAACAAGCAATTTTCTGTTTAAGTTTACTCACAAAAGAGAAACATATGAAATCTAAAATCTGTTAATACTGGTCTTAACTACTTACTTTTGATAATTCTGGTAAACATTTGAAGAATTCAATGATGGCTAAAAAGTTTCTGGTGTTAGTATAGATGTCCTCATTTTCTGATCATTATTCTGATTGTTTATTTACCTAGTACAATTTTTTTTGTAGATTGCTTTCAGTTATAAATGCAGTTTGTGTCAACTTACATAGCATAAAGTTTTTCTATGTAATTACAGAGGTTGCCTTTAAATTTAAATTGTTGCTATGTAAACTGCAGAATAGTTACATAAAAACCGAATGGTTAGTTTATCATGGCAAACTTAGAAACTTTGCTTTACTTTTTAGAATTATTACCTTGTTATTCTTACAGTGTTTTTCTCTAAAACCTTCCTAGTCTGTTTCATCTGCAGGAAGGAACATTTTTTATGAATCTTAAAATGCTGGAATTGCCAGAGCGCCATGTACTTTGTTCAGATAACCACAGGAGTGAGTAGCCAATGAAGACCTTGATTGTATAGAGAAGAATGGGATGTTCTGAGACAGAATAACATATTATGGAATAAGATAAGTCTTCTGCTAAATTATACAAAACATGCTCAAATACATTAATTCCATATTACTTGTGTTAAATAATTAAACTCAAATTAATAACAATTACTATTGAAATATTCTGCAATTAAAGAAGCTATAAATATTATGATAAGGCAACCCAAAGCACAAAAAGGAGATAGATGAAGTTAGTTAACCAAGCAATAACAGAATTTATAAAAAAAAATCTTTATTACTGCTGAAAGAGCCACTCATATATATATTATTAACTGACCTAAAATTAGAATACTTTCCCTCTGCCAATATAGAGGACTTTAGTTTATTAAAGTATTTTTTTTTTTTTTTGGATTAATGTGTAACATTTGAATTCTCGTTAATAACAATGGGAGCCTGCACTCTCAAATCTCTGAAATTGCGATTTGGCCAATTGAATAGGGCTCTATATTAGCACATAGCATATTTTTTTTAAAGAAGTTTTTATTTAGTGAATTTCTATCTAAAAGCAATGTCTTCACTAACTAAAAACTTCTGTAAAAAAATATGCTCTGTGCTTAAAAAGAGCCCTGTTCAATTGACCGAATTGCAATTTAATAAGGCTGTAGATATTCTGACTTTCAATGTACTGAAATGCTGAACATATCATTTGAAAGTGTGAGACCCTGATCAATAAATTGATGACTCCAGATTTATTAACCTCAAAGTTTTGTTGTCTTGTTTATTTTCACAATCAGTTACAATGACCTTTACTTTCACCTTTGCTCTGTTGCTGACCCATACTTCCTAACTAAACTCTTATAGACCCACCATGATACCGAATTCCATTTTATGATCCTATCTATAATTAACATGCTGTCAGCCCTAATCTTAGGAAATGTGACTTTGACCACCCCAGTCTAAAATCAGTCTTTACTTTCCAAAACTATATTGATAAGCACTCCTTCTTAAGGCAGATGCCACATTCACGGTTGCTATCCTAAAGCTTACCTTAATATATTGCAAGATAAGATAATTCTTTCAGTTTTGCCGCTTGTGATGGATGCTTATATTGCAGCAGACTGAGTAATCTATGTGTGAAATCAAAAAAATACCCCTTGGAATATAGTGTGCTACTAGGTTATTGTAACCTAGTGTCCATATATGAAATAACCTGCAAATACAAAATATTGTTTAAAGTCCATATTATTCCTCAGGGATTCTTACGCAGAGAAGATACCTCTTAAAAATAACTTAGGAATGATTAGATGCAACTGATATTTTATATTGATTATAAAGTACATTATTAGTATTAAGCAAATGTCAAGTATAGTAGATCTGCCATTGCTCTTGGTGAAAAATAATTCATGTGGAATTGGCAGATTAACATACATTTTCTTTGTAGATGGAGTATGGATATTTCTACACCCCTAAACAATGTTCAAGGGAAACAGTAATAATTATATATTTTTTTTTTGTGTAGCTTAACTGCTCTTGGCAGCTTGTCCTCTGACAGTTTTTACTTAATATTTTCTCTTGTAAAAACAAGTTTTTTAATGTTTAAAACATGCTCCTTTAAATGCTTGAAAAACACTTGTGTTTCATGTTCCTTTAAATGCTGTTTTATTTCACTATTTAGTTTTGTACTTGGTACATATTTTTTGGACATTTCTATCTCTTGTAATTTGAGATTTATTTAATTTTGTTTTCCTATTGTTTTGTTTGTTTCTTTACATTTAAAATAAGGTCAGGCTTTGATATGATCTTGTGTGAAGTATTATCCCTTCATTTTAACCTATGAGCAGATTCATCAAAGTGTCTAACATAAATCACTGTTTAGAAAAATAGACTCAATATTTTCTCATGAAATAAAATAGCATCACTTCAAATTAATATACTCCATTGATTCATACAGACCTTTTAATATTGATAGTATTTCATTACCATGTCTATATTATGAACCTCTGTGAACTGGAAACAGAAATGTCATTAATTATGTTCCAACTTTATTTTCCATTGCTCAAGTTCTTTTTTGTAGAATATATGAAAGTTTATAAAACAGAAATATATTTTAAAGTAAAGCTGTTTTCTAAATAGATTGTTGATCTATATTCTTTTACTTAACTGTTATTTAAGAGAATGATTGTTAGTGCTTTTTATAGGCATATACTATATGCTATAATAGGAGCAGGGATGGCAAGTAGGCAGATGTGATTTAAAAAAAAAAAAAAAAAAAGTAACAAATTCAAGTGGAACAACATTAGAAAAAGATAAAGTATCGGGCAAATGTAATTAAGTAAAGAGAAGAAATTACAGAAGCCATAAAGAGTTGAAAATGTCCTGTGATTGATTTGTGAGACACTGAGGTGACGGTTATGTAAGCAGCATTGCAATTTAATTATTGAGTGAAAAAGAGCTGACATACCCTTTTTTCTACAACTTAAACTTTGTAGCTTGTTTATTTTATGGCCAAATGTAAAACTTTCACAAAGACATCATAGTTCTTATGGTTAAACTTCAGCCATAGTCATCTACTTTAGGACATCATTAGACAAGCAATAATCAATAACACTTCATCATTTACTCTTGGTTTAAATAACAGATACATTTGTGTATCACCACTATATTAAAGGACCACTGTGGTCAAAAGAAGAAAATAGGACACATATTTTTAAAATGTAAAAAATAAATATAGCATCTAATTGATTATTTTTATGTGTAGTTATGCTGCTGTGGAATCTGCCATTTCAGTTTCCAGTGAACAGCTTTCTGAAGTGGGAGGACACTTATAGGGACAGTTAATTCAGCACAACTTGGAGCACACCACGGTAATGTACTCCTGAAAACATATCGAAATACTTTTTGGAATTTTTGAAATAGGTGCCTTTTTCACATAAAAAATCATAAATTATGTTCTGTTTACATGAAAAACTTGCAAGTCCCCCCCCCCCCAGAGAGTCACAGCAAGAGCTGTGTGCAGAGAGCAGTAGCCTAAAGAGGGTTAACCATTCCCAAATACATCTGTGCAGGGAAATGACTGCTGGAAACTCCTAAATATGTTACTTGTGGGTTAACTGATGGCTGATTACATTACTGAAAGCAAGTAAAACCATACATCTTTCCGTTCACGGCGCTTGCAATGGCCATTGTCGGCAGATGTTGTTAATCATAGAACAGTCAGCAGTGTGTCTTTAAACAAACCTAAGACTGCAAATTTTTAGCTGTTCTTATTGTAATTAACATAGAATCGTGTGCACTTTCACACCATAAAAAATATATATATATTCCAAATTTTATATTGGCAGATATATCTACTAGTTTATTCATTCATTCTAATCAAAAGCTTGTTTGTTTACCAAGACACAGCCTTTTGAAAAGGAACTGTATGAAGCAGGTTTTGTAAAAAAAAAAATGGACACCCAACGTAAACATGAATTGCACATAGAAATTGAAAATGACTTTCAAACAACATTTTGCACATTATTAAGTTTTATGCATTTTCAAAAGATCATATAGAACAAATTTGACCACAGTGGTCCTTTTATATTAGCCTAATCCATGTTGTCTTGCTTGTCACCCATTGGAAGCATGTACACTAGTGATGTCGCAAACATCAAATTTTCGGTTCGCGAACATTGGACGCAAACTTCAATCAAATGTTCGTGAACGGGCGAACCTGGCAAACTGCCATAGACTTCAATGGGCAGGCGAATTTCAAAACCCACAGGGACTCTTTCTGGCCACAATAGTGATGGGAAAGTTGTTTCAAGGTGACTAACACCTGGACTGTGGCATGCCGGAGGGGGATCCATGGCAAAACTCCCACGGAAAATTACATAGTTGATGCAGAGTCTGGTTTTAAGCCATAAAAGGCATAAATCACCTAACATTCCTAAATTGTTTGGAATAACATGCTTTAAAACATCAGGTATGATGTTGTATCGATCAGGTTGTGTAAGGGTTATACCCGCTTCACAGTAACAGACCAATCTCCCTGTTTAATGCACCGCAAACAACCGCAAACAGTCCCTTTGCACAACCGCAAACTCCCCATTTGCACAAGGTTAGATACCAAGCTAGCCATGTCCCGTTCCTTGTCCTCACTGATATCATTGAAGGTCTCTTCCTCCACCCAGCCACCAAGGGTCCCCGAAAGGTGACAACAAGCCCCCTGGGACGCCTGCTGTGTTTGGTCTTCCACCTCCTCAAAGCCACCTTCCTCCTCTGACTCCTCTTCTTCAGACTCCTCTCTCTGCGTTGCCTCTGTCTGCGTTATTATAAGGTGTGTACTGTTAAGTAGTACTATTCCTATCGGTTTAATCCCTGTTACGTCCACTATTAGGGGACGTGTATATGGCATTGATTTTTGGAACAGGGAGATGGAGAAAGATGCTTGGTCGGACCTCCTACTTCAAATTTGGGGCACTGCGCGTCCAATCTAAGGTGCCACCAGATATGACGTATCACTGTGCACTGGCAAAAGTTGGCAGAGTAGATGCAATAGGCTTCACACACACGCCTGTAGGCAGGCAATTGCTATTCAATCTATTACAGTCAAAAAAGTGTTGTTTTATTTCACTGAGCACAATATAAGCTGTGAGCCTGACACAGGCAGGCAACTGAAATTAGATTAATTGTAGTGGAAGCTAAATACACAGCCTGGCTATCTATTTCCCTATTAAATCTCCAGCAGCTACACTATCTGTCCTCTCACAACGAATGCAGCTTCAGAATGATTCTAAAATGTATGCTGTCCTTTAGATGGAAGGCCCTGGAAGGGAGTGTATGCTGCTGATTGGCTGGAATGTGTCTGCTGACTGTGAGGTGCAGGGTCAAAGTTTCCTCAATGATAAAGAATAGGAGGCGAACCCAAAAGCGCATGTGTTCGCCGTCCGATGCGAACGCGAACATGCCAAAATCGCCGCGAATACTCCGCGGGCGAACTGTTCGCGACATCTCTAATGTACACATCAAAAAAATGAGAGATAACATTGATCCATGTGGAACTCCACATATCAGTATGTAGTTGCAGAGAGATTTTCCCATGATCCCTGTGGAACTCCACATCTCAGCATGTAGCTGCAGAGAAATGCACCCCAAGAACACTCTCTGGGACTTGTCATCCAGGAATAATTTGAACCAGCTTAGCTCCCATAAAGACTCTTGTAAGCTATGGAATTTTGAAATGCAAATTTGTGGAGTTAATCCTTTGTTCCAGCAAAAAAAGAGTCCCATAAAACTTACTGACTCACATTCATGGGGTTTTGCCTTGAGCTCTGTAGCTTTAACATGTGCTCTCAGTCTGCTAACAGGATACGCTAAGTCTAAATATCAGTAGCATTGTTAGGGAAGGGTACCCACTAACATGAACACACTACACTTTATACCTATTTATTTAGGCTCCTTCCCATGACTGGGAATGGTTTAAATCATAATAGAAACATATGCAGGGGTTCTTTGATCCCTCAGCCCATGACTCACTACTATCTATGAGCTGAGTATCCTCTGGGATTCCCTCTTTATATTTGTTACCCCAATGAGCCCAGGCATCTCCCAGGATTTCCCGTTTATACCTGCAATCCCCTGTGAGCTGGTTGTTCCCAGGGCCAGATTTTTTTTAAGCCAGTGAACTATTATTATGTTTTTTAAGTCAATTAAATTAGTTGCCCTTCGCTGGGAAGCACTCCAAGGCAGCTGCCTAGTTAGCCTAATGGGTAATACGGCCATGGTTGTGCCCCCTGGATTCACCGTTAATATCCTCTTACTACTCTATGAGCCAGGGTATCCCCGATTAAGTATAACCAAGGTAGTTCATAGGTGCTTAATATTAACCCTTATACTATGAGGGTCACAAGGGGACTTCATGGTATACTAAACTGTGACCCCTATGGCAAACAAAATGGAAAACAAAATTAACCCCAATAAAATAGAAACACACTTTAAAGTAAAGCTGTTTTCTAAATATATTGTTGATCTATAATCTTTCACTGGAACCATACTGAACTGTTTTCTAAAGAGAAGGATTGTTTTTACAAACAGAACCCCCTAACATGACCATGAGGGTCCTTATGAACCTCCATGGCACCCAAATCTAACCCTTCCTTCCACCGCAGTGGTCCATATTGGACCCCCAAAGACTCTAGCCAACCCCATGGACCCCTATAGTCCCCAACACTAAATACATAAAAAATACCAATACATAAAACAAAACAAAAATTACACCTGTAAGGTGCGAACATATGCATTAGCTATTCTTTTGACCTGCTTCCAGCAACGATCATCAATGTCCAAGTTAATCACTCTTCAGGCCTGGTTAAGCTGGCACTTTAAAAATCCATCCCTAGGGACCCTAATGTGGTTAATATTAGGTAAAAATTTGATTACTAATGGGGTCCATAGAGACCATGGTAAAGGGTTATATTTAGGGGCCATGTGGGTCCATAAGAACTTTCATGGTTACACATTGGAGAATAACTGGGCTCATAGGGGGAAGCAGCTATTGAGGGGGGATCTTGGGGATTCCATGAAGGTAGTGATTTAAACCCCTTAATTGTGTCAGATTTGAGCAACCAAGCCTCATATCCAACACAATTAAGGTGATAACGTCTTGGATTTGATGCATTTGATGCATAAAGGCTTCTCTGAACCCAGAGGATTCCCATGCGCTTTGATTTAGGGGTACATTTCTAGCACATGCATGGCATTTATCTGAGGTTAGACTTACATGTGTGACGTGTTAGCTTGGTCATGATTTATGAGTTTCTTTTCTTATGGGAGCCATGGATTGGAGGCCTTATAGTTTAAATATAAAGCCATAAAAAATGTAAATGTAGTCAACATATTCAGGGCCTTAATTTCATTTGATTTTGTTAATGATATGAAGTAAAAATGGAGAAAAAAAGTGCAGCTAGCTATCAAGCAAAAATACAAATATCCAATATTGAAGTATTGTGATACTTTAATGTAAAAAGGAAGATTATAAAAGTTATAGCGGCAAAAGAAGAAATATCCAATAGTGAAATATTGTGATACCTGAATGTAAAAAGGAAGATTATAAAATTACAAACATTTATTCAGATAATATACAGTAAAATAGACTCAAACAATACATCTGATGCTTTGGCAGTAGCAGAACTATGATACAAATCTGCCTTATAGGTTAAACAAAACCTGCAAGTCCTTGTAAGCACGTGTGCCTCTTTATTTTAATTTTTTTAAAGTGACTTGGAACATGTCCCAGCTACAGTCCTGACCTAACTTTTTATATAGCTAATTTAAAGTTAGAAGATTGTAAGCACTTTAAGCTAACCTTTCAAACTTTTAAAAAATGTTTTCCCTATATAGGGATGTTATAAATCAAACACTTGTACTGGTTGAAAGCTGAAAAAACTATTTGTTGCATGGAAAATAAGAGCCACATTTAATTACAAGCCCGCAGCTCGATTGCAGACGGACGAATGTCTGTGGGTGTGTTGCGGGTTCCCGTTCGTCTCCGATTACAATTCTATTCAATTGCTCAAGCCCGCAAGTTACTGTCCCAAAACCGTAAACCATGCACTGGTTCGTAGAAGTTCAGGGTGATAAAATGATCAATTAAGCAAGCCTGTGACCTCCCATTTCAAAATAGCCGATAAAAAATGACTCTGTCATTATTACGGCAGTAAAACATGGAGGTGACATGTCAAATAGGTTCAGGGGTCCGATATGCAATGGGACTCGCAAACCTTCAAAATAAAGAATTATAAAAATAAATGCCAATACTGTTCTAGTCCATGTGGGTGGCCTGATATGTATTAACTTATTGATTCCCGAGAACGATATAATTCCGAAATGAAAAAAAATATATTTATTTTATTGCCGATTTGCGAGCGTGAGACTGTTGTTCAATTATTTCTAATGCCTTTTATCACTTTTCCCATTATTTAGAGTGCAGTATTGATTTTTTATTTGCATTTACAGTGCTACAGACAGGGGTTAAACCCCCTTGCGGGTCCTCTCTAGCACTCATTCATAGGATTTTCTCCTTTTGCCGTTTACAGGTGTGAAAACACTTGGGGAAATTGATCAACTGAATAGTGATTTGCAATTTTAGCCATCATAGCCCTTGCAAAAGATCAAAGGCTTCTGGAGGCTGTAAGTTACGAGTTAGACCATCATCATTTTATCAAGGCCGCAGCCTAGAAGCCGTTCGGAGCACGCAACAATACGCCCATTGAATAGCAATTTAACTTGCGACCTTACTACCAGATCGCCCGAAACCTCAATTGAATATGGCCCTAAGTGTTGCAAAAGTAAAAAAATGGAATTTGAATCCCTGTGCACATGCAGGTTTTTGACGATATCAGGACTTACTTTTAGCAAATATCAATTTGGGCATTCTAGCACCAATCATATTATTGAGCTCCCCTGAGAAATAACATATTGCCTCTATTACAGGGTTGTCAGATTGAAGTGATGTTGATGGTCATATACCAATATTACAACTAAAAAGGCAAACTCCAGACAGATTAAAAAGGCCACCGTTTATTGAAAATTGTAGGTAGAGGCACCACTTTAGGCAGGTGAGGACCTGACTTTAACAAAATAAAAAAAGAGGCAGGTCACAAAGTCTAGAGCGAATGGCTGCACTTGATATGGCTAAAGATTTTCAGAGAAAGGTCCCATCTTGGAGTATGCGTTAACCTTTGTATAGAGTGTTTTCAAGCATATGCATTCTTATAAACTGCTTGTATCAATATCTGATGTTCCATGTCAGTATGGAAGACCTGTGTCACTTTCACAGTGATATACCTTAATCTCTTTGCACATTCAAATAAAACAATCTTATAAAAAATAAAACATTGTCTCAGAAACAAGTGTCAGTTATTGTCATCCCTTCGTTTAGTACCATGTGTACCCTCCCTTTGCCAAGATAACAGAAGTATGAGTCTTTTCATATAAGGCTGGATAAAGTGGTAGAACACTTATCAGGGGATCTTCCAAACAAAATCTCTCTAGTTCTTTGTTCTTCCTTGTGGACTCTCCTCTTCAGCTCACATCAATGGGATTTAGGTTGGAGACTGGAATGGCCATTGCAAAGGTTTGATTTTGTTATCAGTGAATCTTTTTGGTACTATTGAAGTATGCTTTGAATCATTGTCTTGATAGAAGATCCAATCATGACCCATTTTTAGCCCAGTCCTGGCAGAAGCAGCCAAATTTGATGGAGTCCATGATTCTAACAATATTCCCAAAATCATAACATTAATACTATTAAAAGAGGTCTTCCTGATTTGCTAGATACTCAAAATGTCAGTGCTATATAGTTGCCTTCTGATAAAGAATAAAGAATACTAATTAGGAAACCCAAGCTGTAAATTTGTTAGATTCATAGTCTTAAAGAATAAAATAATGATAAAAATCACAATGATCAGAGAGGGCAAAATGAGCTGAGGACCAATCTGGTAAAGAAGTGTTTAACAATGGAAATAAGTTGTCTTCTATACAAGATTCCACTTTGGTTACAACAGGACACTGCTCAGCCATGTGCCCTATAAGGACAAATCAACAGCAACTTTTAATCCCCTCATACAAAACAAGGAAAAAGTAACTATTGAGAGAGTCCTTCGACTAGAGTAGCAAAATCAGAAAGTTAGAGAAAGATAGTTACAAGTCAGGATTCTTTTGAATGATCAACCAACAAAGAACATCATAGAAAACAAGAACATGCTACAAATAGGTATGTGTGTTTATGTGAATGAGTGTTGAAAATACTTGGTTGAACTATAAGAAGGTTGTCTGGGAAAAAAAACCTTATGTATTGTTCTCAACGTTTGCCAATAATTTAAACTACGCTTATAGGACAGATGCTGAATTTGTACTTGTAGCTAATAAACATTGGGCTCCATTCCAATTGGACACGTAGCAGTGAGAAATGTCTTCCTCATAATTGTGGGAGCTTTTTATTTGCTTGCTAGCAAGCTATTGCATTGCTGCTCTTCTAAAACGTCTCCTCCAGCCCTAACATTTACACTTCACTAGCCACACTTTCATAATTATTATAGTGAGTTGTGTCATGGCCACATGGACGTTGGCACTGTGGCAGCCATGATGGCATGGATAGGGTTAAATGTGTTCAATGTTATTCTATATTGCTATATTGTGACTGCCTGTAGTGGCAGGTAAGCTGAGATGAAGACACGAAAACCAGAAGCTGAAAAGGACATTTGTCTGTGGTGTATGGGTCCCCTCAGATTCTGTATATACTAAGAGCCTCATTCAATTCGGAGGCCATAACATATGGAATGTATGCTGTATGTCTGCGTGCCTCCTGCGGGCCTGCAGGGCGCTCTAGTTATGGTGCTATTTAATTTGGGAAGATCGCAAGTTATAGGCTGATAGTGAATTTCGGAAACCATGCCATTGTATGTAGCATTTGCAAGCTTGAACATGAAGACAGTAACTCCTGAGTTAGAAACAGCCAATGGAAACAAAGATTGTCATCATTACGGCAATGAAACATGGAGTTTGGATTTCATAGTCCCACAGGCTTCAATTAGGAGTTACAATCGGACCCACATTCCTGAAATATTGCAATATTATTAAAACCATAAATATGATATTCTATTACATGCGAGTTCCATTATATGTATTAACACACTGATAGTGATGTCCCAAACAGTTCCCTGGAGAACTATTTGCGGCGATTTTCGCATGTTCGCGTCCGCCGCGAACGGTGAACACATGCGCTTTTCGGTTCGCCCTTTATACTTTATCATTGAGGAAACTTTGAACATCATTTATTTTATTTTATAATTTTTTTGTGTGTAATCTATGCCTGCCTGCCAGCGTGTGTGTGTGACAGGCTAACACCTAACAGCTTATATTGTGCTTATTTTCACTACTCATACCTTGTGGTGTAACATACATTGAAAACAACCATTTTTTTCCTGTAATCTAATTTCAGTTGCCTGCCTGTGTCAGGCTCACAGCTTATATTGTGCTCAGTGACATAAAACAACACTTTTTTGACTGTAATAGATTGAATAGCAATTGCCTGCCTACAGGCGTGTGTGTGAAGCCTATTGCATCTACTCTGCCAACTTTTGCCAGTGCACAGTGACACTCATATCTGGTGGCACCTTAGATTGCACGCGCAGTGCCCCAAATTTGAAGTGGGAGGACCGACCAAGCATCTTTTTCCATCTCCCGCTTCCAAAAATCCATGCCATATACACGTCCCCTGATAGTGGACGGAACAGGCATTAAACCGATAGGAATAGTACTACTTAACAGAACACACCTTATAATAACGCAGACAGAGGCAACGCGTATAATCTTTCATGCTGTGCAGTAGAAGCCCCCAGACTCTGTGTATAATCTTCCATGCTGGGCAGTGGAAGCCCCCAGACTCTGACCTGTGGATAATCTTCCATGCTGGGCAGTGGAAGCTCCCAGACTCTGGGAGTCTGAAGAAGAGGAGTAAGAGGAGGAAGGTGGCTTTGAGGAGGTGGAAGACCAAACACAGCAGGCGTCCCAGGGGGCTTGTTGTCACCTTTCGGGGACCCTTGGTGGCTGGGTGGAGGAAGAGACCTTCAATGACATCAGTGAGGACAAGGAACGGGACATGGCTAGCTTGGTATCTAACCTTGTGCAAATGGGGAGTTTGCGGTTGTGCAAAGGGACTGTTTGCGGTTGTTTGCGGTGCATTAAACGTGGAGATTGGTCTGTTACTGTGAAGCGGGTGTAACCCTTACACTACCTGATCGATACAACATCATACCTGATGTTTTAAAGCATGTTATTCCAAACAATTTAGGAATGTTAGGTGATTTATGCCCTTTATGGCTTAAAACCAGACTCTTCATCAACTATGTAATTTTCCGTGGGAGTTTTGCCATGGATCCCCCTGCGGCATGCCAAAGTCCAGGTGTTAGTCCCCTTGAAACAACTTTCCCATCACTATTGTGGCCAGAAAGAGTCCCTGTGGGTTTTGAAATTCGCCTGCCCATTGAATTCTATGGCAGTTCGCCAGGTTCGCGAACATTTGATGGAAGTTCGGGTCCGCTAGCCGCGAACCGAAAATTTAATGTTCGTGACATCACTACACACTGATTGCCGGGATCGATACAACACAGAAATTATACATGAAATAAACTATTTCCTAATGCAAGCTTGAGAATGTTGTGCTATTAATTCTAAGACCTAACATCAGTTTCCCTTTTACTAAAAGTACAGTATTGATTTGTTATTTGCTTTTAAAGTGCTCTGAACATGTCTTTAAGCCCTTTGCGAGTCCTCCTTAGACCCCCTAACTTGTAGAGCGACTTTTGCCATTTGCGGGCTTGGCGGGGTGGTTACCGAGGGGGAATAGGAGCAACTAAATAGCGATTTGCAATTTTAGTGATCGGAACTCTTCCAGCCATGAAAGATCAAAGGCTTGGAGGGGCATTAACTTGCGATGGTAATCATCACAATGGATCGGAGGCTGTAGCCCGTAACTCAATCGGACAGCACAAAAAGACGATAATTAAATAGCAAAATAACTTGTTGGATACATTTCCGAAGCCCGTATATCCCGAAGCCTCAATTAAATGAGGCTCTAAATCTTATGACATAACCAGCACACTAGAGGTTAAATTGACAGTTTGATTTGAGATTTGAAAACAGTAACTGTCTTGTGAGGTGTTTATATATATATATATATATATATATATATATATATATATATATATATATATACAGTGGATATAAAAAGTCTACACACCCCTGTTAAAATGTCAGGTTTCTGTGCTGTAAAAAAATGAGACAAAGATAAATCATATCAGAACTTTTTCCACCTTTAAAGTGACCTATAAACTGTACAACTCAATTGATAAACAAACTGAAATCTTTTAGGTGGAGGGAAGAAAAAAAAAGAAAAAAAATAATGTGGTTGCATAAGTCTGCACACCCTCTTATAACTAGGGATGTAGCTGTGTTCAGAATTAAGCAATCACATTCCAAATCGTGTTAAATAGGAGTCAGCATACACCTGCCATCATTTAAAGTGCTTGTGATTAACCCCAAATAAAGTTCACCTGCTCTAGTTGGTCTTTCCTGAAATGTTCTTAGTCGCATCCCACAGCAAAAGCCATGGTCCACAGAGAGCTTCCAAAGCATCAGAGGGATCTCATTGTTAAAAGGTATCAGTCAGGAGAAGGGTACAAAAGAATTTACAATGCATTAGATATACCATGGAACACAGTGAAGACAGTCATCATCAAGTGGAGAAAATATGGCACAACAGTGACATTACCAAGAACTGGAGCTCCCTCCACAATTGATGAAAAGGCGAGAAGAAAACTGGTCTGGGAGGCTACCAAGAGGCCTACAGAAACATTAAAGGAGCTGCAGGAATATCTAGGCAAGTACTGACTGTGTGGTACATGTGACAACAATCTCCTGTATTCTTCATATGTCTGGGCTAAGGGGTAGAGTGGCAAGACAAAAGCCTTTTCTTATGAAGAAAAACATCCAAGCCAGGCTACATTTTGCAAAAACAGTTCGGAAGTCTCCCAAAAGCATGTGGGAAAAGGTGTTATGGTCTGATAAATCCAAGGTTGAACTTTTTGGCCATAATTCCAAAAGATATGTTTGGCGCAAAAACAACACTGCACATCACAAAAAGAACACCATACCCACAGTGAAGCATGGTGGTGGCAGCATCATGCTTTGGGACTGTTTTTCTTCAGCTGAAACTGGGGCCTTAGATAAGATATAGGGAATTATGAGCAGTTCCAAATACCAGTCAATATTGGCACAAAACCTTCAGGCTTCTGCTAGAAAGCTGAACATGAAGAGGAACTTCATCTTGCAGCATGACAACGACCCAAAGCATACATCCAAATCAGCAAAGGAATGGCTTCACCAGAAGAAGATAAAAGTTTTGGAATGGCCCAGCCAGAGCCCAGACCTGAATCCGATTGAAAATCTGTGGGGTGATCTGAAGAGGGCGGTGCACAGGAGATGCCCTCGCAATTTGACAGATTTGGAGTGTTTTTGCAAAGAAGAGTGGGCAAATCTTGCCAAGTCAAAATGTGCCATGCTGATAGACTCATACCCCAAAAGACTTAGTGCTGTAATAAAATCAAAAGGTGCTTCAACAAAGTATTAGTTTAAGGGTGTGCATACTTATGCAACCATATTATTTTATTTTTATATTTTTCTTCTCTCTACCTAAAAGATTTCAGTTTGTTTTTCAATTGAGTTGTACAGTGTATAGGTCCATTTAAAGGTGGAAAAAGTTCTGAAATGATTTATCTTTGTCTCATTTTTTTACAGCACAGAAATCTGACATTTTAAGAGGGGTGTGTAGACTTTTTATATCCACTGTATATATATACTGGACTGGAGCAGTTGGTACCTATGTATTATGTGCTGTGAGAAGTTATAAACAGCATTAAGTATGATAAGTAGCCTCCTTCAGATACCACAAAGAAAAAAAAATGTTCATGTACATTTATCATAAAAGCAGTGTTTCTTTAAGATAGATATAACAATGTTGGGAAAAGTTATATTTTGCATTAAGAAACCAAAATTATCCTCCTTTGCATACCACAAAGAAAAAGTGTTTTCATGTGCATTTTATCATAAAAGCAATGTTTGTTATGATTTAATACGCAATTATTAAGATATTCTCAGTGTCCAAGATTCCTTCTTACTTGACTAGAAATATAAGGTAATGGATAGAGCAAACTTTAATGAGAAAAACAATTAACCTCCCAATTATCCTATATCTGAGTTGTCAAATCATATGCTGACAAATAAATCTGCAACTTTATAACATCAGTATATTTACACTTGTGGTATTTACAGGTTTGAACTCCCTGAGTTTTAGCAAGTATTATAGCTACAGTCGTATAGCTCCTACTTGGTATCATTTGAGGCACCCTGGTGGTCATTATCCTGATACTGGTCCATATCCTGCTAGGAGTGATACAAAGGACCTCACAAATCTCCTGGGTAGGATCTACCAGCCTATGATTTATTAAGCAACTGGGGGGGGGGGGACAAATCCCCCCCAGATTAAATGAATAGGGGACACAAAACACAGCAATGTGTAATAACTGTTTTTCTCAGAATTCTGACCTGGAAACAGGTTTTTTAACTTGTTTTAGACATTCAAATGTGAACACAGACGTACTATTTATTTAGTGTACTACTGTACGGTGGAGGGCTTCTATCGCTCTTTTGCCCACCATATATTAAATGATTGTTGTGGTGAACTACCTACTGATAACAGTTTTTTTAACTTGTTGTAGACATTCAAATGTGAACACAGATGTACTATTTATTTACTATATATACAGTGGGTGGAAAAGTATTTGATCCCCTGCTGATTTTGTGAGAGACAGAATAAAAAAATAGAAAAAAACAACAAGAAAGACTCATGTCAAAAAAGTTATAAATTGATTTGCAGGTCAATGAGGGAAATAAGTATTTAACCCCTTCATCTTAGTACTTGTTGGCAAAACCGTTGTTGGCAATCACAGCCTAGTTGGCCACCAGGTTTGCACACATCTCAGTAGGGATTTTGACCCACACCTCTTTGTACATCCTCTCCAAGTCATTGAGGTTTGGAGGCTAATGTTTGGCAATTCGAACCTTCAGCTCCCTCCCTTTCTATGGGATTAAGGTCTGGAGACTGGCTAGGCCACTCCAGGACCTTAATGTGCTCCCCCCCCACTGTATATATATATATATATATATATATATATATATATATATATATATATATATACAGTATATATATATATATATATATATAGTACAAAACGGTTTCAATTATGTCTCACACAGCGTTCCCATGGCTTCAAATTGTATTGCCCCGTCATATTTAAGGGGAAAGTCGCTAGTATATATATATATATATATATATATATATATATATATATATGTATTTACATACATACATAAATACATAATAAGACGGCATATAGACATACATTATATATATATATTTTATTTTTTATTTTTATTGTGTCTTTAGATCCTTGGCGCGTATCTTCAGTTTCTTTTTCCTTAGTGCTGAAAAATAGACAAGGAGAAAAGAGGCTCCTCTAAGGTAGCAGGTTTGCAAATGAGGAAAGTTCTTTAAAAAGTAGGTAATCTCCTTACATTTATGTAAAGTTATTCAGGCCCTCAGATCCTGTCACTGCTCTTCTTGTGCAGGGTCATGTGTGCAGTCAGCTTCATGCATGCAGTCATCAGGGGAAAAAAGGTATGGTCAATAAAGTTTTAATATATATTAAAAAAATATATAAAATACTTACATTAGGTTTAGTAATGTCCACAAATGGAAGATAACTTCCTTCAGTCCTCTGTGTCTGTATCTCCACATTTCAGCAGTAGCAGCACTCCACGTGCTATGGTTCTGTTTCCTGCTTTGGTTGTCACAGGTGGAACTGTTTAATCACCATCATCAAGTTTCACACTTGTGCTTCATCTGGAGTGGGTGGTTGTGTTGGTCTGTTCTTCTATTTAAGTCATTATCTTAATTGACTTGATAATGCTCAGCATTTATAATTGACTTTTCAATTACAACATAAATAATACAAATTTAAATTTTTACAATATAGTACATTTAAAAAAATATACAGCTTTTATAAAATTACAAGGTACACTTAAAACTTTATATGTGTTAAAATAGTTTCCTAACACTCATGATATAGTTTATGTAATAATTTAATTATTTGTGTGATTATATCTGCTTGCTGATTGAAACTGATATATAATGGTATCTTTTTCCCATTTTTTTACTGCCAACTACTGTTACTTCATGGTATTGCAGTTTGATAGTGACTTAGTGGCTGATTGTATTAGATGAAACAATTTAAGTCAAAATCTACATTTAAACCTTTGTGGGCCATGGTGTTTAAATAATATATTATTTCTGCTTCTTTTTGAGATAATGTTTTTACTGTGTTTCCCTCTCTCCAATTATGTTTAATCTCTAAAACACCCATACATTTAATTTCTCCTGGGTTTTGTTTGTGTACTTCCTTAAAGTGTTTTGAAACTTAATAATTTGGAAAATCTTTTTTGATATTTTTGATATGTTCCTCAATTCTTTTGTAAAGAGGTCTAGAGGTGCGGCCTATGTATTGTTTTTTTACATCTACATTCTAGTATGTAGACCACATTTCTAGATTTACATTATATTTTGTTTGACACCTTAATTTGGTTTCTATTTGAAGTGCTTTCCACTATACTGTCTTTAGGAAATGTATTTTTACAGGTTTTGCATGCATTACATAGCCGACATCTAACAAAATCTCCATTTCTCGTTTTTATTTATAGTCTGTTTTAAGCATCCTTTTAACTAGCCTGTTTTTCAGATTTCTTTAACTCCTGAATATCAATTTTGGGCTTTTATGCAAAATGTCTTTTAAGAGCTATGCTTCATGAGTATATGCCATTTTTTTTCTTATTGCTTTCTTTATCTGTTTATGAATTTTTATAATCCATGATGATAGACATTTGATATTCTTTAATTTCTTCCCTATTTTTGCTTTTATATTCTAGCATAGTTTTTCTATTCATTTTCTTTATCTCTTTGAAAACATTATCTACTTCTTGTTCTGGGTAATGTTTTTTCTACAAATTTATTCTTAATGTTTTCTGCTTGTTTGAGAAATACAGTTTCTTTTACTTCTTCTGAACTCCCCTTTTGATATATTCCTAAGCCATTGCTCATCTGTTGACTGCTTTTTAAGATGAAGTTAGAACAGTCTGTGTTTTTTTTTTAACGTTGCAATCCTCTATATAGATGTTTAAATCTAGAAAGTTTACCTCTTTTTTACTTATTTGTTCTACAAATTTGAAGTTATTTTTATTGTTATTAATTTCCTTAATAAATTCCTTCAGGTCCTGTTCACTACCTTTTCCAAATGAAAAGGATATTATCCACATATATTTTCCATGTGATAATGTCATTTTTCAAAGGTACCATTTTTAGGAAGGTCTCTTCCCACTAACCCATTAATAGATTTACATAGCTTGGTGCAAATTTAGGCCCTTGTAGTTCCCTGTTTGTGAGGACCGTATCCCCAATACTTCCCTCGCAGCCTGCTTTGCGAGATGACTCCGAAAATGGCCGAGAATAAGCTCCGAGAGAGCTACGGAGTAACACGCAGCCTTAAATCTATAAGGTGAATCTTGCACCTCGGAGGAATCCCTACGGGCACAAAAAAGTGCTAGCAAGGGATCTTAAATCACATACGTGCTGCCTCGGAGCAGCCGAGACAGTTGTGTGATGCTCCCTAAACACATCCCCATGCTGCAGGGGTCCATATCCCCGGTTGGCATAGATCAGGCCCCCTCTGAATTTAAAACTTTTAAATTCCCTGCCTTGGTTCCTTAAAGGGCCGGCGGCACACTATTAGCCAATCCCGGCCGCGGCACCTAAAAGGAACCCCCCTATATGCTGGGGGTCTCCATCAGGCCCCCCAAAGTGTCCCCACATTAACCCCTTGCTGCAGTGGTCCATAGACCCAGCTGCATTTAAAATTTTACATTTCTCACCTCGCGGTTCCTTAAAGGACCGTAAAGGTCCTGAAAGGACTCGCGCTAAAAAATATTAACCCCAGGCAACTAAAATTAACCCCATAACTCATGGGGCTCTAAACAGACCCCCATGAGCACTTAATTAACCCTCATGGGGGTCAATACAGACTCCCATAAGCCCCTAAATAACCCTATAACTCATGGGGGTCAATACAGACCCCCATAACCCTTAATTAACCCGGTCACTCATGGGGGTCAATACAGACCCTCATAAGCCCTTAATTAACCCTATAACTAATGGGGTCCAATAGAGTCCCACATAAGCCTTAGTTAACCCTGTCACTCATGGGGGTCAATACAGATCCCCATAAGCCTTAACTAACCCTGTCACTCATGGGGGTCAATACAGACCCCATAAGTCCTTAATTAACACTATAACTGATGGGGGTCAATACAGACCCCATAAGCTGTTAATTAACTCTGTGACTCATGGGGGTCAATAAAGCCCCCCCATAAGCCCTTAATTAATCCTGTCCCTCATAGGGGTCAATACAGACCCCCAATAAACACTTAATTAACCCTATAACTCATGGGGGTCAATACAGACCCCCATAGGCCCTTAATTAACCCTATAACTCATGTGGGTCAATACAGACCCCCATAAACCCTTAATTAACCCTATAACTCATGGGGGTCAATACAGACCCCCATAACCCCTTAATTAACCCTATAACTCATGGGGGTCGATACAGACCCCCATAAACCCTTAATTAACCTTGTCACTCATGGGGGTCAATAAAGACACCCATAAGTCCTTATTTAACCCTATAACTCATGGGGGTCATTACAGACTCCCATAAGCCATTAATTAACCATATAACTCATGGGGGTCAATACAGACACCCATAAGCCCTTACTTCACACAATCAGTCCCATAAGGGACTATGAAGACCCTCATAGGACATTTATTAATCCCATAAGCACCATGAGGGTCCTCCAGGACCCTCATGACACTAAGTACAAACACTACACTACAATTTCCCCCCAATAAACCACTAAATCTAAACAAAACCCCATCTACCCTAACCTATTAACCACTACCTACCTAACAAGACCTACCTATCCCCCTATTAAACCCCCCACCCAACTAATTACATAAAATAAAAAAACCTAAGGTACATAAAATAAAAAACAAATCACAGCCCCCCCCCACACTACATAAAATAAATAAACCTAAGATACATAAAATAAAAAACAAATCACAACCCCCCCACACTACATAAAATAATATAACAATCACAACACCCCCCCCACACACTACATACAATAAAAAAGAATCACAACCTCCCCCCCACACTACATAAAATAAAAAAAGAATTACACACCTGCAAAGGAATACACAAATACACATAACAATCATGAATACATTATAAATATACACATAACTACAATACATGTTCCCCTATCTATACCTAACCCCAATCTAAACACCTCCCCTGTCTATACCTAACCCCCAATCTAAACACCCCCCCTATCTATACCTAACCCCCAATCTAAACACGCCCCCCATATATACCTAACCCCCAATCTAAACACCCCCCCTGTCTATACCTAACCCCCAATCTAAACACCCCCCCTGTCTATACCTAACCCCCTAAATCTAAGCTAAAATAGAATAAATAAAACCACTTACCTTTGCAGATGTCCCTTCTGATTAAACCCCCTAGGAAAAAAAGAAACATCAGATTTTTCCAACAATAAACATTGCATATAATAAATAGATATTACAAATACAGTATTAAACTTACATTTCCAGCATGTCCCACGTCCATCTTCATCTGTTCTCCGGCTCGGCCCCTGGAAAAAAGATACATACCACTATGTATCAAACATACACAACATCAAACACAAAAGAAAATAAACATAAACATTACACATTGAAAACTTACCTGTCCCTGGCTTTCTTCTCTTCTGCCCCGGCTGGGCCCTTGCTGAATCCATGTTAATATGTTGGTTAATAGAGTCTTGAGCATTTGAAGAGGTTGGATTAACATCTTGTTCTATTATTATGTCTGTTTCCCCTATATCCTTAAGTATGTTAAATGTATTGCTAAGTGCTAAGGGGGTAGCAGGCTCTAATTCATGGTGAATTTCTGCTGATACTGTCATGATTTTAGGACCATGTTTTTTATTCAATTAATTTACTTGATGGTACTTTCTAGCATCCTTTGGTTCTATTTTTTGTTCTGGTATATTTATTTCACTAGGTTGCTCTATATATTTTTTTCTATTTTTTTCATTTAAGTTGGATTCTAGCTTTCCATTGTTTGAGTAATTTTTGCTTTTTAAGATATATATATATATATATATACTAGCGACTTGACCGTCAAAAAATTACTGTCAATAACATTTTAAAGCTGGAAATGCTGTTTGTGACACAATGTGATTCTCTAACACTCTGAATCTTTTTCTTATCTACAAAGAAGTACAAAAATGTATATTTACATTTTTTATTTTTTTTAACAGTGTACTGTTAAACCATATCAAACGTTTTAATTGTCATGTATCAAATAATAATATAACAATCCATCAAATTTCTCAGAATATTTATTGTGAAGGTTTCTAATATGCAACTTATATTGTAAACAGTGGGTAATGATTTTTTTTTAACAATACTAACATGAAATCTTTGAACTTTGTCTAAATGATTCTCTTCAACCATGACAGAATGCTTGTTAACATACACCTTGTATTTTAATTACTGGTAAAGCACATAGGTATTGATTACAGAGAAAGGCAAACAGTAAAAACCCCTATTGCAACTTAGTCAATTGTCTCAAAAGGGGGGAAAAAAATCCTTCCTGACCCCATTAAATGGCGATCAGATTACTCCCTGGATGAATCCGTTCTACTTAATTATACATTGAATTTTGTTAACAAATGTTTCTGCTGCAAATGACATCTTTTTTAACATTCAATAATTTTTTATACTTTTTAACATACAATGATAACAATGCAAACATTAACATACGATAATAACATTTAACCTTAATTTATTTTAAACTATAGTGATCTTGAATATTGAATCCAGAGAAAGGCAAATGTAAAAAAAAAGTAATTTCAACTTTGTAAATTTGTTGAAAGTGTTGTCAAAAAATAATTCCTTCCTGACTCCATTAACTCGCAATCAGATTCGTCCCTGGATCAATAACCTATATATCGTGCAACATTTTAATTTCTCCACAAATGATGATGCAGCTACTCACATTAAAGCTTAATTACATAGAATGCATCAACTTATCAGTCCTTTTCAAACAGATCTTTAAGCTTACAAACCTGAAAGAAACATATTAAATTGTAAACAGTAGAGGTAATAAAATGCAAGCTGTTTTGTGGGGCCAATCATGGCTAAAGTGACTTCCAAGACATTCCATTTTTTTCCCTTGAAAGTGGTTTCCTTTCAAAGAGCACAGCAGACTTTTATTTGTGTCTATGGGATGTACCCCTTCTTTTTTTTTTTCCTTTCTTCCTTTTTGTTTTGGTTATTATTGTATTTTTCTGAAATTGGCGACATATTTTTGTAACTGAAATAGTGTTCCTCTGAGAAGAGGCCAAGTGACCCCAATTTCTTCCTTCAAATGAAACCACTATTCTCTCTAATTACAAAACCTTGTAGTACACAATATTTTTTGTAAAAATACGACCATCGTATAGTAGATCACCCTGACTTGGGTTGTCTTCAATTGAAACTTTAATCTCATCTGAATTTGTGCACCTTGAAAAAGCAACATAGAGTTGTCCAAGTGCAAAAACAGGTTCTTGTAAAAAAATACCCACAGACTTAAAAATGTGTCCTTTGGATTTATTGATGGTTATGGCAAATGCCATGATAACAGAAAATTGTCTCCTTTGAAGGACAAAGGGCAAACCACTCTCACTTGGAGCTAAATCAATTCTTGGTATAAAAACGTATTCACCTTTATGGGTCCCAGTTATAATTTCTACATGTATAAAAGTATCTCTTAAATCGTGCACCATTAATCTGGTCCCATTACAAAGTCCTTTTTTTGGATTCACATTTCTCAATAGCATGACAATTGCCCATTTTTTCAATTGCAAAACATGTGGTGGCATTCCAGATAGGGTTAAAGAATTAATAAATTCCATACTAAAATTTGATTCACTGTCTTTATCATCAGCCAGAACTGAATCTGCACTGTAATAATTATTTTGGGGTGCGTTGATGAATTTTAAAATGACGTTATTTAGATTCAAGGCATCTATATTTTTTTATGGTAATATCCCTTTGTTTGCAATGTCTGAGTAATCGTCATTACTCAGGGTGTTTAGAAAGATTGCTGATATGAGTGATTCCTAACCATTGTTGATGGAATTTCAATGGTATCATTGGGTAAATCATGTATTTGTGGTTGTTTTCCTTCTCCAATTTGAATGAGCCAATCATTCAATTAATTTCGGCCTTCTGATCTCATATTTAATTCGAATTTGAGATGTGTAAATATTTTCCACAGTTTACTTGTCTTGATACATGTTTCAATGATATCAGTTCTATTTCCATGTAGCACAACAGGTAATGTTTGCCTAAAATCTCCTCCTAACAACATCACCTTTCCACTAAATGGCAAATTATTATCCATCGCTTTTTTTTTAAGAATCTAGCAATACATTGCAAAACATGACATGACATCATTGTTGCCTCGTCTATGATAGTTAATTTACTTTTTTTAAATTTCATTCAAATATCTGACACTGATGTTTCTAAAATGGGAACTGGCAGTTTAAATCCACTATGCACAGTTCTACCACCTTCTAACAAAAGTGATGCAATTCCAGTTGTTGCAAATGGCATTGCTATCTGACCCTGTGCTCGACTGTAACTCATCAAACAATTGTATAGATACGTTTTTCCTGATTCACCAGTGCTGTCTAGATAGAAATAATGGTCATTGACCATTTCATCACCTGTAGCATTTGTGATGGCCTTAAATGCTTGTAATTGTAAAGTATTTAAAGTTGCCAGTTTTTCTTCTGTTTTTTGTTTTTGTAGCTCAGTGTCATAATTATCAAAGTTGATGTCATCTATAAGTCCTGAATCAGGCAAATTAAAACTTGCACAATTTAATCCATGAGCAAGAAATATTTCTTGAATTTCCATTAAAGTTTTTAACAGTACTATTGGCTCATTGTAACGTTTCACAAAGTCTTCGGACATATTTAATTTAAATGTTTCCCACAAAGTAAAAACATCAGGTACATTGCAAAAGATGCAAATGAACGCAAATTGTTCTCTCATTTGCTTTGGCATTTGACATAGTGCTGCTTCTTTCAGACACCTCTCCCATTCTGTATCATCTGCTATGAAGTTTTGATGTCTTGCAGCTAATAGGAAAGTCTCATAAACTATGTCATTCACTGTGCGTAAATGTTCAAAACTTTGTGCACGGGAACATGTAAAAGAAGTAATCTTAAACTGAAACATTCAATGTCTTTTGGACTGACGGTATAAATTTGTGGTATCATTTTATGTGTATCTCTTTTTCATTGTCGCCATAGACCATTTACAAATACATAGTGATATGGAATATCAATGTATAAAAATTGTCTGGCCTGCGTATGCTGGCAGTTTAATTTAAACCATGTAGTAAGTGTTGTATCTCTGTGTTCACTTTAAGCTAAGGCAGTTCTTTCATTGCCTGCAGTAAAGCAAACAAACTGACTTTGTGGCAAATGTACAGCTAATCGATATACAGCATGTGACTGATTATGCATCTCAAATTTCAGAAGCCGCTACATTGCTTCGGGAGCACTCACATAGCGAGCATCTAAATATTTTGAAAGTTCATCATGTAAAATTGGATTTTCCTTTTTTGTTTGCTGCACCTTGCACAACAACAGTTGCTCCATCATATCCTTTGTGTATATATTTATACACATATTTGATTAATTTAATAGAAGTGCAAACTTCAACATTTTTGTGTGCATTGTACTTGAGCAAATGTGGATTGTATGGAAAGACAAATCTATTATCAACCTTTTGACCATGGATAATAGCGGTTTGTCCTTGTCTTCTTTTATACAAAGGGTATCACAATTAGCATAAGTTTGCATTTGAAATTGTTTTGGAAATTGTTTTGTATATTTTTTATTTTTCATACATGGTGAATTTAGATTCATATCTCCACATAGCCCATAAATCATTCTGTGTGTTACAATCTCAAATAGTTTTGAATATTTTTCAGGATCTGGCAATTCAGCAGTAATGACTAAATCCACTCTCTCTGCAGTATTCAATTTATCTTTTTTCTGCAGGATTAAAAGTATGTGAGCATGTGGCAGTCCTCTTTTTTGAAATTAAATGGTATAAACAAAAGCCACACATTTTCCAAATAACTGTGCTTTAGTTATATCATGTATTAATGAATTGAGTTTGATTTTGAATACTCTTGCCACTAAATCTGGTTGGTCAGAAGTAGTTTGTCCCAGATTAAAATTTTCCTTGATCTCTGGCCATTGTGAATTACATGTGAATGTAATGAATAAATTTGGTTTTCCAAATTTTATGACAATAGAAATGGCATCATTATATCTTTCTCGCATATTGATCCTTGGAAAGTGGATGGCAAAATGATTGCTCTTCCAGCTGGAATGTCTCTGTTGGTAGCCAATTCAGCGACATAATCCATCAAACCACAATACTGTTCTACTCAAAGCTTATTTTGTTGAAATTTTATTAAATTTAGATTATTTGCTTCAACTTGTAGATAGGAATCAATAATCCATTGTTGTGTGAGTTTGCCCACACTAAAAATTGGGTTAAAAGAATCCCGAATAGCAGTTTGTGCCACTTTATATTCCAGCATAGAAATATTGCATCTAACATGAACTGTACTATTGGGATAACTTTGCAGTTGTAATTTTGGTTCCCCTCCAGGTTCACCATTTGGAAAGAAAATGGGATATGTCATTGGATCTGAATTACAACTTAATATATTTATGTTTATAAAAGGTTGTTCTTCATTGTGTGGATATATTCTAATATCCCGCTGGAAAGGTGGTTCACCATCTTCATTTTTAAAGACCATGGCAACCACATTTACTGTTGGTAAATTATACCATCTTTGTTCAGTGTTGCAATCTCTTTTTAACACCATATTTACTCTTGGCATTGTCAATTGATGTCTTTGAGCATTTTTTTGTTCTTTTTCAACCTGTGCTAATTGTTTGTATGCTTGATTGTATGGGTTGTTGGCCATAATTTTATCCAGCTGTTCAAAGACTATGCACAAACACTGTTTATCTTCTGGAAGCGTCATTCTTTGTTCAACAGCTTCCATTGTATCTAAGACATAAAATTGTGCAAATTTCCTTCCCTCTCCTTCTTGTGGGTGTAAATGTGAAGTTTGGTGGTAAATTTGTCCTTGAATTTCTAAAACAGTAAGGACCATGTCCTGGGACATTTTCTGCTAATGTAGCACCCATTGAAGCAAATTAAATTGCACCTTATGTTTTTATTTTTTAAAGTGGTATAATTTGGAAACGTTGGATCGCTCATGATACTTTGTAAGTAATCTGGAAATGTGTGTCTTTGTGGAAGTCATACCTTTCCTTTCTGACAACAACTAATGAAGTCTTCGTCAGTTGGTCTTTCCTTTAGAAAATGATAGGCCCCACAAAACTGACAAACAACATTGCGTAATCCACAATAATGAGTGACTACTGTTAGTGCTCTACTAAACACGTTATCCTGAGCTTCCTCAACATAGATATCACTACAGCTTTCTATATCTACATTGGTGTTATGTGTCTGAACATTGGTGTCAATAGGCAATATAGTATCATTGGGCAATGGTTCACAGACATGTTTGAGTTTACTTTTTCGTTTCTTTGAAACTCCAGCACACTCACTTTGTGCTTTCTTACTCATTTTTCTTATACTTAAAAGTCTCTGTCGGTCTTCTTCTCTTAAGCGTTGGGAAGTTTCAGGTGACTGTGCATCTCTCCACCTTTGCTTCCTTTCCCTTGACAATCTTCTTTTGCATTCAATGTTGTCTTCTCCATTATCCGCCATTGTAATCTGTAATTTACAACAGGTGTAAGATGTAATGTTTTTTTGATCTGCAAATATTGTTTGTAGCTGCTCTCAATCCAAAAGGTAAATATCATTAATTAAAGAATGAAAATATTTGAAAATCGTTTTTATTTTTTCTCTGCAATAAATTAAACCATTTATTTGAGTATTTTATTGGCATACATTAAACAGAAAAGGACTGCACATATATATATATATATATATATATATATTGTTTTTTTGTTTTTTGGGACTAATGAATTATTCATTCATTACTAAATGAATATATGTTACTGAATTAATCTTAAACTGAGATCAATGTTAAACCTAATAAGTTAATTATATTGTCGTAAAGAAGAGCAAACAGAATCAGCTTATTATCAACATATAGATGTGTCCTAAAATAATGTTCAATTTTCTTAACGATGCAATTAATGTAGTTATGATGTCTAATTGAGGTTCTTTAAAATGTAATTAGTTAAGCATATATATATATATATATATATATATATATATATATATATATATATATATATATATATGTATTTTCTATTTTTTTTGTAAAAACAAATTAAATTCTAAAAACCTTATTCATCTTTTTTTTTGTTTTTCTTATTGTAATGTAAAATGGAATCCTAAAAACCTCATTAATTTTTAAGTTGTTCAAAGCAATCGGGGACTATATAAGCACATAGCCTTTATTTCTTTTAAACCTTACTTTTGGATAGATGTTCATTCCCTCAAAAGTTCATTTTAAATTATATGCTTTGTCATTATATCGAGCCCTATTACATTTTTAAAATTGCAAATGAATGAGTCCCTAAATAAATATACTTTCATGAATTAATCATTAAGTGTCATCAATCCCAAACCATAGGGGCATGCTGAAATTATATACCTGTGAACTTGCTGTTCTTTGTGTAAAAATCCTTTCGAATTCATTCTCTGTCTTCAGTCAGGTGCAGAGATGATTCATCTGTGAAATAACAGGAAAATCATTTTTAATCATTGAATTCCATTCATTCTTGATTGAATGAAGTCCATATATTTAAGTGCTTAGTAAAATGTACATTTTTTTTTAAGTCTTCTAACCTCATCTTTTTTTTTATATTATTATTAATTAATATTTCCAAAAACAATGTACATAAATGAGTTGTAAGTTAGATATATAAGTGCATGTTAAAAATTGTTATTCATTTTATTGCAGTCTCAATTTTTTTTTTTAATGGTGACTAATTATTAATTAATTAAAATATTATTATACGTTAATTAATCAATAACTGTTATCGATGATAGCAACAATTATTAAACCATAATTAAATGATATACCTGTCAAGGTGATCTTTATGGTGTTTAAAGGCTGTAAACGTCACTCTCTGTGTTGAGTCAGCTGCAGAGATGATGAAACTGTGAAATAAGATTGAAATAATTTGTAATATTTTGCTTCATCCCTATCAGGCAATCAGCAGCAACACAGATATATTTGCATAGAAGCAAAACATAAAAGCATATTCATCAATGTATTGTTAAATCAAACCCTTTTTTTGTAATGAATCCTCATTATTAATTAATTAATATATTAATATACGTTCAATCAATAAGTGTCCTCAATTCCAAATAAAAAAAGTGTAATCCTTTTTTTAGCTATAAGAACGTAATTTAATGATATTTAATGCTCCTGATTACTAATTATTAATTAATATATTCATATATACGTAAATTAATCAATAACTGTAATCAATTCCAATTAAGAAGACTTAAATCCTTTTTTTAAAGAAAATAACATAATTTAATGATATACCTGTAAAGGTGAGTCAGCTGCAGCGACACTGAAACTGTCAAATAAGAGGGAAAGCATTTGTAATATTTTGATTAATCCCTATGAGGCAATCAGCATCATCACGGCTATATCAGTGCATCTAAAAATATACATGTTGTTTGTGGTCCTTTTTTTTTTTTTTAATATTACTAATTCCAAAATAATATTTTAATGTACATTAATAATCAATTAATCACTGACTAAATGTATTCTAAAGATCTAAGCATTAATACATTCCTAAACTAAAGGTATTGTAAAATCTATTTTTTTTCCGTAATGATTACTAATAATTAATTATTAAAATAATGTAAATTAATAAATTATTAATCAATGTGTAAATGTCTTCGCAATTTTTTTGCTTTAATGTATTTATAAACTTTATTTTTTTTCTTATTGATTAGTAATTAATAATTAATAAATGAAAGTTTATTATTAATTAATTATTCAATTAATTAATATATTACAAACAGCTAAGCATGAAAGTATTGCTAAACTAAATCAAGCATAAATTCTTGCTTGCTGAATCTGTTTAACTAATAATTTTTTTATTAATAATTAATTAATTATTGATTAATGATTGTTAATGTATTGTACCTTTTTGTATTTAATATTTATCAATCAGTATCCTGAAGACCTAACAATCTCTTTTGATTTTCCATCAACAGAAAATGTCCAGTTAGACTGTCATCACCTGAGGAGAAAGTGGCAAGTGTGGCCTATATATAGACTGCGTGCGCGAGACAAAACCGTTGTTTTAGGCAGGAAATCCGCCAATTCACAATGTTAATGTGTTAATGTGTAAGTTAGTATTGTAAAATGGCAACGTTAGTCTATGTTTTCCGTGTTGCATGCTCATTTTACGTCCTTCCTATTAGTATTTTTCTACCACGTACATGGCTGGCTGTGTTTTGCGCGGTTCGTGGTCGTGTAGCCTTGCTTTTATTTTTTTTCAGCTGCCATTTTTTTTCTCGCTTAGGCGATTTTCAAGTGCCGAAACTACTTTAAATCGCCCTAAATTCACATTTCACCTCACTTCCAGACATCCTGGCTGTTCTCCCGTGCTATCGATTACCTTTTTTTTTGTATTTGGTGTTTTATTTTGTGTGTTTTTGTTGTATTTTGGTTTGTGTGGTTCGGCCGTTAACCGTATTTTTCTTAGGTCGTATTTTTTTTTCTAAGTCCTGCGGCTTGTATTTTTGTTTTCTAAGTCCCACATTCGTCAACTATTTTCAGCCTAAGGCTGTTTGTATGTAGGCTAATTTGTTTGTAGGCTAAATCATGCGTGTTTCATTCCCTCCACTGCTCGCACCTTGCAAAACGTGACGACGTCTCGTAGTTAGACAATTATAATATGTAATATATATATATGTTACAGAATGCAATGTAATAACTGTTTTTCTCGGAACTCTGAGATGGAAGCAGGTTTTTTAACTTGCTTTAGACATTCAGATGTGAACACAGATGTACTTTTTATTTACTGTACTACTGTACGATGGAGGGCTTCTATCACTCTTTTGCCCATCATATTATAAATGATTGTTGTGGTGAACTACCTACTCATAATTTCCACAACACAGGCTGAGATCCCGCTCCATGCTGATGAAAGCCAGTAAGCTTGAAACAGATGTACATGGATTGGATACTCGGCCTGTGTTTATTCCAACCTTGGCTTTGCATTAAAGCTGTGTAATACAGCATGCATAAGCTTAAAGGAAGCCATGTTTGATAATGGCTACGGAATGAAGAGTGAGGCATATGTGGGCACATTTGTGTGTCCCAGCTCAACTTCCCAGAATGCAGTGTAATAACTGTTTTTCTCGGAAGCAGACCATCTACTATCACAAGCAGAGACCTCTGTTCTCTCCAAAGGATTGTCTTTCTGTCCGGACATAAAACTAGATAAAATACAACTATACTCGGACATAGAAGAATTCTTCATGAGATTGAGACTGGCAGAATTATACTCATTTAATCAACAATACATGATATAAAAACATTTAAAAAATATATTCACAGCGGTGAACATCCCCGACATTCATTCAATATTAAAGTACCAACAGTTGGTCTATAATTATCACATATATAGTTGTGAACATGCGGGTCGTTGCTAATGCTACGCTGGTGATGAGTGCCGTAGGCACTCATCTTTAACACCCCTTACGACTTTCGGCCTGCAAATGCGGCTCCCACGTCGACTGCTATGAGCCGCAGGCGAGACTTTCACCGGAAAATTTACGGACTTACCATCCAAAAATACGAGCCGCGAGACTATACGAGCTCGCAATAATACGACCTTAACGCCTGAAACGCGCGCACATAAAAACATTAAAAACACAATAAATACACACAACAAATACATAAAAAGCTTACCCACAGCAAGGGGGGGGCACCCAGGACCTCTGCAAGTGATTTTAAACCTGAATTTAAGTACAAATTCACGAGTTTACACACACGAAAATCCCGTAAGCGACAGAAAAAATGTCCGCCGAAAAAACCCGAAAACGAGGCTACAGGACCCTAAACACACAAAACACCACCAAGCACATACGGATTTTCAAAAAGGCCGTACAAGGTACAAGATACACCATTAGGAAGTACGCTACATCATACACAGCCACCTAGCACATACACATTAGCCACCATTTTACAACACTAACTTACACAATGAGGAAGTACACAGCTACCCTAATGGCTTCCCATCACGCACGAAGACTATTTACACTTCAGACTGCAAACATTGCTGACACTTACACCTCGGCTCCTAAACAGTGCAAACCTACATTATATGCTGCAGGAACAACAAAACAGATTGTCAGCTCTTCAGCACAATGCTTCTTGCATATATTACTTCCAAATAGGTAAAGTATATTCATTTATTAATGTATTAATTATTTCATTACCATACAAAAACAGACAAACAAACAAACAAAAAAACACAATAAATCACAACACGTCTCCACCAAACAGCATTACCTGCCAAACAATTTTTTTGCCATTATTTTTTGACGGGCAAGTCGCTAGTCTTATATAAAGTTGATAAGTGATAAACACCTTTGTTGTGTAGACCCCTAAGATAGTTTGGTGGTAGCGGAGCCCACAATTTACTCCTTTACACTAATGCTAAATAAACTCAAAAAATGATATATAAATAAAAAATTAAAAATTAAATTAAATTAAAAATACTAAAGACACTAATACTAATGGTGGAACTGGGGATCCACCAATTACCCCTTTACCTAAACAGAGAAAGCTGACCTTCTCTATGAAGACTAAAATGCTAATAGAAAAACGGCATAGCTGAATAGAAAGTCGCTAGTCTTATATAAAGTTGATAAGTGATAAACACCTTTGTTGTGTAGACCCCTAAGATAGTTTGGTGGTAGCGGAGCCCACAATTTACTCCTTTACACTAATGCTAAATAAACTCAAAAAATGATATATAAATTAAAAATGAAAAATTAAATTACATTAAAAATACTAAAGACACTAATACTAATGGTGGAACTGGGGATCCACCAATTACCCCTTTACCTAAACAGAGAAAGCTGACCTTCTCTATGAAGACTAAAATGCTAATAGAAAAACGGCATAGCTGAATTGAAAGTGCAATATAAATTAAAAAAACATTTGAATAACCAATACCTATATAAGGTGCATCTGTATAATGAAGACCAATATGTTAAAAGGTACTAAAATATAACTCTAAATAGCAATTTATTGTATACAGAAGTTACCTTTACTAACAAGTCTAATGTTCAAAATAATGATCTATTCTAGATCTATAAACAAATATTATATATATATATATATTAATAAAGCTGCTAAATAAATGAACAACACTTTCAATTGGTGCGCTCTCGCTATGATAACTATCCCAGGCTCACCCTCTATTACCAAATAAATGCTATAGAGGTTATACACATAAACAACATGATAATACAATCAAAAGCTAGTATCAACATTCATATATAGTTAGAAAAAGTTAGTTAAAGAAACACTTATCATATTATAGAGCAGTCTGCAAACAGAATATCCAGCATGGTACGCCGAGAGACACCAATGTGACGCCGGTGACGTCAGAGCTGCGAGACAAACAGGCTGAAGAGCTTGTTTCGCGTCAAAACGCTTCCTCAAGGACCTGTTGGAAGTGGGCATCTTGCCAGTCCTTTAAAGTGATTGGAAGGTTGGAATGACTTCAGATATTAACCATCCAAGGCCTGGGGATAATGCAGTATATTGTTTCTTCGTTTTCTGTGCTGCATAATCATTACTTCATCACAAACTAAAAGGAAAGTCTTGCATATCTGGAAATAAATATATAAATGATGGTAGATTAGGAAACACTCCATTTATCATAATTTATTAATAAAATTACTGAATAATATATATGTTCCTTATCATCCATCCATATATAGACTATAGTGCCTTATGGTAATCGCCAGAACGTATCAAATGTATCAAATTGTATAAACAGACCTAATAGTCTCAATTCTAGGTATAATGCTATTCAAAATATTTCTCACTTATTTTCTTACTTTATGAACCCAAAATAATAGAGGAGATTACTTAAAAATAATCCTTCATAAAATTGTCCCATAATGACCAATTAATCTTGGATCTTTTTCCATAGCCACCATAAGGAAACCAATACTTTTCCAATTTGCGGTTTCTTCAAATAATATTAACTACTTCCCGCCAACAAGGGACATGGACACTTTTCCAAGATTTGACTAGTATCTATTTTATCACCAATAAAATATGACACAGTGTGGGAACAAAACATCCAATTCAAATGGAGTATAGCAGACAAATGAATTGAAAAACTTTACCAGATAATTTGGATATCTGGTTCCCACACTGCGACCAGAAAGGCTGGACTCGTTCACACCACCACCACATGTGGGGAAGAGTAACGGATTTTCTGCATCTACTCCAACACATATGCTGTGTAGAGGAGTCAAACCTGTTAATGTCTGCGGGGACCAAATACCATCTTTGTATAGTTTAAAAAATAGTAACAAGAATTTAAGGACAATTTTTTTACCAAACAAAAGGTGCTGCACCATGCTTCAATTGATCATATATTTTTCAACTCTCTTTCCCAAATCCTGATCCCAAAATATTTATCCATATCTTTCAGGGATCTAATCAAATTTTGACATTTAGAAATCAGGCAGGATTATTTATCAGAATTGATCAAATTCTCAAATGGTGTCTTTTCGTTCATACCGTCTAACTGGAAACCTAAATGTTTTAATTTTTTTTGTAATATTACATATTGCAACCAAGTAATTCCCTTCAACTGGAATATTTTATATAATTTCTCTAGTGTACAAAGAGAGCCATTCTTATAAAAAAAATCCCACTGTGCTTATAACTCCTCTTGTCCAACAAAGTGTATCAAAACCTTTATGTATATAATTTAACATCTCAATTGGAGCACCCAAAGTGGGAAACGAGGAGCTTCTTTAAATCTTTATTTTTAAACCAAGATCTAATTAAGGATCTATTTCCTTTCTAAATGTTTTTTTAAGCTTGATAATTTTAGCTGTGGAAGCCAAAAGATTAGATGAATAGAGGATTGGTGCTAACAGATCGTGTTACATTTTAGCCAACTTGCCTGCTTTACACTGTTCCATCTCATTAGATGTGCTAGCATAATGGCATCATGGATATCTTTTATCAATGATGAAGCTAATCCTCCTATAACAAAGGTTCTATTAGTAAGATCTTGTCTTATGCTTGGTTTTTAGGTAATTATTGATCAATTTCTGTAAAATATTTATCATGTTCTTATTTGGTACTTCTGGGACAAAACTAAAAATATAGGTTATTTTAGGAATAATTGACATCTTCACAGTCGCTATTCTGGCCATCCATGTCAATTTTTTTTTTCCAATCTACAAGAGTAGTCCTTATTTGTTTAATGTTAATATTAAGATTCTCAAAAAGTAAACAATCTAACTGAAAAGAAAATCTTAAACCCAAGTGAGTAATAAATCTAGTACTCCAGTTATAAAAAAATGAGATGTTGGTTTTATTAATTGATCTAAACTAATACCACTTCCAATTATTTCCGTTTTCATGTTATTTTTTTTTTAAGTATGAAAGGTTTCCAAATTCTTCCAGAATTTTTTGAAAATTAATCAAAGATATTTCTGGATCTGTCAGCGTCAAAATAATATCGTCTGCAAACAGTTGAATCTTATATTCAGAATTGATCATTTTAATTCCCTTTATCTTTAAAGATGCCTTTTGGTTAAACTAATTTGTGAAAATATAATATGCTTTATTACCCTTGGTCAGGTCACAACCCATAATGTATTTCTTACAGTTTCTGTTATCTTTTCATTTAGACTAAAATCTCATTTCCTGTGTGTTTCCTACAATGTGGAAGTATTACATCACACAGAGACCTTTACACAGTGTACCTGGGGGTTTAATCTATAATTCTTGTGAGCAAAGTCTTACAACACGATACAAAAAAACATAAAAGGATGAGGGCCCCTATTACCATGAGGAATATTATCAATATCTTTTGACCTAGTTTCCCTATCCAGAAAACCATGAGTTATACATATTATGCTACCAGTGTGTCTTTCCTCATCTTTGTTTTGGTTTGCCCTTTTGTTGGGTGCTGATCTCTTACTTCTATTATACAAACTAGTGTCGGTGACATTGTTTTTCCCACAAATGGATCTTAATGGTCCCAGTTCTTCTGGGTTGTAATAGGAGTTAAGAACTGTCAATAAGGGAAAAAATATCAGGAGCATAATGCCCATCAACAGGAGAAAGTTCTTCTTTGCATTTTGCGGATGCAGAAGTGGAATTTACATCTTTATTACTGTTGCTTTTATGGGGACTTTGTCATCTGCTTCATCCCTTTTTGGACACAACTTCAGTCGTGAATCCATATATCCTGGGAATCGGTGAGGACGGCTATCCTAGTCATTGCTACCACAGTTGTCGGTGGTCCGAATGGGTAGCCTTCCTTCTTTGCTTTATTCAGTTGTCGGTCACAGACCAGATCACCTGGATGGAACGGATGTGTTGGTTCCTGCCAGGGTAAAGGTAAGCGAGAAGACACAACAACATAGATGCCATTCAATTTATCAATCAAGTGTCGCACATACTGTCCTCTTATGAGATCAAGATCTCCTGGCATAATTACAAGTGGGCCTTTTGCCCAAGATCTTGGAAAAGGCCTTCCCATAAGAATCTCAAAAGGGGACAATTTGGTAGATTTATTAGGTGTCATCCTTATTTCTGCTAGTATGGCAGGTAAATATTTCTGCAAGTTGACCCATGTACCTGCAGTGACCTTTGTAAGTTTCTCTTTAATAGCGAGGTTCATTCTTTCCACTATCACTGAACTCTGAGCATGGTAAGGCATATGGAATTTCCAAGTTATCCGCAACCATTTACTAATTCTTTTATTACTGTGCTAATAAAGGCTGGTCCATTATCAGAATGAATTTGTAACAGACTGTGAGGAATTGACTCTGCTGGTCCACAGGCTGCTATACCTCTTCCCTACCACTGCGCCAGCCTGCCTTTTGTGAATTTCATTGAGATGTGATAAGCTTGACTCTGCTAGGAATAGTATCAGTACCTAAGTCTCTTCAGCTGTGTCTGGTCAGGTGTCTGGTCCTTGGCCTATATAAGGCACTTCCTGTCAAATGTACCTTGCCAGATTATTGTGTGGTTCCTGATCACTTCAATAAAGCTTGTTCCTGTTTCACCTACAAATTGCTGAACTGGATTATTGCTGACCTTGGCTGCTGGTCTCCACAACCTTGTGATTCCATATCATTACAGAATAATCTGGCCGCTTTCATGGAGACAGCCGGGTCAGATTCTGCATTGGCCCAGCAGATTGCTTTATTTGCAAGAACTGTGCAGACCCAGGCACAGACCATTAAAGTGCTGCAGGACCAGGTAGCTGAACTGCAGGCCCAACAGGTTGCTTTTACTGCAAAAAAATGTGCAGACCCAGGCACAGACCATTCAAGTGCTGCAGGACCAGATAGCTGAACTGCAAAATAAAATTCAGTCAATGCACAGTGAGTATACCAGCTACAGGGCACGAGATGTTGTGGCTGCTACTGTTACACCTGCACAAGATGCCCGCTTGCCCCTACCAGAAAAGTTTGGAGGAGATCGCAAAACATTTAGGGGTTTCCTAAATCAATGCCGTTTGCACTTCATGATGTTACCTCAACGATTTCCATCTGAAAGAGAGAAGGTGGGATTTATTTTTTCCTTATTCAAAGATGAAGCCCTGGCTTGGGGCTCCCCTCTTCTGGAACAGGACAGTCCAGTCTTGGGTAATCTAAATGACTTTCTTGAGGCCATGTGCCTAGTTTTTGATTACCCAAATCGATGTGCTACAGCAGAAGCCACTCTCCTTCATTTGCATCAAGGGAGGCGCTCGGTGGCTGAATATGCTGCTGAATTCAGACAGTGGGTTGCTGATACTGCCTGGAACCAATCAGCCCAGAGGTTCCACTTCAGAAAAGGTCTCTCAGAAGCTATAAAAGATGAGCTAGCTCGTGTTGATCTTCCTGCTGACTTTGATGCATTTGTGCGTTTGGCTATCCGTATTGATCGGAGACTTTCTGAAAGAAGATTGGAAAGACAGGGCTCTTTTAGACCAAGTACTACTCCAATTTCCTATTCAAGAACTTCTACTCCGATCCCACAAACACCTACAGACTCTGAGCCAGAGGCTATGCAGGTAAATCTAATAAGAGGGCCATTATCCAATGAAGAAAAACAGTGGCGACGCACTCACAATTTATGCCTGTATTGTGGTAGTGCAGGGCACTATGCCATCAATTGCCCTAGCAAATCCAAAAGAACAATAGCTATGGCGGCTGAGGGTGCACAGATTCAACACCAATCCCAGATTTCAGATCAACTGGATTCTGTCACACAACCCTTGTTTTCTCTGGCTCATGGTGAAGAGGGTATGTTGACTCAACATCCTCATTTTGTGGTGCCTATCAAGTTGCAATGTGGTGATCGTAAAATTTCAACTACAGCTATGATAGATTCTGGAGCAGGCGGAAACTTTATGGACATTAAATTTGCAGCAGGAAATAGAATTCAGTCTATCTCTAATTCTTCACCTGTGTTAATGGAGACAGTTGACGGTTCTCCACTTACGTCAGGCCCGGTTACACATGAGACTGTGCCCTTAATGTTGACTGTGGAAGTGAATCACCATGAGGCTATCTCTTTCCACCTAATTTCCTCAACACAGTTTCCAGTGATTTTGGGGGTACCTTGGCTTGCTCTGCATAACCCACAGATTGATTGGAAGATCAGAACTTTGTCCTTTCCTTCAGAACACTGCTTAATGAATTGTCAAACCTCTAAGGTAACACCTGTTGCCACAACAATTAATGAAATGGTCGCTACAAACTTGACTAAGCTTCCTCTACAATATCAGGATTTTGCAGATGTCTGTGATAAGAAGAATGCTGATCAGCTTCCACCACACAGGCCTTATGATTGCCCAATAGAGCTGTTGCCTGGGGCTGCTATCCCATTTGGCCGTATATATTCCCTTTCTGAGCCTGAATTGAAAGCTCTTTGTGAATACCTACAAGAAAATCTTGCCAAAGGCTTTATTCGACCATCTACTTCTCCAGCAGGAGCTCCTATTTTCTTTGTAGAAAAGAAAGATGGCAGCCTACGGCCATGCGTTGATTACAGGGACATTAATAACATCACTGTTAAAAACCGCTACCCCTTGCCTCTAATTCCTGAACTTTTGGAGAGACTTCGCTCAGCTAAAATATTTGCGAAGCTTGATCTTCGGGGGGCATATAATCTGGTTCGCATAAGACCCAATGATGAATGGAAAACAGCTTTCAGAACCAGGTACGGGCATTACGAATATCTAGTAATGCCTTTTGGGCTGTGCTATACTGTCTCAAAGGACTGGACCTAAGATGCTGTTACATCCGTGTGCCTTCTATTCCCGCCAGATGGTGCCAGCAGAAAGAAACTATGACATAGGGAATAAAGAACTATTGGCTATAAAAGCTGCCTTCACCGAATGGAGACATCTCTTGGAGTGAGCTACCCATCCAATTACTGTCCTCACAGATCACAAAAATCTGGAATGTATTCGATCAGCAAAGAGACTGTCAGCCAGACAAGCACGCTGGTCCCTATTCTTCTCGAGGTTTAATTTTTTGGTTACATACCGTCCTGGCTCCAAGAATGGTAAGGCGGATGCCTTGTTTAGAATAGCTGACCCCCTCCATACTACCGTAACCATGACCACCATCTTGCCGGAGGATATATTTATAGGAGTTACATTTCCTTTTGATCTGATGTCTCGCATTAAAAAGGGCTACGCTGAAGACCCAGTTCTTCGTGATCCTCCTCGTGACCTCCATATGACGATGCTTAACGGGTTTTGGATTTTTCAACAACGTCTGTTTGCTCCGGAGTCAGTGCGACTGGACCTTTTACGTCTCTACCATGAGTCAAAACCAGCCGTTCATCCAGGAATCCGAAAGACGCAAGACCTACTTGCCCGATCCTTTTGGTGGCCGAAGTATCATGAGGATGTTAAGAAGTATGTGTCCTCTTGTGATGTATGTGCCAGACATAAGACTCCTCGCTCATCCCCTGTTGGCTTGCTTCAGCCTCTTCTGATTCCTCATCGTCCCTGGGGATCTATATCCATGGACTTTATTGTGGAACTACCTCCCTCTAAGGAACACACTACCATTCTTGTTGTTGTGGACAGGTTAACTAAGATGGGTCATTTCATACCAGCTCGTGGTCTCCCTTCAGCTAAACAGACGGCTGACCTGGTTATTCGGGAAATATTTCGCTTGCATGGAGTGCCTGATGAAGTAGTTTCTGACAGGGGAGTGCAGTTTACATCTCGTTTTTGGAAACATGTTTGTTCTAATCTAGGTATTAATGTAAATCTGTCGTCAGCTTTTCATCCGCAAAGTAATGGACAGACTGAGCGAACCAACCAGACTTTGGAGCAATATTTGCGGTGCTATATTAGTTACCTGCATGATGACTGGCTGGATTTTCTACCCACGGCGGAGTTTGCCTATAACAATGCCCAACACTGCTCCACTTCTTTGAGCCCATTTTTTGCGAACTATGGTTACCATCCGATCTTTCTAGTCAGTCTCCCAATTACTACTTCCATTCCTGCTGTCACTGACCGGCTAACCGCCTTACGTGATTCCCAAGCACTGTTGAAAGAGACTCTTTTGGAGGCTCAGAAATGTTACAAAAGAGCTGCTGATAGGCATAGAAAGGAGGCCCCAGTCTATCACGTTGGTGACAAGGTGTGGCTATCAACAAAGAATCTTAAGCTTCGGATTCCTTCTCATAAATTGGGTCAAAGGTTCATGGGACCTTTTGAGATCATTGCTCAGATCAATGCTGTCACTTTCCGTTTGCAACTCCCGAATTCCATGAAAATACATCCAGTGTTTCACGTTGCACTGCTTAAACCTTTTCATGAAAACACTTTCCCTGGCCGAGCCCTGCCTGCCCCACCTCCAGTCCTCGTTGATGGTGAGGATGAGTACGAAGTGGAAAAAATTCTTGACTCCAGGATCTTCCGTAACATGCTTCAGTATCTGGTTTGCTGGAAAGGCTATGGTGAGGAGGAGAGTTCGTGGGAATCAGTGGACAATATTCACGCTCCTGATCTCCTTCGGTCTTTTCATGTGCAGTACCCTGCTAAACCAGGTAATAGGGCATCCAGAGGCTGTACCTATAGAGGCGGGGGTAATGTGAGGAATTGACTCTGCTGGGTTTTGAACCCTGGTCCCCAGGCTGCTATACCTCTTCCCTACCACTTCGCCAGCCTGCCTTTTGTGAATTTCATTGAGATCTGATAAGCTTGACTCTGCTAGGAAAAGTATCAGTACCTAAGTCTCTTCAGCTGTGTCTGGTCAGGTGTCTGGTCCTTGGCCTATATAAGGCATATATGTCAAATGTACCTTGCCAGATTATTGTGTGGTTCCTGATCACTTCAATAAAGCTTGTTCCTGTTTCACCTACAAATTGCTGAACTGGATTATTGCTGACCTTGGCTGCTGGTCCTTACAACCTTGTGATTCCATATCATTACACAGACATCCGTTTCTTGGTATAATTTCAGTAGTCAATATTTTAGCTACTGTCTTAGCATCCTCTCTTCGTGTTACAAAGGCTTCAGGCCATCGGGAAAACTGGTCCACTATCACCAAAAGGTATAATTGTTTCGATCCTGCCTTTGGGACTGAGTAAAATCAATTTGTAGATGAATAAATGTAGCTGTGGGTGGAGGCAAATGATCATGCAATGCTTTGTTGGGTACTGAAGAGTTATTTTGTAGGCATTGTATACATTTGTTTATGTTTGAAAGTGTATTTTTAAATTACTGATGCAAAATGATAGTTGTAGCTGCTCCATGGTTGCCTTAATTCCTTTATGTCCTACCCCGTGTGCCTGTCCTATAAATATTGTGGCACTACTTTCAGGTATACCATTCTTCCCTTCTTTTGAGAAAAGGCCATTTATGTCCTTTTCTAAACCTTGTGAGTGGCAGTACGATAAATCATCAGGTGTGGCAAAACCTTGTAATTCATGGAAAAGAAGATCAGAGGGAAAGGATAGGGGCTGGAGCATAGGGTAAGTAAGGGTAGGGGAAAGTGGCATAAGTGCAGCTTCTTTGGCTACTCGGTCAGGAAAGGCATTACCTCTAGAAACAAAATCATTGTGATTATTGTGGGCATGGATTTGGATAATGGCAATATATTTTGGCAACTGAATAACTTCCAATAAGGAGTTAATAAGAGTCGCATGAGAAATTGATTTGCCGTCTGCAGCAACAAAGCCTTGTTGTTGCCAGATTTTTCAAAAGTCATGAACCACACCATGGCATAACGAGAGTCAGTATAGATATTAACAGATTTTCCTGCAAAAAGGTGGCATGCTTTAGTAAGGACAACAAGTTCAGCAGGTTGGGTAGAAGAGAAAGGAATAGAATCTGCCTCAAGGACAATACCTGGGAGTTGGACTACAGCAAAATCTTATAAACCCCATCTGCGGGTCTGGAACATGACCCATCAACAAACACATTCTCTGCATGTTCTATAGGTCTGTCAAGGAGGTCAGGGAGGGGGGTAGTAGAGTCATGTATAGTAGTGAGACAGCCGTGGTCAGGGAGGGACTCTTCCTCTGTACTTGGATGACCGGTGTGTAAAACATTTAAAATTGCTGTGGGGCCAGAGTTGGGGGCACTGTATTGTATATGTAAGTTTGTATGATTGAGGAGGATACACTCATAGCCACTAAGGTGCTGTCATATGTCGTGTGGTTAAATTCTTAACTAGTTGCATCACCTGATGGCTAGTGTGAAGGATGGTGGAGTGACCTAAGGTGATGGTATTAGCTGTCTCCTCAGCCATAGCACAAGCTGGCAATGCTCAGAGACATGCCGAAATCCCCTGAACCGTGATAGGAACTACTTTGGAAAAGAATGCTACAGGACACATTTTACCTCCATGGTCTTGAGCACAGACCGCGGCCATGGTTTTACAGTTGTCCCTCGCATACACATGAAACGGTTTACAATAATCAGGTAGTCCTAATGTGGGGGCCTGCATAATGCTAACCTTTAAGGTTAGCACATATTAGTCATAATGTGATCACTCAGGCATCCACTGTCGGCAGAAATTGACCATGCCGAGAAAGGAAAGCATTTCCTTCCTAGTTCTTGATTTGGATATTCTCTGAATTGCCTCAATTTGCTTTGGGCTAACAGAACGTGTGCCATGTGACAGAGTGAAACCCAAGTATTCAACATGTGATGCCCCATCTGCATTTTGTGTTTAGCTGCCTTGTGACCTTCAGCTGCAAGATGTTTTAGCAAACGGAGTGAATCCTGTCTATTGGTTTCCCCTTTAGGACTACACAACAGTAGGTAGTCGACGTACTGAAGGAGGACGAAACCATGGCTCGGGGTTCATGACCGCAAGGTATGTTGGAGCACCAGCAAGTTAGAAGCCAGTGAATCCACGTAGCCTTGGGGGAGACGGGTCCATGCTGACTGGTGGCCATGAGAGGCAAAAGCCATAAGTAGTTGTGTCTCAGGGTCCAATAGGACCAAAAATAATGCATTTGATAAATGAATAACTGTAAATATGGCGGCATCATGAGAGCTGTGACATCAGGAACAATGGGGGCAATGGGAATAACGAGATCATTAATTGCCCTAAGATCTTGGACAAATCTGAAGTCACTATTACCTTTAAGTACACAGTTAATTGGGGTATTAAAAGGTGGCACAATAGGTTGTAATGTACCCTGTTGCAAGAAGGATTCAATCATGGGGCGAATCCCATCCTTCTTTTCCTGTGAGAAGGGGTATTGTTATATACACAGGAGTAATATTTTCCTTTAACCCGTGCTTTATATAGTGTACAATTAATAGTTCACACATCTAATTTAGAGGAAGCCCTCACCGAAGTGGGGACATCATCCAAGTTGATGTCCAAGAAGCTCCGAAGTGGAGCATCCAAGGGGTCTAGTGAGACACCCATTCCTCCTCTAATTTTAAATTCTACTGTTGTTCCTAGCTAGCCTAATAAATCTCTCCCCAAAAGATTTACTGGACACCCTGGAATGATTCTGAACGGATGTAAAAACACATGATCGGTATCAGGATTCATGACAAGGAGGGGGTGGTGTTGTACGGGTTTGGGTAAGCACCCCATTAATTCCCATAGAAGGTGTGAACTTCTGTGTGGAGTCCTCATACATTTCCGAACAGATTGTGGAACACGTAGCTCCAGTATCAACTATAAGCGGTAGGGTTAAGACTAAAAAGGGTTGTTCTCGGAAATGTGAGGAGACCACAGGGAAGACGGGAGTTCTACCTTCGGGGCTTCCCTATGGCCATTGCATATAATGAGCAGGTCCAGACTGGGCATGAGGGATAGACTGTCCCTGATGATTGCTCATTGGTGGTCGGGGGCTGTTAGACTGGTGTGACTGCTGATAGGGGGGCTGTTGGTAAGGGGTAGAAGACTGCTGCTGTCGGGATAGGGCAGGGGCATTTATTTTTCCAGTGTCCCTGTCGTCCACAGTTAAAACAGTGAGTACGTCCTGAACTATAGTCCCCCCACGTCCTATACCTCTCCTTCGGCCTCTTCCCCTACTTTTAACTCTCTGAGCTCCTGTATCATCTCTAAGTCTCGCTTGATATGGGTCACAATGTTGCAATCCCTGTTTCTGGTAAAATGGCTTATCTGTTCCTGTCTGCTTCTTAATGTCAAAACAACCTGCTGCTTCTTTCTCATGAATCTTCTACAGAAATTCAGAAGCCGTCAAAGTTGGCCACTCAGAGACCATTTGTTTGATGAGAAATTAATACTGAGGATGCATATTACCTATGCAGGTCTGCACTTTTAAGAGACCCATGGCTCCCTCAGAAGACAGACCTGCCTCATCTTTCCAACTTTTTAAAACCTTTTTGAAAATTCGGTCAATGTCTCTTTCTGATTCTGTTTACAGGATAAAGCAGTAGACATAGACTGTTTATCTTTCCATAACCTTTCCATTTCTTCCTGAACCTCATACTGCATTTTATCTACTCCTGCCTGGGTAGCTAACCCATAAGTGGTGGTAGTGTTATTGGGGTCATGTACACTGACTGTTGTCACATTACTCCAATCCCACCCTAACTCAGTGTCAAAAATCTAACAGTCCATCAATTATCATTTGGATGTCAGTCTGAGTCATACATTGTCCTTGACACATTCATTTCAGATACATCATGCATGCAGAGGGATTAGTTCTGGGGTTTCATACCTAGCTGATCACCAACAGTTAGGAAGGGAAAAGTTACTTCGGGTTTTATGTCTGGCTCCTCAATGTTTGACTGCCCAGGGTAACTAGGGTAATCACTTAATTCTGTGTCACTCTCATTCGGGGGCTTCACAGTGCCACTTTTGCCCTTTCTTTTAGCTTTGCCCTTTCTCTGTGCCTTTCTTTCAGATTTTACTTTCGGTTTAGTGCTAACCTCGGGAGAGGAAGGGGAGGTAGCTGCAGCAACTGCTGGTGTCCCTACAGGACCTGTGGGTGGAGTTTGCTGTTGGTGTCTGCTCATGTAACTACATATAATAGCTTCCATATCAGTATCTACGTTTGTATACAGGGACACAGGATGTGTGTAGGTAGGGGGTTCTGATGGAGGGGCACTAGGTGTATGATTAGAGGTCGTTTTCCTAGAAAGTCTTTTAAATTTACCCTTTTTGTTTCCGTCTGTAGGGATCGGATGCCAATGTGGTGCAATCTCTAGCCAATTCTTTCCACCCTCACTCATATATGTCATGTCCCACCCAGGATCTCCTGTGAACCACTGGAAAGCTTTTTTTATCTCCCAAACACAGTCTCTTAATCATATTCATGTGGAATTCATAATTTGCTCCCTCCCTCAGGAAGGGGCTAGAACTCCCCATTCCCTCAGTCCATCCCACTAAATTATCCACAAAGGGATCTATGTAAAATCCTCCCTTTGGTGATGTTCTATACACATATTCTTTAAAGGATTCTCCTCGATTTGGAGGTGGATATTGTTTAGACAGAAGTACCCATTTTCAACTATCCTATTCTCTTAAGAGGTAGGTGGTTGTCTCATCAGACAACGCAACCTTATATTGTTACCACGATTGCTAATCAGGAAACAAGGGCGGCTGTCATGAGCTGGAGAGCTCCGGCAATGCTGACAGGTGTTCTCGAGCTGAATGCTTAAACCAGAAAACTAACCTCTTATCTTAAACAGCACAGCAATACAGCACATTTCATAAGCAAGCCAAAATCAATTGAGTTTGGGTACCCCGGTACCAAGTAATTATTTTATAATGTTCCTGACTTCTACCAAAGAAATCCCATTACTTATACAGCCAAAGACTAAAGTCTACCGAAGACTATTCCCATAAATTCCACTAAATAATCTGGTTGGACTTTAAGGGCAAGACAAGGGGTCATAACAAGAGACACTGTTCACTTACCTCTCAGATTTCCCATCCATCCCACGATTCTGACACCAGCTTGTCTGGGAATTTTACTGATTACACTAGGTGACTGCTGGGGTAGCCCTGGACTCCAAGATGTCTTGGGGACCTGTCTGGAAATGTACACACACACAAAGATTTTCCAAACATATTCTATTTATTTCAGTTTCGGCAGAGTTATAGATCTTGACATGTCTTCTTGTACCACACATTAAATGTTGGCAGAGGATATATAAAACGAAACTTGGAAAAATAATTGGGAAATACTTGGTTTCAATGATGCATACTTTTAGAGATAAGAAAGCAGTTTCTATCTGAGGGAAAAAACTGTGAGTTTCAGCGAAGCTGGATAAGACAACATTTTAACCCTTCACTGACCCTGTCAAATGCCTTTTGAATAGAATAGATTTTTATGTCCACGTTTAAAAGTGAAATAGGCCGGTTATTATCTTTTTACAATATATTTATTATTTTAGCTTCGGTCAACTCCTGCAAAGTAGTTCCCTTATTCTCACTTTCATTATACATTTCAAACAAAGTATGGTATAAGGACTGGGGCAAATACTTTATAGTATAAGTTATCAAACCCATCAATACCTGGTGCTTTATTAGGTTTTAATTTATCTATTACTATTTTAATCTCATTTTGGGAAATGTATTTATTAAGGAAACTCAGGTCCTCCGGAGATATCTTTGGCAGAATGATTTTAGATACACATTTCTCAATTTGCTGCCCATTATGTTTAAAAAATCTCTCAGAGTTTCCTACATTATATAAGGAACTAAAAACTTTTTAAAGATATTACCAATATACCGTACTTAGGGCGGTAATAATATAACTCCTCGTGTCCTTTCAAAAGGTTTATTCTTTGTTTTATTTTATCTTTCTTGAGTTTATTAGCCAAAAACTTTCCTGACTTATACCCCATAAAGTATTGATTCTGATGAGCTCGCCACAGCAACTTATCAGCTTGCGCTTGGAGATTTTTTTTAATTTGAAGATTTATTCCATTTATCTGGGTGGTTGTACTTTTATTTGGTGCTATTTTGTTTATACTTTGTAGTTTATCCAATTCTATGTATACATTCCTTAAAGGTTGACCATTTTTCTTTTTAATATCTGCAATTTTAGCAATTCAAATTTCCCTTATACATGCTTTGTGAGAGCACCATAATGGCGATGGTGAAAAAACAAATTCTGCATTTTCTAAGAAAAATATTTTTAATTCCTTCTCTCAATTTATTCTCTTGATCCTGGACCTTCAATAAATCAAACTTCCAAGAGTTCCTCTTTCTAATAACATCTTTATCTCTAAAAGATAGACTAATCATAGAGTGATCAGACCATCCAATGAATATGTTCTATATTAGTGGAACAGGTATTATTAAGACTTTGAGAATCAATAAAATAATAATCCAACCTTGAATACAAATTGTGTCCTTTGGGAAAAAAAAGTTACATCTTTAACTTCAGGTTTAAACATATATCAAAAAGTGCATAGTCTATGATTTCTTTACTACATTTCTGAGATAAGAGATACATGTCTGATTTTATTTGTTTTAGAGAGGATCTATCTTTAGATGGATCTAATATCATACCCTTCTCAAGAGGCTAATTTGTTTTTATTTGGTGCATAGATATTAAGAGCTACAGGAAGATTATTTATTTTACTCACCCAAATAAGAAATCTTTCCTCATTGTCTATCATTTTATATTATTCCTGTAAAAGCAAATTTTAATTAAAGATGATTGAAACCCCTCTGGATTTATCTTTATAAATTGTGTCTATGGAATCAGTAAACTTATTATTTTTAAATAATTGAACCTCTCCTTTTTTCCAGTGTGTTTCTTGCAAACATATTATATCAGGACTAATTTTAAGAAACTTTGTCATGGCTATTGTACTTTTTTGAGGAATATTTAACCTTGAACACTCAAGGAAATTATTTTAAACGCCATTAATTCATAAAATATCTGGAGGTATATAACTCTCTCATAATAATAATAATGATAATAATTATAACTCTCTAATTCTCAACAAAATTTATAGCATTTGTATCATATACACCCCCGTCAGAGTGATCATATCTCTCATAGATAGAATCCAAACCTCCTCTAACTTTTTTAAACTTATTTGTTTTAAAACTTTGTCTTTTGAACATACAAACATCCTACCATTCATACTCCTTCTTATTGCGACATTTCCCCTATCTATCCTACCTCTTAGGCTGGACATGTTGACAAAAAATAAATGACAGGCCTTTTTACTAGGAAAACTCCTAGTGAGGAAATAACATACAGATTGGGCCCATTTCGATATCTTCTCATTCATAATGAATCCATCTTATAACACTCCCACATCCAAACGTCGTTAACATATACCTCTTTAGTTCATTTATAGTTACTCCTAAATCTCATTATGTCTAGTTAGAACAATTACATTATCCATTAATATAAAATAACCAATTATGTCAAGATTACAAATTATGTGAACAGCTTAATAAAGCTATAAACTTGAATCAATATTTGAATGTGAAAAAAATGACCAAACTTTGTGATCAAACTACTACAGTTTTTTAAGTAAATAAACAAATATTGTGTTTAATATCACATACATAGTTGTGGGCATGTGGTTTGTTGCTAACGCTTGCGGGCTTGCGTAGCGAGCCTGCGAGGGCCGCAGTTGCTGGCAAGGAGCACCAAAGTCGCTTCTTGCACTGGTGGAAATGAGCACCATAGGTGCTCATCCCTACAACCCCCTACTACTTTCTGGCCGCAAATGTAGACCCTCGCAAAGCGAGGTGCCGCATTTGCGGAGGTGGAGGCTCCCACGTCGGCTGCAATGAGCCACAGGCTCATTGCAGGCTGCAAATACAGACCCTCGCTTTGCGAGGGGCCTCATTTGTTGAGGTGGAGGCTCTAAGGCACCTCACAATCAGTTAAAAATGACCACACAATCGGGACTTGAAATAAAAACATAAACACGCAATGACTAACTACGGACTTACACAAAACATAAGACCCCAGGGACTTAGAAAAAATCCATTACGGACTCCCAAAAAAACAACCTTAACGGATAAACCCGCGCACAGTGGCAAACATTAAAAAACACACACATACACACAAAAATCAATTAAAAACATTACCCACACCAAGGGGGGACACCCAGGGCCTCTGCAACAGTGCTCAAATCTCGAATTCTGTCAAATATGCAAAGTTTAGCAACTCAAAAATCCCCTAGGCGAGAGACAAAATGGCAGCTAAAAAAACTAAAACAAGGCTCCACGACCCTGGACCGCCCAGCCACGTACAACAGCCAAGAAGGGATACAAGATAAGCTTGGAAACCCGCATTAACCCCACGGGATCCGAGATAACCTCGGAAACCCACTTTAACCCCCATTAACCCTCCCTGAAATGACAATTCAAAATTCCCGCCTTACGGATCCTTAAAGGATTGTAATGGTTCTTAAAGGACCCGTAATAAAAAAAATAACCCTATCACTCATGGGGCTCTATACAGAGCCATATCAACCCCTAAAAAACCCTGTCACTTATGGGGGTCAATCCAGACCCCCATAAACACTTCATTAACCCACTCACTCATGGGTTTCAATAGAGACTCCCATAAGCCCTGCATTAACCCTGTCACTCATGGGGGTCAATACGGACCCCCATAAACACAAAATTAACCAACTCACTCATGGGGGTCAATTCAAACCCCCATAAACCCTTAATTAACCCTGTCACTCATGGGGTAAATACAGACCCCCATAAGCCAATAAATAACCCTGGCACTCATGGGGGTGAATACAGACCCCCATAAACTGTTAATTAACCCTGTCACTCATGGGGGTCAAAACAGACTACCATAAGCACTTAATTAACCTTGTCACTCATTAGGGTCAATACAGACCCCCATAAAACTATATGGGGGTCAATACAGACCCCCATAATCACTTAATTAACCCCGTCACTCATGAGGGTCAATACAGACCCCCATAAGCCAATAAATAACCCTGGCACTCATGGGGGTCAATACAGACCCTCATAAGCCTCTATTTAACCCCATCAGTCCCATAATGGTATAATATGACCCTTATGGGTCTGTTACAATCCTAACATTAACCACATAAGTGCCATGACGGTTCTCAAGGACCACCATGACACTAACCAAAAACACTGCACTGCACTATACCCCCCAATAAACCATTAAATCTAAACTAACCCCCCCAACACTAACCTATTAACACCTACACTACCTACCTACTCCCTAATAAACACCCCCACCACTCTAATTAAAAAAAATAAAAAAACGAAGTCACAAAAAAATTAAAAATCTACATTACAGAAAATAAAAAACCTAACTTACAAAAAATAAAAAAATATACATTACACAAAATAAAAAACCTAAGTCACAAAAAAAGGAACATTACAGAAAAGAAAAAAATACTTTACAAACCCCCACTACAGAAAAAAAAAAGAACAAACCTTAAAAGTAAATACATATAGAATACATACAATACAATAAAATACAATACCCCCTATATATCTAACATACAATCAATCCTATATATTTAAAATACATACCCCTATCTATATAATATACAATTAATCATGACTACCTAAAATACGTACCCCAATCTATCTAATATACAATCAATCCTTACTATCTAAAATACATACCACTATCTATCTAATATACAATTAATCCTATCTAAAATACATACCCCTGTCTATCTAATATACAATCAATCCTAACCATCTAAAATACATACCCCTATCTATCTAATATACAATAAATCCTAACTATCTAAAATACATACCCCTATATATCTAATATACAAAAAATCCTATCTAAAATACATACCCCTATCTATCTAATGTACACTAAATCCTTACTATCTCAAATACCTACCCCTATCTATCTAATATACAGTAAATCCTAACTATCTAAAATACATACCCCTATCTTTCTAACAAACAATAAATGCTAGAAACCCTAATTCTAACCTAAAATAAAATAATTAAGACCACTTACCTTTGCAGATGTCCCTTCAGATCAAGAATCTATTGGGGAAAAAAATAAAATTAGATTTACATACAATAAATAAACATTCAAAGCATTCTAAATATTCTACTCACCTTTCCTGTCCCCGTCCTTCTTCTTTTATTTGCAGACTCGGCCCCTGTTAAAAAAAAACATTACATTAGTACAACATACATAAACATAAAAGAAAATCAAATAAACATAATATACATTGTACTTACCTCCCAGTGATGTCCCCAGCGTCCTACTCTTCTGCCACGCCCTGGACCAATCCGTTCTCTAAAAAAAAAAAAAAAACTAACAGAGATCCGAACTCGCGGACGTCCCCGACGCTAATGAGCCTCCTAGAGCCTTTTCCGGAAGAAAATAGGCCATGACGCCTTCTGATTGGCAGAAAACACTGTCTATCAAATGCAGCCAATCAGAAGGTGCCAATGTGTGATCCAATCAGAATGGGATACACCCCAAAATCCCACTCTGATTGGCAAATGCACCTGTCAATCTTTATTTAAACCAATCACAAGGCGCAGATGACTTCAGCCAATGACAATGGGATATACCCCCACAGGGTGATTGGCTGGAGGCATCTACGCATTCTGATTGGCTGCAGTGACAATAGCCAATGACAATGGGATACACACCCACATAGTGATTGGCTGAAGGCATTTGCACCTTCTGATTGGTTGTTGTCAATGTCAATCAGTATTACAGCCAATGAGAAGGTGCAGATGTCTTCAGCCAATCACCCCGTGGGGGTGTATCCCATTGTGATTGGCTGATGGCAATAAAGACTTCTGATTGGTTTAAATAAAGATTGACAGGTGCATTATCCAATCAGAGTGCGATTTTGGCTCACACATTGGCATCTTCTGATTGGCTGAATTTGATAGACAGCATTTTCAGCCAATCAGAACCCGCCATTGACAATTTTCTTCTGGAAAACTCTTTAGGAGGCCAGGGCAGAAGAGGAGGACATTGCAGGGAGGTAAGTACAATGTATATATATATATATATTTCTTGGTTTATATGTATGTCGTAGTAATGTAATGTTTTTCTTTTTTTAACAGGGGACGCCCGGAGAAGAACAGAAGAAGGACGGGGACATGCTGGAAAGGTGAGTAGAATATTTAGAATATTTAGAATGTTTATTTATTTTATGTAAATGTGTCATTTTTTTTCTTTTTCCCTAGGTTGCTGATCTGAAGGAACATCTGCAAAGGTAAGTGGTCTTAATTATTTTATTTTAGCTTAGAATTAGGGTTTGTATATGGAGATAGCATTTATTGTTTGTTGGTAAGATAGGGGTATGTATTTTAGATTGTTAGGATTTATTGTATATTATATAGTATTTATTGTATGTTACATAGGGATATGTATTTTAGATAGGATGTATTGTATATTATATAGTATTGTATGTTAGATAGGGTTATGTATTTTAGATAGTTAGGATTTATTTTATATTATATAGTATATATTGTATATTGTACATAGGGGTATGTATTTTAGATAGATAGGATTTATTGTATATTAGACAGATTGGGGGATGTATTTTAGATAGCTAGGATTGATTGTATGTTAGATAGATAGAGTATTGTATTGTATTTTATTTGTATTGTATTGTATGTATTCTATATGTATTTCCTTTTCAGGTGTGTAATTTTTTTTTCTGTAATGGGGGGGGGAGCTTGTAATGTATTTTTTATTTCTGTAATGTTCCTTTTTTTATTTTTTGTGACTTAGGTTTTTTTATTTTCTGTAATGTATATTTTTTATTTTTTGTGACTATGCTTTTTTTATTTTCTGAAATTAGAGTAGTGGGGGGTTGATTAGGGGTAGGTAGGTATTTTATGTAGGTAGTGTAGGTGTTAATAGGTTAGTGTAGAGGGGTGTTAGTTTAGATTTAATGGTTTATTGGGGTGGGTTTAGTGCAGTGTAGTGTTTGTACTTAGTGTCATGAGTGAGGTAATTTTAGGCTTCTAACTGTCCCATGAGGGTCTTTAAATACCCTTATGGGACTAATGGGGATAGATAGAGGCTTATGAGGGTCTATATAGACCCCCATAAGAGACCAGATTAAAATGGTGTAGTGCTTACACTTTGTGTCATGAGGCTCCTGGATGACACTCATGGCACTAATAGTGTTATTACATGCGTTCATTTGTGTGTTATAGGGGTCTATATAGTTGAGGCACACAGAACACTCACATTGTGAAAGCATTTTAACACTTTTTTATTGCCCCATCATTTTTGACGGGCAAGTCACTAGTACTATTTTAAACTCCTGCTATTTACCAAATTTTAATTCTTTTTTATCTTTTTTTTCCTTTGAATACTAATGTGTCATATTTATTCTATGTTTTCTTCTTCTCTTCTCTTCCCCTCTTATCCATTTATGTTATGAACGTTTGGGGAGTCTTAAAATTTAGATTGTTTATATAAAGTTACATATCTCCTTATAGAAACATAGGTAATAACATATTTAAAAAAGCAACAAAAAACAGGGTACATCTCTATCAAAATATAGGTTCTAGTGTTTAACCAACTTCCATTCAGATTTTTTAAGCAACAGTCCTGTTTTCCCTTTTAGCTTTACATTTTTCTCATAAGGTATATTTCATTTAGATCATAAATCTTCCCATTCTACAACAGGATTTATCTTATGCCATTGAGAGTCCTTTAATACCAAAATTCTGGCTGAGAATCTCCATTTATATATTAGATTTTCTTTTCTCAATGCATAAGTAACACAAAAATTCTCTACGTATAGCCAGTGTTTCCTCTGAAAAGTCAGAGAAGATTTTCTTTTCGTATGGCGGTTCAAAAGTTATTTTTTTGACACTTGCTTTTAAAATCGCTTTCTCCATAGGGAGATAGTGTGGCTTGACACTATACACGTATAACATTCCTTGGACTTGACTTATCAAAGTAAGAAGGAAGTGGTAATCTGTGAATCGTATTGAATTTATATTCTTTCTGAAAAATTTAGATTTCTAAAGTAGAGAACAGATTTAATAGAAATTTCTCTAGATCTAAATCTTGTATTGATTCTGAAATTCCCTTGAATCTCAAAATGTTGCTCCTTGAATAATCTTAAAGATTTATTATCTTGTCATTTATTTCATTCATTTTATTTTACATGTTTGATGTATATGAGATAAGAGTAGTATGGTCTGTGCTTAAACAATCACATTTATTTTCTAAATCCTCTGTTCTTTCCATTATTTCTTTTATAATTTTGGTATTTTCCATACAATGTTTTTTAAATTCTTCATTAAAGTTATTTTGGAAATCTGCCAGTAGCATTTTAATTTTGGAGAACGTTATAATATCCTCCTGTTGCATATATGAGAGTTCTGAATTGTTGGAGTCTAAAGCACTGAACGAGCATTGATTGTATGCTGAGCAGTCCTTATTCTTAGAGGAGAAAAATGTTTGTGATTTCGGCATTACACTTTTTTTATCTTTTACTCTCAGTTTGTTGGACATATTGCCTTTAAAAGATTTTACCTGTTTTACATCAAGTCGCACTATGTGCTGGAGCTCACAATTTGTACCTTTATTCCTTTAGGGTCGCTGACAAATTATTATAACTCAGATGTGTTCTCCCCTTCTGTAAGATGTGATAGAAGGCCTCTGTGATTGCAAGCAATGAACTTTCCTTTAGGATCACACCACCTTCATTAGTAGATGAAATACTTCAAATACATAGTTCCAATAATAAACATGATATACACATGGTAACACCCTCAGAGAGCCAATCGATACATAGTCACAAACATTTTCTTAAATGTAATAACGGAGGAAAGCAGAGAGTCTCACCCTTATAGGTTTCTCAATGCAATCAGTAAAAGGATAAAAAATTAAAATGTCGTCATGCTTCAGAAGGCCTCTGTAACTGCAAATGGCGAACTTTCCTGTTAGGATCACACCATCTTCATTAGCAGATGAAATACTGCAGATGGTGTTCCAGTAATACACATGATACACACAGTAACACCCTCATAGGACCATTTAATGGGCAGTCACAAAGATTTTCTTAAATTAATAAAAGGAGGAAAATAGAGAGTCTCACCCTTATAGGTTTCTCTGTGCAATCAGTGAAAGGATTAAAGATTAAAGCACCTTCATGCGATAGAAGGCATCTGTGAATGCAAATAGTGAACTTTCCTGTGATACACACATGGTAACACAATCATAGGTCCATTTAATGCGCAGTCACAAAGGATCTCTTAAATTTAATAACGGTTCTCTGCCAGATTATTATAACTCACATATGTTCTTGCCATCTGTAAGAAAGGTTTAGAAGACCTCTGTGACTGCATTATGCTTTGTAGTCCCAATGTACAATTTACCTTCTTCGCTCTGTAGACGCCATATGTAATACCTATGTTGCAGTTAGATGTCTCATGGCCAATACTGCTGCTATATGCAGGAAACTTACAAAGGGCACCACTTATGAAGCTATATGAGTTTCTCCATGTGAATGCTGCCGTTATAAGCAGGAAAAGATACTGAAATCTTTACTTACTTCACCATAGGAATATCTCATAGGAATATCTCACATGAATGCTGCTGTTATGGCAAAAAAAGATTGTGGAGCCAAAGGAGTGCAGGGAAGCATGGAGTTTACTCAGCGTGTTTGCTGCATGGCTTCCTAGCTGGATGCGTTAAACGTCCCACCTCCTCATTTCCTGTTCCGCCCCTCCCACATGGAATGCTAGGTGATTCTCATAAATGTAAATATCAGTTTCTGTTCAACAGTAAAATTTGTAAATAAGTGTCATCAAAAATAAACCAGAAACAATTTACTTTTCATTTTTTTTTCTTTGAGATGTAGCACTCACCTCCATTTCTTTCTATTTCTATTAACTCATTAATACCCAGTTAAAATGTAATTGACAGATTAATGATTACATGTACATTGACATAATTCATTGTAATACTACTGCAGTTACATATGAAAAAAACATCATATGACTTAATTGACTGAGCTCATTACTATTATTATAGGAGCGTCTTGATATAAAATTGTATTTTAGCAAAAAGACCTTTCCATTCCCAGCAAAAATACATTTACATCATGATAATTAGTACTCTAACAACTGTACTATTTTCCAGGCATTATTCCACTATCATGATTTAGATTTACATTTCAAGTTTAAATGTAATACATTTCACCACTGTTAGAGAAAGAACACAAAGTGGAAAGAGTTACATTTGTAGATCAGGTAAAGTATATAATCTTCAATAAGTTTTAAAATCAGAACAATACAAAATTATCTGAATCATCAAAACAGATACAATAAGAAATGGTTTGCAAATAAACTTTTCATATCGTAGTTTAACCACGAAAATAACATAAAAGTTATTATGTTTAAGGATTTTACAATCCAATAAATTGATACTTGCACATTGTCATAATAAAGTAATCCACATCTCTGAGTGAGACGAGAATAAATCATACCTCTTCTTTCCCACATAACATTGTCTCCACTATGAATACAGGAAGGAAAAAATAGCCTAAGGAAATAAAGTTGGTCATAGAAAGTGATTTCCTGACAGCTTGTTTTATTAGAAAAATATTAAGAGCATTAAGAGCTGCAGATGTAGTGCTGCTGATCAGTATTATCTTCTATAACAGAAGCTCTTTAATGCCACACGCAATACTCATTGCTTCATCTCTGTCTCAAATATCTGGGTAGGACAATCTGTTTTCAATATTATAAACTGTGGCTGTAAAATTTGAATTAATAAAACTGATTACTGTCAGGTTGAAATAGTGTATTATTAATACAAATGGGAAATAGTGATGAATGATGTAGTGGAGATAAGGGTGAGGAGAGATGGCAGTGGTGAAAGGGTAAGAAAGATCTATGAAACTAGGAGCCTCATAGGCGGGCCTATTGCGGGCTTGCGGCAGTCTACAAATCCGGTGCTATCCAATTGATCAATTGCGCAAGTTACGGGCCGAGGTCTCCAAGTATCCAATCCGATGAGGCGTGCCAAAATCAAGCAAGCCCATAGTTTGCGATCCCGTCACAGGTCAATTAACCAAAAGGAACTGGAGAACGCCAATCAATACCACGGAAACAAGTTTAACAAGCTGTGAAACCCATATCTCCCTGACTGTGCTGTAACTGAGAAATTAAACACACAGGTCTAGGTATTGGTGGGTTTTTGAGCAAGATATAGATAGAGAGAGAGAGACAAAGAGAGTCCTAGACTGAGAGACAGAGAGACAGACAGCGTGAGAGATAGATTGAAAGAGAGAGACAGAGAGAGTGATAGACTGAAATAGTGATAGATTGAGAGAGAGAGAGAGAGAGAGAGCACTAGAGAGAGAGATAGAGTGCTATAGAGAGAGCGAGTAAGAGTGACTGAGAGATAGAGAGAGTGATAGACTGAGATAGTGATAGATTGAGAGAGCGAGAGACCACTAGAGAGAGAGATAGAGAGTGCTATAGAAAGAGCGAGTAAGAGTGAGTGAGAGATAGAGAGAGAGAGTGAGTGAGAGAGAGAGAAAGAGAGTGCCATGCCCAGGCCCTGACTGGACTGATTTACACTATGGTCTGGGCCTGGAATGGGAAGAAGTTACCCTGTTTATTGTTATAGTTATGTATTTTGTATTGTTTATGATTAAAATGAGATATATATATATTGTATATATTTTGATTATGTTACAGTGTTGTTATCTGGTGATGACTCACCCAGCCCCACCTAAATAAATAAACACAGGGGGTCTTGGGCAGATAAACAGATAGTCTGAGTGCTTATAGCAGAATGTTAATAGTTGATTTATTACCAGGATAGTTTAAGGGCCTGATGTCATCAGATGTACAGGGTTTCCCATTAAGCAGGAGAAGCCTATTGCTAATTGGTCTCTTCTATGTATCTAAAGATTGGGCTTACTGTGATTGGCCAGCCTGTGGCTAAGAAAACTGTATATATGTTGCTAATTCTGATTAAAGGAGGAGTTCTGATTTTTCCACATAAACAAAGTGTGGAACTATTTATTGTGTGCCTGTATCATCTGCACATATTCTTGGGCGTTGTCCTTATCCTGAAGCCATCTTCTGTACCAGAGGTAGTAAGAAACACATGGTCCTGCTGGGGTAGACTGGAGCTAGGATCTTGTCAAGCCCCATTGAAGAAGCAGACCATGACAGAGAGATAGAGAGTACAAGAGAGAGCAAGTGAGAGTGACTGAGAGCAACTGAGAGCGACTGAGACATAGAGAGAGTGAGTGCGAGATAGAGAGAGCAATACCGGAGGAGGAGTGTGAGGAGAGTGAAGATAGAGAGGGGAACACCGGAAGAGGGGAGGAGGAGAGGAAGAGAGGTAGAGGTATGGAGCGAGGGAGAGGGAGAGGAGGAAGCAGGTCAGGGAGGGGAGGTAGAGGTGTAGGAGATAAGAAGGGTGGGAGAGATGTGCCCCCAGATGTAGGCACACAAGGTGTAGGAACAGAGGTTCAGGGGCCTGATCCCAAGGAAGGAGGTAGTGGGGATGAGGGGCAGGCCCCAGGGAGAGAACAGGGAGGCTTGAAACCCAAGGCACAGTTGGGAGGGCAAGAGGTTATGCCAAAGCAGAGGGCCCACAATTATAGCCAAGAGGAGAAAGACATCCTCCTCAGGGAAATCCTTGCCCCCATAGTATCATACATGGTGGGAGGGATATGAGGCCTGGCAATAAGACACGTGCCTGGAATGAGGTTGCTGCAGCTGTTGCATTATTAGAGGTTGCAAACAGGAATGTGAAGTCTGACAAACACAGATATGATGACTGCAGGATGAAGGTCAGCAGACGCTAGAGCAGCCTGTACAAATGGTGGTGGCCCACCAGTTAACATCACCTACTGTGCCCCACACACATAGATAACTGACATACAATAGCACTGTAAGGTCTCTGGTTATGACTACAGATATAGGGGGCAGCAATAACATGTACATCCAGGAAGCAAACATATTATTATCATAATTGTTATCAATGAAATGTCTGTCCAATACCTGCAGTTAAAACTAATTGAATAGCAGTTACCAAAGCAGTTTGTGTTAGTGTTATGTTTGCTGTTTGTTCAAAGGTCATATAAAACAAAACAGTTTCAATTGCATTTGCTATTATGTATTTTTTGTCATGAGTTCCCCTATCCCTATCTTCCCCATGTTAAACTGCACCATTTAGAGCTGTTTCGCGTAACACTCCTACTGCTTGGAACCTATCTACAGCGTTAAACAAGGTATAGCTGTAGATAAAGATTGGTTTAAATCCAAAAGAGAGTACATGTATGGGTGTGAACACTGCAGCATATGCGGATACAGACTCTGAAGGACTTCATGTGTGTGTCATGGACTAGCCTAACCTGGACCATAACTCCTAAGCACGTTAAGACCCATTGCTGAGAATTGGTCACAGATTGGTCAGTTTCACACACTGCACAGCAGATTCAGATGCGCACATGTCCTAAGGAAAGGCAGATGGCTCACCGCAACAGCATTTCATATATCGATATGAGACGTACCCCGGAGGGGAAACACAATCATCAATGCAGGTGTGGGGGGGCCAGTGCTCAGAAAGAGGAAGTAGGTGAGAACTTCTGCTAGGTCAGTGGTTGTCAAACCTCCCCCACGACCCACCACACAGACCATGATTTAGGTGAAACACTATGTGAATACAAATATGAAGCAATTGAGGCTCCATCACTTGTGGAATACTAGTTACCTCACTTTTGGCTCCCGAGTTTCACATAAATTATGGCCTGCCTGATGGCTCCTGAGGAGAGGATTGAGAACCACTGACCTAGTTCCTCCTCATCCACACTCCTCAATTAATATTATTTTGTATTAATGTTAACATACTATTGACTGGTTACAGAATCTGTACACGTATGGTTATGTTGAATATTTCTGCAATTGGTGTTCAATGTGGATTGCCGTTGAGATGTAATGTTGAAGTCAATCCAAATAGTGTTCTGATTGATATATTGTTCTTGCCTCTGTAGCTTTTAATAGCCCAATCTCACGACCACAAAGGCATGTTCCTCAACCTCCTCTTTCTGTGTCACAGATTCTGCTCATCAATTTCTGATGATTCCTTAATATCTGTGTGTGGACTAGATTTGTATGACATTATCCATGATTATGTTCATCTGTTTAATTGAGCAGATATAGACAAGTTGTAATTTGCTATGCACAATACTGGTTTCTTCAATTAAATAGAGTGATCTCTGATGATTGTTTATTTCATCAGATTCCAGTTGCAGTGGTGTAGTGTCCACATGTGACCCTGGTAGGTGCTATGCATCATGCTTATTCTAGACTATGAAATTACCCCCTTTAGGTATCCTCTTTCTCCAAAAAACAAGTCTCTTGCCCTCCTGGGATCCGCCCACACCACACCCATGATATTAATGCAAAGTCTTGTACATTTCTGATTGTGCTCTGTGTATGAAATAAAGCTTTGTTATTCCGTTCTCATTGTGTCAGTGTGTTTTCAATGGCTAGGGTTTTGGGACATCCACATACATCACATTTGGGTCATATTCCTATATCAGTAAACTAATGAGTCCTAGTTACTATGCAATAGGTTAATACATATCATAACAATAATAATAATACTAATGTCCTAAGTCCAATTTGTGATACTGTGGAGTTTCAAAATTCCTCTGAAGGCCTGATAAGAATATGACAGGTGCTAATGTGAATTTATTGATAGCAAACACTTAATGGGATGTCACCAAATGATAATGGGTATAAATCTTTGCACATTGCCACCAGCAATGTCGTTGGACTTTCCACAATGGGCATAGTGGAGATGGAGGTGAGTTGTCTGCTGCTCCACATGCCTCTACACAGTCTCCATGTGTTTTTGTGGCCCTTCCTTATGGGTTAGATTAGATTAGTGTGGTGTATATTCCCCTGCTACCCTTCTGGATCTCTACCTTGAGGGAGTGAAGGGGCTTGTGTACTTCAATGAAGTTGGGAGCTATACCATTTAGGATCGTAGCAGAGAGGTCAGACAAATCACAGTCCACTGGAGAAGTAACTGGCAACCCACTCCAGTATGTTTTCCATGCAAACCTTGTGGATAAGCAAAGACAGAGATATAAGTAAGTTTGCTGCAGTCCATATGGTCACATAGAGTAGGACACAACAGAGGGACTGAACAACCATTATTATTATTATTATTATTGTTTATTTGTAACGTGCCAACATATTCTGTAGCGCTGTACATAAGTTAAGTTCCAGGCAGAGTTAAATACAAATCAACACAAAGCAAAGCATGGAGGGCCCTGTCTTTGAGCTTGGAATCCAGTGTCCATAGAGCTTTTCCCAAAGGACCTTGCAGGTTTGTAACTCACAGACTTACAACCTAAAGGTATTGTGTGTGGTACAGGAGGGAGAGAGAGTTGCTGAGTGTGTTAGGATGGAATGTGATATGCTTCTTTAAAGAGGTATTTTTTTGTGAGGTTTTGAATGTTTTGAGGCAGGAGTATAATCTGGTGGAGCAAGGCAAGGAGTTCCAGAGAATAGGGGCAGCACGAGAAAAGTCCTGAAGGCTAGAGTGAGAGGAGGTGACAAGAGTTGTAGAAAGAAGAAGTTCATTAGCAGAACGAATAGAGTGGGTGGGGGAGTATTTCGAGATGAGAGCAGAAATTTATGGGGATGCGTTTTTGTTGAGGGCTTTGTAAGTTAGGGTCATGATTTTACATTTTATTCTGGGGGCTAAGGGAAGCCAGTGGAGTGATTGACAGAGAGGTAATGCCGACACTGAACGCTGTGAACGGAAGATTAGTCTAGCAGAGGCATTCATTGTGGAATGAAGGGGGGATAGTCGGCTGGTGGGTAGGCCAGCAAGAGCCGAGTTGCAGTAGTCGAGAGATGAGGAGAGAGCGTATTAGAATTTTAGTTGTGTCTTGTGTAAGATAGTGGTGAATTCTGGAGATGTGTTTTAGATAGAGAAGGCCAGATTTTGTTAGTGACTGTATGTGTGGGATGAAAGACAGGGCAGTAGAACCCCAAGGCAACGGGCTTGGGAGGTGGGAGTGATGATGTTGTTGTTGACAGTGAGAGAGATGTGAGGAATTGATGCTCTGGTAGCGAGAAGGAAGATTAGGAGTTCAGTCTTAGACATGTTGAGTTTGAGATGGTGGGTGGACATTCGAGAGGATATACTAGAGAGGCATATAGATCTAGTGCTGAGATGTTGAGATGTAGATTTGGGTGTCATCTGCGTAGAGATGATACTGAAGCCCAAAAGGCCAGAAGCCAGACTGGAAGGTGACAAGACGGGAGTTAGAGGAAATAAAGCTGGTAAGGTGGTTGTAGATGAGCCGCTCCAGCAGTTTAAAAAGCCAGGGGAAGTAGAGAGATGCAAGTGGAAGTTAGATGCAACGTCAGCGTCAGGTGAGGGTTTTTTGAGCGTGGGTGGAATTATGGCATGTTTTAGAGATGGAAACATGCCAGTATTTAGGGAAAGGTTTAAAATATGTGTGGGAGCTGGGATTAGTGTGGTAGAGAGGGGAGGGATGAGCTGAGATGGAATAGGATCCAGAAGACAGGTAGTGAGGTGAGTGAGGATGATAGCAGACTGGAGACTTCATCCTCTGTAGCCTGGTCAAAGCACTTCAAAGTGGCTGTGGGATTTGGGAAGCGAGAAGAGTAGGTGTTGTTGGTTTGTTGAGAGGGTGGAGTGTGTGAGCCACTATGAGAGGAAAGTACATTGTGGATGTTTTGAATTTTATGCATAAAATGGTTAGCGAAGTCTTCAGAGAGTATTGAAAGTGGCGAACAGATGCTTGGGGTTGGAGGACAGAGTTGATATAAGTGATGTGAAGAAGAGTTGTTTGGCGAGGTTGAGGGCAGAGGAGTAGGAGAGTAACATAAACATTTGCTGAAGTGCGTGATTTTCTCCATAGTCGTTCAGCAGTGCGGGAGCACCTCTGGATGTATCGTGTTTGTGTAGTGTTCCATGGTTGTTGATGAGAGCAAGGGTATCAGCGTGTGGTTATGGGGCAAAGGTGTCAAGGGTGGAAGAGAGAGTAGAGTTGTAGTTTGAGGTGGCAGTGTCAGGGAAGTTGAGATTGGCGATGGGGCTGAGATGGGGTTGGATAATAGCGAAGAGCTCTGCAGGGTCAAGTGCTAGCAGTTTCTGTGTTTAATGGTAGCAGGGGTTGAAGAAGGGTGGTGAGAGGAAGATGTGGTGAGGTTGAAGATAATGAAGTGATGGTCAGATAGAGGGAGTGGATGGATGACTGGATTGGAGGTCAAGAGAATGTCCAGCATGATGAGATGAAGAATTTGTTGTGAGAGGCTAATGGAAGAGGAGAAGGCAAGCAGTTTGGCTGCTGCTGGGGAAGTGGGAGTGTCAATGGCAATGTTAAAATCTCCAAGTACCAGTGAAGGCACATTAAAGAAGAGAAAATGAGGGAGCCAGGCAGAAAAGTGATCAAGAAATTGAGAGGGGTTGCCTGGGGGGTGATAGATCACAGGGACACATAGAGAGATAGGTGAAAAGATACGGATAGTATGAACTTTAAAGGATGAGAATTGGAGGGATGGGACAGGGGGTATGAGATCAAATGTACAGTGAGTGAAAAGCAATACACCCACACCACCACATTGTTTGTTCCAAGGTCTAGGTGTGTGGCTGAGGTGTCCCCAACCTTTCGAGTTTGAGGGACATACCCTCAGCATGCTTTCGTGGCATGCTGAGGAAGAGCTTGTATTCTCTCGTGTTCCATACAGTGCACTTCCTTGCCCTCATGACCCGTCCCGATACCATCTGGAGGCGGGTCCTACCAGCTGACAAAGGCAAGAGGCCCCGGTGGCGGGAACTTTATTGTGATTTGGTTCCACGACCCAGCGGGGACTTGAGTTGGAGAGTGCTCCATGGTGCACTGAGAACGAGAGAGTACTTAGCTAACTTCACTGACTCTTCCTTGTCACAGAATAGACAAGTGGAGGGAGAGTCCATGAAGTTAGCTAAGTACTCAGAGAGTACTTAGCAGACTTCACAGACTCTTCCTTGTCACAGAATAGACAAGTGGAGGGAGACTCCGTGAAGTTAGCTAAGTACTCTCTCGTTCTCAGTGCACCAGTGCGCCAGACTGCAGCCCCTCTTGTCACACTTGAGGTGCCTCCTCCTGCATTTCTGGCTGCATTTCTCCCCACAAATATTTATTTTTGGGCACCCAGTGTCCCAATATGGCTATACAGTATATAAGTCCAGGAAGCAGTGTTTGGTAGAGGGGGTTCCGTTGTCACCTGAGGCCATGTTCCGTACACTGGTGAGCTCCAATTATCTGGGCAAAGTATCACCTGGCTTTGTCCACTGGGAGAGTTGATGAGTTTGTCTCCCAGTGGACTATAGATGGTGTACTCTGCTCGGTATCCCCCCATTAGGTTTCTTTTTCTCTCACTATCCTAATTAAATTTTCGTTTAACTTACAGTTAAATGTCTCTCTTCTAGCGGTTGGGCTCTGTCAAGCTTTTATTTTAAATAAACTGTTTCCATCTGTTTCCACAATGTCCATTGACACATCAGAAATAACTAATTCCATTAGACCAGGTAAATCTTATCTATGTCATTGAAATTTGACCTTCTACTTACACAAAAAAATTGCACTTTTGCTAAACAACTCAAAGATTTAAATAAAAACTGATTTACTACAAAACTAGTAATATTGCATACAATCTGTTTTGGCTGATTCAATCAAAACAGACATTGCTGTTTAGAGATCCTGCATATCCTCTCTGATTTAATAAGCTTCAAGCAAGTTTGTATTGTCTCATCTATATTTTCCTGATATAGTCAAATGAAGGTACATGATTGAAAGGGATTTTAAGTCACAATTCTGTTATTCAGAAAATGAATGGATGATTAACAAATAAATACATTTCAGAGAAAATAGTACAATATTTACAACACTTTCAACAGTCCTTCAATAATTATTCATTGTAATGACATGATGACATGAAGTGATTTTAAATTTAATATAAGGATAAAGAAATATGCATTGTTTTGTTAGATTTATTAAAACAGTTGCTGGTTCTAGTTTAATCCTGAACTGAAACCTGAATTTTCACTTTTTTGTGTAATTTTATTGTGATAGAAAATTATTTTAAATAATGGCCAGTCAGATGTATAAAATAGATTTACAGTTGTGCTCAAAAGTTTGCGTACCCTGGCAGAATTTGTGAATTTTTTGCATTTATTTAGAAAATATGCCGGATCATGCAAAAAAAAATATTTTATTGAAAGATAGTGATCATATGAAGACATTTATTACCACATAGTTGTTTGGCTCATTTTCAAATCATAATGATAACAGAAATCACCCAAATGGCCCTGATCAAAAGTTTACATAGCCTTAGTTCTTAAACATGTGTATCGCCCCCTTTAGCATCAATGACAGTGTGCAGTCTTTTGTAATAGTTGGCTATGAGGCCCCTAATTCTTACAGGTGATATAGCTGCCCATTCGCCTTGGAAAAATGCCTTCAAGTCATGCAAATTCTTTGGTCGTCTTGCATGAACCGCATGTTTGAGATCTCCCCAGAGTGGCTCGATGATATTAAGGTCAGGAGACTGTGATGGCCACTCCAGAACCTTCACCTTTTTCTGCTGTGACCACTGGAGGCTTACCTTGGCCTTGTGCTTAGGCTCATTGTCATGCTGGAAAGACCATGCGCAGTCTTCGTGCAGAAGAATGCAAATTTTCTGCTAGTATTTTCTGATAACATGCCACAATCATCTTGCCATCAATATTCCAAGATTCTCTGTGCATTTAGAGCTCCCCCCAAATATTAGTGAGCCACCACTATGCTTCACAGTGAGGGTGGTATTCTTTTCACTAAAAGCCTTGTTGACCCCTCTCCAAACATAGAGCTTATAGTTGTGACCATAAAGCTCTCGTTTGGTCTCGTCACTCCAAATTACAGTGTGCCAGAAGCTGTGAGGTGTGTCAAGGTGTTGTCAGCATATTGTAACCAGGCTATTTTGTGGCATTGGAGCAGTAAAGGCTTCTTTCTGGCATCTTGACCGTGCAGCTCATTTTTGTTCAAGTATCGTCGTATTGTGCTCCTTGAAACAACCACACCGTCTTTTTCCAGAGCAGCCTGTATTTCTCCTGAGGTTACCTGTGGGTTTTTCTTTGTATTCCGAACAATTCTTCTGGCAGTTGTGGCTGAAATTTTTCTTGGTCTACTTGACCTTGGCTTGATATTAAGATATCCCCAAATTTTCCATTTCCTAATAAGTGATTGAACTGTACTGACTGACATTTTCAAGGATTTTGATATCTTTTTATATCCATTTCCATCTTTATGAAGTTCCATTACCTTGTTATGCAGATCTTTTGACAGTTCTTTTCTGCTCCCCATGGCTCAGTATCTAGCCTGCGCAGTGCATCCATGTGAGAGCTAACAAACTCATTGACAATTTATACACAGACACTAATTGCGATTTAAAAAGCCACAGGTGCAGGAAATTAACATTTAATTGCCATTTTAACCTGTGTGTGTCACCTTGTGAGTCTGTAACAAGGCCAAACATTCAAGGGTATTTCAACTTTTGATCAGGGCCATTTGGGTGATTTCTGTTATCATTATGATTTAAAAAGAAGCCAAACGACTATGTGATAATAAATGGCTGCTAGGGAATGTTAACGTGTGGCTCAGTATGCTAATGTGTGGCTCATAGTGCTTTATAAGGAAGGGAGAAGACGTTAACTGAATGTCTTTAATTTGGCCACTACATAGATAGAGAAGCAGACTGCTAACCTACAGCCTTATTAAATTGCGATTCGGCCAATTGAAACGGGCTCTATAAAAGCAAAAAGCATATTTATTTTACAGAAGTTTTTAGTAAGTGAAGACATTGATTTTGGATAGAAGATCACAAACTAAAAACTTCTGTAAAAAAATATGCTCTGTGCTTATATAGAACACGATTTAATTGGGCGATTTAATAAAGTTGCTAGTTAGCACATCAAACCAACTAATTAATATGAGTGAGCTGCTCATTTGCATATAAATGCAGCAACAACGACATGGAATATACCAGGACTGTCTTATTATAGAAATAAAAGCATAACACAACATAAAGCCAGTTTTTCGTGCTCTCTAAGAACCTAAAAACAACTTAGTTTTGGGAGTTTTGGGAGTTCCTTTGAATGAGTGTCCTTATAGTAAAGAGATAAGAATTCAAACTCTCAGAAGAAAGGCTTCTTGTATATATTAAATATCACACTTGATGAATTAACCAAAAATAATTCGGACTAAATCTACAATAGTGGAGCTGCGCAATATTTTTCACTTACAAATTTACAAAAAAATTGAAACAAGACTCAAAGTTGTCCCGCAAACTATTAGTTTCAAGAAAATGGCAAATAACCCATAATACTTTATAATGCTATATATATGCAAGTACTTGAGGCAGTCAGCCAGACACTCAGGCCTAGATTTATCAAAGGGCTACTCTAGTGTTCAGCATTAAAATAGGAAAATGTACCCAGTTGCCCAAGTTGCATATGTGAATTAATCAATAGGGAATGGATTTGTATTTAAGTGGCATATTGCAGCTTCTAATGAACGGTTTGTATAACAGGTTTACATATATAGAAATGGTTTGAAATGGAATATGTATTACATAATAGAAAAGGGTAATTTTATGTGCATATCTGTCTATCTGAATATAAATAAATATATAAATATATATATATGTACATATACACAGTAATTGAATAGGATTTGGTGAAACAAATTGCTCTTGGATCTGCCACAGGGTTCCTTCTACATGGCATACTGTACATACCTATGAACTATACTAATGAAACATTTATAAAGTGTAAGGTTTATACATTGTAGGTAGTTGGGCTGACTAGTGGATAGGTATGACCTACTGCAAATTAGGGGCCTTATTAAATAAGCCCTCGTAGTTTCCTCGGTCCTCGCAAAAAACATCTTTTTGCTGTTTGCGAGGACCGATTCCCCAAATGCTTTGTGAGATGACCCTGAAAAATGGCAGAGAATAGGCTCCGTGAGCTACGTAGTAACACGCAGCCATAAATTTATGAGGTGAATCTCGTACCTCGGAAGAATCCCTACAGGCACAAAAAGTGCCAGCTAGGGCTCTTAAAGCCTCTATGTGCTGCCTCAGAGCAGGGCAGATACCGCCATGCGATGCTCCCTAAACACATTCTCTAAGAACCTAAAAACAACTTAGTTTTGGGAGTTTTGGGAGTTCCTTTGAATGAGTGTCCTTATAGTAAAGAGATAAGAATTCAAACTCTCAGAAGAAAGGCTTCTTGTATATATTAAATATCACACTTGATGAATTAACCAAAAATAATTCGGACTAAATCTACAATAGTGGAGCTGCGCAATATTTTTCACTTACAAATTTACAAAAAAATTGAAACAAGACTCAAAGTTGTCCCGCAAACTATTAGTTTCAAGAAAATGGCAAATAACCCATAATACTTTATAATGCTATATATATGCAAGTACTTGAGGCAGTCAGCCAGACACTCAGGCCTAGATTTATCAAAGGGCTACTCTAGTGTTCAGCATTAAAATAGGAAAATGTACCCAGTTGCCCAAGTTGCATATGTGAATTAATCAATAGGGAATGGATTTGTATTTAAGTGGCATATTGCAGCTTCTAATGAACGGTTTGTATAACAGGTTTACATATATAGAAATGGTTTGAAATGGAATATGTATTACATAATAGAAAAGGGTAATTTTATGTGCATATCTATCTATCTGAATATAAATAAATATATAAATATATATATATGTACATATACACAGTAATTGAATAGGATTTGGTGAAACAAATTGCTCTTGGATCTGCCACAGGGTTCCTTCTACATGGCATACTGTACATACCTATGAACTATACTAATGAAATATTTATAAAGTGTAAGGTTTATACATTGTAGGTAGTTGGGCTGACTAGTGGATAGGTATGACCTACTGCAAATTAGGGGCCTTATTAAATAAGCCCTCGTAGTTTCCTCGGTCCTCGCAAAAAACATCTTTTTGCTGTTTGCGAGGACCGATTCCCCAAATGCTTTGTGAGATGACCCTGAAAAATGGCAGAGAATAGGCTCCGTGAGCTACGTAGTAACACGCAGCCATAAATTTATGAGGTGAATCTCGTACCTCGGAAGAATCCCTACAGGCACAAAAAGTGCCAGCTAGGGCTCTTAAAGCCTCTATGTGCTGCCTCAGAGCAGGGCAGATACCGCCATGTGATGCTCCCTAAACACATTACCATGCTGCAGGGGTCCCTATAGAGGTAAATAGCATCCTATAGGGGTCTACATATATCCCTATTGGACTGAGGGGGGTAATTATAGTCTCATGGGGCTCTGTATAGAGCCCCATGAGTTATAGGGTTAGTAAAAGTGCTCATGGGGCTCTGTATATAGCCCCATGAGTTATGGTGTTAATTAAGGGCTCATGAGGCTCTGTATAGAGCCCCATCAGTGATGGGGTTAATTTTAGTTGCCTGGGGGGGTACTTATAGTACCCCCCGTGGCAGGGCTTAATTTTTTTAGGCGGGAGATTTAATATTGGAAACGCAGCGAGGTCACGATCGGTGCTGACTGGGGACCCCCGCTGCAAAGGGGTAATGTGGGCGGGCTGCGGAGGTCCCTATGGACCCCTGTCTATATAGATCCCTATTGGACTGAGGGGGGTAATTATAGTCTCACGGCGCTCTGTATAGAGCCCCATGAGTTATAGGGTTAGTTAAAGTGCTCATTGGGCTCTATATATAGCCCCATGGGTTATAGAATTAAGTTAAGTGCTCATGGGCCTCTGTATAGAGCCCCATAGGTTATAGGGTTAATTTAAGTGCTCATGGGGCTCTGTATAGAGTCCCATGGATTATAGGGTAATTAAGGGATTATGGGTGTCTGTATTGACCCCCATGAGTGACAGGGTTAATTAAGGGATTATGGTGGTCTGTGTTGACCTCCATGAGTGACAGGGTTAATTAAGGGATTATGGGGGTCTGTTTTGACCCCCATGAGTTATGGTATTAATTAAGGGCTCATGGAGCTCTGTATAGAGCCCCTTGAGTGATGGTGTTAATTTTAGTTGCCTGGGGGGGTACTTATAGTACCCCCGTGGCAGGGCTTAATTTTTTACTTGGGAGGCAGGAGATTTGAAATTGGAAATGCAGCTGGGTCACGGTCTGTGCTGATCGGGGACCCCCGCTGCAAAGGGGTAATGTGGGTGGGCTGCGGAGGTACCTATGGACCCCTGCAGCAAGGGGTTAATGTGGGGACACTTTGGCGGTCCCGATGGGGACCCCCAGCATAGAGGAGGGTTAATTTTAGATGTCAGGTTGGTAGTTGGAGTACCCCCCATGGCAGGGCTTTAATGTAGGACTGCTGCGGGGGTCCTGAACGGGCAGTTGATGAGGTGCGGGAGCCTGCGAGATCATCTCGCAGGCTGTCAATCCTCATGTAGATTTTCTCCGTGTTGACACGGACGGCACTGTTGCGTAGCTCACACTTTGCTCGCAGCAGGGCTAATTTAATAGCGTTGTAACTTTTCAAACTTTGCAGGACGTAGGGTTTAAGTAGAAACCTTGGCCCTCATTCAATTGCAATTTGGCCAATTGAATACTGGTCTAAATAAGCACATAAAATATTTTTTAAAAGAAGTTTTTACTTAGTAAACATCTATCCAAAACCAAGGTTTTCACTAACTAAAAACTTATTTAAAAAAAATATGTTATATGCTTATTTAGAGCACTATTCAATTGGCCAAATGGCAATTGAATGAGGGCCCTTGTATCTACAAGGCTGGAATCTAATACGGCTGTAGATTTCGAAAATAATTTGCTGGATTTAAAATAAGTCAAGCTTTATCTCAATGAGAATTGTTGGAATCATTGTACCAGTACAGGAGAAGTCTGTACTACTAAAGAAGTGGATAAAATATTAAAATAAATGTATTTTTTCAAAACTTATAGGAAAGTTTTTAGATGGTTCACAATTATCATAACTTTCTTGGGTTTTGTTTCAGTTACAATTTCAACTCCACCTTTAAAACATTTGTTTCAAAGATACTAAGAAAATTATAAGACCGAAGAAAGTCTGAAAATATTAATTATTATTTTAAGTTAGTTTAAAAATTATACAGCACTTATTCAAAGATCGTGAATAATCATAATGTAAAGTACTGACAGGGATGGGGAAATTGCTGTTTCTCTAAGCTGATAAGATCATTACTAATAATGTACCATATTACAATCATACTGAAGTAGAAAAGTGTACAAAAATTACATTTTGAGTTACAAAATGACAAGTGAGGATGGAAGCCCTTAATAATGTTCTGATTACATTTCAAAATATAATTGAATAATCTTCAGTATGGTGTTTTGAGATGTAATGGACAGAATAAAACTTCTGTGAGATTTGAACTTATTCCAATCAAAGTTGCAATTTTATTTCTCATTTACTTTTAATTTAATTGGCATCAATGTTTCATCATTCATTTATGAATGATATGTCTGACAGTAAAAAGAAATAATTAAAATGCAAATAATGTATTATTCTCTCCGTTGTCATACTGCTATTACTGAAATCTAACAGTTCATCGAGAAAAGCTTTCATGATTTCTATAGAGTAATTCACCATAAAAAACAGTCAGATACTGTTTTTAAACTTTGTAAATAATGTAAAACTTAGATTGTTTTAAATATATTTCGACCCTTGATTAGTGTTTATGGCATATGCTCAGAAGTGTGTAATACTTATCACATTGGTCCTGCAGTATAGCGATTTGACTATAATTGGTGATAGATTATAGTAGATAAAATATTTTTTATACAATAACAGAAAAACACATTTTATGAACTCCAAAGAATTAACAATTTTAGTAGTTTATCTCTACTTGACACATTTTGATTAACAATCAATCTTAAATTATATTAATACATGTATACACTGCAGTTCTCATGCAAATATGCAACTATAAGTAAAAACTGCACATTACACATGTACAGGCATGAAGTAATGCCTGCCAACACCTGATGATCAAAGCATAACTAAATTCTATATCTAGTCCCTAAACTACTAAAACAAATGTCTTAGGGTAATTGGACAAGAGACTGATAAATATTCATTGTACATTTAGAAAGCAAATGCAATAACGTAGTATTATTATTACTTACTAGCGACTTGCCTGTCAAAAATGACGGCAACAAAAATTAAAGCGTCGCAATGCTGTTGTTTGCCACACAATGCGAGGCTCTCCCCCCCCCCCCCCCCCCACACACACATCTAACTAGCTGGCCTCATGATGAGCACAGGCCTCACAATGAGCGCCTTCAGCACCCATTGTGAGCCTCCACCCCCTCTACGTTACAGTCTTTTACAGGCTGCGACATGTGCAAGCCTTAACTTTGTGAGTGTTACAGACAAGCGGTCTCACCCCTGTGTCTCTTTCACCCCTCTCCCTCCCCTGTGTATCTTTGCCCCCCTCTCCCTTCCCCTCTTTGCTCCCCTCCCCCCCCCCCCTCTTTGCCCCCCTCACCCTCCCCTGTGTCTCTTTTCCCACTCATTGCAAGCCGCGTCATGCGCCACAGGTATGTGCAAGGCATAACTTTGCCACTCATCGTGGGCCTTTGGCACTCATCGCGGGCCACCCCTGTGCCTCTCTCCCCCCTCTCCCTCCCCTGTGTCTCTTTCCCCCCTCCCCCACCCCGTGTCTCTTTCCCCCCTCTCCCTCCCCTGTTTCTCTTCCCCCCACTCCCTCCCCAGCATCTCTTTCCCACATCTCCCTCCCCTGTGTCTCTTTCCCCCCTCTCCCTCTCGTTTGTCTCTTCCCCCTCTCTCCCTCCCCTGTATCACCCCCCCCCCTTCCCTCTCTCATTGGCGGGCTTGGCAGAGGTTGAACCAGTCATTTTTTTTCAAGCGCGCAAGACTTGAAGCTTAAATAGGTATTGCTCCTAGCCTTGCGGGCTTGAAAAAAAGAAGAAGAAATGGTGACTTTTTATTTTCAAGCCTGTAACTCAGGATCCAGTTTCAGCCTCTTTTGCAAGTCCCACAATGAGTGCCATCTGCGGCCTGTGGCCTTTGGCGCTCATTGCGGACCTCGCAATGAGCGCCTTCGTCTCTCATTGCGAGCCTCTCCCCCCCATCTAAGTTGTGGGCCTTGCGATGAGCGCCTTCAGCGCTCAACGCAGGCCTCGTAATGAGCACATTCACCTCTTAATGCGAGCCTCCCCCTCCTCTAATTAACGGGCCTTGCGATGAGGGCTTTAGGCTCTCATTGCGCATGCACAACCCATAACTATAACATTGCGTTACTGACAAATTCGCAATTACGACAACTATTATAGTTGATATTAAATGATTGTTATGGTGATTTACCTCCTTAAATATCCACTACACAAGATAAGGAACCGGCCCCATGCTGATAATAGGCAGTTACAAAATTATTTGCAACCACTGTCCATGCATGAACAGAACTTGTATGTTGACACTGAAGTCGCTTGACTCCAGATTGCAAATGCTGTATGACATAAAATAGCAAGCACTAACCTGAAATTAAATGGAATATATTTTTTTCAATTGGCAGTTCTCAGTTTCCTCAAATTGAGCAGCACTTGGCACACTCGGTTTGTTCGATACACTCATATACATATATATTCATACTTCTTTAGGTGGAACTTGCCTTTTAAATTGAAAGCAAATATTTTCAGCAGTTTTCTGCACAGTCACTGTTCAAACTCAGAGCCCTATGTAAATCAGGTGCTCTAAGTTAGGCCAGTGCCATATATTGTCTGCGGGAGCTTTTCTTTCCTAACTTCTACACTAAAGTAAATATTTCACTTCTCCAGATTAGTTCATTTAGTGCACATATATATAAAGTAATTGTTTTTTAATTAAAAATATATTTTGATATTAAAAAGATGTTACAATTATATTTATAGCTTCAATTTTGTATAATAAAACTGGATTAATACTAACATATCATATTTTATAATTACACATATGTTGATATCGGATTGTTAAGTGTCAAATAATGTTGAAATTTCATAATTTTGTTGGTTTTTTTGTGCTAGATTGTCACTTTAAATGCTTCTGTGGGACTCAGCAATGGTTTTTTAAAACTACTTGTGAGAGGTCTTTGGTACCGTACATTTTTCTTCTACTTTCTGCAGTTACGGAAGTGCCCTTATTTACTAGTAACCCCTAAAATCATGTTAGCATAGGGTTTCATGTCAGAGTGAAGGGAGCAAATTAGATTTTTGTCTTGCTTTTTGACTTTGTCGTGGAGTTCACTCGTAGCAGTCACCTGTAGGAGTTCTCTCGCAATGTTTTAGGGATGGGCTAGCTAGGTAGAATTTTTTTGTACCGCACTTGTAATTGATTTTTTAGGGATTAGCATAGAGGCCTCAGCTTGTAAATTACACTGGTTTCCAATGTTTCAGTAACATATATGAAATACGCTGTATTTTGATAATGTTGAGGTGATGACTCTGGCCAGACAAATAAGAGGAAAACTGGCCAGACAAATAAGGTAATTTGTAATTCACTGCAATTTCTGATTCACTGCATAGGACACATGAATAATTTGTTGAAGGTTGTGGATAGAAATGGTGATGGATTCATGTATCTGAGAGAACAGAGTATCTTTATTGGCCACAGAGCTACTGCTTGGTGTCAACTGTGAAACATGTTACTAGCAAAAGTGTTGAGCAATGTCATCTTTTACTTTCACATTCATAGTAACATTCCAACTGTCCTAGTGATTTTATTTCTCTGACTTTGCTAGCCTTTTCCTTCTTATCTATGCAAATCTTCCACCATTTATGAAAGTAAAAAGTAACTTATTTTCCCCTAAGCTTAGAACCATGCATCTTCAGACCATGATTTTGTTCTAGCACTGATTGTACTTTTCCTGAAATATGCTCTTTTGTGTACTCTGAATCCTTAAAGTATTTAACAGTTCCTTAAATATATTATTTCTAGAAATATGAATGATTGACACAGAAAATTAAAGGAACTATATGAACATGCCAAAACTGTTATCAGGAGAATTAATTATAATTATGAGAACTATTTTTTCATCTTTAGAGTGGTTCTGCATGATATGTTAATTTAAGTTTTTTACTAATGCACACTTTGTATTGAATTTTCTTTAGCTCTCAGATATAATATGTAGCTTATTAAAATTGCAGTACAATGAACCGATCTACTACAAAAGCACTTCTCTTCTATACTTGTCCTTTTCGCTATAGCTTAAAGAACCACTGTTATGGGAAAAAATGTAACACAATTTCCAAGTATGTACCAAAATAATATCAGCAGCCAAGTAAGGCATTTTTTTCAGAAATATAAAATTTATGAGACTCTGTTTGTGTCATGGCAGATTTAACATTGCACTGCTAGTCTGCCTTTAGCCTAAGAGAGAGGGTTATCCTACTCAGGATTGCTCTTCTATTTGCTTCCATTTTCTAGTAACAATTTAGAATGGCAGTATTTCATCACAACTGAATAGAGATCTTATCTGAATTAACTGTAACTCCCATTCCTCTCTGTTAAAACAAGATAGAAAACGGTAATTAGAAATAAACAGTGTATTTATTTTAAACAAATAAAGTAAGATAGATCGTAATACCTTCATGAAATTACTGATTTCCCTAAAGGGGAGGGGGGGGGCACTATTTCCTACAGAAAAAAAAGGATGGATTATGCCACATAAGCTTTAAATGCAACTGGACTTTATCACATTATAGTGCTAAGGTTCATAGCCATGCACTACATATGCAGCAAATGCTACTCAATATCTAATATCTTATAGGCAGGTAAACATTAGAATAAACACAATTTTTATTGTAGCGACCAATAAAGTTCATTATAAATGCCAAGCACAAATGTATCAACGTTCCTACCTCATATAAAAAATGAGAAATTTTAATGTAATATTTATATTACATTTGTAAAACATTGTGCACATTATCAGGTCAACTTCATTATGAACACCTACTACAAATATGACTCCTCCATAGTCGTTTGACCGAATGCATATAAATAATGGAAGAGTTAATACTGGTATGATTATGCCAGTATTTAGAATGTTAAATCGGTACATTAAAAAATACTGACATAATCATGCCACCCTTTGCCCCTTATGCTCCTTCCTTTCCCCCTTCCCCCTTATCCTCCTCCTCCCTTTCTCCCTTCCCTCCTCCTCCTCCTCCCCATCCTCCTCCTCACTTCCCCCCTCTCCAATCACCTCCCTTTCCACCTTCCCCTCCTCCTTTTCACCCTTCCCCTCCTCCCTACTTATCATCCTCCTCCACCCTCCTTCCCCCCTTATCCTCCTCCTTCCTTCCCTCCTTCCCGCCTCATCCTCCCCCTCCTTCCCCCATTATCACCCTCTTCCTTTGCCCCCTCCTCCTCCTCCCTTTCCCCTCTTCCCCCTTATTCTCCTCCTCGCTTTCCCCTTGTCCTCCCTTTCCCCCTTATCCTCCTCCTCCCTCCTTCCCCTCTTCCTCCACCCTTCCCCACTTATCATCCTCCTCTTCCATCCCCCCTTATCATCCTCCTCCTTCCCCCATAATGTCCTCCTTACTTCCCTCCCGTATGCTCCTCCTCCATTTCTCCTTATCATCCCTTTCCCCTTATCCTCCTCCCTTTATCATCCTCCCTTCCCCCCTTATCATCCTCCCTTGCCCCCTTCCCCCTTATCATCCTCCCTTTCCCCCTTATCATCCTCCCTTGCCCCCTTCCCCTTATCATCCTCCCTTTCCCCCTTATCATCCTCCCTTGCCCCCCCTTATCACCCTCCTCTTCCTCCTTCTTCCCCCATTACAATCCTCCCTTGCCCCCCCTTATCCTCCTCTTCCTCCTCCTTCCCTCCAGATCATCCTCCTCCTTTCCCCTAACCTCCTGCTCACTTCCTTCTGTCCAGTTCCTATCCCCCTCTCTCCTTACTTTTTAATTGGATCTGATGAGCTACCTACTCATCTCTCCCCTGGCACTTGTGATGTCACATCATTAGCATATACCGGTCATTTCACTGCCGAAGACATGCAGCAGGGGGAGAGATGAGCAGGCAGCTCATCAGATCCAATTAAAAAGTAAGGAGAGAGGGGATAGGGACTGGACAGAGGGAAGTGAGCGGGAGGTTAGGGGAAGTAGGATTAGGGGGGAAGGAGGAGGAGATGATCAGGGGGAGGATGATGATAATGGGGGAAGGAGGAGGAGGGTGGAGGAGGAGGAATGGTGTGCTGAGGGGGCCCAGGCAATTTTGGCAGCAGTGGGCCCCCTCCAGATCCTCCATGCAGTAACCTTGAGTGTGATTCAGGGTTACCGATTTAGAAAGAGAAAATTAACCCACGCTCGGGATTATCGCTTAAGAGGTTAAGTAAACAAATACTGTTAATAAAGATCCAAAAAGTCACTCCACTGGTAGTGACAGCATATAGATTTTAGGGTATAGGTAAAAGCAAAAGGAATTTGAATACAGTTGACTCAAATAACCAGAACTCAAGCAACCAGAACTCTCAAGCAACCAGAAAAAAAATTGAATATTGTACTGTAAATAATATAAAAAATGTACAGGGCTCAACAAATACCAGGAGCCAGGTTGTCATGCCACAAAATGCTTATAGGCACCTAGACTTTATCCACTGTACGTCTCTGCAATTCAGTTTTACCTGGAAACAGACATGCATAAGTGATTGGCGTTAAAGTCTCTGGGTTCAGCACCTCACCCTCCAGCCAAATGTGCTGATTAACCGATAGTCTACTGTAGTCAGGTATGTGCGTGGACCCAGGAGGGAACCAGAGATGGCAAACACTAACAATTCACTTCAGATCTCCTTCCATAAGGGATATGGCTACACCTGTCCTAACTCCTCTGGAAAAGGAGAACCCTGAGGTTTCCAAATCTGAAAGAGAACTTCCATATGGATTAATAGAAATTAGCTAAGTGTATAAATAGCTCATTTTACGGCAAGACCAGTCAAGCATTAATGCATATGACCAGAAGGGACACTGGAATGGATGTCACATTCGTTAACTATTTTATCTATCTCATGTGGACACATGTATGGTACCCATCAAATCTTCAGTGTAAATAGTAAACATTAAGAACAATATTATAACAGACTGTTAGGATGGATTTGTTGCTGAAGACAATTTGCACATATCCACACTTTTAATTAGTATTAAAAGGGCAAAGCGGTTATACCACAGAGATATGAAATATTGCATAATAAAACTTCTACTATATCAAAATTTACTTCTGTAATTACTAATTAATCATTGCTTGCTGTGATTAATTGTAACTGACAAAAGAGCCAGATGCTTTATTAACCCTTAGAACTGTTGTGTTGAAGAGATTTCCCTTGGCAGCCAAATGTTGCTATTGGGGCAGTACATCCATAAATGTGCATAAGTATGCAGATTATTTTTAGCACAAGTACATTCTTTTTTTCTCCTTTTTTTCTCTTTGACAGAGCTGAAAAGCGAAACGTGTCAGAAATGTTGCTACTCAACGTCCATCTACCTATTCTCTCTGAAGAGATACTATTGGATTTGAGATAAGCTACTATTATTTTACTATATTAAAATCATTCACAATGTGCCATATACAGTATAATCTGCTGTACTTTATTGGTCACACTTGTGGCTCCTTATCACCAAGGATTACATATACTTTATATGGAAAAGTGACTATTCACTTATAAAACAGCATAGATAGCACAGATACAGTGCCTTGCAAAAGTATTCACCCCCCTTGGCATCTTTCGTGTTTTGTTGCCTCACAACCTGGAATTAACATGGATTGTTTGAGGATTTGCATCATTTAATTTACAGAACATGCCCACAACTTTGAAGATTTTTTTTTTACTATTGTGAAGCAGACAACAAATAGGAAAATAACAGAAAAAGTCAATGTGCATAACTATTCTCCCCCCTAAAGTCAATACTTTGTAGAGCCACCTTTTGCAGCAATCACAGCTCCAAGTCGCTTTGCATAAGTCTCTATGAGCTTGCCACATCTTACCACTGGGATTTTTGTCAATCTCCTTGCAAAAATGCTCCAGCTCCTTCAAGTTGGATGGTTTGCACTTGTAAACAGCAATCTTTAAGTCTGATTACAGATCTTCTATTGGATTGAGGTCTGGGCTTTTACTAGGCCATTACAACACATGTACATGTTGCCCCTTAAACAACTCAAGTGTTGCTTTAGCAGCGTGTTTGGGGTCATTGTCCTGCTGGAAGGTGAACCTCCGTCCTAGCCTCAAATCACGCACAGAGAGGTACAGGTTTTGCTCAAGAATATCCCTGTATATAGCACCATGCATCTTTCCCTCAACTCTGACCAGTTTCCGAGTCCCGCCTGCTAAAAAACATCCCCACAGCTTGATGCTGCCACCACCATGTTTCACTGTGGGGATGGTGTTCTTTGGGTGATGTGATGTGTTGGGTTTTGTGCCAGACATAGTATTTTCTTTGATGGTCTCATCAGACCAGAGCACCTTCCTCCATACATTTTGGGAGTCTCCCACATGCCATTTCGCAAACTCAAAACGTGCCATTTAGTTTTTTGCTGAAAGTAATGGGTTTCTTCTGGCCACTCTGCCATAAAGCCCAACTCTATGGAGCATAAGGCTTATTATCATCCTATGTACAGATACTCCAGTCTCTGCTGTGGAACTCTGCAGCTCCTCCAGGGTTACCTCAGGTCTCTGTGCTGCCTCTCTGATTAACGCCCTGCTTGCCCGGTCCGTGAATTTTGGTGAGCGTCCGTCTCTTGGCAGGTTTGCTGTTGTGCCTTCCATTTGGTTTGATAGATTTGATGGTACTCCTGGGGATCATCAAAGATTTGGATATTTTTTTATAACCTAACCCTGACTTGTACTTCTCAACAACATTGTCCCTTACTTGTTTGGAGTGTTCCATGGTCTTCATTCCAGTGTTTGGTTAGTGGTGCCTCTTGCTTTGGTGTTGCAACCTCTGGGGCCTTTCAAAAAAGGTGTGTATATGTAATGACAGATCATGTGACACTTACATTGCACACAGGTGGACATCAATTCACTAATTATGTGACTTCTGAAGGTAATTGGGTCCACCAGAGCTTTTTATGGGCTTCATAACAAAGGGGGTGAATACATACGCACATGCCAAGTTTCTGTTTTCTATTTCTAAAAAATAGTTTTATGTATATATTTTTCTCATTTCACTTCACCAACTTAGACTATTGTGTTCTGATCCATCACATAAGATTTAGAAAACATTGAACTTAAGGCTATAATGTAGCAAAATAGGTAATAAGTCAAGGGGGTGAATACTTTTGCAAGGCACTGTACATATCCTGTTATTTAGAGATTCCCTTTAAGTATAAAATTACCTTGGGTGAAGAAAGTGGATTGTTTACAAGTAAATTTAAACCAATTAATATTAAGCAGAACATCACATTAACTTTACAAGATTGGAGTCAGCTTGACTCATTAAACCACTAACAACTGTAGCAATTCTGTGCTTATAATTTAATAATTGTATATCTTTAAACTATAAACACAACAAGAGGATTTATAATTCTACATAATTTAAATTAATTTGATAAAACTTCTACATAATATTATCTTAATGTGACTGATGTAATAGGGAAATGTTTGTAAAGAAGTGGTGCCTTAATTCATACACAATATTTACCTAGACTTCTCTAATTGCTATATTTCTCATTTAGTTGTATTTCAAAGAACAATTACCAGATAATTATCCACACATACAGTTTTGAATATAAGAACAGAACTTACAAATCATCAAATGGTTTTAGTAATATACAGTATCTCACAAAAGTAAGTACACCCCTCACATTTTTGTAAATATTTTATTATATCTTTTTTTTTTTTTTTTTGATTTTTATTGTATAAAACATAAATATTGACAGTACAGATACATACAAAACAATTCATATTCAATATCAGTAAGATAGGAGATAGAGGAGATATAATAAGTTCGTAAAGGTGCTTTCTAATTTCTCCTTATCTTCTTCTAAAGTTTTCTCATTTTTTATTTTATTTTATAGAATACAACATATAAAACAATTGCATATATCACATATATAAACTTTCATTCAAACTCCCATAGATATAACTTGTGGTGTTCTATTCACCTTGTCTCACTCTTCCTCATTATCAATCAGTAATGCGAAATGAGAGACAGAAAGGATATAGGGGATGGAAAAGAGAAGGAAGGACCTAGAAGAATTCAGCCTATTCCTATAATTACAATCCCTAAAAGAGTTTCGTGTCGTTTGTCTTTTCTAGTGTTACTGCCTATATTTTTCCCATGTATTCCAGTTAATTTTATTTTTATCTCTAAGCCCATAGATATAATTAGACTTCATCAGTTCTTTATTGTAGTTAATTTTGTTTAAAACTTCGCTCCATGATGGAGTTGTAGGCATTTTCCAATATTTCACTAAAAGGTATTTAATAATTAATAGAATATGTGATATCAATAATTTATCCCTTGGAAATTTTTTATCTAATTGAAAATGGAATAGAATTACTTCTGGTGAACATGGAAAGTCAGTTTTTAGCATTGTTGTTAAATGACTACAGCATTCTTTCCAGAAGTTTTGGATTTTTGTACATTCCCACCACATATGGGCTGCAGTGCCAATTTGGTCGCAGCCTTTCTAACATAGTGGGGAAGACGAATGATTAAATTTATTAATTGTAGTAGGAACTAGGTACCACTTTTGAGTTAACTTAAAATATAATTCTTTAAGGGAACTGTTTACTGAGGATTTCTTAATTAGTCTTAAAGCTGTTGTCCAATCATTGTCTACATAATGTATTTTGAAATCGTTTTCCCATTACTTTACCTTCTCTGATTTTATATATAGCAAACCTTTTTCCCTTATTTTATTAACCTTAGAGATAAGATGGGTCACGTGGCCCTTACTTAGAAGTATCTCTAGCTCATACAGTTTATCTACATTTGTCAAAAGATAGCCCTTCTTTTTTAGTACTTCTGCAATGCCTATATAATTTAACCATAATATCTTATCAGTGGAATATTTCCTCCTAAAGTCTGTGAATTTTAATAGGGAGCCTTGATCATATAAATCTATGACATTATTAAGTCCGGCTTTCTCTAGATCTTCTATAACTTTGTTATTATTTCCGTTCTTCAAGATGTCAATTGGAGCTGATAGAGACGGAAAATGGAAAAGTCCTAATTTAACTTTGTTGTTATCCCAGAATTTTAGCATTGATCTTATTCCTTTTGGTAAATTGCTCAATTTATCTTTTCTGTCTATATATTCTCCCAATAATGATCTAATTGAGGAGGAGCCCACAAGATCTTCCTCTATATTCTTCCAACAGGTATTCCTATTTTTGATATTCATATTAATTATATGGGATAAAGCGATATTTTCGCAGATTTCTCTGATATCTGGTGATCCAATTCCACCGAGTTCAAAGTTTCTATTAGCTATTGTTTTTTTTACTCTCACTTTTTTATTTTGATAAATAAAACTATCAATTATTTTCTGAATATTTTTAATGATATGAACTGATACTTTTTCTGGAATACATCTAAATAGGTATGTTAATTTAGGGATTATACTCATTTTAACAGTTGCTATTCGGCCTGACCATGATAGTCTTATGTTTCGCCACTCATAAAGTAATAGTCTAATTTCTTTTATTAGATCTGGTATATTATCTTCTATTATTTTATCATTATGAAATTTGAATCTTATACCTAGATGTATTATACTTCTTTGATGCCAATTAAAAGTATAACAATTTTTTTATTTATTTATATCATCAAATTGTACACCATTATGAATTATGTCAGACTTTAATTGGTTTATTTTGAAGTATGATACTTTCCCAAAATCAGTCAGTAATTCCATCAAATTATTAATAGATTCAACTGGATCTGTTATAGTCACTATGATGTCGTCAGCAAATAGCATAACTTTGTATTCTATTAATCCTATTTTTATACCTCTGATTTTATTGTGGCATCTAATTCTTGAGGCCAATGGTTCTAAGAAGAGTAAAAATAATATGGGAGAAAGAGGGCATCCTTGACGGGTCCCGTTAGAAATTCTAAATTTCTCTGATTGGAAATTTGGGCCAGTTATATATGCTGATGATTTTTCGTATAGTGCTTTAATTGTTTTAGATATAAAGTTGGTCAATCCAAACTTATCTAATACTGCTTCTAGGAACTCCCAGCTGACCCTGTCAAATGCTTTTTCAGCATCTAAAGACAGGATCAGCGTAGGAATTCCCGTTTTTTTTGCTTGAAATATCAGGTCTGCTAACCTTCTAGTATTATCTGACGCCTGACGTCTTTGGACGAATCCAGATTGGTCTATATGTATTAATTTCGGCAGTATCTTATTAAGCCTATTAGCAATTATTTTTGCATATTTTTTTAGATCTATGTTTATAAGGGAAATTGGTCTATAGCTTGTAATTTCTTCCGGGTTTTTCCCTGGTTTTAATATATTTATAATTTTTGCCTCAACCATTTCCTCCTCTATTTTTCCTGAATTTTTGTTTTCATATCTAGAAGGCCTATTCTAATTTCTTTCTCAAGGAGTTTGTAAAATAAATGGTCAAACCCATCAGGTCCTGGGGCTTTGTTGGATTTAACCTTTTTTATTACTTCTTCTATTTCCTCAAGGGTTATATCTTTATCTAGATATTTACAGTCCTCGCTGTCGATAGAGGGTAGAGTTGTTTTGTCCAAAAATGTATTTATATCGTCAATATTAGAGTTTAATTTATTTTCTTTATTATATAGAGATTTATAAAATTCTGTAATAATTTCTCCTATTTTATCTGGGTGAGTGTAACTTTTACTGTCTGGTCCCTTGAGACTTAATATCTTTCTTTGATTAGTTTGCTTCTTAAGTTTTTGTGCTAAATACTTACTTGTTTTATTCGCCAGTAAGAAGTGGGTTTGTTGGAATCTCCACATCAAAGAATCTGCCTGACTTTGCAGAGCCTTATTTATTTGCTTGTTTAAGTTAGTAATTATACTTGTTCCTTCTTTGTTCGGGCAATTATTTTTTTTTTTTTAATTGATTATTCAGCTCTATGTATAACACTCTTAATGGTTTACCTCTTTCTTTTCTAATATTGGCCATTTTAGAGATTATTTGACCTCTTATTACGGATTTATATGCACACCATAGAGTAACATTTGACTTGACCGTGTTTGTATTAGTTATAAAGAATTCTCTGGTTTCTTTTTTTATAGATTCTAGTATTTCATCGTTCTTAAAAATTATTGGGTCGATCCTCCATGTATTTTTTATGGAAAAGTTGTCTTTTCTATCTTCTAGAACTAATGATAGGATGGAGTGGTCGGACCATGTGGTCGGAATTAAATCAATATTCTTTGTTGATCTTATTGTCTTTATATCTAAAAAAAAAGTAATCCAATCTTGAATAAGATCTATGGCGGTTGGAAAAATGAGAAAAGTCTTTTTTATGTGGATGAAATATTCTCCAGCAATCTAATAAGTCATATTCCCCCATCTCTTTATTAAATTCTTTAGATGTCTTAATGATTTGATTTGTTGTTTTTTTGGTAATCTTTCCAACTCTTTTATTTATAGGATCCATTATCATATTGAAATCCCCACCTATAATTATCTTCCCTTTTCTAAATTTGGTCAATTCTTTGAGGATTTTTTTTAAAAAGCTAATTTGATTGGTGTTTGGAAAATATAAATTGACTATGGTCATATACTTGTCATTAATCTGACCACCCCAGATTATATATCTCCCTAACGGATCTATGCTTCTAAACTCTTCTATTATTTTTAACTCTTGGCTAAATAATATTGATACACCTCTAGATTTTTTATTAAATGTAGAGTCGACTCTGAAATTATATTTTTTCTTATCCATATATTCCAATGCCTCTTTATTCCAGTGTGTTTCCTGTAAAAGCAATATGTCTGCTTTCATTTTTCTATATTCTTTAAAGGCCAAATTCCTTTTAGAAGGGGAGTTTAGTCCATGTACATTATGGGATAATATATTGATCATTTAGACTTCGATAATTCTACTTTCTATTTCCCTTAGTTTCATTTTTATTCTTTTTCTATTTTTCCCTTTGTTATAAATATTATTTTTAAATATTTGGAATTTCTCCTCCAGTTTTCTTCCTTCGTTTCCCCCTGCCAATTCCTTTCAACCTACTATTATTTTTGGGAGATCCAAACATACTCACATTCATACAACTAACAAACAAACTCTGAATTGGACTTGATATTATGTCCATCTTGGTTTTTAGGGCAATTATGCCGATATTGGGAAATTTTAGGAGATATAAGCATCAGAAATTGATCATGAAGTCATACTAATACAATATCAAATTTTCATATACCGCAAATATATTAACCTTCGTTGTCAAAAATATAAATAGGCTTAAATAAGTAGAAACATTAAAATCACAACAATTTTCATGTTACTAGTCGTAAACTCAGTGGAGAAAAAAGATTTATCATTCCATCATCTTAATCATTTTTCTGTGTATTTCTATTTAAGTTATTTCCCTATTCCATTGACCCCTCTTTTTTCTCCTTATTTCTTCCTAATCTCGCCATACGGCTTAATAAATATGACATGATTTATTTTATATACAAAAAAAAAAAAAAGGCAAAAAAAATCAGTATTTGATGGCTAAATTCCATGCACAGTTGTTAAAAAAAAAGAAAATTCCTTTTATATACCCAGTATTCTTGGAAATCTTGTCCCCTCCTTCCCTTCTTATCTCGCCCCCTCCCCTCTCTACTCCCCCCCGCTCCGTGCCTATAAAGTGCAACTGTGCTATTATTTTAAATCTCTCTTCCCCTGTCAAGTGTATTTCTTATTGTGGACGTGATATTGATTAGGGGCTAATATCGTCTTCCTTACGTTTTATATACCTTTTAGTTGTGAACGTGTTAGTGTTAGAGAGTTGTGGTTTTACTAATCCAAATATAAATTGTAATTTCATTATTCTACCCATGCTACATTTTAACATTTTTTATAATGTTATAACATAACATTATAACATAAATCCTTCTTGTCCTAAAATGTATTGTCTGTTGTATCTATATATTATATATTACAAAGTTAAAAACTATATTTCTTAATTTACATAAATTCTAATTATAAGCTTCTAGTGTTTTAAAGTTCATTTTCCTCTCATATCCATGAGTGTATTATAATATATTGTGCTATATCTATTATTTTCAGTGAATCCACTCTATACCATCTTACATCTATCAGTAATATAAATTCATGAAAAAAAAAGGAGGAAAGATTAGGAAAAAAAAAAAAAAAGATATGCAGGCATCAAATGTCTCTGGCAGCTGGAGGTGGGGTCAGTTATTAAGGGTCCATTCCACTTGTTTAAGTAACAGATTCAATGTTGTTTCTTTATTATATGGCGAGTCTATTTCTATATCCCACTTGTGTAGTAAAGATTGTCCTTCTTTTAATGAATCCACTTTATGCCACATTGCATCTTTCAGTATAGTAATGCCATGAGGAAATTTCCATCTGTATAAAATTCCTTCTCTTCTCAGACTTGCTGTTATAGATGAATATTCTTTCCTTTTTATTAGTGTTTGTGATGACAAATCATGAAAGAATTTTATTTTTTCATAGGGAAAGTCTAGAGTCTTTTTTTGATGCATAGCTTGTAAAATAGCATCTTTAAATGGTAAACAATGGATTTTGACAATAACGTCCCTTGATAATGCTTTGTTGGAGCCCTTAGGTAGAGGAATTCTATATACAGTTTCAATTTTTGAGTCTTCCTTAGGAAAATGGGGAATTAATCCACTCAAAATTTCCTTCCCAACTTTCTTCAGCTCTTTGTCTGGTATTTTTTCTTCAATTCCTCTTATTCTCAGATTTTTCTTCTTTGATCTGTTTTCCATATATATAATTTTATTGGAGAGATCTTCTATTCTATTTTCAAGCTTTTGTATGTATTATATTATATCTTTTCATGTGACAACACTGAAGAAATGACACTCTGCTACAATGTAAAGTAGTAAGTGTACAGCCTGTATAACAGTGTAAATTTGCTGTCCCCTCAAAGTAACTCAACACACAGCCATTAATGTCTAAACCGTTGGCAACAAAAGTGAGTACACCTCTAGGTGAAAATGTCCAAATTGGGCACAGAGTGTCAATATTTTGTGTGGCCATCATTATTTTCAGCACTGCCCTAACTCTCATGGGCATGGAGTTCACCAGAGCTTCACAGGTTGCCACTGGAGTCTTGACACTTTGGGCCCAATTAGGACATTTCCACTTAGGGGTGTACTCACTTTTGTTGCCAACGATTTAGATATTAATGGCTGTGTGTTGAGTTATTTTGAGGGGACAGCAAATTTACACTGTTATATAGACTGTACACTTACTACTTTATATTGTAGCAGAGTGTCATTTCTTCAGTGTTGTCACATGAATGAGTATACTGTAATAAAATATTAACAAAAATGTGAGGGGTGTACTCACTTTTGTGAGATACTGTAATTTATATTTAGCAGGAGGACTCCCCATAACTAAATTATTTACTTAGTAAGAATGGTTTAAGAAGGCCACTCATTACTTACTTTAGATCTATATGTGTATTTAGTCACCTGATGAAGTCAGAAATTAACCACCATCACCTACCTATAATGGAAGCCTTTTACTATAGCTCACCATGCATTCTTCATTTTTTTGTACTGTGATTAATAATTAACACAGATAATCTACCTGTAACCCAATAGAAATTAACTATTGATTTATTTTAAAAATGTATTTTCTTTATAAATCATTTTTAGTCATTTTCACTTATAAGTATTCATAATTCAGGGTAACTATTTCTATATAAATCTTCACTGCACAGTTCCTAACAGTTCAAGGACACATATTAAGTTGACTACAGCCCAGGATTTTATATTTGCTAATTTATAATGAACACTTTTTTGAATATTTATTTGTTCACATAGCACAATCCACTCATTAGATTTCAAGATTTTTAGATTTCCACAACTTATCAATGTGGTCTAATTCTAATTCACAATTTAATTAAGACTGTCGACAAATGTGATTATATCCTAGATTTATTCCTCAGTCGATTGCTAGGCTTTCTCTTAACTAGATACTTGTTGGCTGTAGTTAACTCATCTTGAAATATCAGGTGGATGGATTCATCTCATATTTACTGTGATACAACTTTTGTTTGACAGTTTGTAAATCAGTAAATACATTATTGTGCTATAACTTTTGTTTAAATCAGTATCCACACCACACCACTTTTTTTTTCAGGTCCATTACTGCATCTGTGCAGCATGAGCAGAGCAAAACTGTGTAGGAAAATCATTTTCCAAAGGTGACGTTGAAAAAGGTAAAGTGCCTTTTGTGCATCATCTGTCATGTTGTCCTATTTAAATAAAATATTTTAATTATGAATGTCAGTGTTTGTCTGTGTCTCTATGTGTGTGTGTCTGTACCTCTATGTGTGTGTCTGTGTGGGTGCATGTATCTATCTATATGTGTCTATACCACTGTGTGTGCCTGCACCTATATCTGTGTGTGTGTCTGTACCTCTATGTATGCTTGTGCCTCTATGTGTGTGTCTGTACCTCTATGTGTGTGTGTACCTGTGCGTCTGTGTGTATGTGTCTATCTGTTTATGTACTTCTGTGTGTGCATACCTCTGTGTGTACCTCTATTTGTGTTTGTGTGTCTGAACCTCTGTGTGTGTGTCTGTGTGTGTACCTCTATATGTGTGTCTGAACCTATATGTGTGTGTGTCTGTGTGTGTATCTTTATGTGTGTCTATGTTTGTGTGTGTGTATACCTCTATGTGCATCTATGTCTGTGTGCAGTACGTGATCATGATGTGTGTCTGGCCGACTGCCCACCTTCAGAAATATAGTAGACACAATTAAATGTAAACTACAAATATTGTTATATGATGTATTGTAATGATGGGCAGGCAGCCGGTGAGACACATCCTGATCACACACTCACTGATCACTTATATTATAACTAGCGACTTGCCCGTCAAAAAATGAACTACTGGTAAAGCACATAGGTATTAAATCCAGAGGAAGGCAAACAGCAAAAAACCCCATTGTATCAAAGGGGGGGGGGGGGGTAATTCCTTCCTGACCCCAGTAACTGGGAATCGGATTACTCCCTGGATGAATCCTCTCTATTTAATTATTTATTTCATTTTTGAAGAAATGATTATGCTCCTACTGACATAAACCCTTAATAACATCCAATAAAACAACTTTTGAAACCTTGTAAAATACAATGTTAACAATGAAAAATTTAACTTAATGTAATAACATTTCAACTTAAATTGTCAAAAAAATACAGTGATCTTGAATACTGAATCCAGATGAAGGCAAACCAAGAAAACCCCAGTGAAACTTGGTCAATTGTTTCAAAGTGGAAAAAAAAATGAATTCCTTGGTAACCCCATTAACTGGTGATTGGATTACTCCCTGGATCAATACTTTCTATTTAATTAAACATTTACATTTTAGAACAAATGATCATCCTCTTACTAACATGAACCCTTAATTACATACAATGAAACAACTTTTCAGTCCTTGGAAAACAAAAGTTTAACATTACAAACATGAACTTAATGTATTAAAATTGAAACAGGAAATTTACAAAAATGCAAGGTAACTTTTTTGTGGGGCCAATCCTGGCAGAAGTCACATCCAAGACATTCCAATCTATTTTTGTTTTGTATGTCGAAGTGGTTCCCTTAAAAAGAGACCAGCAGACTTGTAATTTTGTTTATGGGATATAACCAATGTTTATTGTTGTTTTTTTTTTTCTTGTAGTTATGGCACATAGAGTTTAATAGTGAAATAGTGGTCCTCTACAAAGAGACCGCCAGACATCAAAGTTCATCCGTGGGGTATAACCACTGTTCTCTATGTTTTTTACCATTTTATAGAATTTCCATAGCGAAATAGTGGTCCTCTAAAAAGGAGTCCAAGTGTCATAAAATTGCGTCCTCAAAAAACCCCCACTGTTCTCTATATTTGTTGTGGTATTTGTTGTTAATTTCCTGTATACAGTATATAAGAGCACTGTTGCTTTGTAAATTGGGCTATTTGTAGATTAGTTATATTGTTATTCTTTTTTCTAATTTAATTTACAGTACTTCATAGTAGACAAAGTTTTTTGTAAAAATTCGGCCATCATCTAATAAATCACCATGACTTTTTTTTTTTTCAATTTAAACTTTAATTTCCCCTGGATTTTTGCATCTTGAAAATGCAACATACAGTTGGCCATAGGCAAATACTGGTTCTTCTAAATAGATTCCAACGGATTTAAAAGTTTGTCCCTGTGATTTATTAATGGTCATGGCAAATGCCATGATGATGGGAAATTGTCTTCTTTAAAGTACAAAAGGCAAGCTACTTTCACTTGGTACCAAATCTATTCATGGTATCAAAGCTCTTTCACCTTTAAGGGTACCATTGAGAATTTCTGCATTTATGAAATGGTCTTTTCATTCTTGAACAATTAATCTGGTCCTATTACATAGTCCTTTTTTTGGGTTCATATTTCACAGTAACATGAAATTTGCACCTTTTTTTAGCTGCAAAATATGTTCTGGCATTCCAGATGGAGTTAATGAATTAATAAATTCAGTTGAAAAGTTTGTCTGAGTTTCTTTGTCATCACCAAGTACACAATCAGCACTGTGATCATTTTTTGTGGTGCATCTGTTAATTTTAATATTTCATTATTCAGAAGCAATGCATCTTTATTTTTGGATGTTAATATTTGGTTGCAAGCTCTGCATAATCATCGTTAGTTATTGTATTTTTGAATATAGCCGATATAATGTCCATTTTGTAAATCATTTGCAATGGAATTTCCATGGTATCATCGTGTAAATTATTAATTAATTCTTATTTTCCTTATCCAATTTTGATGAGCCACGCATTGAATTAATTTTGTCCTTCTGATCTCATATGTTGTTTTAATTTGAGGTGAGTAAAGAGTTTCCATAGTGTAGTTGACTTTCTACATGCTTCTACAATGTCTGTGCGATTTCCATGGACAGGTAATGTTTGCCTAAAATCTCCACCTAACATTACCTTTCTACCAAAAGGCAAATCATTATCCATGACTTCACGCAACAAACGGTCAATACATTGTGGCACATGGCATGACATCATTGTAGCTTCATCAATTATAATTAATTTACTTTTCTTTATTTATTTTTTTGCTTGTAAAGATGTAATTCGAATATCCGACACTGATGTTTCCAGAAAGGGAACTGGCAGTTAAAATCCATTATGCACAGTTCTTCCACCATCTAAAAAAATTGCAGCAATTCCATTTGTTGCAAATGGCAGTGCTATTTGACCTTGTGTGCAAACGAAACTCATCAATAAATTATAGAGATACATTTTCCTAATCCACCAGGTCCATCTAGATAGAAAAAAAGCTCTTTGAGCAAGTCCTCCTCTAGTGCATTTTTTATGGCATTTTTTTTTATGCTTGCAATTGTAATGTATTTAAAGTTGCAAGTTTTTCTTGTGTTATTTGGTTTTGAAGCTGAGTGTCATAGTCTTCAAAGTTTATTTCATCTATGAGTCCTCTATCTGGCAGACTAAAATTTGCACAATTTACTCCATGAGAGATAGACCTCTTGAATTTTAATTAATGCTTTTAATTCTGCAATAGGCTCATTGTATCATTGCAAAAAGTCTTCAGACATATTTGTTTTAAATTTGTCCCACAAAGCTAATGCATTTTTAGCATTTGAGAAGATGCAAATGAATGCAAATTGTTCTCTCATCTGCCGTGGCATTTCACACAGTGGTGCTTCTTCTAGACATCTTTCCCATTCTGTATCATCAGCCAGGAAGTTTCTGTGTCACGCAGCTAAATGAAATGTGTCATAAGCTGTGCCATTAACAGTTCTCAACTGTTCAAAACTTTGTGCCCCAGGAACATTTAAAAGGAGTAAACGTAAGCAGAAACGTTCAAGGTCTCTTGGATTTACAGCGTAAATTCTAGTTATAATTTTATTTCCACAGGTTTTTCTTTTAGGCATAATTCATTAACATAATGATATGGAATGTCAATGTATAACAATTCCCATGCCTCCAAGTCAGTACAATTGAATTGAAACCACACAGTTAGTGTAGTAAGATGCTCACTTTGTGCTAAAGCATTTCTTTAATTTCCAACATTAAAGTAAACAAAGAGTCTTTGGGGCAAATGTACAGCTAATCGATATACTGCATGTGAGCGATCATGCATTTCAAATTTAACAAGACGCCACATTGCTTCTGCCGCACTTACATAGCAAACATCTACATGAGATGCAAGTTCATCATGTAATAACTCACTTTGTTCTGGATTTTCTGCACTTTTGACCACTACAGTAGCAGCATCATAGCCTTTGTAAATATATTTCTAGACATATTTAATGGATTTTATAGAAGTGCAAGCTTCCACATTAATGTGTGCATTATACTTCATGAGCAAATGTGGATTGTATGGCACCACATATATGTTATCTTATTTTTAAACATATAATGGCATTTTGGCCTTCTCTTCTTCTATATAATGGATAGCCATCACAATTAGCAAACGTTTTGTCTATATAATCTTTTGGAAATTCTTTAGTGCATTTTTTATTTTCCATACATGGTGATTGTGGATTAATATCTCCACATGATCCATGAATCATGCGATGAGTTACAATCTCATATAGTCTACCATGTATTTCTGGATCTGGTAGTTCAGCAATAATCACTGAATCCACTTTATCACCAGTAACCAATTTATATTTCTCTTGAAGGATTATAAGCATTTGTGCATGTGGAAGGCTTCTTTTTTTAAATTCTATGGTATAAACATAAGCCAGACATTTTACAAATATCTGAGTTATGGTTACGTCACGTATTAATTCAGTTAATATGATTTTGAAGACTCTTGCCACTAAATCTGGTCTATCAGAAGCAGTTTGTCCAATTAGCAGATTCTGTACAATCTCTGGCCATTGTGGATTATATATAAATGTAATAAATAAATCTGGTTTTCCAAATTTAGTTACAATAGCCATAGCATCATTGTATCTTTCTTGCATATTGCGAGACGATCCTTGGAAAAAAGAAGGTAAAATTATGGCTTTGCCAGTTGCATGTTCTCTGTTTGTAGCTACCTCAGCGACATAATCCATCAGTCCACAATACTGTTCTACACGTAGTTTATCTTGTTTATATTTTATGAAATGTAAATTATTTGCCTCAACTTGCAAATATGAATCAATGATCCATTGTTGTGTCAGTTTTCCACCACATAAAATGGGATTAAATCCATCTTGAATGGCAGTTTGAGCCACTTTAAATTCAGGCATGGAAATATTATTTCTGACACAGACTTTAGAATTTGGGTAACTGGAAAAATGTGATATGTCATTGGATCTAAATTAGTACTTAAGATACTTATGTTGATGTAATGTTGCTCCTCATTTCTGCGATATATACTAATATCCCTTTGAAATGGTGGTTCTCCCTCATCATTTTGAAAGACCATTGCAACCTCATTTGATGTTGGTAAGTTGTGACAGCGTTTATCAGTATGGCAATCTCTTTTAAGAACCATATTGACTTTTTGGATTGGTAATTGATGTAGTTCTGCATGGATTATTTGTTCTTCTATTTCTGACAATTTTTTATAAGCTTGAGTGTATGGGTTTTGGGCCATAATTTTATCAAGCTATATAAAAACAATGGATAAGCATTTTTTTATTTTCTGGACTGCTTACGTTGTTCAACAGCTTCCATTGTATCTAGGTCATATAGTTGGGCCAATTTCTTTGCTCCCCTTCTTCTGGATGTAAATGAGAAGTACAATGGTACATTTGTCCTTGTACTTTGAAACAGTAAGGGCCATGTCCTGGCACATTAGCAGCTAATGTTGCGCCCATAGATGCAAAGGATATGGACCTTTTATACGATCTTATGTTTTGAAATGTTGGTAATTATGGAAAGTAGGCTCAGTCATAATTATTTTTAAATATGTTGGGAAGTGTTGTCTTTGTTAAAGTCTCACCTTGCTTTTTTGACAGCAACTAACGAACTGGCTGTTTCTGGGTCTTTCCTGTTGGAAATGATAAGCCCCACAAAACTGACAGACAATGTTCATAATAACACAATTATGAACCACTACTGTTAATGATTTAACTAAAGGACAATTCTGAGAACAAATATCAATATGACTCTCTAAATCATCATTAGAATTCTTATCAGATTGTTCAGCAACATTTTCTAAATGCTTTTGTTTTTTAGTTGCCTTCTTGGGCTTGAATGTTAGTTTGTCAGCCGCTAGTCTTTTGCTTGCGAGCTTCTCCCATTCTTTTTGTTGTTGAATTTTCTTTTGCTCGGGCGTCTGTTGATCTGCCCATGTTTTTTGACGTTCTCTAGTTTGACGTCCTTTCTTTTCCTTTTTTTTTTTTCAGTATGTGCCGTATTAACCTGTAAATAAAAGTAGTACATTAGTATGTTTGCTCCTTTTTTTTTGTAAATAAACTTTTTGTTATTTTGTTTTGGTTATTTTTTTTCTCCTAACCTGTTTTGTGTGCACCACTGTTTGCATTATGGGATTAGCTTTCTGAGGTTGGATTTAGCAGATAGGTTAGGTTGCAGTCTATTTTGGGAAAGGCGCACAGCAAACATGATAGGTCCTTCTATTTTGTATATGTTAACAGTATTTCTTGTTTTATCATTTTTTGTGTGTGGCAATGTTGTCATTATGGGTTTAGTTGTGTTTTTGTGCGCTACAGTTGTCGGAGTTGGGCTTTTGCGCACCCAAAATAGCATATATCTTTCCATTTTGTATATGTTAATAGCATTGTCCTTTTCTGTTTTGTGTGCATCACTGTTGTACCCCTTTTTTGTATAGTGTTTTGCATGCTCCAATGTTGTCATTAGGGGTTTACGGTTATTGGATTAGGCTTAGATTGTTAGTTAGGTTGCAGTATGTTTCTACAAAGACAGAAACAAAGCAGGATAGGTCCTTCCATTTTTATGTGTAATCAGTACTATTTTTTTTTGTAACTTGTAATACTGTACCTCTTATCTTTAATGTGTTGTGTCTAAATTCTTGTAGAGATGATGAAACTCTTCACAATGTTCAGTTTGTTTTTGTACTAAGACCATAAAAAACAGGATATATGCTTCCATTTTGTATGTATTCAGAGAGGTTTAGGTTATGGGGTTAGGCTTAGACAGTGGTGCATACAAAACAGGATACATTCTTCAATTTATTATGTTTTAAGAACATTTGTTGTAGTATCCTGTTTTGTGTGCACCACTGTCGGCATTAGATGTTTAGGTTTGGGGTTAGGCTCATAGGTTGGGGCACACAGCAGAGGCTAGATCCTTCCATTTTATATGTGTTAACATTTGTTGTAGTATCCTGTTTTGTTTGCGCCACTGTTGGCATTAAAGGTTTAGTTTATGAGGTTAGGCTTAAAGGTTGGAGCATGCAGCAGAGGCTAGATCCTTCCATTGTATATGTGTTAACAACATTTGTTGTAGTATCCTCATATGTGTGCCCCAGTGTTGGCATTCGGGGGTTAGGGTACCTTTTTTTTTGTTGCTATCATCTTTTGTGTGCGTCACTGTTGGCATTAGGGTTGTAGGTTATGGGGTTAGGCTTAGAGGGTTAGGTAGGCTGCAGGTTTTTTTACATTGGCACACACCAAATAGATAGATCATGTTTGTTGTTTTTCTTTTGCTATACTGTACCTGTTGTCTTGAATTCTTTGTCTATAAATGACAGAGAGTAACCTGTTGCCAATCTTCCTGCAACACTCTTCAGGCAGTGTCTGTTGAAAATGACAGACAGAGATGCAAATGTTGAAATAACTTTTCCTTTTTTTTTTTTTACTAAGACCATAGTATTTTTGTTAAGCAAATGTATTTTTGTACATTACCTGTTGAGTTTAATTTGTGCAGAATTTACAGTCTGTGTTGCAAATTAGTCAGTAACACTGTTCAGGCAGAGTCTGTTAAAAATTAGAAAAATATGTAAATATTGAAATCCACTGTAAATATTATTTATTATTATTATTTTTGCTAAAAGCATACATTATGTTTTAAAATATGTGTTAATAAAAGCTATTTACACCATTTTACCCCGCCTAAACATTTATCTGTCTTTTAAATCTTACTATACATAAATAATGTCTTCTAATTGCATCTGTACATTACGATTGTTGTTTTTGACAATATTTAAAACCCCTTTTTTTTATTATTAATTCATTATAGCTTACTTATTTGCTGTAATTTGTAGGTTTTAAACTTCTAAAGTGATAATCAAGTTGCTTCAGAAATAACGCCAGCAGTGAAATGTAAAGTCACACTGTTCATCACCTCAGGAGAAATGGAGAAAATTCTAGAAAGTTTGCAGTATTTATAGAGTGTGAGCTGAAGTAGAAACCTTTCTAACGCAATGCACATGCGCTCTATGCGTTCCAGCCGACATTTTGTACAAGGTACTTACTTCTTCCATAGAAAATGGCTTTGATTTTGTATGTGCTACGTGAAGCAGGATGTGTGGTACGTGCCACATGAAGTGTTACTGAGTTTGGGTAAGTGTTCTGAGTATGTTGTTGATTTTGACGTGATTGGCTTGAAATGAAGTGCGCATTTCGTACATACCGTGGCATAGCATGGTGGGGATACAACAAAAATGTTTGCCAATGTATGGCCACAAGACCAGGCATGTCATGGAATGACAGGATGATGGCTCATTGGCTGAACAAGATGACTCCTATGCGTGCAGCCTTGCTCTTTCGAAGCAGGGTGGGCTGGCCCAGATCCCCCTCCGCTATGGGTAGTGCAGTCAAATGGTTATGCTATTCCTTCAAAGTAAGAATTTGTAAATGGGCCCTGAACTGTAGGTTCTGACATGTAGGTTTTCGCAACGGATTGGTGATCCCTTCCATCATTGAGTACTCAGTTCAATTACAGCCTGCAAACCTAAAATCAGTATCTGAGTTTCCTGGGGTAGCGGAGGGAAAAAAAACGAGAAAGAAATCAATCTGGGTAGAATGGCGGGTATGTTAGCGGGTCCTCATATCACCCGTTATATCCACTGTGAGTGGTCACAAAGAAGGAAGAAGGAAAATTTTGTCTGACACGTCATCTCTCCTATCAAAAGGAAAATCCTGTCAATGATGGGATTGACAAAAATCTAATGTTGCGGACAGCAGGAGAGGACCAGAGGGAATTCAGGTGGGGGACGTGTGGACACAGGATGGTATGGTGCTGATATGGTTAAGGAAGTCCAAGATGGATCAGGTTGGGAGAGGAATGGAAAAAAGGTTACATCTGGTTGGAACACATTATATAGTCTCGTTGAGTGTGTCGAGCGATTCCTTCAACAGCAGCCAGGTTTTCCTGGGACATTTTTAATGCACATAGATGGGCTTTTGTTATTTTGCTTCCGATTTTACAATGTTGGGTTTACAGAAGTTAGGTTTTAATCAGAAGGATTTTGGGGCCTATTCCTTTCACATAGGAGTGGCAACTGAGGCTGCTGGACTGGGTCTACCAGATGATATGCTTCGGAAAATTGGAAGATGGGAATCAAGCCATTTTATGCTTTACATAAGACCGTCTACAGTGACTTATTAACTTGCACATGCCGATGCAGGCCGCCGGAAACAGCTCTGGGTGCTTGGTCACTCACTTAGTGGGAGGAACGTTTCGTTACCATATCCCATGATGGCCTGCAATTGGGTGTTCCTAAGGAGGACATGTCGGTGCATTGATGTGGTATAAGGTGGCAACAATCTTGAGGACAACACTATCAAAAGGTTGGTGAGGGATATGAAGAGGCATTGATAGCCGTTAAAAATAATATGGTCAGAAATCAAGGAAGAAGACCAACAAGCTGATGACAAGCTTTATTAGGAAGATGGGTTGGGTGGCTCTGTGGCACCACAAGTTGGAAAGAGATGGCACGGATAGATTGTTTCTACAAGATTGGGTTCATCTCACTGAGATGAGTTTGGAGATACTTATGTTGGAATTTAAGGAGAGAGTTCAGCGGGCTATAGCACTGGGGGGTGCCACTTTTGAAGGATCTTCTGCTTTGGCAGGTGGGGGAGTTGCCCAATGGTGAAAAGGGTCCGTCCCTACCCCCAGGAGGGTGTGCTGACAGCACAATGGTTGGGCCCTGAGCCAGTGCTCAGGGTTAAAAGGGGATTTGCTACCAAGGCCCCAGGCTCCTCCTCACCCAGGTATTTTTGGATGTAATAATTAATAAATACACTGTGGCCAGTTATACCTCCAACAGTTGTCTGTGTATTTTTTTGGGAAAGAGCCAATGGGTTTTACTGGGTCAAGTGTATGTAACATATTTGTACCCAAATGTATGTATTATAAATTGGTAGTTCCCCATTGAAATGATGTTGAACTTATTGTATTCCAAAAATATTTCAATAGGAAAATAATTACATTTGAAGTAAAGGAAAAAAACACCTTCAAAAAATAGCAGAATAGATAACTCTGAGAAAGGTCTATTTTATAAGGTAATACTATGAGAAGCAAAGGTATCTTATATAACTAATAGTAGGAAAAATAATTCTTAGTGAAATCTTTAATTTTCTTTTAATGAAATTTACTACCATGATCCTCTGCTGGGTCACTACTTTCGTGTGGTGAAGGGACTTATGCACATCAATTAAACTGTAAGCTATATCATATAGAGTCACCAAAGATGGCCTGGTCATAGCAGAGAGATCAGACAGTCCACTGGAGACGAAACTGGCAACCCACTCCAGTATCTTTGCCATATATGGACAAGCACAACCAAAAACATAGACAAATGTGCCTGGAGTGCTACGTAAATACCGTCACCGAGAGTCATACACAAGTGAAAGACAGAACAACTTGAAGAATTTGGATATGCTACAGTGACATAAAACCTATTTAACAAGATATAATAATATCAGCAAGGTTAGCATACTAGCACCTGGAAGAAGTGTACTTTTTGGTATTTACTTTTTATAACATGTAGAGAGATTCAAGAAGATAATGGAATATGAAGTGGTGAAAGGAACATAGGGCAATTCTGATTGTAAAGACAAGTACATATGTGTTATTAGTTATGACAAAAAATGAATGGGAAAATATTATCGGGGAGCAGAAAACTCTGTAGGTTTAACACATTGTATAGAATACTAGGCAGTAGTAGAATTTTTTTTTTAAAACATGCATGTTTCATTTATATCCTTTGCTACAAGTAAAAAAGCAAACATCCTACAACATTTTTATTGCTTCCCTATGCTCATTCTATTGTACATCATTTAAACATTGTGTGCAAGTGTCTCTCTTTGCAGCTGCTTCTTTTTTTAACAATAAATAAATAGGTCATGATGTATAAACACTAGCTATTGTCTATATCCATGTTGTTGTGTTTTAAAGGACCACTGAAGTCTTGTTTTTATAGTATGAGTCTTTTAAATAATCTGACTTTTTTATTTTTAAAGAAATAAGAAATAAATAAATCCAACCTTTAATTTCATTTTGCTTTACTGGAGCCAGACCTATTTTATTTCTAATATCAATAGTCACCTATGAGGAACCATGGATTCATCCAAAATGATCATTCAATGCTACTGAAAAGTGTTGCAACAGGATTAACTATAAGAGTAGCTAACAATGAGCCTGATTCATTTAGCAATAAGCAAGTTACTGGAGGCCATAAATGAGGGTGTAAGTTCATTTGCTGCTCAATTGGCGTCTTTTTGCGGGCTCCGAGTGGTTTACGGGTTTGAAAACCTTGCAGTTGTTAAACCCAGAACTTTCATACTCCCAATGCCTTTGATCTTTCCAGTCCGCAAGAGTTACGATCGCTAAAATTGCAATTGCTACAATTCCCAAAGCCCGCAAATGTTTTCACATCCGTAAATGGCAAATGTAGGAGAAACTCCTACGAATGCTAGAGAGGACCCGCAAGTGGGTGTAACCCCTGTCCATAGCACTGTAAATGCAAATAAAAAAATCCTGCACTGTAAATGATGGAGAAAATAATGTAAGACATTAGACTTAATTGCACAACAGTCTCAAGCTCTCAAATCGGCAATAACAAATAAATAATTTTATCTACAATTTCAGGGTTATATTGATCTTTGGAATCAATGAGTTAATACATATCAGGCTACCCACATGGACTAGAAAAGTATTGGCATTCATTTTTTAGTATTTAGTATTTTGCTGTTTTGCGAGTCCAATCGCATATCGGACCCCCAAACGATAATTGATTGACATGTAACCTCGATGTTTTACTGCCATAATGATGATGGTCTCATTTTCTATTGGCTGTTTCGAAATGGGTGGTTACGGCCTTGCTTAATTGATTATGTTCCTACCCTGAACTGCTAAGCATGAGTGCATAATTTACAGCTTTGGCATACGGCCCGTAACTTGTTCAATTGAATAGCACCGGAATTGTAGCAGAGTTCAAGTCCGCAGACATACAGCCTGTATACAGCGAGATGAGGGCTTTGAATTGAATCAGGCTCAATCTCTTTTGCACATGACTAATTCATTTTTGAAAAGCAATAAAGCAAATTAAATATAATATTTAATAAATGAATATTCTTGCCATTAAAAACACTGGAACTACATGCAGCATACGTGATGGACGCTTGGGGTAGTTTCTCTACCACCACCATAGAGATCCTATTATTCCATATGGTTTCTTCTAATGTTTCCTGAAAACCTCCTCTTAATAGAAGCTTAATTAACACCTAAAGTTACCTGGTGAATGAAGGGGGAATGTCAAGTGACAGGGAAGTGGTCTGGAGAAAGAGCCTTGGTAGTTGCACATCCCCTGTTATCTTGAGTTGTTGTTAAACCAAGAAACTGGTTGAAATAAGTTATTATAAAAGTGATAAAGGAAAGATAAAAGTCATATAGGAGCTTTGCACAAGTTTATTTTTGGAACTGGTTATCTGTCCCAGAGTGATCTACTGAACAGCATTACTTAATTTAAGATTAGATTGAGAAGTCCTGTTAAGGGTATTGGAAATATCCCTTTGAATTTTGTCTTCATGAAAGGAACTAATACCCCTAGAAGTATGTACCCAAATATTTCTTTGTACTTAAAGAGAGACCATAAAGGACATAAAATACTGCAACCCAGTAATGTGCATAATTCAAGTTCTAATAAAATTTAAAAAAAAGAGATGGTAATTAATTATATATAATGGAATAGACGCCACTAAACAAATGCAAAAAAGTTCAGAGTTAGTAACAATCCCAATATTCAGAAATGTCATAGTTACAATTAAAAGACCTCTATGTGTGGAGAGCTTATTATCAATTAAATGTTAAAACAGAAACAGATGCTTGAACAAGAGTAACTATATAAAAATCCCAGTGCTCCAGATTGATCCTGACAAATAAGGACTTTGTGGCTTTACATCAAACACTAGAACAGAAATTAGCTGCTACAACTTTAAGTTTTAATGCTATAGAGGGCAGAGGTCGAGACAATTTTAAAATTACAGGTATCTCCAAAAGTGTAGGACACTGGATCTACCAAAATTTTATCCTGCGTCAGTGGTTATTAGTCTGTTACTCCATGGGTCTGCTCTAGCTCACCTGTTGACAGTGAGTTTTGAAAAATTATTATTTTCCATAGTTAACCAATTATTTGGTAATGATAATGCAATCCTACTTTGTTGCAGGGTCTCTACTGTTGGTACCTACCATGTGTACACAGAATAAAATGATTTAACTACCCTATATTCTCTTGGTCATAACTGATTAATCTGCCTGTCTCACATTTTAAGTTGCCAATTTTCTTTTTAAATCTTTTTGCATTAATATATGTAAAAATAACCTTTTATGCATGGTTTAATTTCCTTTGCAATTAAATAAAGATAAAATAACGTGGTTAGAATACGAAGAATACGAAGGACTACAAAGATACCTTACTCTTCAAGGATATAAAATTAATAATATGAATAAAATCTGGAAAATGGAAGAATATCTAATCAAAGGTGAATCGTCACATATAATTTCCAAATTTAGCAATATAATTGACGAAAATACTCCCTTGGAAAAGAGTTTGGGTATATTAGCCTGGGAAGCTGACCTGAAAACTATAATAAAAGAGGAAGACTGGACTAAAATTTTTGGTATTATTAAGAACTCATCAATTAACTCCTCATATAATGAAATGATGATCAAATTAATCCATAGATGGTACTATGTCCCCAATAAACTAAAAAGAATATATAGTAATTTAGATGGCTTATGCTGGAAACAATGTGGACTACCAGGTACAACTATCCATATGTGGTGGGACTGTAAAAAAATCAAAACATTTTGGTCGAAAGTAAGCAAAAAACTATCGACTCTTACTGGTAAACAAATTTCTTGTAATCCGTTAATGTTTATATTACACTCGCAATGGGAAATCTTCCCATTAGGGGAAAGACTATTAATATCACACATATGTTTAGTTGCTAAATGGTTATTAGTGAAATATTGGAAACAGCCTCAAGTACCCTCTTGGAAAGAATTAGAGATTACTATCTCAAAGAACAGCGAAATGATGAGATTAGATTGGTGCGATAACGCCAGAGATAATTTCCCTAAGGCCACTCGCTTAATAAAATGGCAGCTGTTGGATCAATTTCTGACAATATGTTAGAAAAGTTATGATGATGAAACTTTTATTGATAGTGTTTCCACGGCAAATCCTAAAGGAGAGGAGGAAGAAGGGGTAAGGAGGAGGAAAGAGGGAAGAATTTCTTTTTTTTCTTTTTTTTTTTTTTTTCTCTTTCTTTCTTTTTTTTCTTTTTTTCTGTTTTCTGTTGATTCTAAAAATATACTCAAAACTCGAGAGATACCAAGGATGTGGCGACGATAAGATTATGTTCTTGTATTATTTGTTACACTCTCTTGTATGGGGTATTTACATATATGTTATTAGCTGCTCCACTTCTTTATATGTACAAAATAAAAAAAATAAAAAAAATAAAAAAATTCCTTTGCAATTAACTTTTCATTATTTTTTTTATATTTTAGCAATATAATAACTTTTTTGCATGACCTGTCTCAAACACAGGTAAAGCTGTCTCTGTTCCTCATTCTTGTATAATTGGTATTCTTTATCTTCTTTTTATACATTGTTTTATAAAAATAGATATACTACACTATAATCCTGCTGAACACTATTTGTTTTCTATTGTCATTATAAAATGCTAGAAGCTAGAGCTTTTCTTCATAAGAGGAGCAGCAGGCACATATTTCAGTCTCTCACACCTCTATATGATATGTCTCACAGGAATATGGCAAGGATATTATATAAACTATCATTTAGCATCTGTTGAGTTTTTTAGACATATAGTGGATTTTTATTCAGTGCTGATTGTATTATATATATTAGCTCATATCTATGGCTTCTTCAGTTATTTGTTCAGTTATTCCTATCAATTTCACTTGCCCAGGGAAAGAACTGGTCTGACATTTGTGAATAAAAAAGTTAAAATAACTTTCTGCAAAAATAGGTAAAATGTACAGCTTTTTAATATTCTAAACACCCAGTAATTTATTTTAGAAAACACAATTCACCAGCTCATAGCTGAAGAATTAAGCATCATATTTTTGAAGATGCTGTATAATATACTGGTTCATACATTTTCATACTGTATAATATCAAACTAGATATCTGACACTAGTATATTGATAGTCAAGAAAAATATGGTTGATGGAGATAATATATAGCAAATTGTAGGGATTAGTATAGCAATTTTGTAAGTAATTCTTAATTGGAATTTTATAAAGCTATTGTTTGGTATATTTCATTCTTTAATAATTCTTGGTCAGTATCTGAGAATTTCAGTCTTTCATAAATCTCGGTCAGTATATGAGTAAATATTTCCAAGCACTAAGGAGTCATTTATCTCTAAAACAAGTTATATTTTCATATTACTACAAATAGATTGTAAGTCTGCCAGTTTCAATCCTGCGCGGTGCTTTAGGGAAAGAGCTATGGACACCGGATTCCAAGCTCAAAGACAGGGCCCCCCATTCATTGCAATGTGTGAATCTTGAACTTGCTATTGCCTGTAACTTAACTTATGTATAGCGCTACGGAATATGTTGGCGCGTTACAAATAAACGATAATAATAATAATAATAATAATAATAAAATAGAAACATAATTATTGCCCAAAATAATTGTTATAAAAAACAGTTAAGAATAACTAAGTGGGTTCAGTGAGCAGAAAATAAGCATCCAGTGTCCTGACCAATTATCATCATAGTTTCACATCTTGACATGAAACAAATTAGGCAAAAGCTGTAATCTTTTGTTGCTCCCTCACTAATATAATTGTTGTTGTATCCAGTAAACCAATGACTTTCAGTATAAAACTGTTTATTTCATTTTTTCTTGACTTTTGAGAATTCCAATTTGGCTTATGTATACTTTTTCTCGCTGAGAAAGGAAACCTAAATGTTGGTGTCTAGTGAAACCTATTGTAGTTCAGAGTTTGGGACAAGTGATACATTAGAATATTGCAGTAGGGATCTGACTTTCCACTTTTATCATACCTCACTGCCAGAATCTGCTCCCTCAGTCATGTTGCATCAACTCTGAGTGATTTGGATGTACACCGATTAGTCCCATAGCAAACCACTATGTTGGAAATGGAAATGGACATTTCAGAGCAAATATCTGTGGCCTATAAATATGCACCAGTTCAGGCTTTCCTTGCCCAAGTAGTGTTCTAATATTTGATGCTGAACTTTAATTGCTGATCCTAAAGCTCTGAATTTGACTTATCTTGGACTATCTTATTCTCTCCTAAACACTGGCCAGTCTAACAATGATTTAAACACTATCAGCCTTATTAAATTGCGATTCGGTAAATTTAAAAGGGCTCTATATAAGCACAGAGCATATTTTTTTTACAGAAGTTTTTAGTTAGTGAAGACCTTGCTTTTGGATAGAAGTTCACTAACTAAAGACTTCTGTAAAAAAAAATATGCTGTGTGCTTAAATAGAGCCCTTTTAAATGTACTGAATCACAATTTATGTATTGTTTCAGAATACAAATCTCTTTAGATACTACTAGAGGATAAAAAGTAGAAAACAACAAGTTTAGTAAATAATCCTAGATATTACAAATGGGTATAGTTTGTTGATGAATTTATAAAAAGGCCTGCTAATTTATGCCAGTTTATCAACTGTATTGCCTGCTTTCCTTTTTTATTCTTAATAAATCACTTATCCTTTTTAAATGTGTCAGCAAGAAAACTAATTATATTTCTGTCTAGTCCATCATTAAAACAATTGATAATTTATTATGTAAGTTTTTAAAATCCTTTAGTTTGTTTTTATTTTAGCACACATATTACTTGATGCTACCTAAAAATCTTTTTTTTATGAAAATACGAATAAGAAGTATCCTACACTTCTAATGTTTTACATTCCAACAAAGCACTTTCCCTTTGACAGTTCTTATTTATCCTGTTTGACAGTGGACAGTTCTGAATAATTACATTTCATATTTGATATCTTACCTCTTATAAGCAACTCATGTCATTCTTCATATTGTATTTATAAAAGAGAGCTTTTTTTTTTCCTAAGGCCAAAGGCGCTCCTTGCCAGCAATCTAGATAGATAGATAGATCGATAGATAGATAGATAGATAGATAGATAGATAGATAGATAGATAGATGGGTCAATATTAGAGCACTTGTAGTGTGTTCATGTTAAGTAGTAGGTAGCTTTAAAAATGGGTTAATACAAGCCTATTGACAAAAGTAAGTAGATATAAACATGCCATGTGTTCCATGGTATAGTAGTAGAGTTAAAACCTTGGTACATATTAAATGGCATCTCATTATAACAATGATAGTAGCATCCTCTCTGGAGTATTCAAGTTATTTATGGGCTAAACAAGCTTCTTTATATAATTGATGTAGTGTTACAGCTTACAATCTACAGTAGTTTATTCTAAATTCTCAATGAGCTTACACACACTGACCCAGGAGCTTAGTGCATTTACTAAATGAGGCATTCAAAGACAAAAGGTTTCACTTGATGGAATTATGAAGCCAACCTATATAACCTTAGATTTATGCAAGTTCTTTTTACATTAAAATGTTTAATATTTAATTGTATATTAACATATTAAATAAGTAGACTTGTTCACTTTATTCTGGCTATTACTACCCAATAACAGCATCTAACATATAAATTTAAAGGTATATTAGTTAAACTTATTTCAGAAAATAGGATTACAAATTTGTCAACTCCTATAACAAATCAGATCTATTTAATGATAGTGATCGTTTCTTACCTCTGTTAATATTTTGACTTCCTCTGTATTAAGTTTAATTTTTACCTTACTCTTATGTGCTCCTTTATTACTTTTTACAGCTGATCCTTTTCTGTTGTGTATCTAATCTGTAAGTGGTCTGCAATGCAGACAGAGAAAATCTGTTAAGAAGATAGAGGGTAAGAGGCTTGGTCCAGTGTTGGCAGATTGTCACATAAGAACAAGACTGTATATGGACATGGTTTTTGAAACAGATGCCTTAACTGAACTAAAAAAAAGAAAGCAATACAACTTTCTTGGTGCTGTGAAATAATAAATCATTGACCAATGTCTATGCTATTCTGAGGACATCTGGCAGACAAACATTTCTAAATCCATAAAAGAGGCATATTTATATTGTATGTTACATTATTTCTCTTTTATTGTTGTTTGAAAAAGCTTTAATGCTTGTCTGACCATATAAAAGTTAAAAGTTTAGGCTCTTATTTTAAATGTACTTTTGCTGCCATAGCAGCTGTAGATTGATTTGGGTTACAACTTTATTTTACTCACTTATCTACCAAGTTTAAACATTTCAGAACTATTTTGGTAGACATGACATAAGTCAAGCCAAATTATACATTGGCTTGTCTGTGGTGCAGTGAGAAATGATTACTGAGTGGATTGGCAGTTACTCAACCCATTACAGAAACATAGAGTCATCTTATAGTTTATGAATGGAAAAACCAATTGTTTCAACTGTTCATTTTTTAGTTTGTTACCAAAATAGGATTTTCTTATATTCTGTAAAAATTGAAGTGAGGAGCTTAATAATTACTGTGAGCCTCATTCAATTGCAAGGCCGCAAGTTATGGAGTATAGGCTGTATGTCTGGGCCTGCAGCATCCACAACTTATTGTGCTATTCAATTCGACAAAGCCACAAGTTAGGGGCCAATAGCAAATTTCGGAAACCATACCTTCGTATGTAGCATTTGCGAGCTTGAACATGATTGATTAGGCAAGGCTATAACTCTCGATTTTAAACAGCCAATGGAAACAGAAATTGTCATCATTATGGCAATGAAAAATGGAGGTTGGATTTCCTTGTCATACGGACTTGAATTACGAGTTACAATCAAACCCAAATTCCAGATAATATTGATAAAGCAGTCAATATGATATTCTATTACATGCGAGTACCATTAAATGTATTACCACATTGATTGCTGGGATCGATAATAAACATGAAATATAGTATTTTTGGGCTGATTTGCAAGCTTGAGAATGTTGTGCTATTAATTCTAAGACCTAACATCTCTTTCACTTTTAATAAAAGTACAGTATTGCTTTTTTATTTGCTTTTGAAGTGGTCTGGACTTGTCTTTAATCCTTTGCAAGTCTTCCTTGGAACCCTTAACTTGTAGACAGACGTTTGCCATTTGCGGGCTTGACGGAGTGGTTAGCGAGGGGGAATCTGAGCAAATGAATAGCGATTTGCGATGTTTGCATTTGGAAGTCTTGCAGCGTGAAAGATCAAAGGCTTGGAGGGGCATTAAGTTGCGATGTTAAAAATCTCAATAAATCACAGCCCAAAGCCTGTAACTCGATTGGAGCCCGCAAAAAGACACCAATTGAATAGCAAAATTAAGTTATAGGCTACATTTTCAAGCCCGGATCTTCCAAAGCCTCAATGGAATGAGGCTCTGTGTCTTTAATAAACAGTGACTATATAAATGTGAGTAATGTGTTTGTATATGTGTTATATTCTTAGTATGACGGGTACGCAACAAGGGGAAAGGAAGAATAGTAACTTGGGTGCAGGGGTGCACAGATCAAAATGGACCTAGGGCAGCATCAAACCTATCTACACCTCTGGGTTTACTTCAATATCCACTTCTAATTATAAAAGTGAATAAGCAATGATCACCCACAGTGAAGAGCAGAACTGGTCTGGAGGGGAAAGGAAAGTTTGCTGATGCAAAGAATAATTCAGCATGGTAACCTTGAACCTTAGAACTATGAAACAAGGCAAACTTGATTTGTTCAAACATGAGATGAAAAGATTAAACATTGATATCCTGGGAATTAGTGATCTCAATTGGACTGAGATGGGACATTTCATATCAGATAGCCACAAGATATTCCACAGTGGTCAAAATCCACAGAAGAAATGGAGCAACCCACATAATCAATCAAAGGGTGGCCAAAGCAATGCTCGGTCACAACCCCAAAAATGAAATAATGATTTTTATTCAAATTCAAGGCAAGTCATTTAGCATCACAGTGATTGAAGAATATGCTGCAACCATGGACGCTGAAGAGGCAGAATTGTCCATTTCTACAAGGATATTCCATACCTCAGAGATATAAGACCAAGAATAGATGTTACTCTTATCATATGAGGTTGGAATGCTAAGGTAGGGAACCAAAATATACGTGGAATAACGGACATGTTTAGTTTTGGATTGCAAATGAAGCAGGTCAGAGACTGAATTCTGTCACAATAATTTTCTGGTCATAGTAAACACTCTTTTCCAACAGCCTCCATGATGACTCTACACATAGACATCACCAGGTTGACAATAAAGAAATCAGATTAACTCTGTATTTTGTAGCCAAAGATGGAGACGCTCTATACAATCAGCACAAACAAGTGCTGGAGACCATGAGGCAAATATATCTCTTCAAGATAACTGGGGATCTCAAGAGAAGCTTTTGTGCAAAAGTGGGAGTGATAAAAGACAAAAAGATCAGATAAAGAAGAGGTAGCAGGAATACACAGACGATCTATATAGGAAAAAGTTTAACAGCACTGGTAACCTCAACAGTTTGTCCAGTGAGCTAAAGCCAGACATCTTGGAGAGTGAAGTGAGATGGGACCTAGAAAGTGTTGCTGATAACAAGGCTGCAGAAGCTGATGAAATAGCTGCATAACTGTTCAAAGTCCTACAAGTTGATCCTGTGAAGGTGTTGTTTGCATTATGCCAACAAATATGGAAAACTCAACAGTAGCCAGTAGACTCGAAAAGGCCAGTCTACATCCAAATCTGATAAAAAGTCAGTGCCAAAAAGTCCTTCAATTATTTAACAATTGCACTAATTTCACATGCCATCAAGGCATTGCTTAAGAGCCCGCAAACTCAGCCACAACAATATACAGAAAAGGAAGTGCTAGATGTGCAAGCTGAGTTTTGCAGAGACACAAATTGCCAATTGCCAGAGATCAAATTGCCAATGTTTGTTAGATAACAGAGAAAGCGAGAGAGATCCAGAAAAAAAAACATTTACTTCTGCTTCATATACTATTCTAAAGCCTTTGGCTGTGTGGATTACAACAAAATATAGGATGTTCTTATAGAGATGGGGGTGCCAGACCATCTCATTCACCGACTGAGGAATCTATATGTGGACCAATAACCAAACATAGGACAACACCTTTATTTTTCAACTTATACATGTAATATATCATGTGTAAGGTTTGGCTGGATGAATCCAAAGTCAGAGTTAATATTGCTGGCAAGAATATCAAAATCCTAAGATATGTGGATGATACTACTCTGATGGCTTAAAGTGAGGAGAAATTAAAGGACCTAATAATGAGGGTGAAAGAAGAAAGTGGAAAAGCTAGTCTGCTGCTCAACATTAAAAATGATGAAGATGAAGATCATGGAAAACAGCAATCTCAAATCCTGGCAAATAGATGGGTAGAAGATGAGTCAGTGATATATTTTATTTTCCTGGATTCCAAGATCTCTGCAGATGGTGATTTAAAAAAAAATATGTTTTCTTCTGGGTAGGAAAGCTATGTTAAGTCTTGACAAGCTATAAAAAAGTAAAGATATTACACTACAAACAAAAATCTGTGTAGTCAGAACTATGGTATTCTCAGTACAGTAGAATTGATGCAAAGCGAGGGCGAGCAGTTGAGGCACATGGGACTTAGGCTGCAATGAGTGCCAAAGGCACTGTGAGTCTCACAAAGCGAGCAGTTGAGGCACGCGGGACTTACGACCCATAGGATGTACAAAACCGGTACATACACTGTGTGCCTTGCAAAAATCTGACTTTATCGGCCCAACCACGGAACTGGAAAGACCTAAAAACAAAAACAAATATGCCTCAAATTTGCTCACACGCAGCACAGTGGGAGAGCCCGGGAGCCTGTGAGTGAGGTTGAAAGTTAATTTGAGGCATATTTGTTATTTTTCCGCCATCGAAAATCACCTATGCAAGGAAAAAGGCTGCCGAAAAAACGCAACATGACGAAAACGAGGCCGAAGGAAGTAAAAACAAGCCATAAGCAGTAACACTTAATGAAAGCCAGTAACACTTCATCCAAGCCACTAACATTTAACACAACATAGTAACACATAACCCAACCCAGTAACACAACCCAAAGCACTAACACAACCAAACACATTAACACTTATGCGCGAGGCCTATAAATTACACAGGGGGAGAGCCTTGCGATGAGCGCAGAAGGTGATTATTGCAATGCAGGAAAGCTGAGGCTCGCAATGAGTGCCAAAGGTGCGCAAATGGCACATAGCCTCACATTGTGTGGCAAACAGCATTGCCAGTTTTACAATTTATTCCCGTAATTTTTTACCGGCAATTTCCTAGTATATGATATAAAAATAACAGAACATTAAAGGAAAAACCAATTGTGCGGGCCATATTGTGCTTTTGTCTTAAGGATTAATGCCAATGTACAGTTACACTCAGGGTTTGTTGAGCAACTTTCCTCTCAGAGATCTACAGCTTATAATTATTGTCCCCTCTCTGATCCTGTCTCAGCTTTATTTACTTGTAATTTGTGTTGTGGGAAAGGAGTACTTTCCCTACTGCTGCAACCTGTGATACATGTTCTAGAAAATCCAACATAGCCTCAAAATTATATTTATTTATTGGTCAAATGATTTAAGTCCTTTTTACTGTATTTCAAAGCACATCCCAAAGGCTACACAGTTTCAGAACATATTTTTTTTTTTTTATTCATTCTTTTTTTTTTTTTTTTTTGAAGACATATTTGGGAAATAACAAGATATGATAAAGGTGTACAGATCTTTTTTCAAACACAGATATTATTAGCAAACACTTTACAGTCCTTGAAGAGGAAACATGAAAATGCATACAGTTATAATAGATTGTTAAGTAATGCTAAGTTTTACTTTCACATTCCTTTTCTTCTTTTTTTTTCTCAAATACATGCTTCCTAACTTGTGAATATGTTTCTTATTTTCATTTGACCTCCTTTTTCCCCATTTGTTGATATTCACTTATTAGTCATATAATTAACTAGAACATAACAATTAAAGGGAGAACCAATAAGGCAGAAAGAAAGGAAAAAACAAAATGTGAAACATTCAAGGTTTTTTGGCGACATGTGTCCCTCCAGCCTCCAATCCCCACCACAAACCACAGTCTAAAGTCAAAGGTATGCCTGCTAAATTGGGATGCTATGCAGGGAGTTAAGCCAGGGTGTTCATATCTTGAGAAAAAGGGATCAGAACATCATTTTAAATACAAAATTGCAGGCAACAGTAGTTCAGTATTGAAAAAGGAATAATGCCAAATGTATAGCCAAAGGAAACTCTTTGGAAAATAAAGTATAAAACAAAAAGGCACTTTAATATTTATAAACTGGAGGGTTTGATCATGAGGTTAAAACTCAAATATTTTGGTCATATCATGAGACGGCAGGATTCCCTAGAGAAGACTCTGATGGTGGGAAGGATTAAAGGCACAAGAAGAAGCAGATGGAATAGGCACAGACAGATACATGAGGTCATTGAAGCAATGAACATAAGCTTGAGGAATCTCAGAGTGGCAGGGATGTACCTTGCATGCTGCAGTCCATAAGGTCATGGGGAGTCGGACACAATTGAGTAACTGAACAAGAACAATAATGTATACAATAAGTCAGAAGATGACAGGTACACTTACAGACAGATTATTCTCTGCATATAGACATTTTTGTGCATATTTCATGGCATAGCAACAGCAACTTCTGGCAGCCTGCTGCCCCCTGAAAATGTGGTGCCCTAGGCCTGGACCTAGGCTGAAACACACTCATGGTCTAAAGCTTATATTAGATGGACTTGTTAAGAAAATGATATATAATGTGGGTGGCTGTTTTTCTAAGACATTTGTATTAAACATTACAGTCCATACCTTTAAGAAAAAAATATCAGTTTAAATATTTTTACATTTCTTTCTACTTATTAGTATGGGAGTTAGGGAGAGCCTTAATTTATTTTCAGTTGCAGATTATTTCAATTCCATAATATTTGTTTTTACCCAAAATGGTTAATTCTGTGACATTAACGTTTTCACCAAATATACGTTGAGTGATGCTGTTATATAGAAAGTCTAATCCTTTTTTTGATGTTACATGCTTAATATTATAAAGTATCAGCCTCCTTTGATGTCCCAAACTTGATTGGCTTACACAGTCTATTAAAATTTGGATACACAAGCAATACATTTTCTGCAAACTTTGCTGGAAACATTATTTATACAGATAATATATCAAATAAATAGGTTGTTCGAAGAAGTAAGCAAAGCATGGGAGGAACAGCACAGAATCCAACTTCTTATGGTGCAATCCAGGAACAAATAGTTATTATCCATAAAACCGATACAGTCAGCTGGAGTACTGTAGTGATGTATATAGTGGGTGATCACAATTTATTTGTATCTGTAGCAACGTCCAGTCAACAACATTCACCTTATCTGTGGGATTTCTGATTATTCAGCTCCACAGGTCACAGTCACATGCTACACGATAAAATTATATTTTTAAATCTCTATATACATTAAAGAAAAAAAATCATGTTCCATTATTAATATTTAAAATGTTTTTTTTTAGGGCTTTGTATGATTCTAGTATTTGGTAAAAAATGTATTAATATTTTGTTTGAAATATACATTATCCATTTAAATCACAAATCATTTAAAAATAGAATATTTTGAATATATAATGTCTAAATAAAATAATGAAGCAAAAATTATATCCTTTAAGAGAAATTTGTTAATGCTATACAATGATAAAAATACTTTAAGTTTATAAATATTAAAGTGCCTGTGTGTTTTAAACTGTATCTAGAGAGTTTCCTTTGGCTACACAGTGAGCATTATTCCTTTTTCAGAAGTACTTTTGACTGTAGTTTTGTATTTAAGATGCTGTTAGGAAACTTTGTAGCCTTTGGGATGGGATTTGAAATACAGAAAAAAATACTTAAATCTTTTTACCAATTTACATATGTATTTTGAGACTAAGAACACTCATCACAGGCTGCAGCAATAGTAGAAGTACACAGCACAAATGACAAGTAAATAGAGCACAAGTAAGTCGAGCTGAGACAGGACTAGACAAGGGACAATAACTATAGGGTGTAGATCTCTGAGAACAAAGAAGTTGCTCAACAAGCCGTGAGTGTTACCGTGCATTGACATTAATCCTCAAGGCCAAAGCACAATATGGTCTATTCATTTTTCCATTCACTTTCTGCCATTTTTATATCATATATAGTAAAGAGAATGTATGGAATCAGATATTTAATTAAAAAAATATTATCAGAAAAAAAAAGATGAAAAGTTTTTTAATAATTATTTTAGATTGGTGTATTGAAATTGCTGTCAGACATAAGGCCAATGATGAATCAGTACAACTTCACCATGCCCGACAGTGATTCCAATACACCTGTGGGCAAGCATTTTTCTCAAAAAGGAGAATCATCATCTGACTGATTATTACTGCTAATCCTGAATGGCAACTTCAAAAACACACAAAACATGGGAAACATGGAAATTATAATTCATCAACTATTTGATTCTAAAAACAATTGACTTAATCAAAATACCTGATTTATGATGCACTATGGCAACCTCCAAACAGGACAATAACTCTATTCATGATTCTCTTTTAAACCCAACACATAACCTACTTGTTTCTTTTATAAGAAGTTTAAGTTTATATACTGTTTACTACAAAGTGGCTGGGAAGCACTTAATGAAAAAAAAACAAAAAAAAAACAGTGGGGTTTTTGAAAGCTCTTGAACCCATCTATAAAGATTTTTTTTCTAGTTGGTTTTATAAAAGATATCACCCTCAACAACCATGACCAATATTGCATTTGTGTTTTTTTCTACATAAAACAAGTGAAAAATGTAAAGGCAATGTTTAGTTTTTTAACTTTCTAAAATATTTTTGCCCATTATGAAGTTTAGTTGTTCAAGATATCTTATAGTAAAAAAAATGACCACAGTAGTCCTTCAATTAACATCCACATTTCACTTTATTAGCCAGTGCATAAAAAAAGTTCAGCAGAAGTGAATTTACTGTTTCGTTCTTTCATTCTTCATCTTTTGATATTGTTATTGTTTAACTGAGATTTCCGGTAAACACTATAATTTAATTATCATAATATATTCAAAGGGTTTCTAAAACAGCACTTGGTACTATACTGTTTGTGATTGACTATTTTATTTGCTTCTTTTGTGAAATGGAGTGGATGCATGTAACTAAATCCCTTGATAATAGTTCTCTTTCAACTACATTCACAGAAGTCAACAATATCTTTACTAAAAGACTTCTTGTTTTCAAGAGAGAGACATTCCCATTCTTTCTGACAAGTATCTGACGGCTGTTACATAGACTTTAGGTCATATTTTATTCAATTTTTAAGATCATTGTGTAACAAAATAATCTGCGTTATAATTATAATAATGGGAGTTAATGTAGATATTGGTAGTACTGATGTGATAATGAAATTATAATTTATTGGAAAACATTCATAAACATTCTTAAATACTCTTTAGATTTCACAGGCTAAGTAGATCTGTTCTGCTGAGAAAATAAAAAGCATATGTCTTTTTGGAAAATAATATAAAAGATGCCATAATCAATTAACAATGTGGTGATGGTATTGCAACAAGTGGAAAAGTAAATTTCTTTGGATGTTCATTATTTCCTCTGTAATAATGTTCATTTTATTCATCTGATAGAGACGCCCATCAAGCTCCTAATGCACTTGCACAAACAAACAAAATAATTACATAAAAAATAGTATTCAGCTTATGAAATGCTTAATGGGCATAACATTAACTTCAAAAGCCTGAACGAAAAATAAGTATAAACAGAATGAGAACAAGTGCAGCAACAACCCTGGAAATGTTTACATCAGAATCCAATGTAATTGCATTAACTATCCTTACTTTTTTTTCAGCACATGTTTTTGTCTGTTAATTACCTTATTACTTCCACCTTACCTTATATTGGTACCCAAAGCTTTATAACGTTAGGAAAATGGGAAGAAACATACTAAAAACGGACACAATATTGGGCCCTAAAGCTTTAGAACTTAAGAAAAATGTGAAGAAACATGTATTACCGCTCTATCAGGCTTTGGCATTGTTTATTGATATATAAGTATAATAGTCTCCAATCTATCTTTCTTTCAACAGCGGCCAACAACACTTATAAATGTATCCAAATAAATGTAAACTAGTAGCGCTCTATTCCAATCTTTACAATTGCTGATTTATTAGGCAAGTTGACGCATAAATCACTATCTAGCTATTACAATACAGAACCAAAACAGCCCTACCAGAAGTGCATACAAAATACAGGTACAACACTGATTTTCTAGCATCATCCGTTCTGGCGTTTTGCCAGATTACCAATTTACCAATTTAGGCTTCTTTTTTGTGAAGAATATTGCAGCTCTATGTATTTAATTAAGTTCTATGACCTCCATTTAATTGCAAATACGCAACTCTATCACAGTAGGCTGTATGTCTGCGGGTGTGTTGCGGGCTCATGGTCGTATCTGATTGCGATGCTATTCAATTGAGCAAGGGCGCGAGTTATGGGCTGAAGCCTTCTACCCGTAAAATCCCTCCCACAGCCGCAAACTGTTAAGGGGTTGGCCGAGATGTGATTGGCCGATTATGATCCAATAGCAGTTTACACAGCCACTGCTAACAGAAAGCGGTCTAGCCACAGATGATTGACAGAGGAAGATTATAAATTTGCGTTTCACACGCCCATGCGTTGACTGTGTTGTATTTTCTGATGAAGTAGCATGCAGGTCCCGGATTTGGTGCTGGTAGTAGGAGAGTTTGGAGAGAAGTCATTTGTGGTTTTGTTAATTTATATTGAACCATTTCCTATTTGACACGTAATCCTTGATTATGCAAATTTACAGATTACAAATCATTGCAATACACATAATTTAAACAACACACATAGAGACATATAGAGCTAGGTCACTCCATACACACACACCCATCCCATCCCCCACATCCGATCCCCCATCAGTTATTAATTACACATAATACACTCTTTTTTCCATCATTTATATACAGTCAAACTTTTATTGATTTATCCTTAATTTATTTTTGGGATTATTATGGAGGGAAGAGAGGAGGGGAGAGAGGAGGAGAAGAGGAAAGGTGAGGGGGAGTGAGGAGAGAGATGTGGCCCTGGGGAATAACGTGAGGAGAAGGAGGTGAGGAGTGGTGGAGGAGAGGAGGAGGCGGAGGAGGTGGAGGAGGGGGAGGTGGCAAAGGAGCAGGAGGAGGAGGAGCAGGAGGAGGTGGAGGTGGTAGAGGAGCAGGAGGAGGAGGAGCTGGTAGAGGAGGAGGGGAGTGTAGAAGAGGATGTGGGTGGTGGCTGGGTGGCCCTAGCACCAGGCACACTTAGAAGAGGGACAGAAGGGAAGAGGCCTGATCCCTGGGGGGGAGGAAAGTCCGGGGGAGGGACAGGCCTCAGGGACAAGTCAAGGAGCCGAGGATCCCCATCCACAGTCGGGAGGGCAAGAGGCTAAGGGCAAGCAAAGGGTCCACAATTACTTGCACCGGGAGAATGCAGTCCTACTCAATGCTATCTGTGAGCACCCCGTGATACTTACAGGGGGAGGGAAGTTAGGCCAGGGCTTACGGCTCAGGCATGGAAGAAGGTAGCAGCTGAGGTGACAACAGTAGGCACAGCGTAGGCACAGGATGTGAGGTCTGTCAAAATCAGGGCCAAGGTGAGGAGGATGATGTCCAAGGAGGACAAAGACCAGACTGTGTCCTAAAAGGAGTGGGAGTGGGTCCCCAGGGACCTTCTGAGACAGGTACCTGCTTCTGGAGCTTCAGGCCTGATGGCACAGCAGGACCCAACCTTTATGTCAGGTGAATATCACATTCCCCCACATGCCACCACATGTACATCACACACACTACACATGTACATGATAACTAACAAGGACAATGACATGTCAGCTCCATGGAATTAACAACGGATAGATGGATGTGTCATTAAATCCATAAAGCTGACAAATCACTGTCTTTCCTGGGCACAACAGTAATCAACCAATATTTAGTCCATGTATTGGTGTGCCAACTGCAGCCTATGCAGTTACAGACTGCAGCCTGGAGACAAGAATGTTCAAGACAAAGAGCCAAAGGATCAATCACATCTCGCAAATGATAGTTGCAATTAGGAGTATCATCCAGGTTCAAGCCTAGACGTCAGATAATTAGGAATGCACACAAAACTATATATTATTCATCATACTAATGACATATACCTTTATTTTCTTTGTTTCAGCATCAAGGAGGTCTGGGTCCATTGGCGAGCCAGAGGCAGGGGCGTTGGCTCCATCGGAGCAGGAAGTGGAGGATCAAGCCCCCGTCCAGCATGAACCGTGCAGGGGTGACCATTCACCCCTCCGGCCACACACCGCAAGGTCTACAGAGACTGAGCATGTCACCAGGGCCCTCCTACTGGAGTGATGACACCAGTCAGCCACCACCTCCTCCCCCCCACAGCAGTGCGCTGGACTAGCCCCCACCACCACCGGGCCTAACCACCTCCATATCTGAAACACCCTCCTGCCGGGCCCCAGACCCTCCACACTCCCACACCACCACCTCCTCACCATGTCACACCACAGTGACTTCCATCCCCAACATCAGGGCAGGCTGTGCAGGTGGAGGTGATGGCCAGCATCTCCGCCAATCATTCAGAGGTAATGCACTGTATGGCAAAACAGAATAGGGAGGAGGCATCATCTGATGATTGAATACTACCTGGCCGGGCTGCTCAGGATTGGGGTGGACCAGAGAGCCATGCAACGCGCTCTGGTACCCAGCTTCGCCTCCTCCACCCCGTAGGCATCCCTCGGGCCACCCACAGCCCGGCCCCTCCTCCCACCCTGCCTCCAACACTGCAGATGCCTCTGCCTCCCAAGGGGTTGCCTTCCCCACCACCTCCACCACCACCAGCAGGTCACAATGTTAACTTTATCTAGCCTGGCTACAGAGTCTTGGATCTTGGCCTATGTGATGGTGATATTTTGTATTCAGATGGCTACCTCCCATCACATGATACATGATCCTCTTCTCTGAGGACATGTAGGGTTCTGTTTAACATTTCACCAATTGATGGTCACTGAGGAATGCTGTTGAGAAGAGATGCTGCAGTCCCTATATTTATTAAGGCCTTATTTTCTAGGTTTTGTTGTTTTAGGTACAATTCAGGTCCATGAAGGCATCTTCTGCATTTCCAAGCATTGTGAAGGAGGTGTAAGATTTTCACAGTGCCTCTCAGGTAGACATTCCTTCAATGAAAGCCCCCCCCCCCCCTTGACTTGTAGCTTCCACAATTCTTAAAGCTCTCATATAGCCAGATATCTAAGACATGATTGTTGTTAGCTGAAATGTAGACTAATACCGCTATGGCGGTGGACTTGCAAAGTCTCAAAATGGCATGTTAATGACAGCCAGCATTAATATACACACTAGTGAAGCATGTGACCCTGAACCTCAATATCAGTCTGTGAACAGATCCTTGGGTCTGATGTAAGTAACAGTGAATATGGCTGCTAACCTTTGTGTCCTCTCTGTATTAATGGGTATTTTACCATAGTGCTGATTATCCAGAGACCCAGCTAATAGTGATGTCGCAAACATAAAATTTTCGGTTCGCGAACCGCGAACGCGAACCGCCGCAAATGTTCGCGAACCGGCGAACATCGGCGAACCGCCATAGACTTCAATGGGCAGGCGAATTTTAAAACCCACAGGGACACTTTCTGGCCACAATAGTGATGGGAAAGTTGTTTCAACGGGACTAACACCTGGACTGTGGCATGCCGGAGGGGAATCCATGGCAAAACTCCAATGGAAAATTACATAGTTGATGCAGAGTCTGGTTTTAAGCCATAAAGGGCATAAATTACCTAACATTCCTAAATTGTTTGGAATAACGTGCTTTAAAACATCAGGTATGATGTTGTATCAATCAGGTAGTGTAAGGGTTAGGCCCGCTTCACAGTGACAGACCAAACTCCCCGTTTAACGCACCGCAAACAACAACAAACAGTCCATTTGCACAACCGCAAACTCCTCATTTGCACAAGGTTGGATACCAAGCTAGCCATGTCCCGTTCCTTGTCCTCACTGATGTCATTGAAGGTCTCTTCCTCCACCCAGCCACGTACAACACCAAGGGTCCCCGAAAGGTGACAACAAGCCCCCTGGGACGCCTGCTGTGTTTGGTCTTCCACCTCCTCAAAGTCACCTTCCTCCTCTGACTCCTCTTCTTCAGACTCCTTTCACTGCATTGCCTCTCTCTGCATTATTATAAGGTGTGTTAAGTAGTACTACTCTTATCAGTTTAAAACCTGTTACAGCACATATCAGGGGGCGTGTATAAGTCCTGGATTTTTAGAACCAGGAGGTGGAAAAAGATGCTTTGTTGGTCGTATCACTTCAATTTTGGGGCACGGCACGTGCAGTCAAAGGTGCCACCAGATAGGAGTGGCTTGTTTGTAAGTACTACTCTTATCAGTTTAATACTTGTTACGTCACCTATCAGGGGGCGTGTATAAGGCCTGGATTTTTAGAACCAGGAGATGGAAAAAGATGCTTTGTTAGTCGTATCACTTCAATTTTGGGGGACGGCACGTGCAGTCAAAGGTGCCACCAGATAGTAGTGGCGTGTTTGTAAGTACTACTCTTATCAGTTTAATACTTGTTACGTCACCTATCAGGGGGCGTGTATAAGGCCTGGATTTTTAGAACCAGGAGATGGAAAAAGATGCTTTGTTAGTCGTATCACTTCAATTTTGGGGGACGGCACGTGCAGTCAAAGGTGCCACCAGATAGGAGTGGCGTGTTTGTAAGTACTACTCTTATCAGTTTAATACTTGTTACGTCACCTATCAGGGGGCGTGTATAAGGCCTGGATTTTTAGAACCAGGAGATGGAAAAAGATGCTTTGTTGGTCGTATCACTTCAATTTTGGGGCACGGCACGTGCAATCAAAGGTGCCACCAGATAGGAGTGGCGTGTTTGTAAGTACTACTCTTATCAGTTTAATACTTGTTACGTCACCTATCAGGGGGCGTGTATAAGGCCTGGATTTTTAGAACCAGGAGATGGAAAAAGATGCTGGGTCAGTCCTCCTACTGTCACAGGGCCGGGGGGCGCCCCCTCGTCGGGCTACCTGGTTGATCGTGCCTCAAAGATTAAGCCATGCACGTTTAAATACACACAGCCGGTACAGTGAAACTGCGAATTGCTCATTTAATCAGTTATAGACTGATTCCTTTGATCGCTCCATCTGTTACTTTGATAACTGTCGGAATTAGAGAGCTGATACATGCCGACGAGCGTTGACTCCCCGGGATGCGTGCACTTATCAAAAATTAGGTATTGTTTCCTCTTCACTAAACGTGACACTAAAAGAAAACTCTTTTAAGACAATAATGAGGTGGTACCTTACACCAGCAAAACTCCATCTTCTGAACAAAACACACCCTGACACATGTTTTAGGGGCTGCACAGACACTGGTACACTGATTCACATGCTGTGGGAGTGTCTGAAAATAAGACCCATATGGACAGCAATACGACCTATTAGAAACACTTTTGGGGACAACAGTAACACAAAAGCCTGAGGAAGCTTTGCTAGGCCTTCCAATTACGGGGCTATTCAAATCAGAACAATGCTTAACAACACAGATATTTTTGGCCACGCGATGCTAAACACTGGAAACTTACCTCCCCTACTCACACTGAAGTACTTCACAAAATCAGGTTCATTCGGGCTATGAGCTCACTTTCAGCTGAAATTGATGAAAGATACCGTCGATGGGCCTCCTGCTGGGACTTATGGACTCTACGAGGTCCACAATAAGGTTCGTGTGAACTACTTTTATGGGTTGACCTGATGTTTGATCTATGGTTTCACCTTACTGTACCTCCTGGACACATGTCTGCTTTGAGGAATGTAAATATGTTCAAGACCTTGTGTGACTTAATATATATGTTTTACATGGTCATGTGTTATTCTAACCAAAAAAGAAAAACTTTGAAAGAAACTTTTTGATATATCTTGTTGATACTTGAGAGATTTGTTATATGATTTGCTGAACTTACGATGTTATATTTGTTTATTCTTTCAATAAAAAAGTTAATTATAAAAAATAAAAAAATTAGGTATTGTTGACTCTGGCAATTGACAGAGCGCAGCTAGTGAGGAAACGTTAGCACCGTGCAAACATGGTCACCGCGATGTATCTGGAGCATTATCTGGACAGTATAGAAAACCTGCCGTGTGAGCTTCAAAGAAACTTTCAGCTTATGAGTGACTTGGATCAAATAGCAGAAGTTAAAAAGAAAGAAATAGATAAGTTAGCTGCTGAGTACATTGCCACTGTACGTGACCTCTCACCTGAGCAGAGAGTGCAGCACCTTCAGCGAATACAGAATGCCTACAGCAAGTGCAAAGAATACAGTGGTAATAAGGTGCAGCTGGCCATGCAGACCTATCAGATGGTGGATAAGCACATCCGGAGGCTGGATGCAGATCTTGCTCGTTTTGAAGCTGACCTGCAGGATAAGCTTGAGGGAACAGAGTTTGACAGCCCAACAGGACGTGGAATAAAGAAGAATTGTGGTCAGAAAGAAAAGTGAGGATCTCGGGGCCGCAGGGTATCTGAAGAAGACACTGTGAAGAAAAAGAAACTAAAAGGAGGGCTGGTCTTTTCAGAGGCAGTACTGTCTGTCCATCCGTCAGACGTCCTGGATATGCCAGTGGATCCTAATGAGCCTACATACTGCCTGTGTCACCAAGTGTCCTATGAGAAATGATTGGCTGTGACAACCCAGATTGCCCAATTGAATGGTTTCATTTTGCTTGTGTGGATCTCACCACAAAACCTAAAGGGAAATGGTTTTGTCCTCGCTGTACCCAGGAGCGGAAGAAATGATTGCTCTGTGTATAACTGTGGTGTCTTTACTACTTCCATGTGCATCAATTTTGTTTGTATCTTCCCTGTTATGTCCCCCCCACTGGAAGGTTTTGATATTGGAGCACAAAGACAGCTGATTGTGCAGATCATCCAGTGCTGGTAGTAGAAACATCACTTCTAGTGGAGGACGGGTATTGCACTTTAGGAATGGTACTACAGTTCTTCAATTGCCTCACTCAATTTATTTCCTCCAATTCCCTACTTGACCCCTTCCAATCTGGTTTCCGGGCCCAACACTCTACAGAAACAGCCCTTAAAAAAGTCACTAATGACTTGCTAACCGCCAAATCAAAGGGTCACTACTCTATTCTAATTCTCCTGGATCTCTCTGCTGCCTTCAATACAGTTGACCACCCTCTTCTAATCCAAACTCTCCGCTCTTTTGGCATCCAGGACACAGCTCTTTCATGGTTCACATCCTATCTTAAAGATAGTACATTTAGTGTCTCCTTCTCTGGCACCTCTTCTTCACCTCTCCCTCTGTCTGTTGGCATTCCCCAAGGTTCTGTCCTAGGCCCCCTCCTCTTCTCCATCTACACCTCCTCCCTTGGCACCCTTATAAAATCCTTTGGATTTCAGTATCATCTCTATGCAGATGATACTCAAATCTACCTCTCTGCACCCGATCTATCCCCCTCTCTTTTAGCTCAAGTTTCCAACTGCCTCTCTAGCATATCCTCCTGGATGTCCACCCGTCAACTCAAACTCAACATGTCTAAGATTGAACTTCTAATCTTTCCACCCTCTACTACAGCTTCCACACCTCAAATATCTCTCACTGTTGACAACACCATTATCACCCCTACCTCCCAGTCCCGTTGTCTTGGGGTTCTACTGGATCCCGCCCTCTCTTTTATTCCTCACATCCAAGCAATAACAAAATCATGTCAGTTTCACCTAAAAAACATCTCCAAAATGTGTCATTATCTTACAGAAGACACAGCTAAAATTCTAATTCACTCTCTCATCATCTCTCGACTCGACTACTGCAATTCCCTCCTTGCTGGCCTCCCCATCTCTCGTCTGTCTCCCCTCCAATCCATAATAATCGCCTCTGCTAGACTCATCTTCAATACCAAACGATCAGTGTCTGCAGCTCCTCTCTGTCAATCACTCCACTGGCTTCCCATAGCTTCCTGAATCAAATTTAAAATCATGACCCTAACATATAAAGCCCTCAACAACAGTGCACCCCCTTATATCTCTGCTCTTGTTTCAAAATACTCTCCCAACCGGCCCCTTCGTTCTGCTAACGACCTTCTTCTTTCCTCCTCTCTCATCACCTCCTCTTACTCCCGTCTTCAAGACTTTTCTCGTGCTTCCCCATCTATTTGGAACTCCTTACTCCACTCCATTATATTATCTTCCTGCCTCAAAACCTTAAAGAAATTATTAAAAACACACCTGTTTAAAAAATCTTATCACCTTCAGCCTTAACATGTACAAATGAACATTCCACAGCTTAATAAAACTCCCACCCACAATCTACAGTACAACACACAGACCCCTCCACTTTACTGAACCAATTGCTTTCAATTGCATTTGTCACCCTCTTGTATCACACATAAACCCTTAGATTGTAAGTTTGCGAGTTTTCAATCTTGTGTCAGTGCCTTAGAAACAAGCTCTATGTACATTTAATTTTATGCTCAAAAACAGGGCCCTCCATTCTTTACAAGGTGTTTAATTTGTTTCTGCTATGTACTCAACCCCTGTACAGCGCTATGGAATATGTTGGCGCGATATAAATAAAGATAATAATAATAATAATAATAATATGCCACATCCCATACACCCCATCCAAAGTTTATACATCAACCAAAGTTGCAAACATTTTTAATGCATTTCCTATTTGATTATGTTCAGTCTTTCTATTTGCTAATGCCCTTTTGAAAAGGCATTCATACGAAGGACCAAAAAAATAAACTAAAGCATATGATGTGGGTTAATTGCAATTATGCTGTTGATTCTTTCAAGAAAAAAAAATCAGACAATTTTATGAGCATTTTAAATCATTTTGAAATTGATGCATTTTGAATTCTTCATTGAGTCACTGTATCATGTTGGTTTAGCATGCTGAAGAATAGTAGATATGTATCTACATTTGTCAAGAAATAATCTTCAAGAAAGCACATTCTGGCTTCCTTTAAATAATCTTTTGTTCAAGACCAAATACATTCACACACAACATATATGTTCTGCATACATCTTATTTGCATGCACCATGTATTTTTTATTTAGTTTTTCTGGTTCCTGTTTGTAAAACAGATAAACCCTTGTAAAAGTTTATTACACTATGTATCTGTTTTAGGACTACTGAATCAATAACCTATAGTAATATGTGGTTAGACTGGCTAAATTGTTGCACACAGAACTACTAATAGAATCTGGGTTTGGTTGTCTGGTCCTTTGCTGCTATCTCAGTGATGTTCCTTTTAAACCTGTAGAGGCAAACCTGCATTCATATTTTTTTCACTTTTATTTTTCATTTACAACTAACTGCAGTTCAGTTGTGTATTTGAAGGTAGTAACCTTTAGCACATTGCACAGTCAGAATAGGATCATTCGTGGTGAAATTCTCAACGCACATCTTTTCCCACCATGACAACATTTAAAATATTACAGTCCAACTCTACGTTGAGTTAAAATAATTTCTGTTGTGAAGAATGTAGAAATATTGTATGTTTTCACTGTTGGTCAGACCCTTTCTAATAGTGGAACTGGTAGAAAATGCCACTTTGAAGAATGTTTATTGATTGATCTAATAAAGCTAGACTGAGAAATCTGAAAAAAAAAAAAAAAATAGGCTGCTGTTGCAGCGACCAGAAAAATTTACGTTTGTTTCCCAGGCAGAAACTGCCCTAAAACATTGCGTCTTGAACCCTAGTTGGTGGCGGATAAGTCACGCAAGTCATGCGGCATTCAAAGATAAAATACTGCAGCTTGTGGACTATTTTTAGCTCAAGGCAGCTCATCTCATCAGTCCTTTTTTAGTCTAATGTATCGCCCAGTGTCAGTCCGTTCGGGATCCATCGCTCATTCATCTTTATAAAGGTGAGGCAATCTAGACTTTTTTGACCTAGGCGACTTCTCTTCTCGGTGACAGAACCTCCTGCTGCACTGAAGGTCCTTTCTGAAAGGACACTTGAAGCGGGGCAGGCCAGAAGTTCAATTGCAAATTGGGATAGCTGAGGCCACAGGTCTAGCCTGCATACCCAGTAGTCAAGGGGTTCATCGCTCCTCAGAGTGTTGATATCTGCAGTTAAGGCGAGGTAGTCTGCTACCTGTCGGTCAAGTCGTTCTCTGAGGGTGGATCCCAAAGGGCTGATGCGATGCGTAGGACTGAAAAAGGTCCGCATGTCCTCCATCAACAACACGTCTTTTAAACGTCCTGTCCTTGCCGGCGTGGTCGTGGGAGGTGGATTACTTTCACCTCTTCCCCTGTTATATTGCCCTTGTGCTGTGACATCACCCATATATGCTGTGTAAAGCATACTTGTTAATTTGTTTTGGACCTGCTGTATCCTTTCTGACTTGCGGTAATTTGGTAACAAATCAGGCACTTTCTGCTTATACCGGGGGTCCAGTAGCGTGCACATCCAGTACAGGTCGTTCCCCTTCAGCCTTTTTATAAGAGGGTCCTGCGACAGGCACGACAGCATGAAAGACCCCATTTGCACAAGGTTGGATGCCGAGCTAGTCATGTCCCGTTCCTCGTCCTCAGTGATCTCGCTGAAGATATGTTCTTCCCCCCAGCCACGTACAACACCACGGGTACCAGATAGGTGACAACGAGCACCCTGGGATGCCTGTTGTAGTTGGTCTTCCTCCTCCCCCTCAAAGCCACATTCCTCCTCTGACTCCTCTTCCTCACAATCCTCTTCCAGCGTTGCCGCAGGTCCAGAAAGCGATGCTGATAAGGCTGTTTCTGGTGGTGATGGTGACCACAACTCTTCCTCTTCCTCGTCACGCTCATCTACGGCCTGATCCAGCACTCCTCGCAGGGCACGCTCCAGGAATAAAACAAATGGTATGATGTCGCTGATGGTGCCTTCGGTGCGACTGACAAGGTTTGTCACCTCCTCAAAAGGACGCATGAGCCTACAGGCATTGCGCATGAGCATCCAGTAACGTGGCAAAAAAATCCCCAGCTCCGCAGAGGCTTTCCTAGCACCCCGGTCATACAAATACTCGTTAATGGGTTTTTCTTGTTGGAGCAGGCGGTCGAACATTAGGAGTGTTGAATTCCAACGTGTGGGGCTGTCACAAATCAAGCGCCTCACTGGCATGTTGTTTCGCCGCTGGATATCTGAAAAGTGCGCCATGGCCGTGTAGGAACGCCTGAAATGGCCACACACCTTTCTGGCCTGCTTCAGGACGTCCTGTAAGCCTGGATACTTATGGACAAAGCGTTGTACGATCAGATTACACACATGTGCCATGCACGGCACATGTGTCAACTTGCCCAAATTCAATGCCGCCAACAAATTTCTTCTGTTGTCACAAACCACTTTGCCAATCTCTAGTTGGTGCGGAGTCAGCCATTGATCCACCTGTGCGTTCAGGGCGGACAGGAGTGCTGGCCCGGTGTGACTCTCTGTTTTGAGGCAAGTCAACCCCAAGACGGCATGACACTGCCGTATCCGGGATGTGGAATAGTATCTGGGGAGCTGGGGGGGTGCCGTTGATGTGGAGCAAGACGCAGCAGCAGAAGAGGACTCAGCTGAGGAGGTTATGGAAGAGGATGGAGTAGGAGGATTAGAGGAGGTGGCAGCAGGCCTGCCTGCAAGTCGTGGCGGTGTCACCAACTCCTCTGCAGAGCCACGCATTCCATGCTTGGCAGGCGTCAGCAGGTTTGCCCAATGCGCAGTGTAGGTGATATACCTGCCCTGACCATGCTTTGCAGACCAGGTATCAGTGGTCAGATGGACCCTTGCCCCAACACTGTGTGCCAGAGATGACATTACTTCCTTTTGCACAATTGAGTACAGGTTAGGGATTGCCTTTTGGGCAAAGAAATTTCGGCCGGGTACCTTCCACTGCGGTATCACAATCGCTAAAAACTTTTTGAACGCCTCAGACTCCACCAGCTTGTATGGTAAAAGCTGGCGGGCCAAGAGTTCAGACAAGCCAGCTGTCAGACGCCGGGCAAGGGGGTGACTTTGTGGCATTGGCTTCTTACGCTCAAACATGCCCTTGACAGACACCTGACTGTGGGGAGATGAGCAGGAACAGCAAGAGGCGAGAGACGGAGTGGTGGAGAATTGAGAGGGGGCAAGGAGGACAGCAATGGTTGATGTGGATGAAGATGCTGGACCAGGAGGAGGATGGTGGCTTTGAGTTTGTCTGCTGCTTGTACTCATGTGTTGATCCCATTGGCGTTTGTGATGTGACATCATGTGCCTTCGCAAAGCAGTTGTACCTAGGTGGGTGTTGGACTTCCCACGACTCAGTTTCTTTTGGCACAGGTTGCAAATGGCATCGCTGTTGTCAGAGGCAGACACACAAAAAAAATGCCACACTGCTGAGCTCGGCTGTGACGGCATTCTGGTGGTGGCAACAGCATGCGTTGATTGGCGTGCTGTCTGGCAGACCCCGGGTGCTGATGCATGCTGTCTGACTGTGCCACTAGCTCGTTGCGATAACCTCCCTCTACTTCCAACTCGTCTCCTCCTCCTCTCTGTCTCCCCATCTGAACTTTCCCCCTGTTCTTCTTCTTTTCTAGCAGGCACCCACGTGACATTCACGGACGCATCGTCATCATCATCACCCGCCTCACTTGTATATGACAACTGAACAAAGGAAGCAGCAGCGGGTACATCATCATCATCATCATCACATCGTACGTACATGTGTGTAATGCTGCCTGACTGAGACATATCCCTGTTATCTACATTCTCTGGCAATAATGTTTGCGCATCACTCATTTCTTCAAACTGATGTGTAAATAACTCTTCTGACTGATTAATTGAATTGGCTGTGGTACTAGTGTTGGTGGTGGCGGCAGGCGGGTGAGTGGTAACTTGAGAGGTGCCCGGAGCTAAGCTGGAGGAGGATGGTGCGTCAATGTTCCAAGCGGAAGCTGTAGAAGATTGGGTGTCCTGTGTTAGCCAGTCAACTACGTCCTCGGAACTTTTCAAGTTCAGGGTAACTGGCCTCTAAACACTGGGCATTATTGTAGGGCCAAAGGGAATCACAGCACCACGACCACGACGGCCTCTGCGGGGTGTCCTGCCTCTGCCTTTCATTTTTTTTTTAATGTGGACTGTTGGTACCCCAACTAGACTGGATTGGTTGAACTTGGCACAGTGTATTTTAAAATTATGAGAAAACATGTTCTGTAAACTAAATAAAAATCATTTTAGGAGGTTGAGAGAAAAAGAAACCGGATGGGGGGATACCGAGCAGAGCACACCATCTACAGCCCACAGTGGACAAAGCCAGGTGGTACTCTGCCCGGATACGGGAGCGCACCAGCATCCGGAACATGGCCTCAGGTGACAAGGGAACCCCCCCTATCAAACACTGCTTCCTGGACTTATATATAGCCAATTTGGCTAATGCCAGGAGCAGGTTGACGAGGAGGTCCCTGGCCTTATTGCCCCGGGACACTGGGCGCCCAAAAATAAAAATGTGAGGGGAGAAATGCAGCAAGAACTGCAGGAGGAGGCCCCTCAAGAGTGACAAGAGGGGCTGCAGTCTGGCGCAACTAAAATAAATATGATACACGGACTCTCCCTTGCCTGTATGGAGCACGAGAGAATATAAGCTCTTCCTCGGCATGCCGTGAAAGCATGCCGAGGGTATGTCCCTCAACTTTGAGAGGTTGGGGACAGGAGGAGCCTGAGGGGAAACACGGGGCTTGTGTCCAATGCAAACAGCCGGAGCAGGTGTGTTGAAAGGTGCATGTGGCACTCCGGCCTGCAAAGCCCCGCGAAGGAAGGTGCGCGAGTCGGGGGAGATGGCATCCCTAATATCCTGGAGCAAACGCCCTGAGACTTTGGGCGTCACATATCCCAAACAGAGCGCAAGCTCCTGGGGTGACACCCAATCAGAACGCCCGTATTCCAGGAGATCTTTGACTCGGGTCATCCGTGCATGACTAAGGCGGCGGATGATACTGGGGGACTGTAACATTGGAGCCCCCACTGCTGGATTAAATAGCAGGGACTCCATAAATATTTCATGCTCCAGGCCTTGAGGGTTTCCTGGTAGTATGCCGGCAACACCGAGAGGTCTCTCCCAAACCCCTCGGGCCTGATCAGAAATAATTGCCGGTCATACCCCAGGTTGCGCAACTGGCGATAAAAGCTGGATGCCAGTGCGCACCACTGCGGAGAGGGATCTGCATATAGGTATCTCTGCAGGTACTGAAGGCGGAAGGTGGACAACTGGGAGCACACACAAACTACTCCCTGTCCACCCTCCACCAAAGGCACACTTGCCACCCCTGCAGAGACCCAATGCCTTCCCATCCAGAGGAAATCTAACAAATTCCTCTGGATATTGGTGACAAACTCGGGGGTCGGACTCAGACAAATCAGCCGGTGCCAGATCTGAGAAGCCACCAGATGATTCACCACTAGAGTCCGCCCCCTAAGGGAAAGCATTTTTGCTAGACCTCTAACTGCCCTCTAACTTCCTCCAGTTGTCTGGGACGGAAGCGACCGCAGCGCACAGGTAGACCCCCAGATATTTAATGACATCTGCCTCCCACGTGATGTCACGAAACGTGGGAGGCAAAGAGTCTACCTGTAAATTACCCTCTAAAAGGCCTGTGCATTTGGACCAGTTGATCTGAGCGGAGGAGGCAGCTGAATATACCTCCTGGCACTGTTTTGCCAGCTCAAGATCAACTGGATCCTGGGCCACGAGGAGCACATCGTCAGCATAAGCTGAAAGGACAATCTGCATGTCTGGATCTTTTAGCACCCGCCCTGTGAGCCTTTTCCTCAGTAGGCAGAGGAAAGGCTCGATGGCCAGTGCATATAACTGTCTAGACAAGGGACATCCTTGACGCACCCCTCGTCCAAATACCAAAGGTGCTGTTAGGGACCAATTGATTTTAAGTAAACACTCTGCAGAGGCATACAGCGTTCTTATAAAGCCCACAAACCATGGTCCACCCTGTCAAACGCCTTCTCTTGATCTAAAGAGAGAAAGGCGAGTGACAGACCAGTCCTGCGAGAATAATGCAATAGATCCCGGACCAGAAAGATACTATCAAAGATAGTCCGGCCCGGGATCGCATAGGACTGGTCAGGGTGAACCAATTCTGCCAGCACAGACCCAAGTCTAAGCGAGATGGCTTTAGCTACAACCTTGTAGTCTGTGCTGAGCAGAGAGACCGGTCGCCAGTTCTTAATAAGCCTGAGATCCACCTTTTTGGGCAGCAGGGCAAGTACTGCCCTGCGACAAGATAGGGGCATCTCCCCGGTCTCCAGGGCTTCCCCAAGGACCAGATGGAAATCAGGTCCCAGAGTCTCCCAGAAAAATTGGAAAAACTCTACAGTCAGTCTGTCCAGTCCTGGAGACTTCTCACAGGACATGGCACGGAGGGCTTCAGAGAGCTCTTGAAAAGATAGTGGTATATCAAGCCGCTCTCTTACACCCTCACTGACTGTGGGGAGCCCCTCCCATAGCACCCTGCAGGCGTCTGGAGAAATGGGATCCGGAGAGTAAAGATCTTTATAAAAGTTCCGGGCTCTATCCCGGATACTCTCCGGATCTGTAAGGGGGGCACCGTCTTCATCTAGAAGACAGGTGATGTGCCTACTGTTACCCCCCTTTTTCTCCAGTGAGTAGAAGAGGCGCGAGCCGCGGTCTAGATCTTTGAGAAAACCTAAGCGGCTGCGCACGTATGCCCCCTTGGCCTGGTGTTGTTCCAGGTCACAGAGGACACCCTTCCTCTCTACATACTCGCTCTGCAGGGATTGGTCCCTACAAGTGAACAGCCTCTGCTCCAGATGGAGTACCTCCCCCCGGAGTGACTCCAACTCAGCTTCGCGCTGCCCACTCGCACCCTTGGTATATTCCTGACACAGAAGTCGCAAATGAACCTTGCCCACGTCCCACCACAGTTTTAACGTGTCAAAGTCCCCCTTGCAACCCCTCCAGTCCGTCCAAAACTCCCGGATCAATGTCACGAGCCCCTGGTCCTTCAACAAAGCATTGTTGAAGTGCCAATAGGCGGCTCGTGTCGCTGTTGGCGTTAGCGCCACTGTCACAGACACACAGTTGTGGTCTGTGAAACGGAGCCAGCCTAATGGCACAAGAACCGACTCGTGACATATAGTGACTAGATATATATAGTCTGTCATTCCGGGAGTGGGACACCAGACCGGCTCTCACCCTGACGTAGTTGAAACCGTCTGATGCCCCTGGGTTCTGCTCTCGCCAGATGTCCTCCAGGGAGAAGCGGGCGATGATCTCCCGCAGGGCTGACGCAGAAGGCGGGTACGGCTCTGGACTATTCCGGTCCAGAGCGTCGAGGGTGCAATTGAAATCACCCCCGAGTACCAAACACTCATCTGCGTCAACCGTCTCCAAAAACTGGGACAGTCTGGCGAGGAACCTCACTCTCTCGGGCCCTCCAGCAGGGGCATATATATTAACTAGGTTAATGATGCTACCCTGCTCTCGGACCCGGAGGTGGATTAGACGGCCTGGGATAACAGCTTTCACAAGCAGCAGCTCTGGCTGAAAAGACTCTGAGAACAGGGTCACCACTCCACATGACGCCGATGTGAAGTGGCTGAAGAAGACCCTGCCTCTCCACTCCAGTTGCCACGAGGCCTCAGCCTCTGGAGTGGTGTGAGTTTCCTGCAGGAAGCTCACAGAGTACCCTCCCTGATATAAATAGGAGAGTACCTGGAACCTGCGGAAACTATCTTGACAGCCATTGGTATTTAGCGTGCTGATGTGCAAAGCCATTACTGCGTGTCAGGAATTGTGCGTTCCTCAGACCCTTGAGACTGCTGATAGGACACGCACATTTTATAGAATTTCCGGACGCGGAGATGCTCCGCAGTCCCAGAATTCTTGGCCCTAGTGCTGACCACTAGATATTGCTGGAGAGAGTGGAGAATAAACGACATATTCTTCCACCTCTCCAAGGCCAGCCGCACCTTCCTTTTCTTTTGTCCATGAAGGGTGCTCTCAAGGAATAGATCTATTTCCTTCACAGGGATAACCCACCCAGAATCTGATGTTCCTTCTAGTGGGTCACCCCTGGGCTCCTCTTGGCTGAGGGCTTTTACTCCATCCTCCCCGGCTGGAGTCAGTTTCCTCAGCTTTATTCTCAGGGACCCCCTCTTAGACGATACAGAAGGAGTCCCTTTAGCACCCTTCAAGGTAAATAATGGACCCTTGGATTGCTGCTGCACCCCTGTAGCTTCAGGAGTGCATTCAGGGGTAGCTGGCTGGACAGCAGTGGCTGGCATGGCTTCCTTAATGGAAGCCTTGGAGGCTTTATATGCCTCCTCTGCCAGTTCCACCGCTTCTTGCTCAGCTTGGATGGCACCGATATTAGGGTCAGTGGACGGCTGAGGAGGGTAGACAGGCTCTCCCATGATGTTAACAGGAAAACCTGTTTTATCACCCTCCCCCATTTCCACTTCCCCTTGTGCCACATCCCCCCTGACAGACAAATCCATGGGGTCCTGAATGGGGGTCATGCCTATATTCCCCCCCTCCAGCAGTGACTCGGCCTGGGGCTCTAACAAAGCCCGAGGTACGTCACTAGAGAGTGACACTGGAGGAGGAGACTGACTGGTGCCCTTGAAGCTCAGCACCTCAGGGACACGGACTACCCATTCAGCAGGGGCTTTGTTGGGACCCCCCTCAAAGGCCAGAGGCAGAACCTGATCTTTCTTGTCTACCCCTGCCTCACTTGGGAGACCCTCTTGCCCCTGCTTTTCCTCCAGACCCTTTTCCACATTAACCCCTATAGGGTCTGGAGAGAGAGATGTGTGGTCTGGCAACGGCTGGCTGAGCTTAATAACCGGGCCAGACAATGTCACCGGATGAGGAGGAGATGTTTTGTTCCTCTTCTTGCTTTTAGAGGGAGGTGCTCCACTATAGAGCACTTCCCACTTATCAGCAACCTCCCTGTTGGTTTTATGCTTCCTCTTCCTGGGGACGTCACTCCTGGAAGAGGAGCTGCCACTAGCTGCCACCCCTGCAGAGGGCTTATTATCCCTCTGCTTACACTGTGCCCCCACACTAACTGATGTAATTATGGTGGGGGCAGATTGGGACTTGGGAGATGCAGCTGTGACACTGGGAGGACCGGTGACATTCTTCCCCTTTTTCCCGTGTCTGCAGTCTTGCTGGAAACCACAGACACAGATGGCTTTTTTGGGGAAGAAGGGGATTTGGAGGCCGTGGTGGTGGCTTGAGGAATGGCCTCCTTGCCTGAGCTCTGTGGGGGGGCTATGACCCTTGAGGTCCCCGCTGTTATGGGCTCAGCGGGGATGGGTGCTGTACTGACGGAGGTGCCATTTGCTGTGGCTGGGGCATGATGCTTTTCATTAGGACAATTCCTACGTGTATGCCCCAACCCCTTGCAATGATAGCACTGCACCTCCGTAGTGCTGTAAAAAATCCTGTAGAGCACCCCCTCAAATGGAACCCCAAAAGACCCCTCAATGTTTTCTGCGCCCTGAGGCAGGCACATTTGTACCTGCCTCTTGAAAGAGAGCACATGACGAAGTGCTCTCTCTCTGCACCCCAGGGGAATTTTAATAAATGGTGTTTTTACTTCCCCTAGGGTTAGCAGGTGGGGGCGCAGGAGGGAGTCTGGTAGGAAGGGGGGCACATTAGAGAGTGTTACTTTTGTGCCCAACCCTTCCAGGGGTTCTATTGGGACATATAATCCCCCCACTGTGATGCCTCTCTGTACAAGAATGTGAGCAGCAGCCAGCGTACGGGTAAAGAAAACTGCTTTCCCGTACATTTTGCTGGCTGCTACTATAACAGAGGGGCTGATGACGTTAGCTGCAGCACGCAGATAGATATCAATGCTGTAGACCCCAGACATCTGACATTTAACCCCATGCTTCCTAGTGATCTGCCCCTCAGCCCCAGCGGTGGTATTACTGGGGCCAGCAGAAACCACCTGTGACCAGGTATTAGCCACAGGGGTAGGTCTGCTGGCAGAGCCACCAGGAGCTGGGGCTGCCTTATCTGCCTGGGGCCTATGCTGTGCAGTGCTGCAGCTAGGATTTTCAGGGGCCATTATTCCCCCTTTTGACCCCTGAGGCTTCTTAGTGGTCTTATCCCTCATGTTTAGACCCTTTTTTTTTTAGTTTATTTGTTTTATTTATTTTTATTTTTTGTTTTATGATTTTTTACTGTTTTCTTTTTTTTAAAAAATATAAAAGTGTGAAAAGGAAACAAAAAGACAAAACTAATGGAGACAAAACTAAGGGAGAGAGAGAGGTGATGCTTGGCAGTGGAAGGGTTAATGGCCTGTTGCAAGGTGTCTAATTGCAACAACACAGAGAACACAGAGGCTTTTTAACCCCTCTGTGTCTCTGTGTCAGATGTTAAAAAAAAAAAAAAAGCCTTTTCAACAAAAAATTCTAATTGTTTTCCCCCCCACTGCCTACAAAGATGTTACTTGTCTTCTCTCCCCAAAACATAAAACCCAACACCAAACAAACAAAACTTCAACAAAACCTAATAAACTTTTTAAAAGAAAAAAAGTCAAAGTAACAAAGTTCCAGGAGTGAAGGTGTAGTGCTAAGGGAGGGGTGTGGCAAAGTATCCAGGAGACAGCTCACTCTCCTGGGATAGAGATTTGAGCCTGACTCCCAGAAAACTAAAACTTAAATTAAACTAAGAAAAACACCACAAAAACTCCCAAAAAAAGAACAACACCGTGCACAAAGTGCTTATAAACAGAAAGGTGTTAAAATAAAACTTGTATTTGAGGGACTAAGACACTAAAAAGCCTTTTGTTTGGAGCTCAAGCATGCACACAACATGCTCTCTTGCACAGTACTTGTAAGCCTGACACACACTATGGGTAGCGGTCAAGCAAATGAACTTTGATTGACGGTCAGGCAAATGCACTTAGATTTAAGAAAATAAAAGTTAGGGTTTTTTAAATGTGGACTGTTGGTACCCCAACTAGATTGGATAGGATGAACTTGGCACAGTGTATTTTAAAATGATGAGAAAAACATGTTCTGTAAACTAAATAAAAATCATTTTAGGAGGTTAAGAGAAAAAGAAACCGAATGGGGGGATACCGAGCAGAGCACACCATCTACAGCCCACTGGGAGACAAACTCATCCATTCCCCTAGTGGACAAAGCCAGGTGGTACTCTGCCCGGATACGGGAGCGCACCAGCACCCGGAACATGGCCTCAGGTGACAAGGGAACCCCCCCTATTAAACACTGCTTCCTGGACTTATATATAGCCAATTTGGCTAATGCCAGGAGCAGGTTGACGAGGAGGTCCCTGGCCTTATTGCCCCTGGACACTGGGTGCCCAAAAATAAAAATGTGAGGGGAGAAATGCAGCCAGAACTGCAGGAGGAGGCCCCTCAAGAGTGACAAGAGGGGCTGCAGTCTGGCGCAACTAAAATAAATATGATACACGGACTCTCCCTTGCCACAGAATGGACAAGTGGAGGGAGAGTCCGTGAATTTAGCTAAGTACTCTCCCGTGCTCAGTGCACCATGGAGCACTCTCCAACTCAAGTCCCCGGTGGGTCTTGGAACTAAATCAGAATAAAGTTCCCTCCACCGGGGCCTCTTGCCCTCGTCAGCTGGTAGGACCCGCCTCCAGATGGTATCGGGACGGGTCACGAGGGCAAGGAAGTGCACTGTATGGAGCACGAGAGAATATAAGCTCTTCCTCGGCATGCCGCGAAAGCATGCCGAGGGTATGTCCCTCAACTTCGAGAGGTTGGGGACAGGAGGAGCCTGAGGGGAAACACGGGGCTTGTGTCCAATGCAAACAGCCGGAGCAGGGGTGTTGAAAGGTGCATGTGGCACTCCGGCCTGCAAAGCCCCGCGAAGGAAGGTGCGCGAGTCGGGGGAGATGGCATCCCTAATCTCCTGGAGCAAGCGCCCTGAGACTTTGGGCGTCACATATCCCAAACGGAGCGCAAGCTCCTGGGGTGACACCCAATCAGAACGCCCGTATTCCAAGAGATCCCCGACTCGGGTCATCCGTGCATGACTAAGGCGGCGGATGATACTGGGGGACTGTAACATTGGAGCCCCCACTGCTGGATTAAATAGCAGGGGCTCCGTGAATATTTCATCCCCCAAAGGCACGCCCTGCCTGGTCATCTAGAAGACAGGTGATGTGCCTACTGTTACCCCCCTTTTTCTCCAGTGAGTAGAAGAGGCGCGAGCCGCGGTCTAGATCTTTGAGAAAACCTAAGCGGCTGCGCACGTATGCCCCCTTGGCCTGGTGTCGTTCCAGGTCACAAAGGACACCCTTCCTCTCTACATACTCGCTCTGCAGGGATTGGTCCCTACAAGTGAACAGCCTCTGCTCCAGATGGAGTACCTCCCCCCGGAGTGACTCTAACTCAGCTTCGCGCTGCCCACTCGCACCCTTGGTATATTCCTGACACAGAAGTCGCAAATGAACCTTGCCCACGTCCCACCACAGTTTTAACATGGCAAAGTCCCCCTTGCAACCCCTCCAGTCCGTCCAAAACTCCCGGATCAATGTCACAAGCCCCTGGTCCTTCAACAAAGCATTGTTGAAGTGCCAATAGGCGGCTCGTGGCGCTGTTGGCGTTAGCGCCACCGTCACAGACACACAGTTGTGGTCTGTGAACGGAGCCAGCCATATGGCACAAGAACCGACTCGTGACATATAGTGACTAGATATATATAGTCTGTCGATCCGGGAGTGGGACACCAGACCGGCTCTCACCCTGACGTAGGTGAAACCGTCTGATGCCCCTGGGTTCTGCTCTCGCCAGAGGTCCTCCAGGGAGAAGTGGGCGATGATCTCCAGCAGCGCTGACGCAGAAGGCGGGTACGGCTCTGGACTATTCCGGTCCAGAGCGTCGAGGGTGCAATTGAAATCACCCCCGAGTACCAAACACTCATCTGCGTCAACCGTCTCCAAAAACTGGGACAGTCTGGCGAGGAACCTCGCTCTCTCGGGCCCTCCAGCAGGGGCATATATATTAACTAGGTTAATAATGCTACCCTGCTCTCGGACCCGGAGGTGGATTAGACGGCCTGGGATAACAGCTTTCACAAGCAGCAGCTCTGGCTGAAAAGACTCTGAGAACAGGGTCACCACTCCACATGACGCCGATGTGAAGTGGCTGAAGAAGACCCTGCCTCTCCATTCCAGTTGCCACGAGGCCTCAGCCTCTGGAGTGGTGTGAGTTTCCTGCAGGAAGCTCACAGAGTACCCTCCCTGATATAAATAGGAGAGTACCTGGAACCTGCGGAAACTGTCTTGACAGCCATTGGTATTTAGCGTGCTGATGTGCAAAGCCATTACTGCGTGTCAGGAATTGTGCGTTCCTCAGACCCTTGAGACTGCTGATAGGACACGCACATTTTATAGAATTTCCGGACGCAGAGATGCTCCGCAGTCCCAGAATTCTTGGCCCTAGTGCTAACCACTATATATTGCTGGAGAGAGTGGAGAATAAACGACATATTCTTCCACCTCTCCAAGGCCAGCCGCACCTTCCTTTTCTTTTGTCCATGAAGGGTGCTCTCAAGGAATAGATCTATTTCCTTGACAGGGATAACCCACCCAGAATCTGATGTTCCTTCTAGTGGGTCACCCCTGGGCTCCTCTTGGCTGAGGGCTTTTACTCCATCCTCCCCGGCTGGAGTCAGTTTCCTCAGCTTTATTCTCAGGGACCCCCTCTTAGATGATACAGAAGGAGTCCCTTTAGCACCCTTCAAGGTAAATAATGGACCCTTGGATTGCTGCTGCACCCCTGTAGCTTCAGGAGTGCATTCAGGGGTAGCTGGCTGGACAGCAGTGGCTGGCATGGCTTCCTTAATGGAAGCCTTGGAGGCTTTATATGCCTCCTCTGCCAGTTCCACCGCTGCTTGCTCAGCTTGGATGGCACCGATGTTAGGGTCAGTGGACGGCTGAGGAGGGTAGACAGGCTCTCCCATGATGTTAACAGGAAAACCTGTTTTATCACCCTCCCCCATTTCCACTTCCCCTTGTGCCACATCCCCCCTGACAGACAAATCCATGGGGTCCTGAATGGGGGTCATGCCTATATTCCACCCCTCCAGTAGTGACTCGGCCTGGGGCTCTAACAAAGCCCGAGGTACGTCACTAGAGAGTGACACTGGAGGAGGAGACTGACTGGTGCCCTTGAAGCTCAGCACCTCAGGGACACTGACTACCCATTCAGCAGGGGCTTTGTTGGGACCCCCCTCAAAGGCCAGAGGCAGAACCTGATCTTTCTTGTCTACCCCTGCCTCACTTGGGAGACCCTCTTGCCCCTGCTTTTCCTCCAGACCCTTTTCCACATTAACCCCTATAGGGCCTGGAGAGAGAGATGTGTGGTCTGGCAACGGCTGGCTGAGCTTAATAACCGGGCCAGACAATGTCACCGGATGAGGAGGAGATGTTTTGTTCCTCTTCTTGCTTTTAGAGGGAGGTGCTCCACTATAGAGCACTTCCCACTTATCAGCAACCTCCCTGTTGGTTTTATGCTTCCTCTTCCTGGGGACGTCACTCCTGGAAGAGGAGCTGCCACTAGCTGCCTCCCCTGCAGAGGGCTTATTATCCCTCTGCTTACACTGTGCCCCCACACTAACTGATGTAATTATGATGGGGGCAGATTGGGACTTGGGAGATGCAGCTGTGACACTGGGAGGACCGGTGACATTCTTCCCCTTTTTCCCCGTGTCTGCAGTCTTGCTGGAGACCACAGACACAGATGGCTTTTTTGGGGAAGAAGGGGGTTTGGAGGCCGTGGTGGTGGCTTGAGGAACGGCCTCCTTGCCTGAGCTCTGTGGGGGGGCTATGACCCTTGAGGTCCCCGCTGTTATGGGCTCAGCGGGGATGGGTGCCGTACTGACGGAGGTGCCATTTGCTGGGGCTGGGGCATGATGCTTTACATTAGGACAATTCCTACGTGTATGCCCCAACCCCTTGCAATGATAGCACTGCACCTCCGTAGTGCTGTAAAAAATCCTGTACAGCACCCCCTCAAATGGAACCCCAAAAGACCCCTCTATGTTTTCTGCGCCCTGAGGCAGGCACATTTGTACCTGCCTCTTGAAAGAGAGCACATGACGAAGTGCTCTCTCTCTGCACCCCAGGGGAATTTTAATAAATGGTGTTTTTACTTCCCCTAGGGGTTAGCAGGTGGGGGCGCAGGAGGGAGTCTGGTAGGAAGGGGGGCACATTAGAGAGTGTTACTTTTGTGCCCAACCCTTCCAGGGGTTCTATTGGGACATATAATCCCCCCACTGTGATGCCTCTCTGTACAAGAATGTGAGCAGCAGCCAGCGTACGGGTAAAGAAAACTGCTTTCCCGTACATTTTGCTGGCTGCTACTATAACAGAGGGGCTGATGACGTTAGCTGCAGCACGCAGATAGATATCAATGCTGTAGACCCCAGACATCTGACATTTAACCCCATGCTTCCTAGTGATCTGCCCCTCAGCCCCAGCGGTGGTATTACTGGGGCCAGCAGAAACCACCTGTGACCAGGTATTAGCCACAGGGGTAGGTCTGCTGGCAGAACCACCAGGAGCTGGGCTGCCTTATCTGCCTGGGGCCTATGCTGTGCAGTGCTGCAGCTAGGATTTTCAGGGGCCATTATTCCCCCTTTTGACCCCTGAGGCTTCTTAGTGGTCTTATCCCTCATGTTTAGACCCTTTTTTTTTTAGTTTATTTGTTTTATTTATTTTTATTTTGTGTTTTATGATTTTTTACTGTTTGCTTTTTTTTTTTTAATATAAAAGTGGGAAAAAGAAACAAAAAGACAAAACTAAGGGAGACAAAACTAAGGGAGAGAGAGAGGTGATGCTTGGCAGTGGAAGGGTTAATGGCCTGTTGCAAGGTGTCTAATTGCAACAACACAGAGAACACAGAGGCTTTTTAACCCCTCTGTGTCTCTGTGTCAGATGTTAAAAAAAAAAACCTTTTCAACAAAAATTCTAATTGTTTCCCCCCCACTGCCTACAAAGATGTTACTTGTCTTCTCTCCCCCAAAACATAAAACCCAACACCAAACAAACAAAACTTCAACAAAACCTAATAAACTTTTTAAAAGAAAAAAAGTCAAAGTAACAAAGCTCCAGGAGTGAAGGTGTAGTGCTAAGGGAGGGGTGTGGCAAAGTATCCAGGAGACAGCTCACTCTCCTGGGATAGAGGGCTGAGCCTGGCTCCCAGAAAACTAAAACTTAAATTAAACTAAGAAAAATACCACAAAAACTCCCAAAAATTAACAACACCGTGCACAAAGTGCTTATAAACAGAAAGGTGTTAAAATAAAACTTGTATTTGAGGGACTAAGACCCTAAAAAGCCTTTTGTTTGGAGCTCAAGCATGCACACAACATGCTCTCTGAGAACTGGGCACAGTGTATTTTAAAATTATGAGAAAACATTTTCTGTAAACTAAATAAAAATCATATTAGGAGGTTGAAAGAAAAAGAAACCGGATGGGGGGATACCGAGCAGAGCACACCATCTACAGCCCACTGGGAGACAAACTCATCCATTCCCCCAGTAGACAAAGCCAGGTGGTACTCTGCCCGGATACGGGAGCGCACCAGCACCCGGAACATGGCCTCAGGTGACAAGGGAACCCCCCCTATCAAACACTGCTTCCTGGACTTATATATAGCCAACTTGGCTAATGCCAGGAGCAGGTTGACGAGGAGGTCCCTGGCCTTATTGCCCCGGGACACTGGGCGCCCAAAAATAAAAATGTGAGGGGAGAAATGCAGCCAGAACTGCAGGAGGAGGCCCCTCAAGAGTGACAAGAGGGGCTGCAGTCTGGCGCAACTAAAATAGACATGATACACGGACTCTCCCTTGCCACAGAATGGACAAGTGGAGGGAGAGTCCGAGAATTTAGCTAAGTACTCTCCCGTGCTCAGTGCACCATGGAGCACTCTCCAACTCAAGTCCCCGGTGGGTCGTGGAACTAAATCAGAATAAAGTTCCCTCCACCAGGGCCTCTTGCCCTCGTCAGCTGGTAGGACCCGCCTCCAGATGGTATCGGGACGGGTCACGAGGGCAAGGAAGTGCACTGTATGGAGCACGAGAGAATATAAGCTCTTCCTCGGCATGCCGCGAAAGCATGCCGAGGGTATGTCCCTCAACCTCGAGAGGTTGGGGACAGGAGGAGCCTGAGGGGAAACACGGGGCTTGTGTCCAATGCAAACAGCCGGAGAAGGGGTGTTGAAAGGTGCATGTGGCACTCCGGCCTGCAAAGCCCCGCGAAGGAAGGTGCGCGAGTCGTGGGAGATGGCATCTCTAATCTCCTGGAGCAAGCGCCCTGAGACTTTGGGCGTCACATATCCCAAACGGAGCGCAAGCTCCTGGGGTGACACCCAATCAGAACGCCCGTATTCCAGGAGATCCCCGACTCGGGTCATCCGTGCATGACTAAGGCGGCGGATGATACTGGGGGACTGTAACATTGGAGCCCCCACTGCTGCATTAAATAGCAGGGGCTCTGTGAATATTTCATCCCCCAAAGGCACGCCCTGCCTGGTCACGGAGACCATGCTCCAGGCCTTGAGGGTTTCCTGGTAGTATGCCGGCAACACAGAGAGGTCTCTCCCAAACCCCTCGGGCCTGATCAGAAATAATTGCCGGTCATACCCCAGGTTGCGCAACTGGCGATAAAAGCTGGATGCCAGTGCGCACCACTGCGGAGAGGGATCTGCATATAGGTATCTCTGCAGGTACTGAAGGCGGAAGGTGGACAACTGGGAGCACACACAAACTACTCCCTGTCCACCCTCCACCAAAGGCAGACTTGCCACCCCTGCAGAGACCCAATGCCTTCCCATCCAGAGGAAATCTAACAAATTCCTCTGGATATTGGTGACAAACTCGGGGGTCGGACTCAGACAAATCAGCCGGTGCCAGATCTGAGAAGCCACCAGCTGATTCACCACTAGAGTCCGCCCCCTAAGGGAAAGCATTTTTGCTAGACCCCTCCATCGTCCCAGACGAGAGAGGACACTGCCCTCTAACTCCCTCCAGTTGTCTGGGACGGAAAGCGTCCGCAGCGGACAGGTAGACCCCCAGATATTTAATGACATCTGCCTCCCACGTGATGTCAATAAACGTGGGAGGCAAAGAGTCTACCTGTAAATTACCCTCTAAAAGGCCTGTGCATTTGGACCAGTTGATCTGAGCGGAGGAGGCAGCTGAATATACCTCCTGGCACTGTTTTGCCAGCTCAAGATCAACTGGATCCTGGGCCACGAGGAGCACATCGTCAGCATAAGCTGAAAGGACAATCCGCATGTCTGGATCTTTTAGCACCAGCCCTGTGAGCCTTTTCCTCAGTAGGCAGAGGAAAGGCTCAATGGCCAGTGCATATAACTGTCCAGACAAGGGACATCCTTGACGCACCCCTCGTCCAAATACCAAAGGTGCTGTTAGGGACCAATTGATTTTAAGTAAACACTCTGCAGAGGCGTACAGCGTTCTTATAAAGCCCACAAACTGTGGGCCAAAGCCGTACGCTTGCAGAGTGGCTATGAGGTAACCATGGTCCACCCTGTCAAACGCCTTCTCTTGATCTAAAGAGAGAAAGGCGAGTGACAGACCAGTCCTGCGAGAATAATGCAATAGATCCCGGACCAGAAAGATACTATCAAAGATAGTCCGGCCCGGGATCGCATAGGACTGGTCAGGGTAAACCAATTCTGCCAGCACAGACCCAAGTCTAAGCGAGATGGCTTTAGCTACAATCTTGTAGTCCGTGCTGAGCAGAGAGACCGGTCGCCAGTTCTTAATAAGCCGGAGATCCCCCTTTTTGGGCAGCAGGGCAAGTACTGCCCTGCGACAAGACAGGGGCATCTCCCCAGTCTCCAGGGCTTCCCCAAGGACCAGATGGAAATCAGGTCCCAGAGTCTCCCAGAAAAATTGGAAAAACTCTACAGTCAGTCCGTCCAGTCCTGGAGACTTCTCACAGGACATGGCACGGAGGGCTTCAGAGAGCTCTTGAAAAGACAGTGGTATATCAAGCCGCTCTCTTACACCCTCACTGACTGTGGGGAGCCCCTCCCATAGCACCCTGCAGGCGTCTGGAGAAATGGGATCCGGAGAGTAAAGATCTTTATAAAAGTTCCGGGCTCTATCCCGGATACTCTCCGGATCTGTAAGGGGGGCACCGTCTTCATCTAGAAGACAGGTGATGTGCCTACTGTTACCCCCCTTTTTCTCCAGTGAGTAGAAGAGGCGCGAGCCGCGGTCTAGATCTTTGAGAAAACCTAAGCGGCTGCGCACGTATGCCCCCTTGGCCTGGTGTCGTTCCAGGTCACAGAGGACACCCTTCCTCTCTACATACTCGCTCTGCAGGGATTGGTCCCTACAAGTGAACAGCCTCTGCTCCAGATGGAGTACCTCCCCCCGGAGTGACTCCAACTCAGCTTCGCGCTGCCCACTCGCACCCTTGGTATATTCCTGACACAGAAGTCGCAAATGAACCTTGCCCACGTCCCACCACAGTTTTAACGTGGCAAAGTCCCCCTTGCAACCCCTCCAGTCCGTCCAAAACTCCCGGATCAATGTCACGAGCCCCTGGTCCTTCAACAAAGCATTGTTGAAGTGCCAATAGGCGGCTCGTGGCGCTGTTGGCATTAGCGCCACTGTCACAGACACACAGTTGTGGTCTGTGAACGGAGCCAGCCTAATGGCACAAGAACCGACTCGTGACATATAGTGACTAGATATATATAGTCTGTCGATCCAGGAGTGGGACACCAGACCGGCTCTCACCCTGACGTAGGTGAAACCGTCTGATGCCCCTGGGTTCTGCTCTCGCCAGATGTCCTCCAGGGAGAAGCGGGCGATGATCTCCCGCAGGGCTGACGCAGAAGGCGGGTACGGCTCTGGACTATTCCGGTCCAGAGCGTCGAGGGTGCAGTTGAAATCACCCCCGAGTACCAAACACTCATCTGCGTCAACCGTCTCCAAAAACTGGGACAGTCTGGCGAGGAACCTCACTCTCTCGAGCCCTCCAGCAGGGGCATATATATTAACTAGGTTAATGATGCTACCCTGCTCTCGGACCCGGAGGTGGATTAGACGGCCTGGGATAACAGCTTTCACAAGCAGCAGCTCTGGCTGAAAAGACTCTGAGAACAGGGTCACCACTCCACATGACGCCGATGTGAAGTGGCTGAAGAAGACCCTGCCTCTCCACTCCAGTTGCCACGAGGCCTCAGCCTCTGGAGTGGTGTGAGTTTCCTGCAGGAAGCTCACAGAGTACCCTCCCTGATATAAATAGGAGAGTACCTGGAACCTGCGGAAACTGTCTTGACAGCCATTGGTATTTAGCGTGCTGATGTGCAAAGCCATTACTGCGTGTCAGGAATTGTGCGTTCCTCAGACCCTTGAGACTGCTGATAGGACACGCACATTTTATAGAATTTCCAGACGCGGAGATGCTCCGCAGTCCCAGAATTCTTGGCCCTAGTGCTGACCACTAGATATTGCTGGAGAGAGTGGAGAATAAACGACATATTCTTCCACCTCTCCAAGGCCAGCCGCACCTTCCTTTTCTTTTGTCCATGAAGGGTGCTCTCAAGGAATAGATCTATTTCCTTGACAGGGATAACCCACCCAGAATCTGATGTTCCTTCTAGTGGGTCACCCCTGGGCTCCTCTTGGCTGAGGGCTTTTACTCCATCCTCCCCGGCTGGAGTCAGTTTCCTCAGCTTTATTCTCAGGGACCCCCTCTTAGATGATACAGAAGGAGTCCCTTTAGCACCCTTCAAGGTAAATAATGGACCCTTGGATTGCTGCTGCACCCCTGTAGCTTCAGGAGTGCATTCAGGGGTAGCTGGCTGGACAGCAGTGGCTGGCATGGCTTCCTTAATGGAAGCCTTGGAGGCTTTATATGCCTCCTCTGCCAGTTCCACCACTTCTTGCTCAGCTTGGATGGCACCGATGTTAGGGTCAGTGGACGGCTGAGGAGGGTAGACAGGCTCTCCCATGATGTTAACAGGAAAACCTGTTTTATCACCCTCCCCCATTTCCACTTCCCCTTGTGCCACATCCCCCCTGACAGACAAATCCATGGGGTCCTGAATGGGGGTCATGCCTATATTCCCCCCCTCCAGTAGTGACTCGGCCTGGGGCTCTAACAAAGCCCGAGGTAGGTCACTAGAGAGTGACACTGGAGGAGGAGACTGACTGGTGCCCTTGAAGCTCAGCACCTCAGGGACACTGACTACCCATTCAGCAGGGGCTTTGTTGGGACCCCCCTCAAAGGCCAGAGGCAGAACCTGATCTTTCTTGTCTACCCCTGCCTCACTTGGGAGACCCTCTTGCCCCTGCTTTTCCTCCAGACCCTATTCCACATTAACCCCGATAGGGCCTGGAGAGAGAGATGTGTGGTCTGGCACCGGCTGGCTGAGCTTAATAACCGGGCCAGACAATGTCACCGGATGAGGAGGAGATGTTTTGTTCCTCTTCTTGCTTTTAGAGGGAGGTGCTCCACTATAGAGCACTTCCCACTTATCAGCAACCTCCCTGTTGGTTTTATGCTTCCTCTTCCTGGGGACGTCACTCCTGGAAGAGGAGCTGCCACTAGCTGCCTCCCCTGCAGAGGGCTTATTATCCCTCTGCTTACACTGTGCCCCCACACTAACTGATGTAATTATGATGGGGGCAGATTGGGACTTGGGAGATGCAGCTGTGACACTGGGAGGACCGGTGACATTCTTCCCCTTTTTCCCCGTGTCTGCAGTCTTGCTGGAGACCACAGACACAGATGGCTTTTTTGGGGAAGAAGGGGGTTTGGAGGCCGTGGTGGTGGCTTGAGGAACGGCCTCCTTGCCTGAGCTCTGTGGGGGGGCTATGACCCTTGAGGTCCCCGCTGTTATGGGCTCAGCGGGGATGGGTGCCGTACTGACGGAGGTGCCATTTGCTGGGGCTGGGGCATGATGCTTTACATTAGGACAATTCCTACGTGTATGCCCCAACCCTTTGCAATGATAGCACTGCACCTCCGTAGTGCTGTAAAAAATCCTGTACAGCACCCCCTCAAATGGAACCCCAAAAGACCCCTCTATGTTTTCTGCGCCCTGAGGCAGGCACATTTGTACCTGCCTCTTGAAAGAGAGCACATGACGAATGCTCTCTCTCTGCACCCCAGGGGAATTTTTATAAATGGTGTTTTTACTTCCCCTAGGGTTAGCAGGTGGGGGCGCAGGAGGGAGTCTGGTAGGAAGGGGGGCACATTAGAGAGTGTTACTTTTGTGCCCAACCCTTCCAGGGGGTCTATTGGGACATATAATCCCCCCACTGTGATGCCTCTCTGTATAAGAATGTGTGCAGCAGCCAGAGTACGGGTAAAAAAAACTGCTTTCCCGTACATTTTGCTGGCTGCTACTATAACTGAGGGGCTGATGACGTTAGCTGCAGCATGCAGATAGATATCAATGCTGTAGACCCCAGACATCTGACATTTAACCCCATGCTTCCTAGTGATCTGCCCCTCAGCCCCAGCGGTGGTATTACTGGGGCCAGCAGAAACCACCTGTGACCAGGTATTAGCCACAGGGGTAGGTCTGCTGGCAGAACCACCAGGAGCTGGGGCTGCCTTATCTGCCTGGGGCCTATGCTGTGCAGTGCTGCAGCTAGGATTTTCAGGGGCAATTATTCCCCCTTTTGACCCCTGAGGCTTCTTAGTGGTCTTATCCCTCATGTTTAGACCCTTTTTTTTAGTTTATTTGTTTTATTTATTTTTATTTTTTGTTTTATGATTTTTTACTGTTTTCTTTTTTTTTTAAATATAAAAGTGGGAAAAAGAAACAAAAAGACAAAACTAAGGGAAACAAAACTAAGGGAGAGAGAGAGGTGATGCTTGGCAGTGGAAGGGTTAATGGTCTGTTGCAAGGTGACTAATTGCAACAACACAGAGAACACAGAGGCTTTTTAACCCCTCTGTGTCTCTGTGTCAGATGTTAAAAAAAAAAGCCTTTTCAACAAAAAATCTAATTGTTTTCCCCCCCACTGCCTACAAAGATGTTACTTTTCTTCTCTCCCCCAAAACATAAAACCCAACACCAAACAAAACAAAACTTCAACATAACCTAATAAACTTTTTAAAAGAAAAAAAGTCAAAGTAACAAAGCTCCAGGAGTGAAGGTGTAGTGCTAAGGGAGGGTGTGGCAAAGTATCCAGGAGACAGCTCACTCTCCTGGGATAGAGACTTGAGCCTGACTCCCAGAAAACTAAAACTTAAATTAAACTAAGAAAAACACCACAAAAACTCCCAAAAAAGAACAACACCGTGCACAAAGTGCTTATAAACAGAAAAGTGTTAAAATAAAACTTGTATTTGAGGGACTAAGACCCTAAAAAGCCTTTTGTTTGGAGCTCAAGCATGCACACAACATGCTCTCTGAGAACTGGGCACAGTGTATTTTAAAATCATGAGAAATCATTTTCTGTAAACTAAATAAAAATCATATTAGGAGGTTGAAAGAAATAGAAACCGAATGGGGGGATACCGAGCAGAGCACACCATCTACAGCCCACTGGGAGACAAACTCATCCATTCCCCCAGTAGACAAAGCCAGGTGGTACTCTGCCCGGATACGGGAGCGCACCAGCACCCGGAACATGGCCTCAGGTGACAAGGGAACCCCCCCTATCAAACACTGCTTCCTGGACTTATATATAGCCAACTTGGCTAATGCCAGGAGCAGGTTGACGAGGAGGTCCCTGGCCTTATTGCCCCGGGACACTGGGCGCCCAAAAATAAAAATGTGAGGGGAGAAATGCAGCCAGAACTGCAGGAGGAGGCCCCTCAAGAGTGACAAGAGGGGCTGCAGTCTGGCGCAACTAAAATAGACATGATACACGGACTCTCCCTTGCCACAGAATGGACAAGTGGAGGGAGAGTCCGAGAATTTAGCTAAGTACTCTCCCGTGCTCAGTGCACCATGGAGCACTCTCCAACTCAAGTCCCCAGTGGGTCGTGGAACTAAATCAGAATAAAGTTCCCTTCACCAGGGCCTCTTGCCCTCGTCAGCTGGTAGGACCCGCCTCCAGATGGTATCGGGACGGGTCACGAGGGCAAGGAAGTGCACTGTATGGAGCACGAGAGAATATAAGCTCTTCCTCGGCATGCCGCGAAAGCATGCAGAGGGTATGTCCCTCAACCTCGAGAGGTTGGGGACAGGAGTAGCCTGAGGGGAAACACGGGGCTTGTGTCCAATGCAAACAGCCGGAGAAGGGGTGTTGAAAGGTGCATGTGGCACTCCGGCCTGCAAAGCCCCGCGAAGGAAGGTGCGCGAGTCGGGGGAGATGGCATCTCTAATCTCCTGGAGCAAGCGCCCTGAGACTTTGGGCGTCACATATCCCAAACGGAGCGCAAGCTCCTGGGGTGACACCCAATCAGAACGCCCGTATTCCAGGAGATCCCCGACTCGGGTCATCCGTGCATGACTAAGGCGGCGGATGATACTGGGGGACTGTAACATTGGAGCCCCCACTGCTGCATTAAATAGCAGGGGCTCTGTGAATATTTCATCCCCCAAAGGCACGCCCTGCCTGGTCACGGAGACCATGCTCCAGGCCTTGAGGGTTTCCTGGTAGTATGCCGGCAACACAGAGAGGTCTCTCCCAAACCCCTCGGGCCTGATCAGAAATAATTGCCGGTCATACCCCAGGTTGCGCAACTGGCGATAAAAGCTGGATGCCAGTGCGCACCACTGCGGAGCGGGATCTGCATATAGGTATCTCTGCAGGTACTGAAGGCGGAAGGTGGACAACTGGGAGCACACACAAACTACTCCCTGTCCACCCTCCACCAAAGGCAGACTTGCCACCCCTGCAGAGACCCAATGCCTTCCCATCCAGAGGAAATCTAACAAATTCCTCTGGATATTGGTGACAAACTCGGGGGTCGGACTCAGACAAATCAGCCGGTGCCAGATCTGAGAAGCCACCAGCTGATTCACCACTAGAGTCCGCCCCCTAAGGGAAAGCATTTTTGCTAGACCCCTCCATCGTCCCAGACGAGAGAGGACACTGCCCTCTAACTCCCTCCAGTTGTCTGGGACGGAAGCGTCCGCAGCGGACAGGTAGACCCCCAGATATTTAATGACATCTGCCTCCCACGTGATGTCACGAAACGTGGGAGGTAAAGAGTCCACCTGTAAATTACCCTCTAAAAGGCCTGTGCATTTGGACCAGTTGATCTGAGCGGAGGAGGCAGCTGAATATACCTCCTGGCACTGTTTTGCCAGCTCAAGATCAACTGGATCCTGGGCCACGAGGAGCACATCGTCAGCATAAGCTGAAAGGACAATCCGCATGTCTGGATCTTTTAGCACCAGCCCTGTGAGCCTTTTCCTCAGTAGGCAGAGGAAAGGCTCAATGGCCAGTGCATATAACTGTCCAGACAAGGGACATCCTTGACGCACCCCTCGTCCAAATACCAAAGGTGCTGTTAGGGACCAATTGATTTTAAGTAAACACTCTGCAGAGGCGTACAGCGTTCTTATAAAGCCCACAAACTGTGGGCCAAAGCCGTACGCTTGCAGAGTGGCTATGAGGTAACCATGGTCCACCCTGTCAAACGCCTTCTCTTGATCTAAAGAGAGAAAGGCGAGTGACAGACCAGTCCTGCGAGAATAATGCAATAGATCCCGGACCAGAAAGATACTATCAAAGATAGTCCGGCCCGGGATCGCATAGGACTGGTCAGGGTGAACCAATTCTGCCAGCACAGACCCAAGTCTAAGCGAGATGGCTTTAGCTACAATCTTGTAGTCCGTGCTGAGCAGAGAGACCGGTCGCCAGTTCTTAATAAGCCGGAGATCCCCCTTTTTGGGCAGCAGGGCAAGTACTGCCCTGCGACAAGACAGGGGCATCTCCCCGGTCTCCAGGGCTTCCCCAAGGACCAGATGGAAATCAGGTCCCAGAGTCTCCCAGAAAAATTGGAAAAACTCTACAGTCAGTCCGTCCAGTCCTGGAGACTTTTCACAGGACATGGCACGGAGGGCTTCAGAGAGCTCTTGAAAAGATAGTGGTATATCAAGCCGCTCTCTTACACCCTCACTGACTGTGGGGAGCCCCTCCCATAGCACCCTGCAGGCGTCTGGAGAAATGGGATCCGGAGAGTAAAGATCTTTATAAAAGTTCCGGGCTCTATCCCGGATACTCTCCGGATCTGTAAGGGGGGCACCGTCTTCATCTAGAAGACAGGTGATGTGCCTACTGTTACCCCCCTTTTTCTCCAGTGAGTAGAAGAGGCGCGAGCCGCGGTCTAGATCTTTGAGAAAACCTAAGCGGCTGCGCACGTATGCCCCCTTGGCCTGGTGTCGTTCCAGGTCACAGAGGACACCCTTCCTCTCTACATACTCGCTCTGCAGGGATTGGTCCCTACAAGTGAACAGCCTCTGCTCCAGATGGAGTACCTCCCCCCGGAGTGACTCCAACTCAGCTTCGCGCTGCCCACTCGCACCCTTGGTATATTCCTGACACAGAAGTCGCAAATGAACCTTGCCCACGTCCCACCACAGTTTTAACGTGGCAAAGTCCCCCTTGCAACTCCTCCAGTCCGTCCAAAACTCCCGGATCAATGTCACGAGCCCCTGGTCCTTCAACAAAGCATTGTTGAAGTGCCAATAGGCGGCTCGTGGCGCTGTTGGCGTTAGCGCCACTGTCACAGACACACAGTTGTGGTCTGTGAACGGAGCCAGCCTAATGGCACAAGAACCGACTCGTGACATATAGTGACTAGATATATATAGTCTGTCGATCCGGGAGTGGGACACCAGACTGGCTCTCACCCTGACGTAGGTGAAACCGTCTGATGCCCCTGGGTTCTGCTCTCGCCAGATGTCCTCCAGGGAGAAGCGGGCGATGATCTCCCGCAGGGCTGACGCAGAAGGCGGGTACAGCTCTGGACTATTCCGGTCCAGAGCGTCGAGGGTGCAGTTGAAATCACCCCCGAGTACCAAACACTCATCTGCGTCAACCGTCTCCAAAAACTGGGACAGTCTGGCGAGGAACCTCACTCTCTCGAGCCCTCCAGCAGGGGCATATATATTAACTAGGTTAATGATGCTACCCTGCTCTCGGACCCGGAGGTGGATTAGACGGCCTGGGATAACAGCTTTCACAAGCAGCAGCTCTGGCTGAAAAGACTCTGAGAACAGGGTCACCACTCCACATGACGCCGATGTGAAGTGGCTGAAGAAGACCCTGCCTCTCCACTCCAGTTGCCACGAGGCCTCAGCCTCTGGAGTGGTGTGAGTTTCCTGCAGGAAGCTCACAGAGTACCCTCCCTGATATAAATAGGAGAGTACCTGGAACCTGCGGAAACTGTCTTGACAGCCATTGGTATTTAGCGTGCTGATGTGCAAAGCCATTACTGCGTGTCAGGAATTGTGCATTCCTCAGACCCTTGAGACTGCTGATAGGACACGCACATTTTATAGAATTTCCGGACGCGGAGATGCTCCGCAGTCCCAGAATTCTTGGCCCTAGTGCTGACCACTAGATATTGCTGGAGAGAGTGGAGAATAAACGACATATTCTTCCACCTCTCCAAGGCCAGCCGCACCTTCCTTTTCTTTTGTCCATGAAGGGTGCTCTCAAGGAATAGATCTATTTCCTTGACAGGGATAACCCACCCAGAATCTGATGTTCCTTCTAGTGGGTCACCCCTGGGCTCCTCTTGGCTGAGGGCTTTTACTCCATCCTCCCCGGCTGGAGTCAGTTTCCTCAGCTTTATTCTCAGGGACCCCCTCTTAGATGATACAGAAGGAGTCCCTTTAGCACCCTTCAAGGTAAATAATGGACCCTTGGATTGCTGTTGCACCCCTGTAGCTTCAGGAGTGCATTCAGGGGTAGCTGGCTGGACAGCAGTGGCTGGCATGGCTTCCTTAATGGAAGCCTTGGAGGCTTTATATGCCTCCTCTGCCAGTTCCACCGCTGCTTGCTCAGCTTGGATGGCACCGATGTTAGGGTCAGTGGACGGCTGAGGAGGGTAGACAGGCTCTCCCATGATGTTAACAGGAAAACCTGTTTTATCACCCTCCCCCATTTCCACTTCCCCTTGTGCCACATCCCCCCTGACAGACAAATCCATGGGGTCCTGAATGGGGGTCATGCCTATATTCCCCCCCTCCAGTAGTGACTCGGCCTGGGGCTCTAACAAATCCCGAGGTACGTCACTAGAGAGTGACACTGGAGGAGGAGACTGACTGGTGCCCTTGAAGCTCAGCACCTCAGGGACACTGACTACCCATTCAGCAGGGGCTTTGTTGGGACCCCCCTCAAAGGCCAGAGGCAGAACCTGATCTTTCTTGTCTACCCCTGCCTCACTTGGGAGACCCTCTTGCCCCTGCTTTTCCTCCAGACCCTTTTCCACATTAACTCCTATAGGGTCTGGAGAGAGAGATGTGTGGTCTGGCACCGGCTGGCTGAGCTTAATAACTGGGCCAGACAATGTCACCGGATGAGGAGGAGATGTTTTGTTCCTCTTCTTGCTTTTAGAGGGAGGTGCTCCACTATAGAGCACTTCCCACTTATCAGCAACCTCCCTGTTGGTTTTATGCTTCCTCTTCCTGGGGACGTCACTCCTTGAAGAGGAGCTGCCACTAGCTGCCTCCCCTGCAGAGGGCTTATTATCCCTCTGCTTACACTGTGCCCCCACACTAACTGATGTAATTATGGTGGGGGCAGATTGGGACTTGGGAGATGCAGCTGTGACACTGGGAGGACCGGTGACATTCTTCCCCTTTTTCCCCGTGTCTGCAGTCTTGCTGGAGACCACAGACATAGATGGCTTTTTTGGGGAAGAAGGGGGTTTGGAGGCCGTGGTGGTGGCTTGAGGAACGGCCTCCTTGCCTGAGCTCTGTGGGGGGGCTATGACCCTTGAGGTCCCCGCTGTTATGGGCTCAGCGGGGATGGGTGCCGTACTGACGGAGGTGCCATTTGCTGGGGCTGGGGCATGATGCTTTACATTAGGACAATTCCTACGTGTATGCCCCAACCCTTTGCAATGATAGCACTGCACCTCCGTAGTGCTGTAAAAAATCCTGTACAGCACCCCCTCAAATGGAACCCCAAAAGACCCCTCTATGTTTTCTGCGCCCTGAGGCAGGCACATTTGTACCTGCCTCTTGAAAGAGAGCACATGACGAATGCTCTCTCTCTGCACCCCAGGGGAATTTTTATAAATGGTGTTTTTACTTCCCCTAGGGTTAGCAGGTGGGGGCGCAGGAGGGAGTCTGGTAGGAAGGGGGGCACATTAGAGAGTGTTACTTTTGTGCCCAACCCTTCCAGGGGGTCTATTGGGACATATAATCCCCCCACTGTGATGCCTCTCTGTATAAGAATGTGTGCAGCAGCCAGAGTACGGGTAAAAAAAACTGCTTTCCCGTACATTTTGCTGGCTGCTACTATAACTGAGGGGCTGATGACGTTAGCTGCAGCATGCAGATAGATATCAATGCTGTAGACCCCAGACATCTGACATTTAACCCCATGCTTCCTAGTGATCTGCCCCTCAGCCCCAGCGGTGGTATTACTGGGGCCAGCAGAAACCACCTGTGACCAGGTATTAGCCACAGGGGTAGGTCTGCTGGCAGAACCACCAGGAGCTGGGGCTGCCTTATCTGCCTGGGGCCTATGCTGTGCAGTGCTGCAGCTAGGATTTTCAGGGGCAATTATTCCCCCTTTTGACCCCTGAGGCTTCTTAGTGGTCTTATCCCTCATGTTTAGACCCTTTTTTTTAGTTTATTTGTTTTATTTATTTTTATTTTTTGTTTTATGATTTTTTACTGTTTTCTTTTTTTTTTAAATATAAAAGTGGGAAAAAGAAACAAAAAGACAAAACTAAGGGAAACAAAACTAAGGGAGAGAGAGAGGTGATGCTTGGCAGTGGAAGGGTTAATGGTCTGTTGCAAGGTGACTAATTGCAACAACACAGAGAACACAGAGGCTTTTTAACCCCTCTGTGTCTCTGTGTCAGATGTTAAAAAAAAAAGCCTTTTCAACAAAAAATCTAATTGTTTTCCCCCCCACTGCCTACAAAGATGTTACTTTTCTTCTCTCCCCCAAAACATAAAACCCAACACCAAACAAAACAAAACTTCAACATAACCTAATAAACTTTTTAAAAGAAAAAAAGTCAAAGTAACAAAGCTCCAGGAGTGAAGGTGTAGTGCTAAGGGAGGGTGTGGCAAAGTATCCAGGAGACAGCTCACTCTCCTGGGATAGAGACTTGAGCCTGACTCCCAGAAAACTAAAACTTAAATTAAACTAAGAAAAACACCACAAAAACTCCCAAAAAAGAACAACACCGTGCACAAAGTGCTTATAAACAGAAAAGTGTTAAAATAAAACTTGTATTTGAGGGACTAAGACCCTAAAAAGCCTTTTGTTTGGAGCTCAAGCATGCACACAACATGCTCTCTGAGAACTGGGCACAGTACTTGTAAGCAAGACACACACTATGGGTAGCGGTCAAGCAAATGAACTTTGATTGACGGTCAGGCAAATGCACTTAGATTTAAGAAAATAAAAGTTTGGGTTTTTTAAATGTGGACTGTTGGTACCCCAACTAGATTGGATAGGATGAACTTGGCACAGTACTTGTAAGCAAGACACACACTATGGGTAGCGGTCAAGCAAATGAACGTTGATTGACGGTTATGCAAATGCACTTAGATTTAAGAAAATAAAAGTTTGGGTTTTTTAAATGTGGACTGTTGGTACCCCAACTAGACTGGATTGGTTGAACTTGGCACAGTACTTGTAAGCAAGACACACACTATGGGTAGCGGTCAAGCACATGAACTTTGATTGACGGTCAGGCAAATGCACTTAGATTTAAGAAAATAATAGTTTGTTTTTTTTAAATGTGGACTGTTGGTACCCCAACTAGATTGGATTGGTTGAACTTGGCACAGTACTTGTAAGCAAAACACACACTATGGGTAGCGGTCAAGCACATGAACTTTGATTGACTGTCAGGCAAATGCACTTAGATTTAAGAAAATAAAAGTTTGGGTTTTTTAAATGTGGACTGTTGGTACCCCAACTAGATTGGATTGGTTGAACTTGGCACAGTACTTGTAAGCAAGACACACACTATGGGTAGCGGTCAAGCAAATGAACTTTGATTGACGGTCAGGCAAATTCACTTAGATTTAAGAAAATAAAAGTTTGGGTTTTTTAAATGTGGACTGTTGGTACCCCAACTAGACTGGATTGGTTGAACTTGGCACAGTACTTATAAGCAAGACACACACTATGGGTAGCGGTCAAGCAAATGAACTTTTATTGACGGTCAGGCAAATGCACTTAGATTTAAGAAAATAAAAGTTTGGGTTTTTTAAATGTGGACTGTTGGTACCCCAACTAGATTGGATTGGTTGAACTTGGCACAGTACTTGTAAGCAAGACACACACTATGGTTAGCGGTCAAGCACATGAACTTTGATTGACGGTCAGGCAAATGCACTTAGATTTAAGAAAATAATAGTTTGTTTTTTTTAAATGTGGACTGTTGGTACCCCAACTAGATTGGATTGGTTGAACTTGGCACAGTACTTGTAAGCAAGACACACACTATGGGTAGCGGTCAAGCACATGAACTTTGATTGACGGTCAGGCAAATGCACTTAGATTTAAGAAAATAATAGTTTGTTTTTTTTAAATGTGGACTGTTGGTACCCCAACTAGATTGGATTGGTTGAACTTGGCACAGTACTTGTAAACAAGACACACACTATGGGTAGCGGTCAAGCACATGAACTTTGATTGACGGTCAGGCAAATGCACTTAGATTTAAGAAAATAAAAGTTTGGGTTTTTTAAATGTGGACTGTTGGTACCCCAACTAGATTGGATTGGTTGAACTTGGCACAGTACTTGTAAGCAAGACACACACTATGGGTAGCGGTCAAGCACATGAACTTTGATTGACGGTCAGGCAAATGCACTTAGATTTAAGAAAATAAAAGTTTGGGTTTTTTAAATGTGGACTGTTGGTACCCCAACTAGATTGGATAAGTTGAACTTGGCACAGTACTTGTAAGCAAGACACACACTATGGGTAGCGGTCAAGCAAATGAACGTTGATTGACGGTTATGCAAATGCACTTAGATTTAAGAAAATAATAGTTTGTTTTATTTAAATGTGGACTGTTGGTACCCCAACTAGATTGGATTGGTTGAACTTGGCACAGTACTTGTAAGCAAGACACACACTATGGGTAGCGGTCAAGCACATGAACTTTGATTGACGGTCAGGCAAATGCACTTAGATTTAAGAAAATAATAGTTTTTTTTTTTTTAAATGTGGACTGTTGGTACCCCAACTAGATTGGATTGGTTGAACTTGGCACAGTACTTGTAAGCAAGACACACACTATGGGTAGCGGTCAAGCACATGAACTTTGATTGACGGTCAGGCAAATGCACTTAGATTTAAGAAAATAAAAGTTTGGGTTTTTTAAATGTGGACTGTTGGTACCCCAACTAGATTGGATTGGTTGAACTTGGCACAGTACTTGTAAGCAAGACACACACTCTGGCTAGCGGTCAAGCAAATGAACTTTGATTGACGGTCAGGCAAATTCACTTAGATTTAAGAAAATAAAAGTTTGGGTTTTTTAAATGTGGACTGTTGGTACCCCAACTAGACTGGATTGGTTGAACTTGGCACAGTACTTGTAAGCAAGACACACACTATGGGTAGCGGTCAAGCAAATGAACTTTGATTGACGGTCAGGCAAATGAACTTAGATTTAAGAAAATAAAAGTTTGGGTTTTTTAAATGTGGACTGTTGGTACCCCAACTAGACTGGATTGGTTGAACTTGGCACAGTACTTGTAAGCAAGACACACACTATGGGTAGCGGTCAAGCACATGAACTTTGATTGACGGTCAGGCAAATGCACTTAGATTTAAGAAAATAATAGTTTGGTTTTTTTAAATGTGGACTGTTGGTACCCCAACTAGATTGGATTGGTTGAACTTGGCACAGTACTTGTAAGCAAGACACACACTATGGGTAGCGGTCAAGCACATGAACTTTGATTGACGGTCAGACAAATGCACTTAGATTTAAGAAAATAAAAGTTTGGGTTTTTTAAATGTGGACTGTTGGTACCCCAACTAGATTGGATAAGTTGAACTTGGCACAGTACTTGTAAGCAAGACACACACTATGGGTAGCGGTCAAGCAAATTAACGTTGATTGACGGTTATGCAAATGCACTTAGATTTAAGAAAATAAAAGTTTGGGTTTTTTAAATGTGGACTGTTGGTACCCCAACTAGACTGGATTGGTTGAACTTGGCACAGTACTTGTAAGCAAGACACACACTATGGGTAGCGGTCAAGCAAATGAACTCTGATTGACGGTCAGGCAAATGCACTTAGATTTAAGAAAATAAAAGTTTTTTTTTTTTAAATGTGGACTGTTGGTACCCTAACTAGATTGGATTGGTTGAACTTGGCACAGTACTTGTAAGCAAGACACACACTATGGGTAGCGGTCAAGCACATGAACTTTGATTGACGGTCAGGCAAATGCACTTAGATTTAAGAAAAAAAAAGTTTGGGTTTTTTAAATGTGGACTGTTGGTACCCCAACTAGATTGGATTGGTTGAACTTGGCACAGTACTTGTAAGCAAGACACACACTATGGGTAGCGGTCAAGCACATGAACTTTGGATGACGGTCAGGCAAATGCACTTAGATTTAAGAAAATAAAAGTTTGGGTTATTTAAATGTGGACTGTTGGTACCCCAACTAGATTGGATTGGTTGAACTTGGCACAGTACTTATAAGCAAGACACACACTCTGGCTAGCGTTCAAGCAAATGAACTTTGATTGACGGTCAGGCAAATGCACTTAGGATTTAAGAAAATAAAAGTTTGGTTTTTTTAAAAGTAGACAACTAGTAAACAATATTATATTGTATGCGTTGTGCACACACAGTATAAGCTGTGAGCCTGACACACACACTTGCAAGCAGGGGCTAGCAGGGAGACAAATGAAAGATTACACAGAAAAAAAACGAAGACAAAAAAAAGATGTTATAGCCCTAAAAAGGACTTTTTGGGGTGCTGTGTTTACAGCAGAGATCTGATGAGTCCTTCAGCACTGCACTGGACACTGAATAAACTTGCCTAGCTATTGATTTCCCTATTCAATCAGCAGCTCCTACACTCAGCCTCCTCTCAGTAAGACTGCAAGTTAGTTATGATTCCAAAATGGCTGCTGTCCATGAGGTAGAAGGGTGTGGAAGGGAGTGTATGCTGCTGATTGGCTGGAATGTGTCTGCTGACTGTGACATGCAGGGTCAAAGTTTGCTCAATGATAAAGTATTGGGGGCGGGTCGAATCTTGAATATGTTCGCTGTTCGCCGCGAACGCGAACATGCTATGTTCGCCGGCGAACTATTCGCGACATCTCTACCAGCTAATAGTTAGTAATGTTCGCAGATGGGAATCAGGTGAGTTGGTATATTGTTACAGTTACAGTATTTAGCACTGTACTGTACATGCATGTTGATTAGTCTTTTTGACCCTGCATGTCACAGTCAGCAGACACATTCCAGCCAATCAGCAGCATACACTCCCTTCCACACCCTTCTACCTCATGGACAGCAGCCTTTTTTTGGTTGAGCACTTTTTTTCAGATTTTTGTCACCCCACTGTATGTGTGAAACTGGATTGGATTACACAGTCCAGAGGTTGAATCATCTGTTTCATTAAGAAGATATAGACAAGTTGTAAGTGCTATGGACATTAATGGTTTCTTCAATTAAATGGAGTGATTTCTGATTATCCTTATTTTCATTAGATTTAGGTTGCAGTGTTGTAGCGAGCACATGTGACCCTGGTAGGTGCTATGCATCATACTTATTCTAGACTATCACATTACCCCCTGTAGGTATCCCCTTTTTACCACAAGCCTCTTGCTCTCCCGGGATCCGCCCACACCACAACCATGATATTAATGCACAGTCTTGACTATTTCTGATTGTGCTCTGTGTATGAAATAAAGTTTTGTTATACCAATCTCACTGTGTCAGTGTGTCTTCAATGGTTGAGGTTATGGGACATCCACATACATCACATTTGTGTCACATTCCTATATATGTAAACTAATGAGCTCTAGTCATTATGCAATAGATTAATACATATAATAATAACAATAATAATAATAGTTACAGTAATATTAGTATTAGATATCATATAATAATTTATATCAAATATAATAATAATAAAGGGTTAATACACATGCAAAGTCCAATTTGTAATACTGTGGAGTATCAACATTCCCCTGAGGGCCTGATAACAATATGACAGTTGATACTGGAGTGGGTTGCCAGATCCTTCTCTAGTGGACTGTGATTTGTCAGACCTCCCCGCTATGAAGTGCCCACCTACAGTGGCCCTACATGGTATAGCTCACAGCTTTATTCAGATTCTCAAGCCCCTTCACCACCACTTAGCAATCCAGAAGGGGACCAGAGGAACATACACCACACTAATGTAAATTGAAGAATAGCAAAACATAATGGGATGTCACCAAATGGGAATGGGTATACATCTTGGCACACATCCTCCAGCAATGGCGTGGGACTTTCCAGGATGGGTATAGCGGAGATTACCCCTGATGGGGGTGAGTTAGCTGTTGGTCCACGTGCCTCTGCACAGCCTCCGTGTGTTTTTGCAGCTCCTACTGAAGGGTTAGAGTAGAGTAGTGTGGTGTATGTTCACCTGGTCCCCTTCTGGATTGCTAAGTGGTGGTGGTGAAGGGGCTTGTGTATTTGAATGAAGCTGTGAGCTACACCATGTAGGGCCACTGTAGGTGGGCAGGTCCTAGCAGAGAGGTCAGACAAATCACAGTCCACTAGAGAAGGAACTGGCAGCCCACTTCAGTATCTTTGGCATTCAAACCTTGTGGATACGCACAGAGACATTAGTAGGTATGCTGCAGTCCATAAGGTCACAGAGAGTCGGACCCAAGTGAGGGACTGAACAACCATATGTGAAATGTTCCCCTGGTAATAATATATACCATGTGGCAATGTAATTTGGACACTATTTGTTTTCTCAATGTTGATGTGATATGTCAGATGTATATAAGATGATCTTTGTATTTTTAGGTTCACAATTGTAGCCTTTGTGAGTATGAAAGGGTTAATCTATCAGCCATTTGCATGTATTTGTGTTGCAATTTAATGAGGTAGTGGGTCTTTAATACCTTTCAGCATATTGCAGCATGACTTTTCATATTGACATATGCATGACCATTACAACCTATGAGGAAAATAAAATGTTGTGTTTTGCTAGATTTGATATTTGGGAGTTGTTGTGCATTTAATTGTTATGTCTTCCATTGCTTTCTTCATATTTTAAAGTGCATTGGTGTCTTTATATTGTAATTTGCAGTATTACAAACTAGTCTATAAACCGTTTGCAGGTCCTATTTGGAACTCGTTAGCTTTCGGCTGCCATTTGGCGTTTGCGAACTTGATTGCGGCTGCAGTGTTGAGCGATTTTTGCAATTGAATAGCTTTGTGTGATTTTCGCAATCAGAAGTCTTGCAGCCTTGAAAGATCAAAGGCTTCGGGAGGCTGTAAGTTATGAGTTTAACCATCGCCATTTTTTTAAGGCTGTAACTTGCAACCTCACTTAAGGGCTAACGGATCGGCCGAAAGCTCAATTGAATGAGGCCCTATGTATTTAAGTAAGGGAGTGATAATGCAGAGAACTGAGTAAACACAATTATAAACTGTTCCTTTAAACTGGAGCATGTTTTAATCTACAGAAAGCCAAATAATGTTCATGGGTCACAGCTAGTGATGACGCAAACATCAAATTTTAAGTTTGCGAACAGCGGACGCGAACTTCCAGCAAATGTTCGCGAACGGGCGAACCCGGCGAATCTCCATAGACTTCAATGGGCAGGCGAATTTCAAAACCCACAGGGACTCTTTCTGGCCACAATAGTGATGGGAAAGTTGTTTCAAGGGAACTAACACCTGGACTGTGGCATGCCGGAGGGGGGTCCATGGCAAAACTCCCACGGAAAATTACATAGTTGATGCAGAGTCTGGTTTTAAGCCATAAAGGGCATAAATCACCTAACATTCTTTAAAACATTCTTTAAAACGTCAGGTATGATGTTGTATCGATCAGGTAGTGTAAGGGTTACACCCGCTTCACAGCAACAGACCAATCTCCCCGTTTAATGCACCGCAAACAACCGCAAACAGTCCCTTTGCACAACCGCAAACTCCCCATTTGCACAAGATTGGATACCAAGCTAGCCATGTCCCGTTCCTTGTCCTCACTGATGTCATTGAAGGTCTCTTCCTCCACCCAGCCACCAAGGGTCCCCAAAAGGTGACAACAAGCCCCCTGGGACGCCTGCTGTGTTTGGTCTTCCACCTCCTCAAAGCCACCTTCCTCCTCTGACTCCTCTTCTTCAGACTCCTCTCTCTGCGTTGCCTCTGTCTGCGTTATTATAAGGTGTGTACTGTTAAGTAGTACTATTCCTATCGGTTTACTCGTTGTTACGTCCACTATTAGGGGACATGTATATGGCATTGATTTTTGGAACAGGGAGATGGAAAAAGATGCTTGGTCGGACCTCCTACTTCAAATTTGGGGCAGTGCGCGTGCAATCTAAGGTGCCACCAGATATGTGTGTCACTGTGCACTGGCAAAAGTTGGCAGAGTAGGCGCTGTAGGCCTCACACACACGCCTGTAGGCAGGCAACTGATATTCAATCGATTACAGTCAAAAAAGGGTTGTTTTATGTCACTGTACACTACGGTTGCACCAGATATGATGTATCACTGTGCACTGGCAAAAGTTGGCAGAGTAGATGCAATAGGCTTCACACACACGCCTGTAGGCAGGCAATTGCTATTCAATCTATTTTAGTCAAAAAAGTGTTGTTTTATGTCACTGTACACTATGGTTGCACCAGATATGACATATCACTGTGCACTGGCAAAGGTTGGCAGAGTAGATGCAATAGGCTTCACACACACGCCTGTAGGCAGGCAATTGCTATTCAATCTATTACAGTCAAAAAAGACATTGAATAACACAGGCTTGTCAAGACGCTTTTAAAGAGAGATTTTTATTTTTATTTTATAGAGAGTGAACATGCAACTATCAAAGTAAAACAGAGGTGATGGAATGCTCACTGTTCTCCTTCATCCAGTAAAGCTCCACTGTTCATTTTCATTCAGTAAATACTTCTCTCTCTACTCATTTGTTGACATGCCTAGGTGATGAATTTCGATGTAATAGTTCATCACATGGGCCTAGCAATAAGTTAATGGCTTAAATGTTTTATAATAACATAAAGTAATACCTTTATACACAAATTACAGTACATGATTTAACATGAAAACTCACAGGCCCTCATTCAATTGCGATTTGGCCAATTGAATAGTGCTCTAAATAAGCACATAACATATTTTTTTTAAATAAATTTTTAGTTAGTGAAAACCTTGCTTTTGGATAGATGTTTACTAACTAAAAACTTCTTTAAAAAATATATGCTCTGTGCTTATTTAGAGCCCTATTCAATTGGCCAAATCACAATTGAATGAGGGCCACAGAGTTTAAATACAGTGTATACTGTATAAATCTCAATCAATTGCAAGTAACATTATAGCTCAAAAACTGACAATTGTTAATAAATAACTGGAACTGTTAAGCTAATCAGTAAGTTCTGGAATTTGAAAGCTGTTCTTATTACTGTGTTTTGTAGTTGCAAAGCTCATCTTACATTTCTGATACTGGTGGTGTGACATCCTGCATAATGGAAGACGATGCCCCAGGACACACAGTCTTCTTTGCAATCTTGTTAAACATTTCATCCAAAAGAGGTTGCTTCATTTGTTTTGATCTTTCCTTGTGTAATTTTTCATGCAACAAATGCAAACTTGTTAGTTCTTGTTCTGTAAAGGTGCTACTTTGCTCTATTTCTTTAATTCATTCACTCACCAGCTCAATTAACTTGTCATAGGAAAGTTGCTTGGCTACATCTGTTTCGTCTTCATCACTCACCTGTTTTTTTTACATCATTTAGAACAATGTCTACAATTTCAGAGTCTGTAAAATAATGCACAACAGGTGTTCCTTCGTCTGCATTCATCCACTCTGCAAGATTTCCTTCATTAAGATTACTTCCTATGTCATTGGTAATAGGTTATGTAACATGTTTTACATACTCAAGCAACATGAACAGCTTCTTCTTGCTTTGGTGATGAATTTTGTTCAATTGTTCTCATCGTTTTCATCAGCTGAATTGTCCAACTTCAAGGCAGGCCACAAATTATGCCAGGCTTTAGTGTAGATGCTTCCACCTTCTCCCATGATCTAGCAATGAACCAAAGAACATTCTTCATGTTAAATCACATATATAGTTGTGAGCATACGAGTCATTGCCCGCAGTTCCCCGCAAATGCGGGTCCTCGCGAAGCGAGGGGCCACATTTGCGCTGGTGGAGCATCCCAACGTCCCCGCAAATGCGGATCCTCGCAAAGCGAGGGTCCGCATATGCGGAGGTGGAGGCTCCAACGTCGGCTGTGTTAACACACACACAACTTTTTTTTTTTTTTTTAATCTCAAAGGGCCTCACACCCGGTTACACACACACACACCGCCGCCGAGGGCCTCAGTTGGCCAGCAACTGAGGCCCTCGCTTCCGCAAATGTGGGTCCTCGCGAAGCAAGGGGCCACATTTGGGGTGGTGGAGCATCCCAACGTCTCCGCAAATGTGGGTCCTCGCAAAGCACTTGGGGTCTTCGCAAAGCAGGGAATGAGGCAACCTTAACGTAACAAACACCCACATACACTAAGAATCCCACTATAACGGCCGACCCGCGCGCAACTATAAACAGTGAAAACACACCAAATAATCACACAAACTACATAACAAGCTTACCCATAGCAAGGGTGGCACCCAGGACCTCTGAAAGTGAAGTTACACCTCCATTTAAGTCCAAATTCCCGAGTTCAGACACACGAAAATCCCCTAAGCGAGAGAAAAATGGCCACCGAAAAAAACGAAAACGAGGCTTACCTCGGAAACCTGCATTGACCTCAGAACCAACCTTAACGTAACAAACACCCATACGCACGAAAAATGGCGGAACCGTACGCACCTAAAAAACAGTCAAAACACACCAAATACAAATCTACATAAAAAGCTTACCCATAGCAAGGGGGGCACCCAGGACCTCTGAAAGTGAAGTTACACCTCAATTTAAGTACAAATTCCCGAGTTCAGACACACAAAAATCCCCTAAGCGAGAGAAAAAATGCAAGCCGAAAAAAATGAAAACGAGGCTCAAAGACCCAGGACCGCGCAGCCACCTACAACTTACCCAAGAAGGGATCTGAGATAAGCTCGGAAACCAGGATTAACCGCAGGGGATCCGAGATAAGCTCCGAGCCCTGCATTAACCCCACATTAAACATCTCAGTAGGGGTCCCGATTGCACACAATCGGGGACCCCCGCTGCAGTCAAAATTAAAAATTCTCGCGTTACAGGTCCTTAAAGGACCGTAATTGTCCTTAAAGGACCCGTTGTAAAAGAAAAAAAAATAGACACTGTCACCCTGTCAATCATGGGGTCAATACAGACCCCCATAAAACCCTCATTAACCATGTCACTCAAAAAACGAGTGCAACACGTTTACACTTCTAAAATAAACATTCTATACATTCTAAATATTCTACTCACCTTTCCGGCATGTCCCGTCGGCGCGGCACCTGTTAAAAAAACCACAACATTAATACTCATACATCAAAATAAAATAAACATAATCTACATTCTACTTACCTCCCCGCGATGTCTCCGGCCTCCTCCAGGTCCTCTTCTGCCACGCCCTGTAAAAAAAAAAAAAAAAAATATATATATATATATATATATATATATACTTACATCCGCACTCCCGGACATCCCCGAAGCTAATGAGGCTCCAAGAGACTTTTCCGGAAGAAAATAAGCAATGGCGCCTTCTGATTGGTTGAAAACGCTGTCTATCAAGTTCACCCAATCAGGAGGCGCCAATGTGTGAACCAAATTACAAACGGATACACCTTAAAATCCCACTCTGATTGGATAATGCACCTGTCAATCTTTATTTAAACCAATCACAAGGCGCAGATGCCTTCAGCCAATCCCGATGGAATACACCCCCACAGGGTGATTAGTTGGAGCCTCTGCGCATTCTGATTGGTTGCACTGACAATAGCCAATCACAATGGAATACACCCTCACGTACTGATTGGTGAAGGATTTGCGGATTCTCATTGGCTACTGTTAATATTAATCAATATTACAGCCAATGGGAAAGCGCAGATGTCTTCACCAATCAGTACGTGGGGGTATATTCCATTGTGATTGGCTGATGGCAATAAAGCCTTAGGAATGGTTCAAATAAAGATTGACAGGTGTGTTATCCAATCACCGTTGTATTTTGGGGTGTATACTTTTTTCATTGGTTCACAAATGGGGTCTTCTCATTGGCTGAATTTGATAGACAGCCTTTTCAGCCAATCAGAAGCTGCCATTGCCAATTTTATTCTGGAATACTCCATAGGAAGGTCATTAGCATCAGAGACATCCGCCAGGGCGAATGTGTGTCGCTTTTTTTTTTTTTCTTCATGCGAGGAGGCCGGAGACATTGCGGAAAGGTAAGTATAATGTAGATTGTGTTTATTTACATTTGGTTTATGTTTACTAATGTAATGTTTTTTTTTACAGGAGTATCTCTGGACAAGACGCAAAGATGGACGACGGAACATGGAGGACGTGACATGCTGGGACGTGACATGCTGGAACGGGACATGCTGGAAAGGTGAGAATAATATTTAGAATATTTATAATGTTTAGAATGTTTAGGTATTTCATGTAAACGTGTTGTACAATTTTTTTTAATCTTTTTTACCGTAGGTTGCTGATCTAAAGAAACATCTCAAAGGTAAGTGGTCTTAATTATTTTATTGTAGCTTACAATTAGGGTAGCTATATATATATATAGATAGCATGTATTGTATATTAGATAGATAGGGGGATGTATTATTAGATAGTATTGTATATTAGATAGTGGGATGTATATTACATGATATAGTGGCATGTATATTAGATAGTGGCATGTATATTAGATACTGGCATGTATATTAGATAGTGGAATGTATATTAGATAGTGGTGTATTGTATTTAATTGAATTGTGTTGTATTGTATTTAATTGAATTGTGTTGTATTGTATTTTATTTAATTGTGTTGTATTGTATTATATGTATGTATTCTATGTATTTCATTTTCAGGTGTGTAATTTTTTTAAAAATTTTGTAGTGGGGGGTGGTTGTAATGTATTTTGTTATTTTCTGTAATGTTCCTTTTTTATTTTTTGTGACTTAGGTTTTTTTTTTTTTTGTTCTGTAATGTACATTTTTTATTTTTGGTGATTTTAATTTTTCTTATTTTATGTAATGTAGATTTCTGCTTTTTGAGGAATTTAGTTACTTGAGGCACACAGTACACTCACATTGTGTCATAAACAACATTTCAACACTTTCTTTTACGGGCAAGTCGCTAGTTACTTAATAAAGGTCAGTACGGACTTTCCAGTATTCATTATCTGACATACTTTTCATAAAAATTCAGATACTTTGACTTTAGAGAGTGCAGTATTCCTTGGTCTAGAGGATTGCATAATAGATGTACAGATAGGTTGTAAATACACTGTGACAAGAGTCCAGCTTTGGGGTGGACTGAACAGTTGTCCAGAATCAGAATGATTTTGTAGTCTTCCGTTATTCCTGCAGATGTGCAGTGTAGACATCTGTAGTGGCACAAAACATTTTTTAAACCATTCTATGTAATCTAAGTTGCCATCCAACCATTTTTATTTACATAGTATGTTACTGGGTTCATTTTACAAGTTTACACTTGTGTTAGAGCAACCTAAACTAGTAAGCCTGTCCCTTTATTGTTTGAATCCTGTGGGTGATTCTTCGTTTTCCATTGTTAATGTTTTCCTGGGTGTACACTGCCAGTATAATGCAGTTTCACCAGCATTATACACCTGCTCAGGACTTAGGTCCTTATCAGCAAGGATCTTGGCAAATTCATCAACAAACTCAGCAGCTCCTTCTTGGTTTGCAGAACGCTTTTCTCCACACAATTTATGGAAGGAAGTTCCATGATGGCTATTGAATCGTAGAAGCCATCCATCAGTATAATCACACTCATGTTCTAATTTAAGTTCTTTATGGAACAACTGAGCCTGCCCCATTATCAAGCTGCCAGACAATACCACTCCATCACTCCAACACTGTCAAAACCATTCCATCATCACTCGGTCATGATCAGTACTCTTACCATCTTTCATTGCTTTTCTAAAGATCATTTGCTTCTTGGAATCAAAACAACATATTTATACTCTTCAATACCACACCCTTGTGAACATTTGTGTTTGTGTGATGTCAGCCCATCTGGCTTGCAACCTTGGGCTATCAAAGCTCTTCAGATCAAATTCACCAAATATGTATAGCTGGCTAGTAAAAAAACCTTTATGTTAAACTCAAGTGTTTTCTTAGGACTACTTAATTTGAATACATTTTCCATTTGCTTTTTGATGTCATAAACATTTGATGAACCAGCATCATAGATTTCACGCACCTAAAGTACTGAAACACCACAATCCAGATTTTTCAAAGGTATGACTTTCTCTTGAATTATTATGGACTGTGTTCTTGTTTGCCACCACCACTGTCACTTGCGTCTTCAAAGCCATAGTAAGCTTTTACACTCAAAATAGGCACAGAAGATGAATAGGCTATGTATGTACTCCAAATAGTATCAGATGATCAAATAGCCTCAGAGTGTTCTCCTTTTAGGCTCAAGTGGTCAAAAAGTCTCCAAATATCCTCCTTTTAGTCTCAAGAGATCTAATAGGCTCAGAATGTCATTAAAATGGGGTCAAAAGGTCAAATAGCTTTAAAATGTCCTCCTTTTAGGCTCAATATGCTCAGCATGTCCTCCACATAAGGTCAAGCGGACAAATAGGTGGAATGTCCTAAAAATAGGGGGAAGAGATCAAGTCGACTCAGAAGGTCAAATAGGCTCAGAAGGTTTAATAGATTCAGAATGTCCTCCAAATAGACTCACACATAAATCCTCAGATTATACAAAAATTCTACGTGTACTGAGACTCATCCAGAGAGACATAGAAATGCCTGTGAGAAGCGACAAGCATCAAATCTGACTCTATTAGCAACCAAACACCTTAATTGAATCATTTATGTGGCTTGATTTCTCATATCTGACACAATTAAGGGGTTGATAATGCCCCCCAGGAGACCTTCCAACACCCACTACATTAAATAATTATGGGGATTATCTGGATCCCCCCAATACCTCTAGTCCCATGAGCCCAGGGATCCCCAGGATTCCCTTCAATGCTTTCACTAAACCCGGGGAACCCCAGGAATTCTCTTTTCCCGCACACAGAGGGAAACACTGGGGATTCCCTCCTCCCAATCCTAACCTGTGTATCCTACCATCTATCCCTAACCTTGGTGGGCCCATAGACCCCTATGAAATCTAAAAGTTAACCGCTGCCACTGAGGTCCTTAAAGGAACTCTGTGGCAGCTAAAAATGAACCCCTACCAGAATCTTCAAGCAACATGGATAACCTGCTTATCCAAACTGAAGACTGGGGGCCAGGGAATCCTGGATCATCGCTGGAGGACATCACAAAGAAGGTAAGTATAATATTTTTATTTTTTATTTTGTGTAAAAAAAAAATATTTGCTGATTTATATTTTATATTTTGTAATATTTTTTAATTATGTATACATTATTGTTTGTTTATGTAATGTGTTTTGTTTACTTTAGATTATTGGGGGACCTTATGGACCTCTATGTGGGGGTATTTTACACAGGGGTCCTATATGAACTCCTGTAGGAGTAAACAGGGTGCCATGAGGGTCCATGGATCTAGGGTTTATTGTTATGTACCAAGGGAATTAATGTTAGGTACCAAGGGGTGCTTTAAAGATCCCATGGTATGGGTTTAACTTTAGAAGCCATTAAGGTCCTTTAAGGATCTCTAGGGCAAGAGTTAATATTTAGATGCCATTGAGATAATTTAAAGACTACTGTGGTGCAAGATAAGTTATAGGGGCCCCATGTAGTTTTACAGGATGCCCATGGTCCCCCCAATGCCTCTACCCCATTAGCCCAGGGACCCCCAGGATCCTAAAGATTTCCTTTAATACCTTCACTAAACCTGGGAAACCCCAGAGACTCCCTCTTGCCATGTGCTGAGGGGAACCCTGGTGACTCCCTTTTTCCACATGCTATCCCCGGGGATCCCACCATCTAACTCTATGCTTGAGCATTCCCATAGACCCCTGTGACAACTAAAAGTTAACTCCCTGCCATGGATGTCCTTAAAGGAGCATGGCAGCTAAAAATTGACCCTTGTTGGACTTAAAATTAACCACATGCCATGAATGTCCTTAAATGACCATCCTGGCATCTCTAATTCACCATCTAAGGACCCCCATGGCTCCTATAGTTTATCCTATGCCACCTCCACAAGCTGAGCATTCATAGGTTTCAGTCAAGAAGGAATACCAGAATCTTCAAGCAACATGTATAACTTGCCTATCCAGGCAGAAGACTGAGGACCAGGGAGTGATGGATTATCTTGGGAGTGTATCACAGGGTAGGTATGTATACTTTTACCCCTTAGAGGTTTATTTTTATTTTTTTCTTGTTTAATTTGTGTTTTTATTTTAGTTATTTGCTGTAATTTATATATTTTTTTGTAATATTTTTTTTATTTTGTGCAAATTATTTTTTTATTGTATGTAGTTTATTTTTTTGCTTTAGACTAAGGGGCTATTGGGGGCCCTTATGGTTCCCCATGTGGGGGTACTTTACATGGGGACCCCCCATGGCATAAGGGGTCCCAGGAGGGGTTCTAATGTTAATGGTAGGTAACAAGGGAGTCTATATATACTGCAGAACTGACACTCTTAGACATTGAGAGAAAACAATAGGAGACAACCGAGAAAATGATACATTGTTATGGATGGAAAATATGGTTATCTATAAAGGATCATGGTGGTCAATTTTATTCTTTTGAATAACAAAATTGATAATCTACAAAATATTTTCAGAAACTAAAAAATCATAAATGCAGTGTCATGTCTAGGACCTAGAGAATCTGCTAGTTTAATGTACCTTAGGTTGACTATCTTCTGCCCTGTTCTCTCAAGTGAAGCTTATATGATGTATAGTTGGACAAAAATTATGTGTGTTTTTCCAGTTTGATATTCAAGATTCCCTATTTTTTATCCTGTGGATAGGTGAGGGGTAGTCATGTCAAGAGTAAACCCTAAGTCCTGGGAAATATACCTACAAGGTCCCATAAGTTAGTGCAATGTAACCTAAACCCTGTGCTAATAAACTCATACAAAGGGGTTTTGCGCACTGCATTTTTATGCACGGCAACCTTTTACGCATGTACACAAACAGGGGCTCTGGGATGCACCCCAGTAAGGGATATAGTAAAAACTACATAAGATGCTCTGCAGATGGACAACTCGGCAGAATATTGCAGTTAACACATAGCCTCCACCTGCCAATGCCCAGCCAGCTGGTTTATCTTTCAGTTAAGTGCTAAGTCAACACTCTTGAGATAAAGACCCTGGCGTTTAAAGAGCAGATGGTGCTGCCTTACACAAACACCTGAAATGCTCTGTTTGACATGTAGGCGTGCGTTACTAAGAATGCACCTTGTCCTGGCTACTAGATGTTCCATCTCACACAGAGGCATGCCTTTATTGGCTAATCAAGAAAGCACATTGCCCTACTGAAAATGCACAATTCTCTGAATGGTTGTTCTCCACTGGAGTACCTGTATAAATATTTACATAGTTCATAATAAAAGTGTGAATCACATAATCAAAAGTGTGAGTGTCATTCTGTGAATTAATCCTAATATTCTAAGGGATTGTATAATGTATCCAGTGGTGGAGAATAGCCACAGTTGTTGGCTATTGTGGTTCTGATATCCTGGTCTGCTGAATCAAGCTCCTGGGGTGTGTAAAAGGACTGCACAATTCTGCTGGATAGGTTTGGACCAGATTCTAACCCAGCCCAATTGAAGTAGCAGATCAGGTTTCTTTATGAACCTCTACTTGCAGGTTCCGTCACAGGAGAGTGTGTCCTCTCAAACTAATCTGTATTCTACTATATATAACGAATGCACTGGCAAGTGTAGAGGACTCACCCCTATTATAAAGACAAAAACATCCTGTGTATTCAAAGTCTCCTCCCGTCTTCTGAAGAAGACCACTGCAAGCTAAAATGATAGATCCCATATATATATATATATATATATATATATATTTATATATATCACATATATAGTTGTGAGCGTACGGGTCGTTGCTCACGCTTGCGGGCTCGCGAGGGACGCAGTTCGAAGCGAGGGCCCGCATTTGCGGTGATGGAGCATCCCAACGTCCCCGCAAATGCGGATCCTCGCGAAGCGAGGGTCCGCATTTGCAGAGGTGGAGGCTCAACGTCGGCTGTGTTAACACACACAACTTTTTAACAGAATAAACTCAACCGCCCAGCCAACAAAAACCCAACAACGTCCCCGCAAATGCGGATCCTCGCGAAGCGAGGGTCCGCATTTGCGGTGGTGGGAGCATCCCAACATCGGCTGTGTTAACACACACACAACTTCATAACAAAAAAAAACTTAAAGTCGCCACACCCGCTTACACCCAGACACACAGCGCTCCTTGCCAGCAACTGCGACCCTCGCAAACTTCACGTCACAACCCAAACAGCACGACACACACATTACGACACTCGCAAACAACATACGACACACGTTCACACACATTACGGCCTCGCAACACTCGGACGCAACTCTCGAACATTACAAAATGTAAAACACAATACATACACACAGCACATATATCAAAACCTTACCTACACCAAGAGGGAGCACCCAGGACCTCAAAAATGCAACTTAGACCTCGATTTTACTCGAAATAAAAGAGTTTAGAGACTAATAAAAAATCTAAGCGAGAGAAAAAATGGCAACAAAACGAAAACGAGGCTACAGCACTCTAAACTCGCAAAACACCACAAGAAACTCGCAAAACGCCACAAACGACCTACGGATATTCATACCACACAGTGCACACATTCAGCATGCTTACACAGCAGCTCCACACCACTAATGCTGCAGCAACATCAACACAGATTGCCAACTCTTCATCACAATGCTTCAAAATAGGTACAGTATATTCATTTAGTAATGTATTACATATTTCATTATTATACACCAAACAGCATTAGCTACCTTACAATTTCATTGCCGTAATTTTTTGACAGGCAATTCGCTAGTATATATATATATATATATATATATATATATATATATATATATATATATAAAACTAGCGACTTGCCCGTCAAAAAATGACGGTCAATAAAAGAAAATGTTGAAATGCTGTTTGCCACACAATGTGAGTGTACTGTGTGCCTCAACTATATAGACCCCTCTAACACAGTAATGAACGCATTTAATAACACTATAAGTGCCATGAGGGTCATCCAGGACCCTCATGACCCAAAGTATAAGCACTACACAATTTTACCCGGGTCACTTATGGGGGGTCTATCCAGACACTCATAAGCCTCTATTTAACCCCATCAGTCCCATAAGGGTATATTATGACCATTATGGGCCTGTTACAACCCAAAATTAACCACATAAGTGCCATGACTGTCCTCAAGGACCATCATGACACTAAGTATAAACACTACACTGCACTCTACCCCCCCAATAAAACATTAAATATCCACTAAACAGCCTCTACACTAACCTATTAACAACTACACTACCTACCTACCCCCTAAAAACCCCCTCCCCACCACTGTAATTACAGAATTAAAAAAAACTAAAGTCATCCAAAATCAAAAATGTACATTACATAAAATAAAAAATAAAAAAATCACAAAAAATACAAAAATCTACATTACAGAAAAAAAAACTGTCACAAAAAATAAAAAAAAGGAACATTACAGAAAATGAAAAAATACATTACAACCCGCTCCCCCCACTACAGAAAAAAAAAATTACACACCTGAAAAGGAAATTCATATGATACATACAATACAATACAATTAAATACAAGACAATACAATTAAATACAATACAATACACCCCTATCTAATATACATCCCTCTATCTAATATACATTCCTCTATCTAATATACAATACTATCTATCTAATATACATCCCCCTTTCTATCTAATATACAATAAATACTATCTATGTACTATACATCCCCCTATCTATCTAATATACAGTACATGCTATCTCTATATAGCAACCCTAATTCTAAGCTACAATAAAATAATTAAGACTACTTACCTTTGAGATGTTTCTTCAGATCACCAACCTAGGGTAAAAAAGATTAAAAAAATTACTACAACACGTTTACATAAAATGGTGTTCTGCCCCGGATGGGCCCTGGAAGCAAAAAAAAAAAAAAAAAAAACAACACACATCCGCCCTGGCGGATGTCTCCGACGCTAATAAGCTTCTTAAGGAGTGTTCCAGAATAAAATTGGCAATGCCGGCTTCTGATTGGCTGAAAACGCTGTGTATCAAATTCAGCCAATGAGAAGACGCCAATTGTGAACCAATGAGAAAGGGATACACCCCAAAATCCCACACTGATTGGATAACGCACCTGTCAATGTTTATTTGAACCAATCTGAAGGCTTTATTGCCATCAGCCAATCACAATGGAATACACCCCCACGTACTGATTAGTGAAGACATCTGCGCCTTCCCATTGGCTGTAATACTGATTGACCATGACAATAGCCAATGAGAAGGCGCATATGCCTTCACCAATCAGTACGTGGGGGTGTATTCCATTGTGATTGGCTATCGTTAGTGCAACTAATCAGAATGCGCAGATGCCTCAAGCCAATCACCCTGTGGGGGTGTATTCCATTGTTATTGGCTGAAGGCATCTGCGCCTTGTGATTTTTTTAAATAAAGATTCACAGGTGCATTATCCAATCAGAGTGGGATTTTAGGGTGTATCCCTTTCTGATTGGCTCACACATTGGCGCCTCCTGATTGGGTGAATTTGATAGACAGCGGTTTCAAACAATCAGAAGGCGCCATTGCCTATTTTCTTCCGGAACAGTCTCCGGGAGCCTCATTAGCGTCGGGGATGTCCATGAGTGCGGATGTAAGTTTTTTTTTTTTTTTTTACAGGGCGGGGCAGAAGAGGAGGAGGAGGCCGGAGACATCGCAAGGAGGTAAGTACAATGTAGATTATGTTTATTTTATTTTGTTTTTATGTATGTGTATTAATGTTATCTTTTTTAACAGGTGCCGCGCCGGAGAAGGAGGACGGGACATGTGGGAAAGATGAGTATAATATTTAGAATGTTTATTTATTTTCTGTAAATGTGTTGCACTCATTTTTTTTTTTTTTTCCCTAGGTGGCTGATCTGAAGGGACATCTGCAAAGGTAAGTGGTCTTAATTATTTTATTTTAGCTTAGAATTAGATTATTTTATATATAGATAGCATTTATTGTATGTTAGCTGGGGTATGTGTTTTATATAGCATAGCATAGCATGTATTGTAGATTAGATTGTGTTATGTATTTAGATAGATTGTGTGCTGTATATTATATAGATAAGATGTATATTAGATTATGGTATTTATTTAGATAGATTGGGGGATGTATATTAGATAGATAGAATGTATTGTATATTAGATAGGGGTTTATTGTATTGTATTGTATTTAATTGTATTGTATTTAATTGTATTGTATTGTATTATATTGTATTGTATTGTATGTATTATATGTATTTCCTTTTCAGGTGTGTCATTTTTTTTCTGTATTGTGTGGGGGGGGGGGGGGTTGTAATGTGTTTTTTTTCTTTTCTGTAATGTTCCTTTTTTATTTTTTGTGACTTAGGTTTTTTCTTTTCTGTAATGTAGATTTTTTTGTGAGTTAGTTTTTTTTTTATTTTCTGTAATTAGAGTGGTGGGGGTTATTAGGGGGTAGGTAGGTAGTGTAGGTAGTGTAGGTGTTAATAGGTTAGTTTAGAGGGTGTTTAGTTGATATTCAATGTTTTATTGGGGGGGTATAGTGCAGTGTAGTGTTTATACCTAGTGTCATGATGGTTCTTGAGGACCGTCATGGCACTTATGTAGTTAATGTTGGGTCGTAACAGGCCCATAATGGTCTTAATATACCCTTATGGGACTGATGGGGTTAAATAGAGGCTTATGAGGGTCTGTATGGACGCCCATGAGTGACAGGGTTAATTAGCGGTTTATGGGGGTCAGTATTGACCCCCATGAGTGAGGGGGTTAATTAAGGGCTTATGGGGGGCTGTATTGACCCTCCTGAGTGACGGGGTTAATTAAGGGTTTATGTGGGTCTGTATTGACCCCCATGAGTGAGGGGGTTAATTAAGTGCTTATGGGGGTCTGTATTGACCCCCATGAGTGACAGGGTTAATGAAGGGCTTATGGGGGTCTGTATTGACCCCCATGAGTGACAGGGTTAATGAAGAGCTTATGTGGGTCTGTATTGCCCCCCATGAGTGGCAGGGTTAATGAATGGCTTATGGGGGTCTATATTGACCCCCATGAGTGACAGGGTTAATGAAGGGCTTATGGGGGTCTATATTGACCCCCATGAGTGAGGGGGTTAATGAAGTGCTTATGGGGGTCTGTATTGACCCCCATGAGTGACACAGTTAATGAAGGGCTTATGGGGGTCTGTATTGACCCCCATGAGTGACAGGGTTAATGAAGGGCTTATGGGGTCTATATTGACCCCCATGAATGACAGGGTTAATTAGGGGTTTATGGGGTTTGTATTGACCCCCATGAGTGAAGGGGCTAATTAAGTGCTTATGGGGGTCTGTATTGACCCCCATGAGTGACAGGGTTAATGAAGTGCTTATGGGGGTCTATATTGACCCCCATGAGTGAGGGGGTTAATGAAGTGCTTACAGGGGGTCTGTATTGTCCCCCATGAGTGACAGGGTTAATTAGGGGCTTATGGGGGTCTGTATTGACCCCCATGAGTGACAGGGTGATAGTGTATATTTGTTTTCTTTTATAATGGGTCCTTTAAGGACCCGTAATGCAGGAATTTTGAATTTTCTTTGCAGCCGGGGCCCCCGATCGCGTGCGATCAGGACCCCCACTGCGATGGTTAATGTGGGGTTAATGCAGGTCGCCGAGCTTATCTCGGATCCCATGGGGTTAATGCGGATTTCCGAGCTTATCTCGGATCCCTTCTTGGGTAAGTTGTACGTGGCTGGGCTTTGAGCCTCGTTTTCGTTTTTTTCGTGTGTCTGAACTCGGGAATTTGGACTTAAATGGAGGTGTAACTTCACTTTCAGAGGTCCTGGATGCCCCCCCCCCCTTGCTATTTATGTATTTTTTGTGAGTATTTGGGGTATTTTGACTGTTTATAGGTGCGCGCGGTTCGGCTGTTAAGGTCGTATTTTTCGTGCGTGTGGGTGTTTGTTCCGTTAAGGGTGGTTCCGAGGTCGTTTTTTTTTTTCTAAGTCGTGCGTGTATGTGTGTTTTTAACCGCGTGTGAGGCGCCTTTGAGCCTCCACCTCTGCAAATGCGGACCCTCGCAAAGCGAGGGATGCAGTTCTTGCGGGCTCGCTGTGCGAGCCCGCAAGCGTGAGCAACAGCTTGTATGCTCACAACTATATATGTGATTACATATAAAGGAAATACATTAGACTGTATTATTATTTTAAATTCTAAAAACATGTGTCTATATTCAATTGTAGTTTTTCAAAAGAGGATATCTGAACTGATGACCACACTGGTGTCCAGTATTAAATATTGGCTGTTACATACCTTTATTGTACCATAGTTTCTTAAAAATAAAGGGTTACATACGGCATATTCCATTTTAGTGGCAAACATTATTTGCAGGATAGTAGAATATTTCCTATTTCCTGTCATGCTGCACTTGCAGAGACAGAATTAAGACCGATTAGAGGGCACACTAGAGTCATCTAAAGTAAAATTTAGCTCCCACTTTTTTAAATGATGTCATTTTCACTCACATAATTTGTATGGGTTTCTGGTGCCCTGTGTAGCCACCCCCAGTGTCATGCATTAGTGATGAACAGGGGTCTCTAGAATTTGGAGCCAATCTATCCTTCTATCCACCTTAAGTCAACACAGCAGAAAGGCAGTAAACAAACCTCTATTTGGATTAGCTATAGATCTGAGCCCCCTTAACATTAGCACATCAGAGCTGGGAGAAAGGATGAAAGCAATGTAAACTTGAAATCTTAAAATAACATGACTGCTTAATTTGTTTCAATTTCAAAACATCAAAAATGCTTCAACCTCTTTTAAAGAGATTTAAATGTTCCCTAAAGGCATTTTTCTGCATAAAGTGTGTCCCTTTAATATTCTTTAAACACCTAACCACATTATACACAGATACAGATAGACACATTTCCCACTTGTGCTTTGAGAGTATGTTTTCACACAGTGTTTGAATGTTTCTGTCCTCCATGGAAAATTGAAAACGTGTGCAATTCCAAGGTAGTTGTTATTTTGCCTGGTGATTCATATCTTTTTTTGAAGACAAGACATTACCACCTAGTATGCCTTGAAGAATAATTCAGCCAATGAGAGAGAAGCGTTACTATATCTTCTCCAAATGCCCTGTGAATAGTGCTTTGGGAGAATTTCCAATGCAACAACATGACACTCCATGCAGACAGTCACTCCCCAGGCATCTACCTGCTTTGCCTAATGGTAAATCTTTGACCAAGCCAATTGTTGGCTCATTGCCCAGTACATGCTGCGCTTGCCCAGTGCATGCAGCGCTCAAGAGTAGACAGCAATAGTTACCATTATCTGTAATAAGGAGCACACTCCCTTCAATTGCTTATCATTGTTTAATGTAATCTATATAAAACTAGTGTACATAAAGTGTCTATGCAATACACCACTAGGATGCTTATATTTTAGTAGTATTCTAACATGCACACTCCTTTATCTAGAAGGATACTTTCATTCACAAAAAATAACAGAGACTAGGGTTCTTATTATGAAATTAGTTGTAATGCCTGGACATTCAAAACACACATGAAAAAAAAAAATTGTATATACTCTCATTAATTCTTTGACTATTTACTTATGGTACATATTTAAGATTTATAGCTATGATTCTTTTTTGTTCTTCAAATTAACCTGTCCATTTTCTATTATGTGGGATAAAAGTGTTGAGCATTTTATTATTATTATTATTATTATTATTATTATTATTATTACTATTACTATTTACAGAGGATTTCATAATTCAATAAGAAAAGAGTGCTTTTGTGATCATTTTTATTTACATTCACTAATTGTCATTATGTATGTTATTAGCAATTTATTAACCATATTCACATACTTAACATTGAAGAACATGCAAGAAATAATGAGTAATTATCACTAAGTAGCAAATTTTCAGTATACGATTTTATGATCTGCTTGATATATACAAACCCATGTTAGTATATGTACATCAAACATTAGTGAGTCATTAATGTTTGACTGATTTCCAGCACTTACACCAAATTAATGAAAAGCCAGTACTGATTCTATAATCATAATATACATAAGAAAATATAATGTTTGTTCATTAGAAGATTTAGTAATTATTGAATGTTTACTATAATGGGGTGGATAAACTAAAATATGAAGCTTTAAAGAACTCTTGGATAATCTCTATATTTCTTTGGTAGCCTAGGGAAAAATACAATGTAAATTGTTTAAGAATTTACTCATTTACAGCAATTTTAGGTCTTTGAGGTCCTCTTACACAAAGCAGGATTTATATCCACTTTACACCATGGTCAAATTACAAAGCTGCATTCAGATTACATGGATCCCAGTCCCATTCCAGAATCTTTTGTGTAAAGTTGCATGCCCTTATAGTGCTAAGTAAGCTGCACAATCATATTGTCAGCATGGCTCTTGGCTTGGACTTTGGTGAGAAGAACAGCAGTCAGGAGGCAAACCAAAGGGATGAGGTCAAGATATAGCACTGAATTACATGCAAACTCTCTATACACACAAGCTCCTAAACATTGCTCTTTAGAATAATCTCAACTGTCAAACCCCTGATCAGTAATATATTTATACACATAACATGTAATGTTTTGCAGTTCTGGGTAGTGCAAGTTGTTATTCCAGGAACTTCCATACTGAATTCTGTGAGTCTCTCACAATTGTATATTTCTATTAAAAATGCTATAGTGGTCCCTTGTCGAACATCCATTATGAAAAATCCTAAAGTTACTAACATGGGAGGTAATCCGATCTTAGGTTAAGAGGGAAATAAAATAAAACACACGCGAAGAAACTATTTAAACCCTGTCATTTGTTTATGAGGAGGAGGAAAATAAGTATTCTATCTGTTTGTTTGTTTTTTCATTAGCTTTTCTTTACTGAAGTATATAAGCAATTTATTTTGGGGATAAAAAAAAAAGTGTACTTTTGTATATATCTAACTGAGATTCCCTTCTGGATCGCTACCTTGTTGTGGTGAAGGGGTTTGTGTATCTGAATAAAGCTGTGAGCTATACCATGTAGGGTGACCCCAGATGGGCAGGTCCCAGCACAGAGGTCAGACAAGTTCTGGTCCAATGGAGAAAGAAATGGCGATCCACTCCAGTATCTTTGCTGTGAAAACAATATGGATAAGCACAATCAGAAACACAGACAGGAGTCACTTTATGAATTGGCTATGGAAACCGTTCTGAATACAAAGTAGAGAAGGAGCAAATTGAAGTGTAATAAGTCAAATTCTGGGGCTCACTTAAGAGGCTCACTGCCCCTATCGTGCCTCTGTTGTGTGACAGAGGCTGTGTGTCTGTGTACCTGCCATATTGTAGGCTAGCCGCCAACTAGTTTATGTTTTTTCACAATTATTTTTATTACTATGGCATTATAGTTATTGGTTTTCTATGTGTATTATTATTACTCTACATTTATTAAGTACCAGAATTTTCAGTAGTTCTATATATGCCATATATAATAAAGTAGAGTAAGCAAATTACAATCACAAAACAAAAAAGATATATACAAATACAATACAATAGGATCGCAGACAATTTTTTTCAACAGCTGAGGTTCCACCCCGACGAGGTTAAAGTCTAGAAGGTATAAAGACCTAGCTAAATGTCTTATTTGTTAAGGTAATTGTTCAGTTATGTTAAATAATTTGCATCTATATATATATATATATATATATATATATATATATATATATAGCCTCATTCTATTGCTAAGTTTTTGAGATCGCAGGCTACTTTGCTATTCAATTGCTTACGTTTGCGGGCTACGATCGAGTTACATCCTACGAGCTATGATCCATTGTGATTTGTTCAATCGCAGCTTACTTCTGTCAAAGCCTTTGATCTTTCACGCCGGCAATAATTGCTGCCGCAAAATATCCCTAATCGCTATTCAATTGCTCCAATGAGCCTTCTGTCAAGCTTGTAAATAGCTGAACCCGAATCACAGATTACTTGTACCAAGCAGGTGTTGCAAAGGGCTTACTTACAAATCGTAGTACTTATTAAGCAAATAAAAAAACAATCCAGCACTGTAAATGATAGGGAACACAATGGTTGACATTAGAATTAGAAGCACAACTTTATCAAGCTTGCACATCGCCAAAATCAAATACTTTATTGCATGTTTATCAGAAGTCCTACAGGCTTCAACCTCCAAGCCGTAGGAATTTGGAATCCAACCTCCATTTATTTTCTAAGTCCTACGGCCTTGAATAACGAGTTACAGTAATTGACTGTGAAATAAAGTATTGTATTTTGGCGATGTGCCAGCTTGAGAATGTTGTGCCTTTAATCCTCATGTCACCCATTGTGTTCCCCATCATTTACAGTGCTTTACAGCGCTGTCTTGAATTTATATTTGCATATTACAGTGCTTGAAACACGAGTTACAGTCTTGCGGCTGCGATCCTGTTCAAGCACGCAAGTGCTTACTGCCGATAGCATGGTTTGCGATTAGCAGGAATGGGGACTGATTTGCGGTGCTAGCCAATTGAATAACAGCTTAAGCATAGGGCTACATAAGGACGTAACTCGATCGCAGTAAATCGTCGATTTGCGATCGAGTTACGCCCCCTAATTGAATGAGGCCCATAGTGTAGATATATATATATATTTTTGTTTGTTTGTTTTTTGTTTTGTTTTTTTGCATCAGGGGAATTTAGAATAATAAGCCAAAAAGAAGAAATGTATTGTACACTAAGTACAAATGCGTATGTTCCAAAGTAGTATAAATGGAAAAACAGAAATGGAGAAATCACATAATGTAACATTTCTAATTATGATGTATTTTTACATTTTTGCACTCATATTTGTTACAGCCTAAAGCTCTGTGGGTGATATACCTCTCAAAGATGTTATTGTTAGGCAAAAATGTAGGCTCAATCTACAAGGACTTATTCCAACTACAGGCATATAATAGCCATTATAGATTAGGCAAAATAATTATAATTGCATTAGGAATATAACCTCCAGCTGCTACAGCCAAGATCAAGATCTGTAACTTGCTAGAAAAATCATGATTGTTGACTATGTAACAAATTAACAACATTAGCAGTTGAATAAGCCATCATGAACACAAAAGCAGTTTTAGAAAAAAATGTTTGTGTCTGGGTCTTCTATTTCGGATCTCTTGTTTGTAAGATAGAAGGGTTAACCTACTGTGAGTTGCATTCTCATGTAATTGATGGTAAGTGTAATCAGTTAAGTGCCACACCATTTTGCCAGTTTTCATGAAACTTGCCAACTTACAATCTAAAGGAATTAATTAAATAAAAGGTGAAGGAATTAAAAGGAAGAAACAAGGATTTGGCAAGTAATTGAAAGTAGAGTAGAGGGTTAATTAGAGGGTGTGGGTGTACCAGCTGAGAAAAATAGAGCTGATATACATGCACTCTAAATGAACACAAATCATAGGTGGTGGGTGTGGACAGGCTAGGTGGGAAGACATGCTAAATAAGTTCAGAGGCAGAAGAAAGGTGTTGACTTGTAAAGTTTTAGGTCTAGAGGCATAAGAGTGGTTCAGTCCTGATGGTGAATGGAATCTGTAAAAATGTCAGTTGGTGAGCGCTTCTGCTGAACTAGATTGTATGACTCCCATTGACATCAGCTCAGTCCTTGCAGAAATGACTGCTTAGTCCTGATGGTGAATGAAACTGGGAGAAATGTCAGTTGGTGGGTGCTTCTGCTGAACTAGATTGTATGACGCCCATTGACATCAGCTTAGTCCTTGCAGAAATGACTGCTTAGTCCTGATGGTGAATGAAACTGGGAGAAATGTCAGTTGGTGGGTGCTTCTGCTGAAATGGATGGCATGAGGCCCAGTGACATCAGCTGAGCTCCTACAAAAGTGACTGCTTAGTCCAGATGGTAAATGGAACAGTTGACATCAGCTCAGGCCTTGCAGAAATGACTGCTTAGTCCTGATGGTGAATGAAACTGGGAGAAATGTCAGTTGGTGGGTGCTTCTGCTGAAATGGATGGCATGAGGCCCAGTGACATCAGCTGAGCTCCTACAGAAGTGACTGCTTAGTCCAGATGGTAAATGGAACAGTTGACATCAGCTCAGGCCTTGCAGAAATGACTGCTTAGTCCTGATGGTGAATGAAACTGGGAGAAATGTCAGTTGGGGGGTGCTTCTGCTCAACTAGATTGTATGACGCCCATTGACATCAGCTCAGTCCTTGCAGAAATGACTGCTTAGTCCTGATGGTGAATGAAACTGGGAGAAATGTCAGTTGGTGGGTGCTTCTGCTGAAATGGATGGCATGAGGCCCAGTGACATCAGCTGAGCTCCTACAAAAGTGACTGCTTAGTCCTGATGGTAAATGGAACAGTTGGTGAGAGCTTTTGCTCAAGTGACCTCGATTGAGTCCCTGCAGAAGTGATTGCTCAGTCCCGACGGTGAATGAAACTAAATATAGAGGAGGAATTAACAAGCTACACGGCATGTTTAATGTAAATAAATTATAATATTTTGTTGAATAATAAACATCAGGGTGCTTCTAATAAAATAACTAAGAGGAATTTCTGATTCAAACATATAAAGACAAGTAAAGATTGTATAAAACTGTGTAAATCTTAATAGATATTTTTATTTTTTCATAAAATGAATCATAAAAAAAATATGAGAATGGCGACTATAAATAAAATATTAAATATATTTTAAGAGAGTCCACATTAATTGGTACATTTGCAATATTGCCACCTTGTGATCATTAATGGAACATTTTCAATGTGCCACATATTTTAAAGAACTGGCAATGGGCACTATTGTTTTAAATGTAAAAAAATTATGATTTATTATTGAGGAGTCTGAACTGAACTATCTTGTTATAATATATAGGGTGAAAAAGCCAAAAGAAAACTGAAATATAAAAATTGTTAACAATGTGTAATTGTTGGTCACCTGAGAAGTTCCCAAGTTTCTATGTGGTTTAGACTCAAGATTCACAAATATGTACCACCATGGAACTATTAAAATATGTGCATTCCTTTGTTGTTTTGATACAATATTTACTGTGAGGAGCACCTTGGAGTCTGAATCTTGGAGAGCTACTTCTCCTATCCTGTCCCAAAGGAATACAGTGTCTCCAAAGCCACGTTTAATTTATTAGGATCTCTTTGGAGTGTTGGGTCATATACCAGAATTGTATATCTTAGAACTAACAATTGTCATATTGAAGACCTGTAATGATACGATAGTACAAAAGATTTGTTTTGTTTATCTTGGGGCAGTTTATTCCCATAACTGGAATATTGTGTTCCTTCTGGTTTTTTAGACCTTTTTGTCCTATGCAATTATTTTTCATTCTATATTTTGCAGACATTATTAGCCAGCTTTGGGGCATTGACTAGTGAGCCTTCCAGACAAGATAACCCTTTGAGCATCATAGGTCTGCTTCTTTACCATCTGTTTGCATGTGTCATTACAGATCTTCAATATGACAATTGTTAGTTCTAAGGTTTACAATTCTGGTATATAACCCTTCACAGTGCTCACTTTCGACCATCTCTGTTTTAAGAGCAGCGTTCTTTTGTTTGAATAATGTTTTAAAAGGATGGTTTAAATAGTATATTTACTACTTTTGTATATATGCAATGCATATGTTAAGTAATTGGTATCAAGCACCCAGGAAATAGATTCATTTTTTGTTCTGTTTAGAGTATGATACCCTTTTCATATATGCACATCTCTTCATGCCCATGCTAACCCAGTAAACACAAAATTACAGCTCTCATTTTAACTTACATGGATGTACTTTATTTATTTCTCCCTTACTTGTTGGATGTTATGATGTCACTAACTTGTCTAACCCACTAATAAGTATAAAGATACTTTAATATTTCCTAGTACAATTAGGTTACATTTGTAAATCCATAAAGTGACCAAAGAAATAAAGTACAGTACTTAGAAAGAATAGATTTGCATGCTGATCCCAGGATGCAAATGAAAAACCGGGTGTTATTTTAAATATTTCATATTTCAGTAATTTACATGTAAAGTGCATTGATAGTGAAACAATTAATTATATTATGCAAAACATTGTTTCCAATAAAAGGAAATACTAATTGTGAAATGGACAACACAAACTGTTTGCAAACGACTCATTGGAAGAACAAAATGCAGCTGAAAACACATTTATGTTATCTGATTATTCTAATGTGATACTAACTAGACCAAATGTCAGTAAACAGGAAACTAGATACAGGTGGTTCCCGGGTTAACAAAATCTGAGCCCTGTTTTGAGTTTAGAATCTCTGTAGAAAGTGCTTTTTTCCCAAAGCATCCAACAAGACTGGAAACTCGCCACTTACAATCTAAAGGGATTGAAAGGGGCAGAGATCTGGGGAAGAGTAACAGATAATGAATGAGAAGGGTCAGGAAGTAAGTGAAAGACCATATTATGTTTAAAGTTTTTTTGTCCTCGATAAGTGAATGCTATAAGCAACAATATATGCAAAAAAAGGTATGAATATGTTTATTGTTAATCTGTTTTTTATATACAATGTGAAATTCTTATTTTAATAGAAGCTGCAAGCATGACATATTTAGAATTTACTATCTTCTAATAAAATAAGAACCATTCAGGTTACAACAAAAAATAATTAAATAAAAAACATAACTATAATGCACCTGTGCATTATTAAATTAATGTTCATGATGACTGACACAAATAAACAGTGGCAATCGTCACTGTTGTGAAGTGAAGAATTGGTGGATATAGCACAGATTATCACAGTCATTCTTAGTGAATCTATCTCACAGTGTACACTGTAGAGTGGGTAGAATGTCTCACATTCTTCCTCTGTCTATGTGTATCACTGATTCATAAACTATCACAGGAAAGTGTATTAATAGTGTGAAATTTAACAGTTTTCCATATTGTTATTATTAAAATTGTAGAGCCAAACTTTTTATTCAGTTCTGGTCTGATGAGTTGTGAAAATAATGCAGGCATCAGTCAAATTATGTCAAGAACTTTGTAATTTTTGTAACTTTAAAAAAAGTTTTTAACGTTACTAGTGGAAATCTGTGTATAAAGAATTATAGATAGTAACTGAGAGGATTTTACCCTGAGTTTATGTGAATATTTAATTTTCACCAGATACCTTTTGGGGATGGCTGCTTTTCCTAAAAGAAGACTTGTGCAGTCCATGTTGTGTTTGCCCAGTGTATGTGTTCAGCCCAGTGCTTTCTGCAGTGTATGTCTAGTGTGTGCTCAGCCCAAATATACTTTACATTCACTATAAACACAGAATAGACTCACACACATACTGAGAAATATAAAGTCAAACATATTGGTGCAATATTAAGCGATGGATTGATTAGAACTCATGATAAAGGACATTATCAGCATACACATCTGCAGAATTTGTAACTTTAAAGTTGGGATAAAATGAGATGTTCAGTAAATATGCAGGAGTTTTGTTGTATGTTTCACAGCAGTCTGTCTATATATTTTTTTTAGCTTGTATTTGGTTGTGTGTGATAAACTGAAGTTCTCTTCATTCGTTTGAATGGGATATTGTTATTTTGCCAGGAAAATCCTTGCGTTAACAGGAAGGGTCATTTATTTTACAATTAGTTGTAGATTTACCAGTGTGATATCAGTGTATAGCAAATTTGTAAACATAAACAGATAGTGAATGGAGGGCCCCAGTGCAAACATAATCCCCCCGCCCCCCCTTTCCAGGGCCAACTCATTATATATGTGTGTGTGCATGTATACATATATATCATAATAATAATTACATATTTGTGTGTGTACTGTTGTGCTCAAAAGTTTGCATACCCTTGGCAAATTGGTAAAATATTTACCATTTTTAAAGAAAACATGAGTGAGCAGGCAAAACACATTTCTTTCATTTCTTATGGGATTCATTCAACTGTAGGTAATAACAGAAGAATAAACATAAAACAAAACATAGCAACAAAGAAAAAAATTAAATGACCCTGTTAAAAAGTTTGCATACCCTTAGTTCTCAATACTGAGTATTGCCCCATTAGCATTAATGACAGTGTGCAGCATTTTGTAATAGTTTTCACTATTTCTGCCAGGGTATGCAAACTTTTGAGCACAACTATATATATGTGTGTGGGTATATATATATATATATATATATGTCTGTGTGCGTATATATATATATATATATATATATATATATATGTGTGTGTATGTGTATATATATATATATTTATATATATATATATATATATATGTATATATATATATATATATATATATATATATATATATATGTGTACAAATGATTGTGTAAAAGAAAGGAACAAAAAAAGCTAATGGATGGGTGAATTACTCTTAAAGAGCTATTAACATATAATGTCCCATATTGATATCACATAAAATCTTCCCTCATATGGCAAAATTACTTTGCTAATCCTTGGGAAGATATAAAAAATGTGTTTATATATAGCTCAAAAAAAGTTTACATTTTAAAACGAATTTAGAGAAAAGCGCATCCTTAGTACTCTTTCCAGTTATAAAAAAGTTTTATAATTAGTTGTTGTATAATTAATATTTGTTGTATAATTAATATTTATTTGGGGAGTACCAAAAATAATTTTTGTAAGGGTTATTAATTATAAGGGCAACAGTGAGTTAATCACATTCACTTAATAGTAGACATTTTTAATGAAAAAACAACGTTGATTAAAAGAGTTTAAAGGAAAGATTAAAAACACCATGAACAATGGTTCCTTTGATGGCTACTGTAACCTTTATTGTCACTCTTTCGTTTATCATTCGTGGAGTGTGGTTGCATAGCAAATGGTTTGCAGAGTATAATAGGGGCACTTGCTCACTCACTTCTGAGCTATAAACTAAAGTCCCAGATATACTTATATATGAAATGCTATTGAATTTGTGACAAGTCATACAGATCACCTATTAACAGTATTATGTAGGTGGTCAGGGACAAAGGATATGGGAGATAGTCAGACTCAGAAGGGGAGGCTGTGTGCAGTCAGATATAGAGTCAGTAAATACAGCAAACCTGCCTTTCTATATGTGTATATAAACACAAGTCTGACGCTCTAAATTCTTAGTATATAAAACTCTACCCCCTCTAAATTTAATCCCCATGAGTTCTTGGCTGCTTGTAATGTAGGCAGTAGTGATTTAAAAATCCATTAAAGCCCTCAGAATGCCTCTGCACTTTCCTATTTAGTATTATCGCGCCTCCATTAGCTCGGAGGTTTGCGCTTCCTGGTTACAGCGTGCGTGATGACGTCACGCTACGCTTGCCTGCTTTCTGACATGTTTCTACGTGTAAAACGTCTTTCTCAAAGGATTAAGGCGTGTACTAGTGCTGTAAGCTATTTATTAATTACTAAAATCCTTATTGCCAAAGACTAATATATGTCATTAATGCAGACTTGCAATTCTAAGTAGTCAAAGGAGTCAATGAATATACCATAATTCACCAATAATTATAATACTGCATGATGATACTCCCCCAATACAAAAATCCACATAACCAGAGTACTTGCGCTTCTGTAGAAATAGTCCCGACGGTCCCGTTTCGCCCTTCTTAGGGCTTACTCATGGGCTACTGAATTCTGGTCTGAATGGGGCTATAAAAGTATATAATGTATACTATGTATACTACTATACAGTGGTATATTGAGATTATATATATGTGTATATATATATATATATATATATATATATATATATGTATATATATATATATATATACATATATATATGTATATGTATATATATATATATATATATGTGTATATACAGTGGATATAAAAAGTCTACACACCCTGATAAAATGTTAGGTTTCTGTGCTGTAAAAAAATGAGACAAAGATAAATCATTTCAGAACTTTTTCCACCTTTAATGTGACCTATAAACTGTACAACTCAATTGAAAAACAAACTGAAATCTTTTAGGTAGAGGGAAGAAAAAATATAAAAATAAAATAATATGATTGCACACCCTTAAACAAAAATTTTGTTGAAGCACCTTTTGATTTTATTACAGCACACAGTATTTTTGGGTATGGGTCTATCAGCATGGCACAAAATGACTTGGCAAGATTTGCCCACTCTTCTTTGCAAAAACACTCTAAATCTGTCAGATTGCAAGGGCATCTCCTGTGCACAGCCCTCTTCAGATCACCACACAGATTTTCAATCAGATTCAGGTCTGGGCTCTGGCTGGGCCATTCCAAAACTTTAATCTTCTTCTGGTGAAGCCATTCCTTTGTTGATTTGGATGTATGCTTTGGGTCGTTGTCATGCTGAAAGATGAAGTTCCTCTTCATGTTCAGCTTTCTAGCAGAAGCCTGCCACTGTTGTGCCAATATTGACTGGTATTTGAAAATGATCATAATTCCCTCTATCTTAACTAAGGCCCCAGTTCCAGCTGAAGAAAAACAGCCCCAAAGCATGATGCTGCCATCACCATGCTTCACTGTGGGTATGGTGATGTGCAGTGTTGTTTTTGCGCCAAACATATCTTTTGGAATTATGGCCAAAAAGTTCAACCTTGGTTTCATCAGACCATAACACCTTTTCCAACATGCTTTTGGGATACTTCAGGTGTGTTTTTGAAAAATGTAGCCTGGCTTGGATATTTTTCTTCATAAGAAAAGGCTTTCATCTTGCCACTCTACCCCATAGCCAAGACATATGAAGAATACAGGAGATTGTTGTCACATGTACCACACAGCCAGTACTTGCCAGATATTCCTGCAGCTCCTTTAATGTTTCTGTAGGCCTCTTGGTAGCCTCCCAGACCAGTTTTCTTCTCGCCTTTTCATCAATTTTGGAGGGAGCTCCAGTTCTTGGTAATGTCACTGTTGTGCCATATTTTCTCCACTTGATGATGACTGTCTTCACTGTGATCCATGGTTTATCTAATGCCTTGGAAATTATTTTGTACCCTTCTCCTGACTGATACCTTTTAACAATGAGACCCTCTGATGCTTTGAAAGCTCTCTGTGGACCATGGCTTTTGCTGTAGGATGCGACTAAGACATTTTCAGGAAAGACCAACTAGAGCAGCTGAACTTTATTTGGGGTTAATCAGAGGCACTTTAAATGATGGCAGGTGTATGCTGACTCCTATTTAACACGATTTGGAATGTGATTGCTTAATTCTGAACACAGCTACATCCCCAGTTATAAGAGGGTGTGCAGACTTATGCAACCACATTATTTTTCTTTTTTTTTTTCTTTTTCCCTCCACCTAAAAGATTTCAGTGTGTTCTTCAATTGAGTTGTACATTTTAACAGGGGTATGTAGACTTTTTATATCGACTGTATATATATATATATATATGTGTGTATATATATATATATATATATATATATATATATATATATATATTAGTGATGTCCCGAACAGTTCGCCGGAGAACTATTTGCGACGATTTTCGCATGTTCGCGTTCGCATCGATCGGCGAAAACATGCGCTTTTCGGTCCGCCCCCTATTCTTTATCAATGAGGAAACTTTGACCCTGCACCTTACAGTCAGCAGACACATTCCAGCCAATCAGCAGCATACACTCCCTTCCAGGTCCTTCAATCTGAAGGACAGCCTCCATTTTAGAATCATTCTGAAGCTACATTCGTTGAGAGAGGACATATATTCTACCTGCTGCTGATTTAATAGGGAAATAGATAGCCAGGCTGTGTATTTAGCTTTCACTACACACCTGAAGGACTCATTTGATATTTGCTGCAAGAACAGCAACTCAAAAAGCCATTTTTAGGGCTAGAACATCATTTATTTTATTTCATTATTTTTTCTGATGATTTCATAGGGAAATAGATAGCCAGGCTGTGTATTTAGCTTTCAGTACACACCTGAAGGACTCATTTGATATCTGCTGCAAGGACAGCAACCCAAAAAGCCCTTTTTAGGGCTAGAACATCATTTCTTTTATTTTATTATTTTTTTCTGTGTAATCTAATTGCATATGCCTGCCTGCTAGCGTGTGTGTGAGGCCTATTGCATCTACTCTGCCAACTTTTGCCAGTGCACAGTGACACTCATATCTGGTGCAACCGTAGTGTACAGTGACATAAAACAACCCTTTTTTGACTGTAATCGATTGAATATCAGTTGCCTGCCTACAGGCGTGTGTGTGAAGCCTATTGCATCTACTCTGCCAACTTTTGCCAGTGCACAGTGACACTCATATCTAGTGCAACCGTAGTGTACAGTGATATAAAACAACCATTTTTTGACTGTAATCGATTGAATACCAGTTGCCTGCCTACAGGCGTGTGTGTGAATCCTATTGCATCTACTCTGCCAACTTTTGCCAGTGCACAGTGACACTCATATCTGGTGCAACCGTAGTGTACAGTGACATAAAACAACCCTTTTTTGACTGTAATCGATTGAATACCAGTTGCCTGCCTACAGGCGTGTGTGTGAAGCCTATTGCATCTACTCTGCCAACTTTTGCTAGTGCACAGTGACACTCATATCTGGTGCAACCGTAGTGTACAGTTAAATAAAAGAACCCTTTTTTTTCTGTAATCGATTGAATATCAGTTGCCTGCCTACTGGCGTGTGTGTGAATCCTATTGCATCTATTCTGCCAACTTTTGCCAGTGCACAGTGACACTCATATCTAGTGCAACCGTAGTGTACAGTGACATAAAACAACCCTTTTTTTGACTGTAATCGATTGAATATCAGTTGCTGTGATTCCCTTTGGCCCTAGAATAATGCCCAGTTTTCAGAGACAACGTACCCTGAACTTGAAAAGTTCTGAGGACATGGTTGACTGGCTAACACAGGACACCCAATCTTCTACAGCTTCCGCTCGGAACCTAGACGCACCATCCTCCTCCAGCTTAGCTTCGGGCACCTCTCCAGTTACCACTCGCCCGCCTGCCGCCACCACCAACACTAGCACCACAGCCGCTTCACTTGATCCGTCAGCAGAGTTATTTACACATCCGTTGGAAGAAATGAGTGATGCACAAACATTAGTGCCAGAGAATGTAGATAACAGGGATATGTCCCAGTCAGGCAGCATTACACACATGGACGTACGGTCTGATGATGATGATGTTGTACCCGGTGCTGCTTCCTTTGTTGAGTTGTCAGATACAAGTGAAGCGGTTGATGATGACGATGCGTCCGTGGATGTCACGTGGGTGCCCGCTATAAGAGAAGAAGAACAGGAGGAAAGTTCAGATGGGGAGACAGAGAGGAGGAGGAGACGAGTTGGAAGCAGCGAGAGGTTGTCGAAAGTAGCTAGTGGCACAGTCAGACAGCATGCATAGGCACCCGGGGTCAGCCAGACAGCACGCCAGTCAACGCATGCTGTTGCCACCACCAGAATGCCGTCATTGCAGAGCTCAGCAGTGTGGCAATTTTTTCGTGTGTCTGCCTGTGACAACAGCGATGCCATTTGCAACCTGCACGAAAAGAAACTGAGTCGTGGGAAGTCCAACACCCACCTAGGTACAACTTCTTTGCGAAGGCACATGATGTCACATCACAAACGCCTATGGGATCACCACATGAGTACAAGCAGCACACAAAGTCATAGCCGCCATCCTCCTCCTGGTCCAGCATCTTCAGCCACGTCAACCACTGCTGCCCTGCTTTCCCCCTCTCAACCATCCGCCACTCCGTGTCTCGCTCTGAGCAGTCCCTGCTCATCTGCCCACAGTCAGGTGTCTGTCAAGGACATGTTTGAGCGTAAGAAGCCAATGTCACAAAGTCACCCCTTTGCCCAGCAACTGACAGCTGGCTTGTATGAACTTTTAGCCCGCCAGTTTTTACCATACAAGCTGGTGGAGTCTGAGGCGTTCAAAAAATTTGTAGCTATTGGGACACCGCAGTGGAAGGTACCTGGCCGAAATTTCTTTGCACAAATGGCAATCCCCAACCTGTACTCGATTGTGCAAAAGGAAGTAATGGCATCTCTGGCACACAGTGTTGGGGAAAGGGTCCATCTGACCACGGATACCTGGTCTGCAAAGCATGGTCAGGGCAGGTATATCACCTACACTGCACATTGGGTAAACCTGGTGACGGCTGCCAAGCATGGAATACGTGGCTCTGCAGAGGAGTTGGTGACACCGCCACGACTTGCAGGCAGGCCTGCTGCCACCTCCTCTACTCCTCCTACTCCATCCTCTTCCATAACTTCCTCGGCTGAGTCCTCTTCTGTTGCTGCTATGTCTTGCTCCACATCAACGGCACCCCCACAGCTCCCCAGGTACTATTCCACATCCCGGATACGGCAGTGTCACGCCGTCTTGGGGTTGACTTCCCTGAAAGCAGAGAGTCACACCGGACCAGCACTCCTGTCTGCCCTGTACGCACAGGTGGATCAGTGGCTGACTCCGCACCAACTGGAGATCGGCAAAGTGGTTTGTGACAACGCAAGAAATTTGTTGGCGGCATTGAATTTGGGCAAGTTGACACATGTGGTCCACCCTCAGTCGACTGTCAGGTAACAGACTACCTCGCCATAACTACAGATATCGACACTATGAAGAGCGATGAACCCCTTGACTACTGGGTGTGCACGCTTGCTTTGTGGCCTGAGCTATCCCAATTTGCCATGGAACTTCTGTCATGCCCCACTTCAAGTGTCCTGTCAGAAAGGACCTTCAGTGCAGCAGGAGGTTTTGTCATTGATAAGAGAAGTCGCCTAGGTCAAAAAAGTCGAGATTGCCTCACCTTTATTAAGATGAATGAGGGATGGATCCCGAAGGGACTGACAGTGGGCGATACATTCGATTAAAAAAGGCCTGATATATGAGCTGCCGTGAGCTAATAATGGTCCACACGCTGCTGTATTTTATCCCTGAATGCCGGATGACTTGCGTGACTTATCCGCCACCAACTAGGGTTCAAGACGCAATGTTTTAGGACACTTTCTGCCTGGCAAACTAACATCAATTTTTCTGGTCGCTGCAACAATACCTAATTTTTGCATTTAAAGTATTTTATTTTAGAAGGCGTACAGCATGTAATGAAAAATAAAGCATTTTTGAACAGTCTTGCATCAGTTGTGCAAAAATACATATTTACAATAGAGACATTTTGTGAAAGTTAGCTGGCTATTCCTTCTTATTTTTACTTTTTAGGTTAATAATTTTTCTTATTTTTTACTGTGACTGCAATTTAAGAGATACCTAAAATATAGTAAAACAGACAATAGTAAAGAGTATATCTGCAGGAAACACCAAAGTCCTATTAGCTATCATCCCTCCAGCAGTATTAGCTTATTATTTACAATATCTAACCTGGGCAATCACCCATGGGCTACCCTAGGGCAGGCTTCAGTAAGCGACCTCTCCTTTCCTGGGATGATTTTGCCGCCGGTTGCTTCTGAAGGGTCTCCGGGGCTCCCCCATTCCGGTCCTTCCCCCAGTGTCGCTTCAACCAGTAACAAATGTTTTATATTTGTAAAGCTACCCAATGATCCCACTTGATAGAGGTTTATCTTTACAAATTTTGGAGAACCAATTTAAGACCGGTGTCCCCTTGTTTCTGGGTCAGGGAGTGTGTGAAATGCCTCAGCCTACAGCAAATTGTAATGTTCTGACAGCGGTAGCTCATGCTTGTCCCTCAGTTCCTCATAGGTGAGCATCTGGCCCTTTACTAACCAGTCTCCCAGTCTATCTAGTTTCCTTGACCTCCACCAGTGTTGTGATGTTGTGCTCATGTGTTTCGGGGCCTGAGGGTGGTCAAAAATTGGGGTCATTTGGGTGGATCCAGGGAACAAACCTGTGTGTTTCTTGGCCCATTTCCAGTATGATAGTGAGTGTCTGATTAGGGGGTTTGGCGAGTTTTTAAGGCTCTGAGGCAATTTTGATAGCCAAGCCACCTTGTCCCAGGTTAAGGGCCTTAAAGTGCCGGTTGATGACATATAGAATGTGCTATTGGGAGGAAAGATAGGTGACGTAACAGGTATTAAACTGATAGGAATGAATAGTACAACTTAATACACCACTCCTATCTAATGGCACCTTAGATTGCACGTGCAGTGCCCCAAATTTGAAATGGGTGGACCGACCAAGCATCTTTTTCCATCTCCGTTACAAAAATCCATGCCATATACACGTCCCCTGATAGGTGACGTAACACGTATTAAACTGATAGGAATGAATAGTACAACTTAATACACCACTCCTATCTGGTGGCACATTACATTGCACGTGCAGTGCCCCAAATTTAAAGTAGGAGGTCCGACCAAGCATCTTTTTCCATCTCCCTGTTCCAAAAATCCATGCCATATACACGTCCCCTGATAGTGGACGTAACAGGGATTAAACCGATAGGAATAGTACTACTTAACAGTACACACCTTATAATAACGCAGACAGAGGCAACGCAGAGAGAGGAGTCTGAAGAAGAGGAGTCAGAGGAGGAAGGTGGCTTTGAGGAGGTGGAAGACCAAACACAGCAGGCCTCCCAGGGGGCTTGTTGTCACCTTTCGGGGACCCTTGGTGGCTGGGTGGAGGAAGAGACCTTCAATGACATCAGTGAGGACAAGGAACAGGACATGGCTAGCTTGGTATCCAACCTTGTGCAAATGGGGAGTTTGCGGTTGTGCAAAGGGACTGTTTGCGGTTGTTTGCGGTGCATTAAACGGGGAGATTGGTCTGTTACTGTGAAGCGGGTGTAACCCTTACACTACCTGATCGATACAACATCATACCTGATGTTTTAAAGCATGTTATTCCAAACAATTTAGGAATGTTAGGTGATTTATGCCCTTTATGGCTTAAAACCAGACTCTGCATCAACTATGTAATTTTCCGTGGGAGTTTTGCCATGGATCCCCCTCCGGCATGCCACAGTCCAGGTGTTAGTCCCCTTGAAACAACTTTCCCATCATTATTGTGGCTAGAAAGAGTCCCTGTGGGTTTGGAAATTCGCCTGCCCATTGAAGTCTATGGCGGTTCGCCGATGTTCGTCCGTTAGCGAACATTTGATGGAATTCGCGTTTGCGGTTCGCAAACCAAAAATTTGATGTTCGCGACATCATTAATATATATATATATCATGTGGATGTGCATGTATACATGTATATGATATTAATAATTAAATTTGACTTTCACATCATCAGTTTGTAGGATTAGTTCAGCTGGGATTCCATCAAGTCCTGCAGCCTTGTTATTAGCAAGACATCATAGGGCCCATTTCACTTCTAAGATGTCTACAGCTCCTTGGACAAATTATTGAGGTCATCACTGCTGTTAAGATCCTTCCTGTATAGATCTTCAGTGTATACCTGCCACCTCTTCATTATTAGATCTGCTTCTTTTAGGTCCCTGACAATTTTGTATTTTGTCATGCCCACTTTGAGATTCCCAATTCTCTTAAAGAAATCTCTTTACTCCCATTCTCTTATCTTCTTCTCCTTGTCTCTTCTTGCTATCCTCTAGAATTCTGCATTCAGTTGTACAAATCTCTTCCTATCTCCACTACCTTCCACTTTCCTTCTTTCCTGGACTACTTTCAAAGCCTCATCAGAAAGCCAGTTTGCCTTCTTTCTTTTGGGGATAATCTTTGTTGCTGTTTCCTGGATAATGTTGCAAACTTCGGTCCAAAGTTCTTCAGGCATTCTATCTTCCATGTCTAGTTCCTTAAATCTATTCTTTACTTCCACTGCATATTCACAGGGGATGTTATTTATACTGCATCTGCTTGGTCTGTTGATTTTCCCTCTTTTCTTCAGTTAAATTCTTAACTTTGCAATAAGAAGCTCATGGTCTGAGCTACAGTCAGCTCTAGGTCTTGTTGCTGCTGATTGTATAGAGCTCCTCCATCTTCGAATACAAAGTATATCATCAATCTGATTTCAATATTATCCACCTGGTGATGTATAGATATATGTACTGATACTATTTTGTATCAAGTTAACTTATTATTGAGAGGACAGGAAAAAGCATTCCCCATTATTGTTCATTCATAAATGTTGTTCTTATTGATTACAAACTATGTTCTTTTCTTGTTCTACTTTACAAAAAAATAGAATTACTAAAGTTAATATTGCACCATGGATTTGATTGTACGCCATTAGATCAATCAGTTTTCTCGTATTGTCTGAACCTTGACTACTTTGAATGAAGCCGGTTTGGTCCAGGCCGATTAACCTAGGTAAAAATTGATTTAACCTCACTGCTAATATTTTAGAGTATATTTTAATATCTGAATTTAGACGCAAGACAGGCCTATAATTTTTACAATATTTGGTGTCTTTATCTTGTTTAGGGATGTTTATGATAACCGCTTCTAACGTTTCTAGCAGAGCTCTTCCTTCCATTTTCATTTAGTTGAAGACCTTAACTAAGTGTTTAGACAGAGAAGTTTTGAAAGTTTTAAAATAATAATTGACAAAATAATCAGAAGCTGAGTTAACATTTAAGTTAGTAGTTAACTTTTCTATTTCGTTAATATTGATCTCTTTGTCTAAGTTAGCTAATTCTTCATTATCGATCTTAAGAAGGTTATTTTTTACCAGGAATCCATTTGTTTGCTCTTTACTGGGTTTTCTAAATTGAGATCTATCCTCTAAATTATATAAATTATATATAAATATTTCCTCCATTCTTTTAAATGTTTTAAAGGTTCTTTGTTTTTAAAATTAAAACAAACAACCTAAGTGTGTATTTACATATTTGAACATAATTTAAAGATTTGTAACTAAAATGACCCTAAGTGTAAATGTAAAAAACAGATCAGCTTAATTAGGAGTCATTTTAATGCTTTAGTATTGTTTTCCATCTCACATTTTCCCTCAACATACTGTAAATCTGAAGTATGGAGTGGTGGTGTTACTGTTAGTTGCAGATGCTAAATTTTGAATTTGTTGCAGACAATTCAGTAGAGATACAGGTGCATATACTATTATCATTTCCAGACCTGTAATTTATTTGGTGGAACAAAAACGATACAAACTGTTATAGAATCACATAACATGTAAATAAAATATTTCTGCATCTTACTGATCTGTATTTACAGTACAGTTTGTGGTTGTTATTTGGGTTTTTCCAACCAATTCTTCAGCTAAAATTATGTGACATCTAAGATAATGAAAATGTACAATACTTTTTATGCCAGTGTCAATCAAACAAAAATATTCTTTTAGCCATATGCTGAATTTGGATGTATTTGCATTTTGATATCTTTATTTCCCCTCTGAAGCCACAGCTGCATTTTGATGTTTTCCAGTACTGCAGCCAGATTTAAAAATAACACTTAATGTGTGCTAGAGTGTAACCACAAATAATCTGCAAAAAAGGAATGAATTAACATTTTTACCGGGTTAGTATACTCGCATTTCTTACTTGAAACCCTTGATCACATTGTGTGTTTATTTGGTAAATCAACTGGCTGTTTCCTGACACTTACAGTGTCCAGCATAAATATCTTTGTTTGTGTTTGTGATAATATCAAAAGCAAGTATATTTAATGAGCAGAATATTGTTCAGTCTATCCCTGTCAATGATATAAGTAATTATTAAAATGTCAGGCTTGAAAGATTTCTGTCCATACAGTTCTACTGATAAATGTGTGCCAGATTGAGATTGAGAACAACTCAAACAATAGATTAATTCCATTTTTAAATCTAGGAAATTGATTTACTTGCAAACAATTTAGTGGATTGGAAAATCTTTTTATATTCGCAGTTGAGTAATTTAATAAAATATAATTTAAATATGTAACATGTTTCAGCTAATCCTTTCTCTAGAACAGCGTTTCTCAACAGCTGTTCCTGGCACAAATGCTGGGCCTGGAAATTTATATGCCAGTCCTCAGAGAGAAAGGGAAATGAGAGCTGGAATAAGACAAAAGACATAAATGTAATAAGAAAGACTGATTATAAGGATAAACTGGATGCTTAAACATGTCACTATGGCCTTAAAGAGCCAACTGAATATTGTTGGGGGTCTTTGCAGACCACCTGATGATTTTCTGTTAGCTTGCTCTCAGAGTGGGTCATCATGTCCAGAGAACTAACCTATTAAGGTTAGTTCATTCTCTGATTGAGCACCTCTGTTTTGTTTTTCTGTTTATGCAAATTACCCTTAGGGTTTAGTCTCCCTAAGGATGATAGGGGAATCCAGACGTGGACCCCTTGCTTACTGTGCCTTAGGGAGTCATCAGCTGCACCTCACTGATAAGGCCCAAAGAAGGCTGAAACTTACATCTGGGGTTTGCTTTTTCTCCTGTTCAGAGTAGAATTGCATGGTATTTTGGGGCTGGATCACTCTAGTGAGTGAGACCAGACTGATATACTACAGGATATTTCTCCCTGTGAAGGGCACAAGTGAGTTAAAAGAGGTTGCTCTCAGAGTGGGTTCTCATGTCCACAGAACTAGCCTATTAAGTAAGGTTCAATTGGTTAATTCATTCTCTGATTGTACACCTCTATTTTGTTTTTTTGTTTTAGCTTTGAAAAATTGCAATGTACTATGCTTTTAGGAATACAGCCTATGCACTTCTAAATCATAAAGGTTACTATCTAGGCAATTTAATGCTAATCTTGTTATTAATTTTCTTAATTTATGTAATCATTTTTTTTGTAGTCCCAGTTGTACCATGACCTGAATGAAGATCACAGAATAAATTCATACACTAAATGTATTAATTGGTATATTTATAACATATTTTGAAGATTGTAAAATGGAATTTGAGCCACTGTTTGGACTAACAACGAGAACTATTCAATTTTTCTTCATAGACAATGACTGATATGTTCATCTTATTTCTCTTCTCTTACCAACTGGTTAGTTTTTAACCTGGGAATCCATTTTAGGCAGAACATTATTTTTCTCTTTTCAATGTCCAATATCTTTTTTGTAGGACTCCCCAAATATGGTTAAGAAGTCAAAAGAAAAAAAAACCTGTCGAAGCAGCTGTTTGTCATACATGTAATTGTATGAGTGTCTGTATGGCACTGGGCAGTGAGATAAATCATAATTCTATGGTCGACAGGCACTGTGCTTTTGGCTTATAAGCTTCAACATAGATAAGTATAAAAGTTAATTGTCTGTAAAATTGCAGAAATAATATTGTTCAAAATGGTAGTGTAATTCAAATTTCATCTCTTACATTGTTGACTGTCCCTTTCATTAATTTTCTGTCTTTGCATCTATTATCCTTTTCCATTTAAGCACATTTCACTTCAGACAAACCTGCAGATAATGATATTCTCTTCAATTTTAAACTATTTAATAAGCGGTGATTGACAGCAGAAATTGCTAATTGTATACCATCATATAAAAAGGCACATAAAGGTTCACAGCCAAACTAACGGAAGCTGGAAACATGAAGCTATGTACTCCATTTTTTTACATTTTTACATTTCTTGCCATACTTTCACTAAGCTACTTGCTGTTCTCTGTTCCACTTCCAATTCAGTATGATGTCTGTACTTACATTTTGTTTAGAATTTTGCTTCCCTTTAGTAAGTTTCTTTAAGCAAAAACAAGATGTAAATGAACTCCATCAACCCAAAAACTGTTTGATTTCACAAAAGAAAACCCTGTGTCAAGTGAGAACAGTAGCTTCCCACTAACGAAAGACATTTATGGTTAAAATTGCTGGGTATTGCTGGTTTGTGTCTGCTTTTAGGGGTATTTCTCCTCATTAATGGTACATTTGAATATAAAATGAGAGACTGCACAGGGCACACTGTTGAGTAATGTCCATGTTCAGGTGTGTTCTTTTCACTTTTTGTTTTATGCTAGTATAATGTATAGCCAGATTTCAATGTTCTTAATATAGATTAACAAAAGGTGTTGGTCAGAGAACCCCTTTAAGCACTAAAGATTGGATCTGTGTAACATATTTAGCAATCTCTGCAGTGTCTATACTGCCTATTGAAATACATTTTATAAAGAAGCTGTTATTCATATATAATCAATGGTAAAATAAATGGGGCTAATTTTAATGCACTGCGAATATTAATAACTGTATGTGGTAAAAAGGAATCTGGGCATGTGATATCCAAATGGGCACAATAGTGTTATTTCTATTTAAAGAATATCTTGTTACCTTCATTTCACCTGATATGGATGTATGCCCATTGTAACATAAGTGGCATAACTCAGTATTTACAGGTGGTCCCCAGTTTAGGAATGTCCCAAATTAAACCCTTTTCGGAGCTAGTTCTTCTGCACATGTGCAAGAGGTCTGTTGGTCTGTTAGTGCACAGTATCCTTCATTAGTAGTGCAGCATCGTTCATTAGTGGTGCAGTGTAATTTTTCCCTTTCTTTGCCAGAAAACAAACAGGTGTACTGTACATTTATAATCTAAATAACCTTATTGGATTTTAAAATGTTAGTATTGTACTTATGTATTACTTCCAGTATGTACTTGCTTATTAAACTATACTGTACACTGTCTGTGGTATTTAATGTCAAATGAAATGGACTTGCCATCAGACTGAATTGATTATTTGTTATCCTAATTACAGTACTGTATTACAAAAAAAAAAAAAAAGTCTCTCTGATGGCAGGTCTGTAGACCTCTGTAGAACTTAGAAACATTTTTTTACAGCATTGTGCAGCAAATTCTTCACAGACAGGTTACAAATCACTACAATAATAACTATAGCAGTCTACAGAGCTAACAAAAATATCATAAATGCATGTTTACAGTATCATACAATATAGGTAAGATTATTATTTTTCTAATACTAAACAATTCTGTAATAAGGTTAGAAATTAATGATCTTACCTACATTGTGTGATACTGGATCTTTCACTTCCGCAAGAGTTACGATGGCCAAAATCGCAAATTGCTATTAAATTGCTCCAATTCCCCAAGGCCGCAAATGTTTTCATACCCGTAAATGGCAAATGTAGGAGAAAATCCTACGAGTGATAGAAAGGACGCGCAATGGGGGTTTAACCCCTGTACGTAGCACTGTAAATGCAAATAAAAAATCAATACTGCACTCTAAATAATGGGCAAAGGGAAGAAAGTCATTGGAATTGCCATATTTTTCCGTCTATAAGACACCCCCATGTATAAGACGGCCCCTATTTTTTTAGCCCAAAATTCATAAATAAATAAATATGAAAATGTGTATTTTATAAGATTTTATTGTGTTACACAGAAATTTAAGGGCACTTCCTTTTGTGATTTTCACTGATTTCCATTCCAGCTCAATATCCTTGTGATCACATCACTTATTACTCAGTCGCAATTTGCAATAACATTTTTCCGGTTTAACACAGGGATCACAAAGATATTGAGCTGGAATGGAAATCAGTGAAAATCACGACAGAAAGTGCCCTTAAATATGTGTAACACAATAAAAACCTATAAAATACCATTTAAGCCAGTAAGCCAGAGAATTAAAAGACAATTACAATGGAAATGAAAGTAGAAATAATTAAGCATTTGGAGAAAGGCCAGAAGCCAACATTCATTGGGAAAGTATCAGGCTTCAGACTCTCGGAATAATTCTAAAGAATAAAGTGAGAAGCAATGCTCCAATGAAAAGCATCAGTCATTACTAAGCAGTGTAGTTGATTAATCATTGAAATGGAAAATGTGTTATTGATTTGTTTGGAAGATCAAAATAAGAGTAACATTTCTATTAGACTAGCATTGGTGCAGGAAAAGGACTGAAGCATGTTCAACAGTTTAAAAGCTATGCAAATAGAAAGTGAAGATAGTTGTAATGAAGAATTTGTTGCAAGTAACGGTTGGTTTTATTGTTTAAAAAATAAGGCAAATATGCATAATATTAAAGTGCAAGGGGAGGCAGACAGTGCTGATACCTCTGCAGCAAATTCATTTCCTGAAATGTTGAATCTAAAATAAATAAATAGATTAATGGTACAACTGATGGACTCTGAGAGTTGAATTTGGTGGCTGTGTGCTGCATGAGATATTGAGAGATTAGCCAAGGCCTATGTGGCTCAAACATCTACAGCCTTAGCCTGTGTGGCCCAAAGCTATCAGAGACTTAGAGCCTCATTCAATTAGGAGGCCCCAAGTTCCGGGATATAGGCTGTATGTCTGCGGGCCTCCTGTGGGCGCTCGAGTTATGATGCTATTCAATTCGGCAAGACCGCAAGTTAGGGACCGATAGTGAGATTCTTAAATTATACCATCGTCTGTAGCATTTGCGTGCTTGAACATAATCAATTAAGGAATACCATAACTCCTGATGCTAAAACAGCCAAAGGAAACAGAGATCCTCATCATTACGTCAATGAAAAATGGAGGTTTGATTTCAAAGTCCTATGGGCTTAATTACGAGTCATGATCGGACCCACATTCCTGAAATATTGCAAGATTGATAAAGCCGTAAATATGATATTCTATTACATGCAAGTTCCATTATATGTATTAACAAATTGATTGCCGGGATTGATATAACACAGAAATTAAACATGAAATAAAGTACAGTAAAACCCCTGTTATCTGGCACCCACAGGGACTCCCTATTGCCGGATAACTGTAGTTGCCGGTTAATCAGGAGTCCCGATTTTAGGGGTCTAAACGACCCTTAAACCCCCCAAATCCCCTCAAAATGCCTATAAAAAGGCATTAGCACCTACACCGGGTCATCTAAGGCCCAAAAAAACAATTAGGAAAGAAGTTAGAATTTTTTTTTGCAGCCTCGACCTGCTGAATAGTACCAGATAGTGCCGGTTTAGCGGGAGTTTTTTGAATTTGGTGAATTTAGGCTGGTGCCGGTTGCTTGAGAGTCCTAGGCCCTCATTCAATTGCAATTTTGCCAATTGAATAAGGCTCCAAATAAGCACATGACATATTTTTTTAAAGATGTTTTTGGTTACTAAACATCTATCCAAAAGCAAGGTCTTCACTAACTAAAAACATCTTTAAAAAAATATGTTATGTGCTTATTTAGAGCCTTATTCAATTGGCAAAACTACAATTGAATGAGGGCCCTGGTTAGTAGGGTGCCGGATAACCGGGATTGTACTGTATTTTCCTTTGCCGCTTTGCGAGCTTGAGAATTTTGTGCTATTAATTCTAAGACCTAACATCCCTTTCCTTTTTAATAAAAGTACAGTAGTGTGTGTATTTAAAGTGCTCCAGACATGTCTTTAAGCCCTTTGCGAGTCCTCCTTGGAGCGATTTTTGCCATTTGTGGACTTGGTGGGGTGGTTAGTGAGGGGCAATCGGAGTAATTGAATAGCAATTTGCGATTTTAGCAATCGCAACTCTTCCCGCCGTGAAAGATCAAAGGCTTGGAGGGGCACTAACTTGCAATATTAACCATCGCAAGGAATCGAAGGCCTAAGCTCATAACCCAGTTGGAGCCGGCAATAAAAACCCAATTGAATAGCAAAATAAGTTACGGCCTCCACTTTCGAAGCCCGTATCTCCCAATGCCTCAATTGAATGAGGCTCTTAGCCTGTGTGGCTTAAGCCACTAAAGTCTTAGCCTGTGTGGTTCAATCCACTGGAGAGGAACAGCTCTAAGCAGGGAATAATAACCATATAGCAATATTTTATTACATACCATAATGTATTTAGCTTTGCCTGTTCAACAACACAAGGCTGAGGGACCACACCAAATCTGCTCAGCAGGATGGCAAGGAAGTCACTTTTGTTCAAGGATAACGTTTGTGCAGCCTGATAAGATTAACTCTTTCTTTACCACATCTAAAGTTAATGGTAACCTTTTGTCCTCTACTAAGTTTTGCTAGTTTTTAATATAGGTGCACCCATCAAATCCCCATGAAATGCCATATTATAGCAAGGTGCCAGTTCTAATTATCAACTAATACAAAATCCTACTGTCACAATATTTATGATTATGTTTTAGAGACAACAATCCATTGTATCATTAGGAGCCTCTATATGAAGAGTAGTTTCTTGAGTAGATTCATACATTTTGAAGATGCTGTGAGGCACTCCACTGAGGCTGCAGTGGAAGTTTCCCCATAGTAAATAAACATCACAAAATTCAGAGAATTGCTTCAGAGTCCCGGATACACAAAATTTAAGTCTTTAATAACTTTTTTATAGAAAATAAAATATGGCATAGTGAATATTTCCAACAAACAGTAATCATATGCAACTGATTTTTAAAATGCAAGACAGTTTTCTTTTAGAAAACATTATTTATGTTCCCTTTTGAAGAAATTAGATTTCATTTGATTACTGACCTATAGCAGCAAAGCACATATATCAAAAAGAAAAATATGACATTAATTGTTTCATTTTTCATTTCTAATGAAATGCAATAAATGATTTTCATTTTTTTGATTTTTCATTTTGACTTTAATTACAGCTTCACTTAAAATATATATCATGGGAAAATAGATAACAAATATGAATCCCTTTGCAATGAAAATGTTTAAAATTTTATCTAGTAGCAAATATGTTTGAAAATTGAGATTTTAACTAGTAGCAAATATGTCACCAACTCCAATTCACACTACAATCATGCTTTCACTAACATAGAAAAATCTACAAGATGGATGCAACGCTCACATGGCAATGTGGATGAAGTGATGAAAAACTCTTGGAGATGTCAAATATTAGAGCGTTTGCCACATAAAATAGCGTAAGAAGTTTTCCAAAAGTGTTTCCTTTATAACATCTGGTCCAAAGTGTTTTTTCTTCATGAGTTGATCCCATTATGATTAAGCGCTTGGTACGTATATAACTATTAAGCCCACTAGAAACCATTTAAAAACTTTTGTGTCATCACGGCTCAACAGTTAAAATAAATTACTCCTGGAGAGTGTTAAATCCACTGCAACCTGATAATTGATAATTAAAGTCAAAAACACAATCCAATTTTATTTGATGTATATAAAACAAGGTTTTTGAAAATGTGTCACAATTTGCTTTGTATTTTTTTATAAATGACTCTTTAAACAAAAGGATTTTTTTTTTTTTTTAAAGTTTGGGCTTTATCCATTGTTATATCAATACATAATTACAATGTTGCTTGTCCCTGTCAGAAAAGGAGCTTTATAAGTTGTAAATAAGGAGCATTAATACTAGAGACAGCATTTACAAATATGTATTGATTTGCATATTCTGCAAATAATAAATATTTATAATAAATTTGATTATATTCAGAGCTTTTGTGTTTATTATGTCAAAAAATTAGACTAGTTCCCATTAAAGGTAGCATGGAGGATGTAACACAATTACTGTCATAATCCAGGATAGAGTCTTTGTTCATTAATGGATATGCTCTTTGGAAATATTATCTACTAATCCATTAAGCATATCACAGTATGAACAGCATTATTCATTGCACTATAGAACACTGCAGTTCCTCCAAGAAACATATAAAGAGAAGTCAAATTGTTGGTGTTTCCAGTGGTGCAGAAAACAACTAAAAGCTTATAAAAATAATTATGTTTTTCAAAAGGAAAAACTAACGAAAATCAAATGTTACTTGCCATAAAAAACAAATCTGCCAATACTGTGACCTTTATCATATGCACGTACTGAAATAATGATCAACTTATCTACGGTCTTTTAACATTTAGTGAATACACATCAATATCAAATAAAAATTACATTTTTCAAAAACTTGTAATCAAAGCTCTTGACTTTTAAATACGAGGTAGATTCATTAAGCACTACAGATTCTGTAATGTGCTTTGCAGAGGCTGCTATGGAAATTTACTGAATATAAATAGACATATCAGGCTTCCACACAGCAAATGGCACCTTACAAGATGTAAGGACCACTGTATGAGGAAAAAATATATAATTGTTTGCAAAAATGTCTGACAAGCATAATTAAACAGCAAAAATGTCATAAAGCTAGGTTTTAAAGGGAATTTATAGGCAATTGTTTTCCAGTGCCATCCACAACTACTGCACCGGTACCTAAACAACTCAGCTGAGCCATCTCCTTCTCCCCCCACCATAATGCCAGCTCACTTCACTTCGGCCCACCCTAGGAGGGATATACTTGACAGAGAAGACATCAGCCTTGTGGCCCTTTTCTTCTCCTCAATTGATATTGGATACCGCAAAACTATATCCCAGGGATACGTTTCAGTTACATAGTTACATAGTAATTAAGGTTGAAAAAAGACTTTCAGTCCATCAAGTTCAACCTTTTAAGAACTCATCTGATCTGCAATATGTGGATTAAATTTTAATTAATTAGTTGTTAATTCATTAGTAATCAATTATTTAATTATTTGTTTTTTATTTTATTTTTCATTATTAATTAATCCAGAGGAAGACAAACAAACAAAAAAACAAACAAATGAGACTTAGCCTATCGTCTCAATGGGAAAAAAATAAATTTCTTCCTCACCCCAGATGCTTGCGATAGGATTTCTCCCTGGATCAATACTGTATCTCTAACTATCCATAATGACCATGAATTCCCTTTTTAATTAGAAATAAATCCAGTCCCCTTTTAAAGTTGTCTATCAAATCCGCTGTCACCACATCCTCTGGTAGAGAATTCCACAGATTAACCACCCTTACTGTGAAGAACCCTTTTCTTTCTTTAAGGTGGAATCGTTTTACTTCTAACCTCAAGGGATGTCCTCTTGTCAGTTGAAAACCTCTTGGCACAAAAAGCTCCCTTAACAAATTTTTATACTGACCCTGGATGTATTTATATAAGGTAATCATACCCCCTCTTAGACGCCTTTTTTCTAGAGAAAATACGTTTAATTTGGTTAGTCTTTCTTCATAACTTAGCCCCTTTATTCCCCTTATTCCCCTTTGTTGCCCTCCTCTGTACCTTTTCCAACTCTAAAATTTCCTTTTCATGAAATGGTGCCCAAAATTGTACTCTATATTCCAAATGAGGGCGTACTAGAGATTTGTATAGTGCCAGAATTATATTTGCTTCCCTTGCTTCTATACCCGTCTTAATACATGTTAATATTTTATTTGCCTTTGCAGCTGCTGCTTGGCTTTGAGCACTGTTACCTAGTTGGTTGTCCACAAGCACTCCCAAATCCCTTTCAATATCTGATACACCTAGATTTGCTCCATTAAGATGATAAATTGCATGGCTATTTTTCCTTCCCAGATGCATAACTTTACATTTATTCGTATTAAATCTCATCTGCCATTTAGATGCCCATTCCTCAATTTTATGTAAATCCCTTTGGAGGGAAAGCACATCATTATCTTATTTAATTAACTTGCACAACTTTGTGTCATCTGCAAAAATGGAGACACCACACTCCAATCCCACCTCTAAGTCATTAATAAATATGTTAAAAAGGAAAGGACCTAACACTGAACCCTGAGGAACCCCACGTACCACATTAGTCCAATCGGAGTATGTTCCATTTACAACAATCCTTTGCTTCCTGTCTTTTAGCCAGCTCTCAATCCATGAGCAGATATTTACGGCAATTCCTGTTTCTCCCATGTGGCACTGTATCAAAAGCCTTTGCAAAATCCAAAAACACTATATCCACCGAGTTGCCTTGATCCAGGTTCCTACTAACCTCCTCATAGAAACTAATTAGATTTGTTTGACATGACCTATCCCTCATAAATCCATGTTGACTCCTACTTATAATCCTGTTCAAATAGACATATTCTTGTATATTATCCCTTATTAACCCTTCTAAAAGCTTCCCCACTACAGAAGTGAGGCTCACTGGTCTATAGATCCCCGGATTTGCTCTTGCTCCCTTTTTAAATATAGGTATCTGCTTTTCTCCAATCATCTAGTAGAGACCCTGTGTTGAGTGAATCTTGAAAAATAAAATATAATGGTTTGGCTGTTAATGAACCCAGTTCGCTCAGTACCCGTGGATGTATTCCATCAGGACCCAGGGCTTTATTAACATTTCTTTTTTCCAACCACTTTTGGATTATTGCCTGTGTTAACCAATTATTTGGCAAGGGTAGTGTAGCCTCATGATGTTGCAGTGTCCCAACCACTGGTACCTCCCTTGTGTATAGCAAAGAAAATAACCTATTTAGCTCATCTGCCTTTTCCTGATCGCTAATTTTCATATGGCCTGTGTCACATTGAAATGTTCATATAGCTTCCTTTCTCACCTTCTTCTTATTAATATACTTAAAATATATTAAGGTTAGTCTTACTCTCTTTTGCAATTAATTTTTCATTTTCTATTTAAGGCAGTCTAATAGTGCTTTTGCACGCCTTGTTGATTTTCTTGTACTCCCGTAAAGCAGCCTCTGTCCCCTCTTGTTTGTATAATTTAAATGCCTGCTTTTTACTCAGTATCTTGATCTTTAAATCATTGTTAAGCCACATGGGATGTGATTTACTCCTTTTACTTTTATTCCCACATGGTATATGCCGATGTTTATGTATATTTAGTAAGGCTTTAAATGTTATCCATTTATGTTCATTGTTTTTACCTATCAGTTCTCTGTCCCAGTCTATACTTGGTATTGCTGCCCTTAGACCGTTAAAATCTGCCCTTTTAAAATTAAGAGTTTTTGTTGGCCCCTTAAAATTTTGTTTTTTTCAATTCAATCTCATATGAGACTGTGTTGTGATCACTGTTTCCCAAAGGTTGCCCTATTCCAACATTTGATACTATATCAATATTATTTGTGATGACTAAATCTAAGATAGCTTCATTTCTATTAGGCTCTTTTATAGCCTGGGTCAGATAATGTTCCCTGAGTGTACTCAAGAACCTGCTCCCCTTAGCTGAACTGCTTTAGCTCCAAGAGCAGCTCCAAGGTCTTTGATCTGATTGTCATATCCCTCTTTTAGATCCTACTGAATGTCAAAAAATTCACCAATTACATACAGTTCCTTGCAAAAATATTCACCCCCTTGACTTTTTACCTATTTTGTTACATTACAGCCTTAAGTTCAATGTTTTGTTAATCTGAATTCTATGTGATGGATCAGAACACAATTATCTAAGTTGTTGACGTGAAATGAGAAAAATATATACATAAAACTATGTTTTAGAAATAGAAAAAAAAAATTGGCATGTGCATATGTATTCACCCCCTTTGTTATGAAGCCTATAAAAAGCTCTGAAGCAACCACTTATCTTTAGAAGTCCACCTGTGTGCAATCTAAGTGTCACATGATCTGTCATTACATATACACAACTTTTTTGAAATGCCCCACAGGCTGCAACACATAAGCAAGAGGCACCACTAACCAAAAACTGCCATGAAGACCAAGGAACTCTCCAAACAAGTAAGGGTCAATGTTGTTGAGAAGTACAAGTCAGGGTTAGGTTATAAAAAATATCCAAATCTTTGATGATCCCCAGGAGCACAATCAAATTTATTATAACCAAATGGAAAGAACATGGCACACCAGCAAACCTGCCAAGAGATGGCCGCCCACCAAAACTCACAGACCGGGCAAGGAGGGCATTTATCAGAGAGACAGCCCTAAGGTAACCCTGGAGGAGCTGCAGAGTACCCCAGCAGAGATTGGAGTATCTGTACATAGGATGACAATAAGCCATACGCTCCATAGAGTTGGGCTTTATGGCAGAGTGGCCAGAAGAAAGCTATTACTTCCAGCAAAAAACAAAATGGCACGTGTTGAGTTAGCAAAAAGGCATGTGGGAGACTCCCAAAATGTATGGAGGAAGGTGCTCTAGTCTGATGAGACTAAAGTTGAACTTTTTGGCCATCAAAGAAAACACTATGTCTGGCACAAACCCAACACATCACACCACCCAAAGAACACCATCCACACAGTGAAATGTGTATCATGCTGTGGGGATGTTTTTCAGCAGCTGAGACTGGGAAACTGGTCAGAGTTGAGGGAAAGATAGATAGTGCTAAATACAGAGATATTCTTGAGCAAAACCTGTACCACTCTACATGATTTAAGGCTAGGATGGAGGTTCACCTTCAAGCAACACTTGAGTGGTTTAAGGGGAAACATGTAAATGTGTTCAAATGGCCTAGTCAAAGCCCAGACCTCAATCTACTAGAAAATCTGTGGTCAGACTTAAAGATTGCTGTTCCCAAACACAAAACATCCAACTGGAACAGTTTTGCAAGAAGGAATGGGCAAAAATCCAAGTGGTAAGATGTGACAAGCTCATGGAGACTTATCCGAAGTGACATGGAGCTGTGATTGCCGCAAAAGGTGGCTCCACAAAGTATTGACTTTCGGGCGGTGAATAGTTATGCACATTTACTTTTTCTGTTATTTTGTCCTATTTGTTGTTTGCTTCACAATAAAAAAAAACATATTCAAAGTTGTGGCATGTTCTGTAAAATAAATTATGCAAATCCTCAAACAATCCATGTAAATTCCAGGTTGTGAGGCAAAACACGTAAAATGCCAAGGGGAGTGAATACGTTTGCAAGGCACTGTACACTATTTGGACGACTTCCTGTTCACTGAATCTGAATTCTACACTATCAAGTCTTCAAAATATTATAGAGCTATTTAATGAACTCCAAGATAGAAGGGCCATGCTACATTGTACAAATCCTCAGAATCATTCTAGACTCTGAACAGATGGAGTCCCAGTTACCGGCTATCAAACTCGAACGCCTCCACAAATGTATAAATTTCGTCACCATCAGTAAGAGATGTACTCTCATAGACCTGCATATTTTCCTGGGCCACCTCAACTATGTGTTCGTATTCCGTCCTCAAGGCAGGCCTTTTCTCAGCAACTTGCTGCTCAACATGACCAATCCAGCTAACCATCAATCCACTATCACTCTGAGCAACGCATCCATCAAGGATCTTTCACTATGGACTTCATTCCTCGAATTATGGAATGAATGCTCCTTTTTTTCTCTCTAGCCATTCCACTACCTATCCCTGGTATTTCAAAGCCTTATTCAGTAACGGAATCCCGGTTCATTAGCATGCTATCTTAATTAAGTCCACAACCAAGACATGTTTTCCTGGTGCTGCTGGCAGCTCTTGAATTGGATCCTCTTGGAGCAATCAGCCATCTGTTTGATCACTAAAAAAGAAACATCCCGAGACATACTTTCATGGTTGAGATCATCCAATCTGACAACCACGTCCCTCCTCAGATACTTAGCACTCCATTAATTGATCCACAACTGTCTTCTACAACTATGCCTCAAAGCAATCATTCCTTACTCCTTCCCATTCTCTCCACTTGTCAAATCCCCCAGGATTCATCATCACGATCCTTTTAGCCTAACCAATCTCAGTTCTAATCCAAAACCTCTGCCACATCAAGCACACCAATGTCTGATGGTTGCAAATCAAACTGTTTCAGTAGATACATGCCTGCCCCTAAAGCCAAAGTTAGAGAATCCTTCCAAAGATTGAACAACGGTATTTTATCTAGTAAGGTTTTAGCAGACCAAGAAGTTGTTGCTTCCGGCTGTACCACAAGGTACTTGGGAAGAATGTAATATGCTGGGATTGTAATAGGGTCCCTTTCCCACACAATTACCTTAAAAAGCCAGACTCATGCCCCTCTCACCTGCAAGGTCTCATTTACGTTACCCACTCCCATCTCCTCTCAATTCAGCATTGTATCTTTCCCTTGTTGTCATAGCAGACCAAAAAAGCCATACCTTCTGTCCTCCAACTACATATATATATATATATATATATATATATATATATATAATATATATATATATATAATATATATATAATATATATATATATATATATATATATATATATATATATATATATATATTGTGACAGTGTGCCCGCCAGAGGTCAGTGTAGGGTGGAGAGCTTTAGGTATTTTTGTCCAGGAGGGATGGAGTTAACCCCTAAGAGCTATAAGCAAAAACACCTGTGGGCTATCTTTAAAAGACAGAAGTGGAGAGATGGGTATGTCTTCCCAATCAGGCTTTGCTGGCCTGACACAGTGAGTATTGAGCCAGGAGCGGAGACTGCCATTTTGATGAGAGTCTGTGGGACTGACACAGACAGTTTGCATTTGTGGCAGTGTAAAGAGACAAAAAGTTGCCTGTGTGGAACTGCCAGTCACTGTGAGAGAACGATTTTGCAAGAGCGACAGAACAGAGAGAAATGTGTTAAAGCTGCTTGACACAGAGCCTGTGAGTAAAGGCTGTTTGAACTGCTGGCTCAGAGAGGGTGTGCTCCAGAAATAAGTCGGTATGTTGAAGATTTTTATTTTCATCATTGAAGTAATGTATGTAGATGACAAATATTTGAGTAAAACTTCAAAACCGCATGGAAGCCTCCAGTGTAGAAATACAGCCTACAAGGGAATAGAGAATAGCAGTTTGCCACAAAAACTTGCTGCTACAGCGTCAGGAATTCCCTAGATAGACCAGATTCTAGTGATCTCAGTGCCCAGAGTGCTTTTCCAGGTCAGGAACCAATGCAGGAACCCAGGGACACAGAATACTTCAGGAACAATCAGGTACACTCAGGAACAAGCGAGAACAAGCAGGAACAAGCAGGCAGATGTAGGTCCCTTTAAAGAAAGACCAGAGAGTGAGGTATCAGGGTACCCTCAAGTGATTTTCGCTCAGGAGGCCCTTAGCCAATAATAACAGTACACTGTGGTTATGTACAGCCAGACTGGACTGATTTATTTAGGCAAGATGCACAAGTATTTATGCAGAATAATCCAGTGTGGCACAGCCCACAATACAGTAAACAGAGGACTGACCTTGCTTGAATTACCCACCTAGGTGTATGGGAACCAATCAGTACACTAGCTATACAAATTAGATTATCTGTGAACCACTCTTGGAACAGGGCAAACCCTCTAGAGGGCTCCACCCACTCTACAGTGCAATATGAGTCATTTGCTACTTGGGGAAACAATAGAAGGGGAATGAATGGGAAGCCAGCTCAAACCCATGTACAGTTACAGTCACCATTTTGAGTCACCACATGGTGGGCAGTAAAGCATGTTCTTTGGTGTAGTCACTTATTAAAATATCAGTGAATAGTAATGTCAGTTTGTACAGTAATTATGAATTCCCAAATCACATAATTACATGGACATAACTTAGAAACCTATTATCTTACACATAATACACAGTGGGAAATTAATGTAGTTTGGAAGCAGTCGTTTGGTTATGATTAGCAACATTATCTTCACAGTATTTAAGTATTTATAATTACGGTATTCTAGCACCTGACTGTAACAACAGGCATTGAGCATACTGTGTCTTAGCCCTAGGTTAGTTTATTCCTAGGAGCTCTGGGTCTCTGGATGGGATCAGGGCTTGGTATATCAGGGTGACTAGCCTGGGTAGAACAAACTACAAGTTTCCACCATCCCTCCATGAGGGCACACATTAGGATACAATAAGGGGCTTATTTAAGCACTGCCGGCGTGCTCTGGCCGTTGGTAGCAGGGATAACTCAGTCTCTTGCCTCAATGGCCTATTCAAATGTAAGCAGCCTGCTGATTGGCTGAAAGGCAGCCTGGTCATGGAGACTGAGGCTCCAGCACAAAGTCTCCTCTAGCTTCCAAGTGAGCCAATTGCAGGAATGCCTGCAAGCCCAGGAAATACAAACAGGGCAATCACAGATAGGCCTCAAGTCAATGGGAAATAACATTGGAAAATCCTTCCCATAGACTTTCATTGTAACAGTCCCTGTTAGGTTTGAACGGTTGCCTTTTACAGTAATCCTATTTAGGCTGGCTTTAGGCTGACCAAAGCAATTAAAAGTGGGGTTCTGAAGGGCCCACTTTCCCCCCAAAGTCTGGGCATGACATTCTGCATAAGGTAATTGTGATATAAACACCTCACTTACTTCTAAGAAGCCACAATGGTATCCTTTCTGTCTGTTCTCTCAGTAAAGATTATCATGTTGCACAGCTGGAACTTAAGACCTGGCCCACATGTGGCGGGGTTCACACTACAAGACAGTGAAGAAACAAAGCAAACAGACAGTGGAGATGCAAAAATTGGCTAAAACAAATATCTAAAAATGCTTTATATCTATTACTATTAAAGGGAGCCTGTTACATATATCACAAATATTATGTTTAAAAAAAAAAAAAAACATCCTTTAATAAAACTACCCCTGTACTCCTGTGTCAAGATAAATGAAGCTAAGCTCTGCACTAAAAAAAATATATATATATTTTTTATTATTGAAGCATTTTGTATATATTTTGAGAACTCATTATTTTCCTATCTTACCTGCTAAATGTAATTGTATTATCTCTACCCATTCATGCTTAGAATAGATTTTTACAAGAGGACAGAAAAAGCAGGTAAAATCAGACAGTAACATCATGAGGTTAAGGTGCCCTTGTTCTCCACCTTGACTTTATAAACAGGAGCAATTATGTTTCATTCACTCTGCCGGTCCCCTTGGGAACCCAAGAATCACTATTATAGTCATTTTAGAACTTCAGATGTAGAGTGAAATGCATGGTGGGGTTAATTTTTCAATCTCTCAGACAAGTAATGTATTTATTGCTCTATATTTCTCTGTGTAAATTAGTGTTATTTGCATTGTGGAAATTGCATCTAACAACATGCAATATTCTTCATTCTAGCATCTTAATAGATTTGCATTGGACGATTCTGCTTGCATACCAGAAACACTCTAAATCATAAAGTAACATGTCTGAGATTCAATTCTTAGAAATCCAAGCTAAAGGCATTTAGGGTTTGAATAATAAAATAAAAAAATAATACTTTATTATCCATTTATATTTTAAAGATGTTCTTTGCTTGATTCTATCTGCCTTTTTCCTTTAGTTTTGTGAAATATAATCTTTAAGAAACACAGTTTGATACAGAGAAGATGCATTACCATGTTAGCCCACAAGGAAAATGAGAGTGCGCATTTTCTTCAGAAGTGAAGTAAATATTATATTTTTAATTGTAATTAAAAAATAAACATTCTGGAGATGTTCTACATGTTTTCAATTACATAGATCACATAGAAAATCTTAGAGTAAAAATCGTGCACATTAAAATATGGGTAAAGCATGGAAAGGCATTACAATTATCATAATCCCCAAATAAAAAATGGGCATTAAAAAAAATATTTTTTTAGCATATGTTGGAATGGTCATGCACATGCCAATATGAAAAGCCATGCTGCAACATGCAGAAAGCAATTAAAGACACACTACCTGATTAAATAACAACACAAAAACATGAAATGCATGCCACATTAACCTTTCCCCACTCACAGAGACTCTAATGTGGACCCTGAAATATAAATATAATTGCATATACATCTTGCTCATCACATCGACATTTTGGGAAAACAAATAGTGGCCATATATCACCGCTACATCACATATATCAAGTACTCAAGGAACATTTTAATATTTGTTGTTCAGTCCTTCAGTCGTGTCCAAATCTCTGTGACCCTATGGACTGCAGCACATTTAACTAGGTCTATGCCTGTGCTGTTCCACAAGGTTTGCATGCCAAAAATACTGGAGTGGGTTGCAAGTTCATTCTCTAGTGGACTGTGATTTGTGGGAATGGCAATACATCTTGGCACATGGCCACCAGCAATGGCGTAGGACTTTCCAGGATAGGCATAGCAGAGAGTACCACTGATGGAGAGGAGTTGGCTGTTGATGCACGTGCCTCTGCAAAGCCTCCATGTGATTTTGAAGCCCCTCCTACTGGTTAGATTAGATTAGTGTGGTGTATGTTCCCCTGGTCCCCTTCAGCATTGCTCAGTGGTGGAGGTGAAGGGGCGTGTGTGCTGCAATGAATCTATGACCTATACCACGTAGGGTCACTCTAGGTGGGCAGGTCATAGCAGAGAGGTCAGACAAATCACAGTCCACTAAAAGGAACTGGCAACCCACTCCAGTATCAACAGTCATATTCGTTTTAGGCCCTCAGGGGAATGTTCACACTCCACAGTATTACTAATTGGACTTGGCATGTGTATTAACCCTTTATTATTATTATATGTGACTAGCGACTTTCCCGTCAAAAAATGACGACAATAAAATTGTAAGGCAGGTAATGCTGTTTGCCACAGAGAGTAAGTGTTTTGGTCATCTGAGATCCTTCGGAGCTCATTGCGAGCCTCTGGGTTTGTGTATTTTTTGTTATCAGAGGCGCTATTGTGCTTTTTTTAAGGTCTGCGCTGATCTCCTTTTGGCACTTATTGCAAGGCTCTCTCCTGGTGCACTTTGTGTCCTATGAGCACCGTTGGTCTTTCTGTCTGTTTGCGATACTGTGGTGTTTTTATTTTTTGTTTTCTGTATATATTTTTTATGCTAATTAATTAATTAATGAAATCAAAAATTAATATACTTTACTTATTTGTAATTAATATATGCAGCAAGGAATGTGCTGAAGAGCTAACAATCTGTTTTGATGTTCCTGCAGCATCCAATGTAGATTTGCACTGTTGTTGAGCTGAGCTGTAAGTGTCAGCAATGTGTGCAGTGTGTAGCCCGCAAGCGTTAGCAACATCCCATATTGCTGAGAACTATATATGTGATATATATTATTATATGACTAGCGACTTGCCCATCAAAAAAAATGGGGCAATTACATTTGAAGCCATGGGAATGTTGTCTGAGACGTAATTGAAACCGTTTTGTACTGTGAGAACCTTTGGCGCTCATTGCGAGCTTCAGGACCTTCGGTGCTCATTGCAAGGCTTGCGCTAAGCGCCTTTGGTGCTCATCGCATGCCTTGCAATGAGCGCCTTTGGCCTTTGGCGCTCATTGCAAGCCTCTCCTGTCGTGTACTTTTGGTCCTCTGAGAGAGATATATGTTTCTATGTATATGTAGTTAAGTAATAATTAATAATTTATTAAATAAATTAATATACCTTAATTATTTATAATTGATATATGCAGCGAGCAATAGGCTGAAGAGCTAACAATCTGTTTGTATTCTGCGTCTGCATTGTGCGTGTTGGTGCTCTGCTTATACAGTGTAATGAATGTTTGAACTGTGCATTCTAAACAGGCTGCGTGTGCGAGGTAAAGCCATTGGTTTATTGTGTAAAGTGCCATTGTATAGTCGTAATGTTATTAATGTGGTACGCGTCTCGTGAGCATTTTACGGCTTTTGTAATAGTGTATCTTGTAGGTTGTAGTGTAATGTGTAAAGTGATACGCGTTTTGCAGTCGTGTAACCATGTTTTCATTTGTTTCGGCTGCCATTTTTTCCTTGCTTGGCGAATTTCGAGTGGCGAAAATTGTCTAAATCGAGTTACCTTTGCATTCCACCTCACTCACAGACGTCCTGGCTGTTGCCCAATGCTGCCTGTGATGTTTTTATAATTTTTTAAAAAAAAATCTGAAAAAAAAGTGGTCAACTAAAAAAGGCGAAGGATGATACAAAAAAACTAATCAACATGCATGTACAATACAGAACTAAATACTGTAACTGTAACAATATACCAACTCACATGTTTCCCATCTCCAAGGATTACTATCTATTAGCTAGGTCTCTGGATAAGCAGAAATATGGAAAAATGCCCAGTAATACGGAGAGGAGCCAAAGATCAACTGCCAGATTCAATATCACTTACATCAGACGCAAGGATCTGTTCTCGGACTGATATTGAGGTCAGGATCACAAGCTTCACTAGTGCATATATCAATGCTGGCTGTCATTAACATGCCATTGTGAGACTTTGCATGTCCACCGCCATAGCAGTATTAGTCTACACTTAAGCTAACAGCACGTCTTAGATATCTGGCTATATGATGGTTTTAAGATTGTGGGAGCTACATATTAAGGGCGGGTGGGCAGTGCCATTAAAGGAATGTCTACCTGAGAGGCACTGGGAAAACCTTACACCTCATACATTTCCTCCACAATGCTTGCAGATTCATAAGATGCCTTCATGGACCTGAATTGTACCTAAAACAAAAAAATAAATAAAATAAACATACAAAACTAAAAAAATTGAGAAGGGACTGCAACATCTCTTCTCAACAGCATTCCTCAGAGACCATCAATTGGTGACATGATAGGAGGTAGACATCTGCATACAAAATATCACCATAACATAGGCCAAGATCCAAGACTCTGTAGCCAAGCTAGACTATATTAACAACTGAGGAGCGCTGTTGAGAAGGCATAAACATATGCACAGCCCCTATGTCCTCCTCTGCCTAGCCACAGGGCCCACATAGTCCACGGCTGGCTGCCGTCTCCCTGCTGGTGCTGGTAGCGGGACAACAAGTGGCGGTGGTGGAGGCATGGTGGGAGGAGGGGCCGGGGATGCCTCCGGGGTAGAGGAGGTGAGCCTGGGGACCAGTCCAGATAGGACATTAGATGATGCCTCCTCTCCTCCTAATTGCGCCTTGCCAGGCTGTGCATGAGCTCCACATGATTGGCAGAGATGCTTGCCGGAATCCCCCGAAGTAAGTGCACCTGAGGGCCAGCATCTCTGCCTGCGCAGCCTGGCCTGATGTGAAGGATGGAGGCATGTGGGGCGTGGCCAGGTGAGGAGGTGGCGGTGATGGAGTGGGAAGGGTCTGCGGCCCGGGTGGAGCCTGGGGCGGAACTTGCGTTGGTGTGGGTGGGCCCGGTGATGCTGGTGGCGGCCGGTCCAATGCACTGCTGTGGGGGGAAGGAGGTGGTGGCTGTTTCTGATGTTCCCTCCAGTGAGAGGGCCCTGACGATATGCTCTGTCTCTGGAGGAGGGAAATAGTTGGGTCAAATCCTGGAGGTGTAGCCGGTGGTCCTGTTGGTGACCCCACTAGCCATATTACATCCTCCTCCTCTGATCCAGGGCCCCCTACTCTTTTTCTCTCCTCCTCCCCCTGTACCGGTTCCTGCTGGCAGTGGCTTGCTCCAACATTTCCTGCTCTGATGGAGCTGACGCCCCCACTGGACCCAGACCTCCTTGATGCTGAAAGGGAGAAAAAAAAAGGTATATGTTATTAGTATGATTAATAACACATTGTCACTGTTTACATACAAGTCTATTATGCATACTGTCTGTTCCATGAGTAATACAAGATAGCAGAGTCCAGTGCATGCTGTGATGATTCTCTATAGGGAAGGCAGTAATTGATACCACCTTTTCCCTGCACTGCACTGGACAGTTAACCCATAGCTTTCCTGTTTTAGGTGAGTCCTGCATACCATGCAAGCATAGATATATTTGTTAAGAGTTTTTTCTGTTTGTTTTCATCACTATACAGAGCTGCAGAAGCATGGGGCACTGGTCAATTTCCAGAGAGGCAAGAGAGCAGAAACCTGAAGTTTCTGTCTTAAGAAAAAATAGAGAAGATTTATTCCCTTCCCCGTGCAAATATAAGCAGTCTTATCATTGACTTAAATGGGGTACACCCCCCTCCCCCCCTGCAACCTGATTGGCTGTAGTAATGCAAAAGCACATGGGCAGGCTGTTATACATGTAAACTGAGATTTAATTTGATTTCTTAAAAAATGCAAAAAGTATTTCAACATGCCTTTAGGAGATTTTTACTGTGATGTAGTCCAAACTGTGCTTAATTAAGTGGCCCTTTAAGGAGTCTGGAGGGCATTTTGACCTACGAGAGAGAAAGCTTGTTATTAATCATTTGTATTATTGGACATTAACAGTTACTCCAGTTTTCAGAATCATTTTATTTTATACATATGTATTCTATAATTATTTCTGTGACTATTTTGCTCTTTATTTAGCAACAGTGATAGGCCCACTGTCATTTCTAAGGCTATATGTGTTTCTAAACGAGTATGTGCCGAATGTCATTGAAGCAGATATATTTTTATATTACCACTAAATTATATTATTAAACCGATGACTGAGAGCAGCAAGTTTTGCAAATGTCCTATAGGCAGCTTTTTTAATTACTAGCAGCGCACTTTAAGCACTCTACTGCAGTTCAACAATATCATAATCCACAAGAACAACCGTGCAGCTGTTTCAGATGTTTTTTTTTTTATAATTAAATACATATGATTGTGTACATGAGCAGACTTATAGAGCAAAAGTAATAGAAAAGCCATCAAAGGTACTGATGAGCACTAACACAGCAGCTAGTGCAGAGTATTGCTGTCAGGAAGTCCGTTTTATCCTTGTAATACATTGCTTGTTTCAAAGCTTTCTTCTTTTAAATAAATTGCAAATTAGAAGGAAACAGTGCTAACTAAAAAGTCAGAGCCCTGAAATTCACGAATGGCTGACAGACTCCGTTTCCAGGTTACCTTCATTGGTGTGCCAAACTCATTTGAACCTAATAGTTTTCCTTTCATTTTGCTAATAGGCTGTTTTTTACAGGGCTCAGTGAATGATGATCTTGAACTTTACCTTTTCTGTGCTAGGCTACATGCATTGCTTTGTGCATTAACTTTACAAATAGGATCTAATAGAATGATTGACATTTTAGGGCTACATTAACCTCTTTCCCTATTGCTGCTAAAGAGGAAGTTCCACCTGAATATAAGTCAATCTTATATAAAGAGCGTACTTTGAAAGATCAAAAGTGCATGTGAAACGTATAGATCTTGCCTTTTTATTGTTAAAAATGAGATTGCTAGAGTAGGTATGTAATCTAACAGCCAAAATATAGAATTGTTGCTGAGCTTTCCTTGGCTCTTGATCTTCAAATCAAACATCTCAGAATTCTAATTGCCTATTGCACAAATTGAACACATTTTTACAGAGATAATATTTTATTTTGATAATTCTGATAAAAAAACAAATGTTTGCCAATTTCTGCGGTATTCTGCACACACTCTGATTCTGTTAAACTGTCTTCATGTGCATCCTGTTATATGTTTATTTTTTCACTAAAATAAACTGCTAGTGCTTCCAGTAAACAGCAGGGTGTAGGAACGGGTGGGGAACAAATCCTCACAGATAAAATGAGTATTGGACAAAAAAAATAGCAAAATTATACTGAATCATGCGGTACCAAATTTGGCCACAGCGCTATGGAGCAGTTTGTCTTTCCCATGTCTACCTACTTATAAGGTCCACAACACAAGCTGGGCTCCCGCCCCACGCTGATGATAGGCAGTAACCTTAAAAATGTCTGTGCGTGGGTAAGATTCCAAGCTTATGTTAAAAATGAACCTTGGCTTTGCTGTGTAATGCAGTGGAAATAAGCTTAAAGGAAGAAGCCGTGTTTAAAATGGTTATGGATTGAAGAACGAAGCATTTGTCGGTACATTTGCATGTCCCTGCTCAGCTTCCCAGAATGCAGTGTAGTAATTCAGGTTTTTCAACTTGTTTTAGACATTCAAATGTGAACACAAATGTACTATTTATACTATACACCAGTTATTACACTGCATTCTGGGAACCTTGGCAGAGACATGCAAAGGTGGCCGCAAAGACTTCGCTCTTGCAATCCATAACCATAATAAATATGTCTTTCCCTTTGCTTGCTGTGTAAAACAGCTTTGAGCAAAGCTAGGGTTAGATTATACACATGACATGGATCTCACCCAAGTACAGCTGTTTCAAGGTTACTGCCTATCATCAGCGTGGGGCCAGACCCTTAGCTTGTGTAGTGGATATTTTGAGTAGGTAGTTCACCACAACAATCATTTAATATATGGTTGACAAAAGAGCGATAGAAACCCTCCACCATACAGTATCACAGTAAATAAATATAACATTTGTATTCATATTTGAATGTCTAAAACAAGTTAAACGTGTTTTATGCCCAGTATTCCGAGAAATACAGTTATTAAACTGCATTCTGGGAACCTTGGCAGGGACATACAAATGTGGCCACAAAATCTCTTGCAGTCCATTATCATGATAAATATGGCCTCCCTTAAGCATATGCCCACTGTATAAAACAGCTTTGTGTGTATATATATATATATATATATATATATATATATATACAGTGGATATAAAAAGTCTAAACACCCCTGTTAAAATGTCAGGTTTCTGTGCTGTAAAAAAATGAGACAAAGATAAATCATTTCAGAACTTTTTCCACCTTTAATTTGACCTATAAACTGTACAACTCAATTGAAAAACAAACTGACATCTTTTAGGTAGAGGGAAGAAAAAATATAAAAATTAAATAATATGGTTGCATAAGTATGCACACCCTTAAACTAATACTTTGTTGAAGCACCTTTTGACTTTATTACAGCACTCAGTCTTTTTGGGTATGAGTCTATCAGCATGGCACATTTTGACTTGGCAAGATTTGCCCACTCTTCTTTGCACAAACACTCCAAATCTGTCAGATTGTGAGGGCATCTCCTGTGCACAGCCCTCTTCAGATCACCCCACAGATTTTCAATCGGATTCAAGTCTGGGCTCTGGCTGGGCCATTCGAAAACGTTAATCTTCTTCTGGTGAAGCCATTCCTTTGTTGATTTGGATGTATGCTTTGGGTCGTTGTCATGCTGAAAGATGAAGTTCCTCTTCATGTTCAGCTTTCTAGCAGAAGCCTGAAGGTTTTGTGCCAATATTGACTGGTATTTGGAACTGTTCATAATTCCCTCTATCTTAACTAAGGCCCCAGTTCCAGAAGAAGAAAAACAGCCCCAAAGCATGATGCTGCAACCACCATGCTTTACTGTGGGTATAGTGTTCTTTTGGTGATGTGCAGTGTTGTTTTTGCACCAAACATATCTTTTGGAATTATGGCCAAAAAGTTCAACCTTGGTTTCATCAGACCATAACACCTTTCCCCACATGCTTTTGGGAGACTTCAGATGTGTTTTTGCAAAATGTAGCCTGTCTTGGGTGTTTTTCTTCATAAGAAAAGGCTTTCATCTTGCCACTCTACTCCATAGCCCAGACATATGAAAAATACGGGAGATTGTTGTCACATGTACCACACAGCCAGTACTTGGCAGATATTCCTGCAGCTCCTTTAATGTTGCTATAGGCCTCTTGGTAGCCTCCCAGACCAGTTTTCTTCTTGTCTTTTCATCAATTGTGGAGGGAGCTCCAGTTCTTGGTAATGTCACTGTTGTGACATATTTTCGCCACTTGATGATGACTGTCTTTATTGTGTTCCATGGTATATCTAATGCCTTGAAAAATCTTTTGTACCATTCTCCTGACTGATACCTTTTAACAATGAGATACCTCTGATGCTTTGGAAGCTCTCTGTGGACCATGGATTTTGCTGTGGGATGCGACTAAGAACATTTCAGGAAAGACCAACTAGAGCAGCTGAACTTTATTTGTGGTTAATCAGAGGCACTTTAAATGATGGCAGGTGTATGCTGACTCCTATTTAACACAATTTGGAATGTGATTGCTTAATTCTGAACATAACTACATCCCCAGTTATAAGAGGGTGTGCAGACTTATGCAAGCACATTATTATTATTTTTTATTTTTCTTCCCTCCACCTAAAAGATTTCAGTTTGTTTTTCAATTGAGTTGTACAGTTTATAGGTCACATTAAAGGTGGAAAAAGTTCTGAAATGATTTATCTTTGTCTAATTTTTTTACAGCACAGAAACCTGACATTTTAACAGGGGTGTGTAGACTTTTTATATCCACTGTATATACTGTATGTATGTATATATATATATATATATATATATATATATATATATATATATATATATATATATATATAATTATATTGGGGGCAAGGGGCATTAATAATAATAAAAAAATTATAATTTTTGGAGCAGCACTGCAGCAATGGGGTCTCCTCCAGAGCAGGGGCCTTGTGCATTGCACTGGGTGCGCCGATGGTAGATCCGCCACCTGCTTCATGCCCTGGGAGTAGAGTTGAATTATCCCCCCCCCCTCAGGTTTTTTGGGGCTAAATGGTAAACAGGTATAGAGCAAGACCAAACTGCCATTCGCAATGCATGGCGTATATAGGACTATAAACAGACATATCCACTATCTATTGTAGGGGAAACTTGTTACCAACTTGTCTCTCGTTCGCAAAAGAATTAGGCAGGATTCAAAAGTCAAACGTCGCCAGTTTCGCTTTATTTTTAAGCTTAAGCAGGGAGACACACACACAGTAATGGTCTGAAGTGGTCTGGTCATTTTACACTCTTACAGATTACAAGCTCTATGGCTACACCAGTTTTTCTTGTCATTTTTACACTGCACCTCTCCACCCACCTAACACATGTTGTTCCTTTCCCTTACCGTTTTCCTAGAGTTACTATCTATAAAAACAATCTTAATCTAAAATCTTGCACCTGGTCACAGTATTATGCGACTTGTTAAACTTGCTCAACATTATCCAAAAGCTGAAGCAATATTTAACCCCTTCAACTCCTTTCTAGGTTTACAAATTCTACGGTTAGCAGATACGGTTTTCTTATATGTATTTATAATACATGGATATTTATCTCTTAAACTATATATCTATATATCTATCTTTAGATATCTAGAGAGAAAGATATATAGTATCTTATATTTATATATACACACACACACACAACAAAACTGCAATAATTCAGATAATAGCCAAATCCAGTTATAAAACAAAACAAATATTTATTTAAAGGCATTTCAATGTTATATATCCATTCTGCCCATTTGAAACACCAGTTTTTATAGATGCAGTTCATTATACTTTTGCAAGTAGTGTAAGAGGAACATCTAACACCTCCAGTTGTGGCTTTGGGGAACCAATTTACCATTTTAGTTTTGTAATACAACAAGCTGTTAATGTGTGGTGGTTGTGGTAAACATGGTAATATTCAATTAATATTCAGTTCATTTCATTAGCCTGACAGTATAAATTAAGTAACATACATCTGTGTGTGTTCACATTTTTAAAATGTGTTTTACTAAAACAAGATATTGTTAAAAGATATTGAAATCATTATTTACTTTGCTACACCTGAAGAATGTTTTTGAAAATGTACTACTGTGTGTTTTCTTTTTCCAAATGATACTCAAACCAGAAAAAAAAATTAAATATTTAAATGTTTAATCTGAGGCTTGCCACAGTCAGCCAATGGATAGTACCATAGCTGTATGAGTCATATTCATCTGCCAATTAAATCTACAGACATATTTGTGTTCTATGTACTTCCTGCTAGTTACAATAAGTTTTACTTAATATTTTTTTCATACAAAATACAACTTTGGTAATGTACAAAGCATGTACTTTAAAATGCATGAAAAAATTATTGGAAAACGGAAAAAGATGTTGAAGGAAGCACATTGTTTTTATGCTTTAGACTAGGCTGAATAAATTAATGTTTCACTCAGTAGATTGCACTGTTTTGACCTGCAAGTCAATACTTTATTACTTAACTGAAATGTAATTGACATTGATGATAATAAAAACGATTGAAACAAAAAAAAAGAGAAAAGAATTGTATTTCACGTCTCTTTAAAAGACCACTGCAGCACAATAACAAAAAAAAAAAATGCTTGCACAGGAATCTGTTAAATTGCATCCTAAGAGCTTATTGGTGAGTATGGTGTTTTTTTAGAGATTGGTGAAAGGAGGGTCAGGGGAGGAGGGAGTAGACTGAAGTTGTCTGATAATTGGATAAGACTGAATTTGACACAACACCCCTTCCCAACCACTCGGCCAGAAGTAGCCTGCTTCATTCAGGAAATGCAACAACAGCCCTCCATCAATGTAAACTCCCCTCTCACACATTCACCTCCCCTAATGTATCATGGGTTCATTCAACCCATCAAAATATTTATTTTTTTGATGAATTACGGTATACTCTTAAACATATTAAATGTTTTTTTGAAACTAAAGTTTGAATTGTTTTGTTACTTTTCAGAAGTCTTCCCAATTTCAGAAGTGAACTGATTTTTCTACTATTGCACTTTTAAGTTACTGAAGACATTTGATACCAATATGGAAGCTTTACTGACAAAATGACACCATTTGCATTTTCAGTCTTCCTTCTAAGCATTGCTTTCATATATTGAATTTTTCAACCGAAACTCTTAAAATATGTTTTCATATAATACTGACATCTGATGAGCTTACAATTATTTTTTTGTTTACTAAGACACATAAAGATGAAAGGAATGGCTTCATGTTACAAAGCCTTACATTCAATTTCAATCTTGGCTCACTTTACTTCAAAGACAGTATTATTACCACTGAAATGTTTTATCTTCAGAAAATATTACTTAGCTCAGTATCAGAGGTCACTGTTTCACTTGTACTGAAAATATGCAAGTTATTCCAGTGTCTGTGAAATAGTTTCCAGTAAAACACTCACATTTCTCATTTGCCACATAAAAAAAAAACATTAAAAGATCACTGCAGTTCAAGAAAAGGAAAACACTTGTTTGTCAAGTATGTACCAAGCCAACAATATTGCAGCTGTAAGTTATCAGTATAAAATATTGTTTGGGAAAATCTGAATTTTTAAAAACACTATGTATGCGGACAGGAGTCCATTTTGTGCTTGTTACATCATCTTTTGAGAACTGCTTGGTGGGGGTCTGATTGTAGTTATCAATGGAGGGAGGGGTAGGCTAGGAGGGAATAGGCAAAAGTCAAAACCTTTTACTTGATAATAGGATACAATTGAAATCAACACCACAACCTTCACCCTTACTGGCACAGAAGCAGATACCTTGCATCATTCAATGCAACCACAGTTTTCAGAAATGTAAATGACCCTCTCACACACAACTTCAACCAATGTGTTATGGATGACACTGTGGTCCTACAGAGGCATGAAAAGCTTTTTTTTCTTCTAATAATAATCTAGCTGTATGACTATCTTATGTTTAGACATGCATGTTTTCCATTATGCAGTGGTTCTTTAAATAATAATTCACACATACTGTGACATAACACATATGCACTGTCAATAATACAATGTGAATTATTATTGCATGAACACTGGTAGCTGGGAGAAATCTGGAGTACAGTGGCAGTGAGGATGCCCAGGCATATGCAGTACAGAAAAGGGCCTGAGGCAAAAAGTGTAGCAAGGAAACTAAAGCCAAAGTCTGGTAGCAGAGAGAGCGGTATAATACAAGTCCAATAGTGATGTCGCGAACATCAAATTTTGGGTTCGCGAACAGCAGACGTGAACTTCATCAAATGTTCGCGAACGGGCGAACATCGGCGAACCGCCATAGACTTCAATGGGCAGGCGAATTTCAAAACCCACAGGGACTCTTTCTGGCCACAATAGTGATGGGAAAGTTGTTTCAAGGTCACTAACACCTGGACTGTGGCATGCCGGAGGGGGATCCATGGCAAAACTCCCACGGAAAATTACATAGTTGATGCAGTGTCTGGTTTTAAGCCATAAAGGGCATAAATCACCTAACATTCTTTAAAACATTCTTTAAAACCTCAGGTATGATGTTGTATCGATCAGGTAGTGTAAGGGTTACACCCGCTTTACAGTAACAGACCAATGTCCCCGTTTAATGCACCGCAAACAACCGGAAACAGTCCCTTTGCACAACCGCAAACTCGCCATTTGCACAAGGTTGGATACCAAGCTAGCCATGTCCCGTTCCTTGTCCTCACTGATGTCATTGAAGGTCTCTTCCTCCACCCAGCCACCAAGGGTCCCCGAAAGGTGACAACAAGCCCCCTGGGACGCCTGCTGTGTTTGGTCTTCCACCTCCTCAAAGCCACCTTCCTCCTCTGACTGCTCTTCTTCAGACTTCCAGAGTCTGGAGGCTTCCACTGCCCAGCATGGAATATTATACACAGGTCAGAGTCTGGGGGCTTCCACTGCCCAGCATGGAAGATTATACACAGGTCAGAGTCTGGGGGCTTCCACTGCCCAGCATGGAATATTATATACAGGTCAGAGTCTGGGGGCTTCCACTGCACAGCATGGAAGATTACACGCGTTGCCTCTGTCTGCGTTATTATAAGGTGTGTACTGTTAAGTAGTACTATTCCTATCGGTTTAATCCCTGTTACGTCCACTATTAGGGGCATGGATTTTTGGAAGCGGGAGATGGAAAAAGATGCTTGGTCGGACCTCCTACTTCGAATTTGGGGCACTACGCGTGCAATGTAATGTGCCATCAGATAGGAGTGGTGTATTAAGTTGTACTATTCATTCCTATCAGTTTAATACCTGTTACGTCACCTATCAGGGGACGTGTATATGGCATGAATTTTTGGAAGCGGGAGATGGAAAAAGATGCTTGGTCGGTCCTCCCACTTCAAATTTGGGGCACTGCACGTGCAATCTAAGGTGCCACCAGATAGGAGTCGTGTATTAAGTTGTACTATTCATTCCTATCAGTTTAATACCTGTTACGTCACCTATCAGGGGACGTGTATATGGCATGGCTTTTTGGAAGCGGGAGATGGAAAAAGATGCTTGGTCGGTCCTCCCACTTCAAATTTGGGGCACTGCAGGTAGGCTTCATCTCAGGTAGAGAAGCACCCGACAACACCAGGAGAATCTTTAACCTGATAGACTTGGCTACCAGAGAGGATATCCCGCTAATGCTCCTATCTTTAGACGCCGAAAAGGCATTTGATAGGATAGACTGGACTTTTATGTGGAAAACATTGGCGAAGTTTGGTCTGGGGGACGGCTTTTTGAAGGGCATTATGCCTTTATACAGCGATCCCAGAGCATGTATTATATATCAGGGATTTGTGTCCAAACAATTTAATATTACTAGGGGAACTAGACAGGGCTGCCCACTCTCCCCCTTGCTCTTCGCCCTTAGTCTTGAACCATTGGCAGCGGCAGTTAGAAATTGTCCAAACATTAAAGGAGTGCAGATTGGCCCTAATGAGCATAAGCTCAACCTTTTTGCAGACGATATCATGCTGTCACTTACAGATCCAATACCAAGCCTGCCTAATTTATTCCAATTGCTCACAGACTTTGGCAGAGTGTCAGGGTTCAAAATCAACACTAACAAGAGCATAGCCCTCAACATTACACTACCCCAAACGGTGAAACAGAACTTAGAAAACAGCTTTCCCATAAAATGGGCACCCAAACAGATAACTTATTTGGGTATTCATATTCCGCGGTCTATAGCGTTGGTATACGAGGCAAATTTTCCTCCTGTCTTTAACAGAATCAAGGCAGATATCTCCAAGTGGTCCTTCCTTAACATCTCATGGTTGGGCAGAATAAATTCCATCAAGATGAATGTGATTCCCAAATTATTATACCTATTTAGGACAATCCCAACCCCGATCAGGTTACCCGACCTTAGAGTGTTGCAAAAAACACTTTTTAAGTTCGCATGGAATAACAAGAAACCAAGAATTAATAGAACCACAATGTGTGCGCCTAAACAGAAAGGGGGGCTAGCCTTCCCTGATCTAATCAAGTATTATAAGGCCACTAGATTAGCTCAAACCACGACCTGGTTTAAAAAAGAGGCCATACCGGTGTGGGCAGACATAGAGAGGCAACTTCTAGAAGACAAGCATTGGGTACTATCGCAGGTTTTATGGCTTAGCTTAGGTCGGGACCTACGAACGGGAGAGTTACCAATTTGTATTAGCCACTCTTTGAAATTATGGAAAGACCTGAACAGAAGGGTGGACCTCCTGAGCGTGGGTTCTGGCTTGATTCCACTATGGCAATCACACAAAGGTCAGCACCTCAATAAATTTACCCAGATGAAATGGTGGATAAAGAACAAAATAACAATTGTGGCAGATACCTGGGTGACCTCACAAAGCAACACATCGTCAATTATCACTGACATAATTCAGGTGCCACATAGAGAGTGGCTTAATCTGATGGCAATTAATGAGACACTAACACACTCTACGAAAATCAACAAATATCACACCAAATCTCCCTTTGAGAAATGCTGTATCAACAATCCCAGAGGTAAGGCCAATATAGCCATCATTTACAATCAGATGGTGTCTCTCACCAACAGGGTTAAACCACATTACCAAACTGCATGGGAGGCTGACTTGCAGGTAACTCTAGACGACAGCCAATGGAATAAGATCCTAAAACAAGCCAATACCTCTTCACTAAACGTGACACTAAAAGAAAACTCTTTTAAGACAATAATGAGGTGGTACCTTACACCAGCAAGACTCCATCTTCTGAACAAAACACACCCTGACACATGTTTTAGGGGCTGCACAGGCACTGGTACACTGATTCACATGCTGTGGGAGTGTCCGAAAATAAGACCCATATGGACAGCAACATACGACCTATTAGAAACACTTTTGGGGACAACAGTAACACAAAAGCCTGAGGAAGCTTTGCTAGGCCTTCCAATTACGGGGCTATTCAAATCAGAACAATGTTTAACAACACAGATATTTTTGGCCACGAGATGCATCATAGCTAAACACTGGAAACTTACCTCCCCTACTCACATTGAAGTACTTCACAAAATCAGGTTCATTCGGGCTATGAGCTCACTTTCAGCTGAAATTGATGAAAGATACCGTCGATGGGCCTCCTGCTGGGACTTATGGACTCTACGAGGTCCACAATAAGGTTCGTGTGAACTACTTTTATGGGTTGACCTGATGTTTGATCTATGGTTTCACCTTACTGTACCTTCTAGACACATGTCTGCTTTGAGGAATGTATATATGTTCAAGACCTTGTGTGACTTTATATATATGTTTTACATGTTCATGTGTTATTCTAACCAAAAAAGAAAAACTTTGAAAGAAACTTTTTGATATATCTTGTTGATACTTGAGAGATTTGTTATATGATTTGCTGAACTTACGATGTTCTATTTGTTTATTCTTTCAATAAAAAAGTTAATTATAAAAAAAAATTTGGGGCACTGCATGTGCAATCTAAGGTGCCACCAGATAGGAGTCGTGTATTAAGTTGTACTATTCATTCCTATCAGTTTAATACCTGTTACGTTCACTATCAGGGGACGTGTATATGGCATGGATTTTTGGAAGCGGGAGATGGAAAAAGATGCTTGGTCGGTCCTCCCACTTCACATTTGGGGCACTGCGCGAGCAATCTAAGGTGCCACCAGATATGAGTGTCACGGTGCACTTGCAAAAGTTGGCAGAGTAGATGCAATAGGCTTCACACACACGCCTGTAGGCAGGCAACTGATATTCAATCGATTACAGTCAAAAAAGTGTTGTTTTAGGTCAATGTACACTACGGTTGCACCAGATATGACGTATCACTGTGCACTGGCAAAAGTTGGCAGAGTAGATGCAATAGGATTCACACACACGTCTGTAGGCAGGCAATTGCTATTCAATCTATTACAGTCAAAAAAGTGTTGTTTTATGTCACTGTACACTATGGTTGCACCAGATATGACGTATCACTGTGCACTGGCAAAAGTTGGCAGAGTAGATGCAATAGGCTTCACACACACGCCTGTAGGCAGGTAATTGCTTTTTCAATCTATTACAGTCAAAAAAGTGTTGTTTTATTTCACTGAGCACAATATAAGCTGTTAGGTGTTAGCCTGTCACACACACGCTGGCAGGCAGGCATTTGCAATTAGATTACTCAGAAAAAAATTATAAAATAAAATAAATGATGTTCTAGCCCTAAAAAGGGCTTTTTGGGTTGCTGTCCTTCAGATGGAAGGCTCTGGAAGGGAGTGTATGCTGCTGATTGGCTGGAATGTGTTTGCTGACTGTGAGGTGCAGGGTCAAAGTTTCCTCAATGATAAAGAATAGGGGGCAAACCGAAAAGCGCATATGTTCGCCGTTCGATGCGAGCGCGAACATGCCAAAATCGCCGCTAATTGTCTGCGGGCGAACTGTTCGGGACATCACTAAAGTCCAAACCAAGGCGGTCAAAGAGGTCAGCAATCAACACAAAGGAAAAAACCAAGGGCAGGAGATAAATCAGTAACATCACACAAAATAATACTGAGAAGTAGAACAGAGCAAAACAACTGAGCAGTGTTCTGGTAGAAACAAATTACTTAGTCTCAGGTCACTGGCTGAATTACGGTAAGTGCAGGGATTTCCTATAACTAGGATGCCAACCCTTTAAATTTCAGGTGTCGCCTTGTGCATGTAAGCCAAGATTCAGTAATGCTGCTACAGGCAAGGCTGAAGCAGAAGCCTGCATGGAGAGTGTAGCAATGATGTTAGCAGGTAATTTTGTTGCAGGACAGTAGAAGACCCTGACAGTACTCCCACCTCTAGGAACTGCCTCCAGTTGTCTCAGAGGACCAGGCATCAATGGAATAGCATGATGAAATCTATGTCAAATGGCATCCATATTGGCAGCAGGTTTCCAGGTATCTTCAGCAGGCCCAAATCCCTTCCAGTGAATCAAGTATTATAAATGATGTACGTTTTGGTACCACCAATAATAAAATGAGAATGAGATGATCGACACCTGTTAGGAAAAGGAGATTTTCCTAACAGTCTTAAGTAGAGATATATGAAAGATTAAATGTGTTTTCATAATAGAAGGTTGTTGGAGTTTGATGTTCACTTCAGTGACATTTGCCACAAAAGGATACAGACTAAAAAACATACACCCAACTTCCTAGATGCATAACACAGGTTCCAATTTCCTATAGATAACCATATATGATTACCTACCTTAAAGAGGGGAGCCATTCTTCATATTTGGTCAGGGTAGGATTTGTAGTATTCCTGCACTCTGTTTCAAAGCCATAAACTGGAGTTTAAATTTCTGAAGACATTTGTGAAGTTCTTGTACTGAAGAGGAGGTGAGAACATCAGGTTCACAATCTGGATGAAATACCTAGTTAGCATAGAAAGCAGCCATCTTAGTTCTAGAATGTATTACTACATTTAAAATCAGCCAAAGGAATGAAGGTATTTACATTAGCAAACTGGATATAGATTGCTTGGGAAAAAAAGGAACACCTTTTAGGACCTCTTGTATTCCCTCTGAATGAACAATCAATTTAAATACCATCTGTATTGATAAAGTAATTAACAAATCTAAATTTTCATTAAAATCCTACCTTCTAAAAAATGTTGACTTGCACCTACAGAGTCAAATGTGTCTACTATGCGAAAAATTGAGGTGTTGCATCTGGGTGATTTAGGCATGTCAGTGCTGTTGTAAAGCAATTTTTGAGTTAGTTGAATGCTTTTTGAGTTGCTATAGTCCACTATAAAAGCACACTGGTTCGGGTAGTGGAAGTAATGAGCTAAAGGATCCTGGAGAAGTCCAGTTAGCACTGGTAATAATTCTCAAATCCCAGAAACATCTTTCCTATTTTGTGGAAGTGGCCACTTTGAAACGTGCAAAGCGAATTCTTATGTTAATCCGTCTTGAACCTCTGGGGGATATAATGAATCCTAGAAATTGTATTGCATTTGTTTCAAAAATATTTTGTTCTACTTTAGCATTGGACTGATGTGAAAAGGCACGATAGTACCTGGACCATGTTTACTCTGGGCTATTCTCGAGTGGAAGAGAATACCAAAATGTAATCTAGGCAAAGATAAATCAGGTAAGTATCTGAAGATGTCATGCTGAAATGTGGCAGGAACATTATAGTCCAAAAGGCATGATTAGGTATTCATAATGTCCTTATCGGGTTTAAAAAGTTGTCTTCCAGGAACCTGGATCAAGGCAACTCAGTGGATGTAGTCTTTTAATACAGTACTTTTAATACAGGCTTTTAATACAGTGCCACATGGGAGACTATTGTGCAAACTAAGGGATAATGAAATTGCAGTAAATATATGCACATGGATTGAGAGCTGGCTAAAATACAGGAAACAAAGGCTTGTTGTAAATGGAACATACTCAGATTGGACTAATGTGGTAAGTGGGGTTCCTCAAGGCTCAGTATTAGGTCCTCTCCTTTTTAACATATTTATTAATGACTTAGAAGTAGGACTGGAAAGTAGTATCTCCATTTTTACTGATGACACAAAGTTGTGCAAGGTAATTAAATCAGAAAATTATGTACTTCCCCTCCAAAGGGATTTGCATAAATTAGAGAAATGGGAAATTAAATGGCAGATGAGATTTACTGTGAAGAAATGTAAGGTTATGCATATGGGAAGGAAAATAACCATGCAATCTATAAACTTAATGAAGCAAATCTAGGGTATCTAATATTGAAAGGGATTTGGGAGTGCTTGTGGACAACCACCTATGTAACAGTTCTCAGCGCTAAGCAGCAGCTGCAATGGCAAATAAACTATTAGCATGTATTAAGAAGGGTTGAAGGGTATAGAAGCAAGGGAGGCAGATATAATTCTACCACTAACCAAATCCCTAGTACGCCCTCATTTGGAATATGGAGTACAGTTTTGGGCACCAATTCATAAAAATGTTACAACTGGAAAAAGTACAGAGAAGGGCTACAAAACTAATAAGGGGAATAGAGGGGCTAAGTTATGAAGAAAGACTAACCAGATTAAACTTATTTTCTCTAGAAAAAAGGCGTCTAAGAGGGGATATCATTACCCTATAAAAATACATCCAGGGTCAGTATAAAGATTTGTCAACTGAGCTTTTTGTGCCAAGAGGTTTTCAACTGACAAGAGGACATCCTCTGAGGTTAGAAGTAAAAAGATTCCACCTTAAAGAAAGAAAAGGGTTCTTCAAAGTAAGAGTGGTTAATCTGTGGAATTCTCTACCAAGGGAGGTGGTGACAGTGGATTCGATAGATAACTTTAAAAAGGGATTGGATATATTTTTTTATTAAAAAGGGCATTCAGGGTTATCCTGGTTAATTAGAGTGGGAGTATTGATCCAGGGAGGAAACAATCACAAGTATCTGGGGTCAGGAAGGAATTCATTTTTCTCCCTTTTGAGACAATTGGCAACATTTCACTGGGGTTTTTTGTTTGGAGGGGGAGGATGGGGGGGTTGAGGAGGGGGTTGATGAGGAGGAGGAAGGTTGAGGTTGAGGAGGGGGGGTTGAGGTTGAGGGGGCGTTAGGAGGGGGTTGAGGATGGGGGGGTTGAGGATGAGGATGGGGGGTTGAGGGGGGGATGAGGATGGGGGGTTGAGGAGTGAAGTTGAGGGGGGTTGAGGAGGGGTTGAGGATGGGGTGTTTGAGGAGGGAGGATGAGGAAGGTGGTTGAGGAGGGGGTTGAGGATGAGGAGGGAGGTTGAGGATTAGGAGGGAAATTGAGGAGGGGATTGAGGATGGGGGGTTGAGGAGGGAGGATGAGGAGGGAGGTTGAGGAGGGGGTTGGGGATGAGGATGGAGGTTGAGGATGAGGAGGGAGGTTGAGGAGGGGGTTGAGGATGAGGAGGGAGGTTGAGGATGAGGAGGAAGGTTGAGATTATGGAGGGGGGTTGAGGTTGAGGAGGGGGGGTGAGGATGGGGGGGTTGAGGAGGGGGTTGAGGAGGGAGGTTGAGGTTGAGGAGGGGGTGTTGAGGATGGGGGGGTTGAGGAGGGGGTTGAGGAGGGAGTATGAGAATGAGGAGGGGGGTTGAGGAGGGTGATAAGGGAGGGGGGAAGAGACACAGGGAAGGGAGAGGGGAGAAGAGACACGGGAGAGAGAGGGGGACACAGAGGGCACAAGAGGGACACAGGGGGCAGCACATTTCCAACCCTCGGCTTCTACTCGAGTCACTCATTTTACCCAGTATTTTGTGGTAAAATAGGTGCCTCGGCTTATACTCTGGTCGACTTATACTCGAGTATATACGGTACATACACCTTTGGTGTGTAAACTAATTGGTTAGCAACACAGACAAAGATCATCAAAATGTACATCATCACAGCTACATCAATGTAAAATACATTGTAAGTATTTTGGCAATAACATATGCATCCCATACACTATGCTGTGTATATATATATATATATATATATATATATATATATATATAGTTGGTCAAAACTTTCATGGGTAAGACATGCTGATCCATAGCTCTAGTGGCCAAAAATGGTAATTGTTGTGGAAAATACAAATATCCTTACATTATTTAGTAAATATATACAGTATATCACCTATATAGTTGTTGCGCTCATTGCCCTGCAAGACTCGCAAAGTGAGGCAAGCAGTTGAGGCACGCAGGCTGCAATGTGCTCCGTAGGCGCCTATTGTACTGCAAGCATCGCAAAGCTCCTGGACTTTAAGACGGACGCAAAATTACAGCCGTATGATGGACTGCACAAAACAACACACATATGCCTCAAATAAATGTATACACTCACACACAACACAGGGGGAGAGCCAGGGAGCTTGTGAGTGAGGTTGCAAGTTAATTTGAGGCATATTTTGTCTTTTTTAACAATTGAAAATTGACGAAGCGGGAAAAAAATGGCGAAAAAACGTAACATTTCTGAAACAGGATGAAAACGAGGCTCAGCAAGGCTAGGCATGCCGAACTTAGAAAATACACAATGCAAAAGACAGTAAAACTTAGACGAACAATGCCAGGCATGCAGGACTTTGAAAATAAAACCAATGGCAGTCAGCGCGCGCTACGCAAAGATTCAGTAGAGGCACAGAGGAGAAAGACACAGGGAAGGGACAGGGGGGAGATGGTGGAAAAAGACACATGGCATTCCCAAGCACAAAAGTTTCAGCGATGTCCGTAAAGTCAAAGGCGCTCAGTGTGGGGCTCGCGATGAACCCTCAAAGGTGCTCAGAGGGGGCGGGAAACATTGCATTTTGTGGCAAACAGCATTGCCAGGCTTCAAATGTTATTGCCGTCATTTTTGACGGGCAATTTCCTAGTATATATATATATATATATATATATATATATTATTCATCATTTTTTTAACACTTTTGAACTTTAGCCCTGAAACAATACTCAGTCCATTACAGGCCATGAGGTATGCAAACAGTTATTTCTGCTTTCAAATTATAAATTCATTGCTTTCTATAAGTGTAGTCATGTACAAGGGCATGGCTCAAGGATGATCAGGATGTCATATCTGACAATGTGTTGCATCTAGGGGCATGCGTTCACTGCATTATTTGCACATGCAGATCACTTTTTGGATCTACTAATATCAAAAATCTTTCATTGGCTGTTAGTGGGTAGTACCATGTTGCTAGATGAGGGAAGATGGCTTATCCCATTGTCTTTATATAAACAATATAAAGCTGTGTGTTTCTCTGTATTTCAGTCAGTCAGTGAATCAGTGGCAGCCATTTTGGGTGTTTTTTTGCTACTGATCCACATTTTGTCTAAATAAACTATAATAATGAGAAAATTATCAAAGCACTCTGTTTTTTTTTTTATCATAACTGGTGTCGGAGTACAAAGAAGTAAAAAGTGTGAGTATGAGTTTCTCATGATCATTTGGCTCCCAACGTGGGGCGCCCATAAATGTCCAACCATTCATGGCCACGATAATTAAGAGGTTTGCTGAGCCGATTAAAAATAAAATCTGTGTAGAATTGATTATTATGCATCCCTTACAGGGAAGCCCATAGCTGCTAATTAGGGAAATTATTTATAATTTTTTCTATAATTTATCATTCATCACAGTCATGCTCCTCTCCCGGATGTAGGTTAAATCCCCAATGATATCAATGATATCTATGAATAAAAAAAAGCAGATGAACATCTTGCTATATACCTTTAACCACAGGCTGTAATTTATAAAGGGGTCTATTTGTAACCCACATAAGAAGAATTGAGGACACCTGAGGATATATTGACTTGATCCATATGGCATCTGTGAAAATAACAAAGACAAGGGATAGTCTCCCCCAGCATAAGACTGCACAGTAAGCCCTACACATTAAGAGCATCCTGAATGTCTGGAGGGACACTTTGTATGTATTGATGAAATTAATTGAGCCTAGTCTAACCCAGTGATACTTCATAAGGTGGGAACTGTTTTTCTCTGTATGACTCCTGAAGGAGCAGGTGAGCTTACAGGCTACAGGTGGAGGATTGGTTAGCAATGCGGATTGGTAGCATCTATGTTGGCTGGATAATTTAATGCAAGGACACTCAGAATGACAATGAGCTAGGACACAGCCGAAATAAGTGCCCACTATACTTACCGCAGCTTTATAACAGTAGTGTACTAACCATCTCCCCCTCACCTATTAAAACTCCGGGAAGATAAATGCCTGAACCTACATTTTCTGCAACAAATCTGATTAGAGATATTTAATGTGGAAGTGGTGAAATTAAAAAAGTGTTAACTAATTAACTGATACTGAAAAGACCCCCCCAATTTGTCTTTCTAGAGGACTAGTCGCATAGCGATGTGGGCTTATAGAGTGGAGATTGACATCCAGGTCAAAAGACACCGACTTGACCTAGTTGGAAGAACTTTTGAGCAATCTGAAAATTTCCAATAGAGAGATCATATAAGCACTTTCTGAATTTACTCCAAAGATTAAACTCATTATATTATAACTGCAAATCATGACTCTTATTGACACTAGTAAAGATGATATGGTAGCTGATTGATGCTAAAAGAGGGTCATTGTCACCATCAAAGATATTTAGTGGGGAAAAATATATCATAGCTCTGGACTTCTATCCTGATCCCTTGCAGGAGCAAAAGAAGATTGATTTTGAATTTATATAATTTTACTATTTGGATGTGTTTATTATGCAAACATTATGCACTTGATGAAAATTATAATCTGTCTTGGTTACTTAAGCTTGAGGGCAAGCAGGTGATGCAAATGACTATGTTTATTTTATGATGTTAAGAAAGGACAAATTGGGTATTGAGCTTGAAAGATTAAAAACAGGGGGATACATCTATTTACAATTAATCTAATGTCTGAAATTTTGGGAGATGGAACCCCAAAGTTACATTTGAGGCCCAGATTATAACATCAGACATACAGAAGGCAGAAAGGAAAAGAGAAAGGGAAAGGAAATTTACATATAAATTGATCAATACTAATTTAATAAACATAAACAAGAAAGACCACAGAATATTAGATATATTCTTTTTGGAGCTGAGGTCAGAGAAAACAAGACACAAAGTGACACCCAAGAGAAAAGAGGAGAAAAGGAGTAGAGAGGGACTCTGAAGTAGATGGAGAGAGATAGGGAGGGGGAAGGGGAGGGGAGAGGGGGAAGAGGAAAGAGGAATACAAGGGTAGAAAAAAGGGGAAGAATAGAAAAGGGAAAAAAGAGAAGGGAGTTGTAACTGAGTTTAAAATGAGTAATTCAGTTAAAAATAAGCCTAAAAATGGGAAAAAGACTGGATCAACTCCCAATACCAGTTTCTTCTACCAAAATCAAAGACTAACGAAAACCAATTAAAAAAATTACAGCTTTGCTCTTCAACCCTGTCCTCTCCAACGCTCTCTCTCTCTCTCAAAGTCTTATAGATGAGAAGTCTGGAGATATGCATATTACACATAAAGATTAAACACTAACATTGTCAAATATGACAGTGCTACTATCTGATTTCCAGAATAAGATTAGAGAGGAACTAACCCTAGGGATAAGAAGTAACTCCACCAAAATTTAAATTTTAAAGAATGAAGAAACAAAATATGTTTGAGGATCTTAGTAGATGCAATAATTTGTGAATAGGAGGTATTTCTGAAAAGGTATCCATAGCTGAATTAAAACTTTACATCCTAAATTTCTTAAAAACTTTGGTTCCTACAGAGGACGATGTTGATGGTAAAATTGATAAGGTATTTAGGATACCTCTGCCGAGAAATTTGTCAAAAGTAGCACCTAGAGATGTAATTGTTAAATTGCATTTCTTAACATATAAGGATGCAATATTAAAAGCTTCACAAGAAAAAAGGGATTTCCGTACAGCTTATGAGGGATTGGCAACATTCTCGGATATTCCAAGTAAAACTCTTTAAAAGAGGAAAAAGTTTAGAGAAATAACACTATCCCTGAGAAAATAAACCATAGCTTATAGGCGGGGATTCCCAGTTTAATTAATAATAATGAGAAATAGCAAGAGGCATATAATAAACTCAAAATTGGAGAGAGAAAATCTCAAGAAATGGGAAATCCCAATTCAAACCGATATTTTCCTACAGAGTACAGATCTAACATCAAAAATCTGGCACAAAATCAAATAGTCATCTCTGCAGGTATAATGTGAAGTGGATCAATTGACTCTGATAGCAATATTAAACATATAACATAAATAGTAACCCTTTACTTGGAGAGACTATATGGTATACAGGGGAGAGGAGAGTAGAGAAAGGACTGAAAAGGTATGTTATTTATTTATTTTATTTTTTTTTCTTTCACTTTTATAACTTTAACTAAATATGTATTCACATAACTCCTGATTTTATTTCAGGTCGTAACTCTCTTTATATTAACACATATATTACACCAACGATACATTCACAAAACTTATTGTTAAGTAATATTAGTTGATCTAGCACATCTTTCTAATATAGTATATTATATTCAATGTTTTCAATATGAGAACAATTAGGTAATGTAATGAGCACTACAATATCACTATTTTTTCTTTTTTTATTTATTTTTGTATTAGGTCTGTCACCTCCCCTCACTTTCTTGAGGTATGGAGCTCTTTTTCTTCCTTTTTTCATCCTGAAAGAATTCTGTACAAAAAGGATGAAGGTCCAGTTTCGGTGGACTTACTTTATCTCTTTTCTTTGTTTATATTATTTTATGCATTTTAAGTATAGTAATAAAATGTTTAAGGGTTTGATTACCTACGTATTATGGGTTGTTTGGATTAACTCATGGTTATCAATGGCAGACTGATCAGTTGTTTGCCCTCCCATACTGATTGATACCATCTAAACTTAGGCAGTAATTACGATAATACTACTGTCTGGAGACGGACTCATTCTTATGGGTGTTCTTCTTCCTTTTTTTTCCCCTTTCTCTTCTTTTTTTCCCTCTTTTTTTGTTTGTCTTTGTGGAGGACGATCTTGAAAGAACCAATGCAGATGTGCCCTCAAAATAGAATGGTAAAAGGACTATGCTTAAATATAATAAGGCTGAGCAACTAAAAGGACATAGACAAAAAGCGGTAGATAAAGAGATTTTTAGGCCTTCTATATGAATGTTAAAATGTTGTCTCAAAATGTTAAAAAGGTTGAATGTCCTGCATGAACAAAATGTTGATATTATTTGCGGACAAGTATCGCATATTAAAAAAATTGCATAATCAAATTATTATAAATCTTTATATAGACTTGAGGAGGGACCTGGTTTTTGTAAACCATCTAAACTTCAAATGCAATTTTTTGGGGATCAGTTAGCTCTTCCAAAAATAACAGAAGAACAACTTAGCGATCTAATAAAAGAAATAACTGAAAAAAATAAAAGAGAGTATAAATAATTTGAAGCTTGAGAAATCGCCGGGTCCCGATGGATTTTCAAATATTTATTATGACATATGTAACACACTTCATCAGACAGTTGAAAAATGTTGTCAATGAGATTAAAATGACAGGGTAGGTATCTTCTGAAAATTTGGAAGCTGCAATCGTTAATATCCCTAAAAAAGGTACAGACAATTGTAGATGTTATAATTATAGACCTATCTCTCTATTGAGTACAGTCATTAAAATCTATTCAAGTCACAGACTTAATCCCCTTATGAAAGAATTCATCAACTCAGAGCAAACGGGGTTTTATAAAAGGCAGACAAACTACGGACAACACCCAAAGGATAATAAACATCATCGACTAAGCAAAAACTCAAAAGATACCCTTAGTAGCCCTATCAATGGGCGCGGAAAAGGCGTTTGATAGGGTGAACTGGGACTTTATTGATATAGTCCTAGACAAGTACGGTTTGGGAGAATTTGGCTCACGTGCAGTATATACGAATGCTAATGCTTTTGTTAGGGGAGTTGATTTTCAATCAGACAGCTTTTCGATACTAAACAAAATGAGACAAGGCTGTCCACTGTCTCTACTTATATTTATACTAACTATTGAACCTTTAATAGAAACTATTAGGACAAACAATGATATAGAAGGAATAACAACTTATTTAAATATTTTATTTTCATTTATAAAATTCCATAGAAAAAGAGTACAATATTTACAAACAGTAAAATCAAAAATTAAAACATCAAAACTACAAACAGTCAGACAAAAAAAAAGAAAAAAAAAGAAAAAAGACAACAATAAAATGGAACCACCATTGAACTTAGATAATTCAAATTGGAGTATGAAAAGTGACATTTACTACCATATCAAAACATGCTATGGTTCAGTTCTGGGGAGAAGAGGAATACAAGATTGTTAAAGATTCGTAAGACTATTTACTTCTATCTTTCTTCTTTACATTTACCTTTATTTTTTATATGTTTGGTTATTGGTGGTCACTTCTTTTGTTAATTTCCTTTGCAATATTAGTGATTACAGAACTTACAATATTTTCCAAAGAGACCATTTTAGACTATTTTGTTTGACGAGCTATGTGAAAGCGTCAAATACTCCAATTCTATTTGTTTATTTCTCTCTACAATGGTCACGAGTTCAGTCCAAGTCGATAAGGTTTGTTTTTTCCATCTTCTAACTATATGCCACTTGGCTGCCATCAAAATATTTGTAATCACATTACTTTGTCTGTAACTAATTTTACTTGGAAACATATGGAATAATACAATCTCAGGGGTTGTTTCTAGCTGAAAATTGTTAATTTTTGCTATAAACGTTAAACACGTTATCCAAAATTCCTTGATATAAGTACAGTTCTAACACATATGCTCTTGAGTTCCTATTTGATTTCCACATCTCCAGCAATAACCCTGATTTTTCCCTGGGGCATTTATTTTTAACCTAATTGGGGTCATATACCATCGCTGTACTAGTTTGAAATATGTTTCTCTTAAGGACATATTCATTATACTTTTCTCTGTTATTAGAAATGCTTTATAGCACTGAGTTGTAGACCATATCGCCCCAAGATTTCTTTCCCATTTTTGCATCCTTTCTGTTCTTTCTGTTTCTATTCGAGATTTTATTATTTTATGATATCTTGATATTGTACTCTTCTTATAAATGTCATTTAATGATTTTTAAAAATCAGTTAGTTCTCTATTAAGGAATTTTCCATAATCTGTATTTATTATCGATGTGTATAGAATATCGTAAAGCAACCATTTGGTAGGTGGTACTTGATATTGATCAGATATGGGTTCAAATGATTTCAAGTTTGGTCCCTGAAATGAGTCTTTAAGAGTTTTCATGGCCCATTCCTCCCACGATATATTTAGAAAAGGGGTTAACTCCAATGATACTTTAGATATTGGTGTATTTGGGGCCGAAAACTTTAGCAATTCATTTTTTTATTATATTTAAACCCCCATTTTATTAAGGTTCTGGGAATAAGTGGTAATTTGTTAAGAATCTTATTATCTATTTTCATGTCCCAAAATATATAATATAAGTTAATGTTTTTAACTAACTTGTTTTCTATAAGTAAAAATGTAGGTTTATTTTCTTTTATTGTAAATTTTGAAAGATGAACTAAATTAATGGCATTTGAGTATTGAATAATATTCGGTGCAGCCAAGCCTCCTCTAGAAAAAGTTCTCGAGATAATTTCTTGTTTGATATGTGGCTTTTTATCTTTATATATAAATTTATCCAGTATTTTTTTTAATTGTTTTAAGTTTTTAATTGGAATCTTCTTAAAATATATATTATTTTGGGGAGAATATTCATTTTAATTAATGATATTCTACCCAAATATGAAAAATTCAATTCCCTTCAACTAATTAGTAAAGAAGAGACCTGAAAAAATAGTATCTCCATATTATTTTGAACCATATAATTTAGGTTCTGATTAAATATTATACCTAAGTGTGTTATCTGATTACTTCTCCAAATATATGGAAATTTTTCTTTTAGTTCGAATATATGTTTATCTGATATATTAGAATACAACACTTCCGTTTTGGTGATATTTACTTTATAATAAGATAAGTCGCCCTACTGCAATGAGTTGAAGTATTGTTAATATTGAGTTCATGGGATCAGAAACTGTAACTAACAAATCATCAGCAAAGATGGTAACTTTGTTTATGATAGAACCAATAACAATTCCTTTTATTTGTTTACAACTTCTAATCATTTCCAATAACGGTTCTATAATAAAGGCAAATATAATAGGTGACATAGGGCAGCCCTGAGGGGTACCATTCTTTAAGTCAAACGAGTGAGTTTTAAAGCCTACACCTGTTATATAAGCATTACCTTCTGTGTAAAGAGTTTTTATCGCATGTGTTCCAAATGATCCAAAACCATATTTATCCAACACTAAATGTATAACAACTGGATCTTTAAATAACAAAGTTATATCTTTTGCAGACGATTTAGTGGTTACTGTCACAAATCCCATAAACTCTTTATCTGAATTACATATAGTTAAAGATGCTTATAGCGAGATCTTACTATAAATAAAGGACAGACTAAAATTGAAAGATAAATTTAGATGCAATTGGGACCATAATGCAATTAAACAACTAGGCATAAAATTTACTCTGAATTTAAATAATTTAATAAAGAACAATTTTGAAGTACTTAATCAGGATATTAATAAAACTATAACAAATTGGAAGAAACTCAATTTAACATGGCTAGGAGAAATATCTGCCATAAAAATTACAGCTCTTCCGAAAATCACATATGTTTTAAGGAGTATACCCCTTACAATTCCACTGTATAGATTACAAGAATTGCAAAAAAAAATATATAACTTCATATACAAGCATAAGAAACCTAGAATTAAAAAAGATATTACAACAAAAGCATACTCAAGAGGTGGATGAGCAACACCGAATGTCATTGAATACTATAGAGCAATAACATTTACTCACGTTTTGAAATATACTATTGAGACCGATGTACCAAAATATTTAATAATGGAGAAGGATTTGTCAGCTAATGCAGATCTTGGAACCATAATATGGGACAAGGTATACAGAAAAAAAAAAAGAAACTACCAAGAGTTTGAATAAAAAATGAAATCTGATTACATTTCCATCACCTTTTATTCCAATAAATAAGATCTGCAAGGAATTATTATGGATTTTCCTTGCAATTAAAGACTGATAAATTGCAGAGTGCACTAATTGTGTCCAGGTGAGAAGGCAGGAGTTACTATAAACAGGAGAAGGGGCAAACTTGTGAGCTTGCGGACATTTTTAGTATCAAGTGCAATTAGTAGAAGCGTAGGAATTTAAATAAAAGGAAAAACTTCAAAGGGAGGGGAGATTTATAGTGCAAAGGAGGAAAACTCGATACAAATATATTATTTAATATTCTTGATTTTTTTCCACTGAAATTTTGTAGACAATAATAATAATTATGAGTCAGTTCAGTGGCAACCTCACTCAGTGTACATTCTGTCATATGTATGGAATACTGGAACAGATGATCAAGGGTCCATACCTCTGTGAGAGGTGTGAGCATGTGGCCTCTCTGGAAGCTGGGTTACATTTAGAAGGGGAATCAGGGGGAACAGGAGGAGGCAGGCAAGTTCTGAGTTGACAAACACCAACAGATTTGCCAGATTGAGTGAAACTGTTGGGGATGTCCATTCAGGAATGGCAATGCCAGATAGAGCTGTTCCCTCTAACAGCCGGGCGAACGGTTCTACTGGAGGAGTGGGAGGGCAGAATAGGCAGAGCAACCTACAGGTTTTGGTGGTAGGGGACTCTATTATTAGGAAGGTAGAAAGGGTGAGTTGTCACCCAGATCCCAGCAATCAAACTGTTTGCTGTCTCCCGGGTGCTCGTCATGTTGTGGATCGGGTAGACAAATTATTGGGAGGGGCTGGAAATGAACCTGCGATCTTGGTACATATTGGTACCAATGACAAAGTTAGTGGAAGATGGAGTGTCCTAAAGAATGATTTTAGAGAACTAGGTAATAAGCTGAAGGCAAGGACCTCCAAGGTAGTATTTTCTGGGATACTACCAGTGCCACGTGCTAGCCCAGTGAGGCAGAAGGAGCTTAAGGAGAAAAATGTGTGGCTAAAGATGTGGTGCACTAAGGAGGGGTTTGGGTTTTTAGAGCACTGGGCTGACTTCTCACTTTGGTACAATCTTTACAGGGATGGATTGCACCTTAATGATGAGGGAGCTTTTGTGCTAGGGGATAAGATGGTAGAAAGCCTGGAGGAGTTGTTAAACTAGTAGGTGGGGGCGAGGGACTAGATATAAGTAATGGGGTAGAAAGTGTAGAGGGTATAAGGGATGAATTAACAACTCATAGGGGAGGAGATGGGGGAGGGGAAGTATAGTCAATAGGAAGGTAGTACTAAGTAACTCAAGTACAGTGGCAGGCACTTCAGAACTACAGACTCATAACATAAGGTGTAAGCTTGATAATGCCAGAAGCTTGCCAGTGAAAATGAGAGAGTTAGAATTATTAGCAATTAATGAAAAATGGGATTTAATAGGCATTACTGAAATGTGGTGAGATGAATCTCATGACTGGACTGTTAATCTGGATGGTTATAACCTATTTTGGAAAGATAGAGGCAATGGTAAAAGAGGAGGAGGGATTTATCTGTATGTTAAGCCTGAATTTAAGCCTATAGTCAGAGAAGATATTTATGGTTGACCTAGTGATAAAGTTGAATGTTTGTGGGTAAAGTTAAATAGCGGAGCAGCAAATTCCAGAAGAATATTAGTAGGAGTATTCTATAAACCCCCAAATATAGCTGAAAGTGAGGAAATACAATTATTCTTATAGATTGGAAATGCAGCTAAGCATGGGCAAGTTCTAATGGGAGATTTTAATTACCCTGAAATAAACTGGATAAATGAGCCCAGAAGTTCAGCTAAGGGGAGCAGGTTCTTGAGTACACTCAGGGATCATTATGTGACCCGGGTTATACAAGAGCCTACTAGAAATTAAGCTATCTTTGATTTAGTCATCACAAATAATATTGATATAGTATCAAATGTTGGAATAGGGCAACCTTTGGGAAACAGTTATCACAACACAGTCTCATTTGAGATTGAATTAAAAAAAAGGGGCCAACAAAAACTCTTAACTTTAAAAGGGAAGATTTTAATGGTCTAAGGGCAGCAATACAAAGTATAGACTGGGACAGAGAACTGATAGGTAAAAACACTGAACATAAATGGACAAAATTTAAATCCTTACTAAATATACATACACATCAGCATATACCATGTGGGAATGAAAGTAAAAAGAGTAAATAGCATCCAATGTGGCTTACCAATGATTTAAAGATCAAGATACAGAGTAAAAAACAGGAATTTAAATTATACAAACAAGAGGGGACAGACAATGCTTTACGAGAGTACAAGGAAATCAACAAGGCTTGCAAAAGAGCGATTAGACTGGCTAAAATAGAAAATGAAAATTAATTGCAAAAGAGAGTAAGACTAACCCAAAAATATTTTTAAGTATATTAATGGGAAGAAGGTGAGGAAAGAAGCTATAGGAACATTACAATGTGACACAGGCCATCTGAAAATTAGTGACCAGGAAAAGGCAGATGAGCTAAAAAGGTTATTTTCTTCGGTATACACAAGGGAGGTACCAGTGGTTGGGACACTGCAACATAATGGGGCTACACTACATTTGCCAAATAATTGGTTAACACAGGAAGTAATCCAAAAGAGGTTGGAAAAAATAAATGTTAATAAAGCCCCGGGTCATGATGGAATACATTCACAGGTACTGAGGGAACTGGGTTCAGTAATTGCCAAACCATTATATTTAATTTTTCAAGATTCACTCAACACAATGTCTCTACCAGATGACTGGAGAAAAGCAGATGTGATACCTATATTTAAAAAGGGAGCAAGAGCAAATCTGGCAATTATAGACCAGTGAGCCTCACTGTAGTGGGGAAGCTTTTAGAAGGGTTAATAAGGGATAATATACAAGAATATGTCTATTTGAACAGGAATATAAGTAGGAGTCAACATGGATTCATGAGGCATAGGTAATGTCAAACAAATCTAATTAGTTTCTATGAGGAGGTCAGTAGGAACCTGGATCAAGGCAACTCAGTGGATATAGTCTTTTTGGATTTTGCAAAGGCTTTTTATGGAGTAAACGTTTGGGCACCACTTCATAAAAAGGACATTTTAGAGCTGGAAAAGGTACAGAGGAGGACAACAAAATTAATAAGGGGAATGGAGGGACTAAGTTATGAAGAAAGACTAACCAAATGAAACTTATTTTCTCTAGAAAAAAGGCATCTAAGAGGAGATATGATTACCTTATATAAATACATCCAGGGTCAGTATAACGATTTGTCAAGGGAGCTTTTTGTGCCAAGAGGTTTTCAACTGACAAGAGGACATCCCTTGAGGTTAGAAGTAAAAAGATTCCACCTTAAAGAAAGAAAAGGGTTCCTCACAGTAAGGGTGGTTAATCTGTGGAAATCTCTACCAGAGGAGGTGGTGACAGCGGATTCAATATATAACTTTACAAGGGGACTGTATCTATTTCTATTTAAAAAGGGAATTGAGGGTTATCATGGATAATTAGAGAGACAGTATCTGGGGTCAAGAAGGAATTATTTTTTTTTTTCCATTTGAGACGATTGGCTAAGTCTCACTTGTTTTCTTTTCTGTTTGCCTTCTTTTGGATTCAATAATAATTTAAAAAAATAATAATTATTGATTAAAAAATAATTAACAACTAATTAATTAATATTTAATCCGCAGATCAGAGGAGATCTTAAAAGGTTGAACTTGATGGACCGAAAGTCTTTTTTCTACCTTAATTACTATGGGCCTCATTCTATTAGCGGCCGTAAATCGGCCGTAAGGCTGCGATTCCTTGCGGGGGTTCAGTTAACTCGCGATTCTATTATACGGCCCCGCAAGGATCTCCTTTTACGGCCGGCCGCATATCTTGGAACCGGCCGTAAGCGCAGAAACCTAAAAACGCAAAAATAAATTCAAGCCTGCACTGTACAGCTATGTAAATGCTAGGGATCATATTGGGGGACATGAGGATTAAAAGGAACCCACTCTCAAGCTTGCACATCAGCCCAAACCCAAGTTCAAATTAACTGTTTATTTTCCGGCTGCGGCGTGGGCATGTCTGAGGTGCTCCAAGCACTCTGGACTTTTTACATGGATATTTTACGAATATTAAAAATAAAATATTTTACGGATTTGAGTATAGGATAATTATGTGCTATTTTTTCTAACACCTAAAATCCCTTTATAGTCTTCTCAGTGCAGGATGGCTTTATTTGAGCTATTTTATGTGCTTAATTGGTGCTAGCGGGACCTCTTTCCTGCAAGTAAGCAGCGGCTCGTTTTTAGCCTTGCAGAGAGGTTTCCCGGAGCAATTGAATTGCAAATAGGAATTTCTTACGGCCGAAACTCTTGCGGCCGTTTTAGATCAAAGGCTTTCCTCTGGCGCGAGCGGCCGCAAGAGATAGCAAGGCACCGGCCGCAAGCCTGCCGGAGCCTCCGGCCGTAAGGGAATAGAATAGCAGAATAGCTTGCGGCCGGTCCTTGCGGCCCCGCAACGGCTGCGGCCGCTAATAGAATGAGGCCCTATGTAATTATGTAACTAAGTAACTATTACCGTTTCTAAATATGTATTGGACAATTTGGGGTATAAACGTATTAAGAGACTTGTACATAGGAGATAGTCTCAAGACATTTGAATATATATGTAAAGAAAATAAGCTTCCAAAAGAGAATTGGTTGTTTTTTAATATGCTATATACTGCTATTATGTACTCCAATTGCAAACGGAGAATAGAGATTTAACAGATTTCAAGTCATCTCTCTGTAATATCAAGAGGAAACAAACAATAACAAACTGTCCAAAAAGTATAAAATTCCTAACTGAGAACATAAAATCTACAAAAAAGATAAAATGGGAACAAGAATTTCAGAAAGAATGGAACGAGAATATCTGGCTAAGAGCCTTCAGAAATACTGAAAATCCTATTAAGTGCTCTTTGCTCAGAGAAGTCCAATACAAGCTAGTACAAAGATGGTATATAACACCAGATAAAATGGCTATAACAAACCAACAAGATAATACAGGGAATTGTTGGAGATGCCTTAAAGAGAAGGGAACACAAAAGCATACTGTATGTGGTGGACCTGTCCGTGTATTCAAAAATTCTGGGCAAATTGTATTACTCAAATCTCTAAAATTATAGAATATGAGTTAACGTTATCACCAGCAATTGTCTTGTTTCACTTTTTTCAAGAAAGTATCCCAAAAGTAAAGGTCCATATAACTATTAATGCTCTGATGGTGGCGAAACGGTTAATAGTTCTCAATTAGTATAAATAGAATTCACTGACATGGCAAGAGATAACAATTGGAGTAGACAGAATTGTACAAACTGATTCAGATTTTATTGGACATAATCAGGATTTACAGACTAAAAATAAATTAAAATGGTCATTATGGCCTTAATAAAAAATGTCTAAGTTATTACCAGCCTTCTTTTCCTTTTCTTTTTAAAGATAATCGTGTTATCAGATTGATCTTTAACTCTTTAAGCCCTTGGTTGGAAACGATATTAGGATTTTTCCTGTTAACTGCTAGGATATTCAGGGGGGAGGGCATGAATAAAATTACGTATGCTATTATTGATACATTGTAAAATGGACAATGTGATTGAAATATGTACCGTATACACTCGAGTATAAGCCGAGTTTTTCAGCCCTTTTTTTAAGGCTATAAAGGGCCCCCTCGGCTTATACTCGAGTCACTCTCCCCCCGTGTCTCTCTAACCCCCTGTGTCTCTCTAACCCCCCCGTGTCTCTCTACCCCCGTGTCTCTCTAACCCCCGTGTCTCTCTAACCTCCCTGTGTCTCTCTACCCCCATGTCTCTCTATCCCCTTGTGTCTCTCTACTCCCCGTGTGTCTCTACCCCCCCGTGTCTCTTTCCCTCCCCCCTCCTCATCCTCAACCCCCCCTCCTCATTCTAAACCCCCCTCCTTATTCTAAACCCCCCTCATCATTCTAAACGCCCCCCTCCTCATTCTAACCCCCCCCTCCTCACTTTACCCCTCTATATACCTCCCCCTCTCCCTTTCCCCTCACTTACCTCCATCTTCAGCTTCTGCTCCGGCCTCCGCTCCTTCCGGCGTCTTGACCCGGCCAATGTTAATGACGTGGCGCGCATGTGACATCACTTCATTAGCATATACCGGGTGCCAACGTTGGCACCCTGTATATGCTAATGATGTGACGTCACATGCGCGCCAAGTCATAAGCATTGGCCGGGTCAAGACGCCGGAAGGAGCGGAGGCCGGAGACACAGGGGAGGGAGAGGGGAGAAGAGACCCAGGGGAGAGAGAGGGGGGACACAAGAAAAGGGCACACAAGAGGGAGACACAGAGGGCACAAGAGGGACACAGGGGGCAGCATATTTCCCACCCTCCGCTTATATTTGAGTCACTCATTTTTCCCAGTATTTTGTGGTAAAATAGGTGCCTCGGCTTATACTCGGGTCGGCTTATACTCGAGTATATGCGGTACTTTCTTTTTCTTGATATATATTGAAATACTGATTTTACATTAGTTTTGTAAAATGTTATATAAAATTTAAATAAATTATTATAATTCATCATTATTTTAACACTTGTGAATTTTAGCCCTGAAACAGTACTCAGTCCATTACAGGCCATGAGGTATGCAAACAGTTAATTCTACTTTCAAATTATAAATTTATTGTTTCTATTATATAATTGTAAACAAATCCTTCTTCTCAAAATAAAAATTGGTTTTACAGACAGTAACAACTTCTTACCATAAACAAAATATGTTTTTCAGTCATATACAAGGGCATGGCTCAAGGATGATCAGGATGTCATATCTGACAATGGGTTATGTGCATCTAGGGGCATGCATTCACTGCAGGATTTGCACATGCAAGATTACTGATTGGATCTGCTAATATCAATAATCTTTCTTTGGCAGTTAGTGGGTAGTACCATGTTGCTAGTTGGGGGAAGATGGATTATCCCATTGTCTTTATGTAAACAATATAAAGATGTGTGTTTCTCTGTTTTTCAGTCAGTGAGTCAGTGGCAGCCATTTTGGGTGTTTTTGCTACTGATCCACATTTTGTCTAAATGAACTATAACACTAATAAGAAAATTTCCAAAGGACTCTGTGTTTCTTTTTGTTATCATAACTGGTGTCGGAGTACAAAGAGAGTGTGAGTATGAGTTTTTTCTGATCATAATGCATAATTAAGTTTTAATTAATTTATTATACTACAGACATACTAGCACCTGTCTAACCCTACAGTTGCACAATGTGGGATTTATGACTTACCAGTGTTGTTGACATTCCATTTGGAACACATATACTTGGTATGTTTTATTGTGAATATGTGCTTGTGTTACTTTACACAGCATGTAGCAAATACAAGTGAGGGGATACTGAACCAGATCATTGCCCTAGGTGGTAAGATTGGTATTATTGCATATTACCTCTCACACGCCCCTATATATAACCTCCCAATTCCTCCAATAATTCCATGTATGTTGCCTGGTGAGCTTGTCTGTTTATCCACTTGCAACTCCCCTGTTCTCCTACAGCTTTTGGTGTCTCCTGTTCCTTGTCCATGCCACCTTGTTTCTCCTCTTCCTTCGCTTTCCCTCACTCTCCCTGTCGCTCTCTTCGGGGTTGGTATTTGTCATTGACATTGTGAGTTGATTGTTATTGTTGGGGCTGGTTTGACTATTTCAGAGAATTATTTTATGCCTTAGGATGTGCACGCCTCATTTTTATTTTATTAGTGTCCTGTAAGATGCATCTTTGGGCTGTTTTTCCTTGTATTTGGTTTTTTATGAACAATGATAGGTTCTTACATGTCTTATGAGTATTATCATAAGAGGTTTAGCTGCCTTTGCCAGAGATTGATATTAAATGTAAAGCATAGGCTCAGAAGAATACGAAAGAAAAGGTAGAAAAAAAGAAGAAATTACAGTGCCTTGCAAAAAGTATTCACCCCCTTGACTTTTACCTATTTTGTTAGATTACAGCCTAAAGTTCAATGTTTTGTTAATCTGCATTTTATGTGATGGATCAGAACACAATAGTCTAAATTGGTGAAGTGAAATAAGAAAAATATATACATAAATTTTTTTTTACAAATGGAAAACAGAAAATTAGCATGTGCATATGTATTCACCCTCATAAAAAGCTCTGGTGGAACCAATTACCTTCAGAAGTAACATAATTTGGGAAATGATGTCCACCTGTGTGCAATCTAAGTGTCACATGATCTTTCATTACATATACACACCTTTTTTGAAAGGCCCCAGAGGCTGCAACACCTAAGCAAGAGGCACCACTAACCAAACACTGCCATGAAGACCAAGGAACTCTCCAAACAAGTAAGGGACAATGTTGTTGAGAAGTACAAGTCAGGGTTAGGTTATAAAAAATATAAAAATCTTTGATAATCCACAGGAGCACTATCGAATCTATCATAACCACATGGAAAGAACATGTCACAACAGCAAACCTGCCAAGAAATGGCCGCCCACCAAAACTCAAGGCAAGGAGGGCATTAATCAGAGAGGCAGTACAGAGACCTAAGGTAACCCTAGAGGAGCTGCAGAGTTCCACAGCAGAGGCTGGAATATCTGTACATAGGACGACAATAAGCCGTACGTTCCATAGAGTTGGGCTTTATGGCCAGAAGAAAGCCATTCATTTCAGCAAAAAACTAAATGGCATGTTTTGAGTTTGCGAAAAGTCATCTGGGAGACTCCCAAAATATATGGAGGAAGGTTCTCTGGTCTGATGAGACTGAAAATAAACTTTTCGGCCATCATAGAAAACGCTATGGCGCAAACCCAACACATCACCCAAAGAACACCATCCCCACAGTTAAACATGGTGGTGGCAGCATCATGCTGTGGGGATGTGTTTCAGCATCCGGGACTGGGAAACTGGTCAGAGTTGAGGGAAAGATGGATGATGCTAAATACAGGGATATTCTTGAGCAAAACCTGTACCACTCTGTGCGTGATTTGAGGCTAGGACGGAGGTTCACCTTCCAGCAGGACAATAACCCCAAACACACTGCTAAAGCAACACTTGAGTGGTTTAAGGGGAAACATATAAATGTGTTGAAATGGCCTAGTCAAAGCCCAGACCTCAATCCAAAAGAAAATCTGTGGTCAGACTTAAAGATTGCTGTTCAGAAGCGCAAACCATCCAACTTGAAGGAGCTGGAGCAGTTTTGCAAGGAGGAATGGGCAAAAATCCCAGTGGTAACATGTGGCAAGCTCATAGAGACTTATCCAAAGCGACTTGGAGCTGTGATTGCCACAAAAGGTGGCTCTACAAAGTATTGACTTTAGGGGGTGAATAGTTATGCACATTGACTTTTTCTGTTATTTTGTCCTATTTGTTGTTTGCTTCACAATAAATAAATAAAAAAACATCTTCAAAGTTGTGAGCATGTTCTGTAAATTAAATGATGCAAATCCTCAAACAATCCATGTTAATTCCAGGTTATGAGGCAACAAAACACGAAAAATGCCAAGGGGGGTGAATACTTTTGCAAGGCACTGTATAGCAATATGAAAGCATCCTCTTAGAGATTATACATTTAGAGAAGACAAAATGTGGATCAGTAGCAAATACCTCCAAAATGGCTGTCACTGACTCACTGACTGACTGAAAAACAGAGAAACACACAGCTTTATATGGTTTACATAAAGACAATGGGATAATCCATCTTCCCCAAACTAGCAACATGGTACTACCCACTAACTGCCAAAGAAAGACTCCCACCTCCTACAAACAAGAATTTATTCACCTCTATGTATTAGTCTTCCTCACCTCGCTTCCTTTTTTCTTTAATTAACCATAAAGTACTATGAACTATCCTTTATTTTAAACGATTCTGTCATTAATTAGAATAAAAATGGAACTGCAGAACAGACTATAAACTCTAGAGTTTAGATAAAATATTTTCTCACATACACATGTTTAATACTTTAAAATATCTTGAAGGTGCTATATCACAATAAAGCAAATCTCAGATTGGTTTCTGTCCTCAGATACAATGTAAACATTTGCTGTATTTCATAGTTTTGTTTTTTTTAATAGCGTTTTGTTTTTTATCTTAATACTATAGCTATATTAGCGAATTGCCCGTCAAAAAATGACGGAAATGAAATTGTAAGGTAGCTAATGCTGTTTGGTGTGTACTACTGAAATATATAATACATTAATAAATGAATATACTTTACGTATTTTGAAGCATTGTGTTGAAGAGCTGCAATCTGTTTTGATGTTGCTGCAGCATTAGTGGTGTGGAGCTGCTGTGTAAGCGTGCTGAATGTGTGCAGTGTAATAGTGTGCGTGCGCGAGACCAAACCGTTAACGTAGTTGTGTAATTCCGCATTGGCGTAAAATGGCGGGTAATGTGTGGTATGCGTCTTAACGGAATATCCGTAGGTCGTTTGTGGTGTTTTGCGAGTTTCTTATGGTGTTTTGCGTGTTTAGAGTGCTGTAGCCTCGTTTTCGTTTTGTTCGGCGGCCATTTTTTGTCTTGCTTAGCGAATTTTTAAGTGTTCAAACTCTTTTATTTGTAGTTAAATGAAGGTGTAAGTTATTTTTTTGAGGTCCTGGATGCTTCCTCTTGCTGTAGGTAAGCTTTTTATGTATGTGCTGTGTGTATTTATTGTGTTTTGAATTTTGTAATGTTCGCGAGTTGCGTCCGATTGTTGCGAGGTCATAATGTGTGGTAACCTGTCTCGTATGTTGTTTGCGTTGCGAGGTAAAGTTTGGCCGCTGCCCTAAACTGTGATCTATTAATAGAAAGTCATGATTTCTTACAAATATAACACAGCAAATGATCTCCTATTTATACTGACTTAAGTCCTGAATTATAGAAAGTGCAATGGTTATTTTCTTCTAGACTAGTAAAAGGTTTATTAATTATTTAAGGTGTGTGTGTGAAGAGTTTGTGAAAATACCATGTATAATTGGAAGATATATGTGGTAGTCATGAAGCAGCAAAACTAAATGGAATACCAGATAAAGAGTAAAACCGTAACAGATATGAATAGTTTTTCCAGTAAGTAGACCAAATCTGGGTAAATAAAACTTCTAAATATTTTTAAAGAGTTTTGAAGAGGATACCAGAGAGATGTAGATTAAGGGATTTCTATTCACAATTCATTTTGCTACTCATTTTATATTTTTCATTTTAACTATAGCTTTTTGTGTTTATAAAGCATGAGCTATATTTCAAAACCATGACATTTAGATATTAATCTGAGAAAAGGTCATGGGAGACATATGGGATACTATGACTGACAAACCAAAGTGTATGGTAGCTTAGGTAACACCATTTCAAGTTCAAACGTATTTCAATAGAAGCATTCACTCGGCATGAATGCAAGGGAAAAACATCTAATGAGTTATTATACTTTAGTGAAAAGATATAAGGTGTACATTTTTGTACAGTAAAATGTTCAGCTGAGCATGCTAATTGAAAACTAGAAGTCTGCAACTTTCAGTATTAACTAGAACTGGCTAAACTTTGAATGCTAAATAACGTTAAGAAATTCTATAGTGGTAGTTTTGTGCATACTAAGTATTGTTACATGAGATGTCTTGAGAGATATTAATCCTTTAAAATGGTAGTGTGCAATGCACCACTATTTTAAGAGATCGCTATGTTCCTATGTTTACAATATCTTCTTTTGAAGAAAACTGGTAACATATTTTTAGAAACATAATACATAAAACCTTTCATTTACTATTTAATATTTACAATTATATTTTTTTTAGAGGTAGAAGATTAATTGATTGAGCTGTTTGTTTTAACTGTGAGCGTCATTGTAAACTAATTACATTTTATTAGTTCTATATTAAGAAATTGTAACAAGAATTGGTTAAATTTTCATGGAAGGCGTTCATAGCTTCTCTGTATTCAAAGCCTCAATGATTCTCCCCCTGTAGAAACAGATCAACGAAAAACTGGTGTGGCCAGCTCTACTTGTGTGATGGACTACCATGGATTTCGGAAGCCAGCTGGACTGATGTCATTAGACCTGCCACTTTACTGATCATGCTCAGTCTAAAGCAGGATCTACACTGGTCAGACTTTATTTCAAGTCCAGCACACAGGAAACTTGCTATGCCCTTGATGACACAGGTAGGAGAAGATGCATAGCTCTACTTGAAGAGAAAATAGGCATTTTAAAAGCTAAGAAAAATATTTAACCCTTGTTTTAAACTATTATTTTTATTATTGTTATCCTTATTTTTATCTGTAATGCACTGATATAGGCCTCCATGCTAATCGAGCAAGATAATTTGCTGTATATCTGTAAACCAGCTTGCGGGAGCTTTTTTCCCTAGGTTACACATCTTTATCACCCCCAATTTACGGCACTCGGCCCAAATCCATAAATCCTGCCTTATACGGAAGAGAGTTCAATGTAGGGAGTACCAAAGGTAAGCTTTTCCGTAGAAAATGAGAACATCACCATTATTATTATGAGTGAAAACAAGAGGGCTGTAACTGCCGCAGGGAACCATTATATGTATATATATATAGATATATATATATATATATAATTTTTTTATTTAGTTATATTTTTCATATTAAATAGATCTGACAATTGTATTTATAGATTCAATATACATATAAAAGTTTATTTTGAGTTTATATATATATATATATATATATATATATATATAGATATATTAATATATATCACATATATAGTTGTGAGCGTACGAGTTGTTGCTCACGCTTGCGGGCTCGCATAGCGAGCCCGCGGCCCTCGCGAAGCGAGGGCCGTGGCTCGCTGCGCGAGCCGCGGCCCTCGCGTAGCGAGGTCACTGGGCAAGGGCCTCAGTTGCTGGCATGGAGCGCCGAAGGCGCTCCATGCCAGCAACTGAGGCCCCTCGCGAAGCGAGGGCCTCAGTTGCTGGCGAGGTCACTGGGCACGGGTCTCAGTTGCTGGCATGGAGCGCCGAAGGCGCTCCATGTCAGCAACTGAGGCCCCTCGCGAAGCGAGGGCCTCAGTTGCTGGCGAGGTCACTGGGTAAGGGCCTCAGTTGCTGGCATGGAGCGCCGAAGGCGCTCCATGCCAGCAACTGAGGCCCCTCGCGAAGCGAGGGACTCAGTTGCTGGCGAGGTCACTGGGCAAGGGCCTCAAACCCTCGCAAAATTCACGTCGCTACTCAAAAAACACGACACACAAATTACGACACTCGCTAAATTTTACGAGGCACGCAAACAACGTACGAAACACGTTACCACACATTACGACCTCACAAACATCGGACGCAACACGCCGACATACAAACATTTAAAACACAATACATACACACAGCACATACATAAAAAACTTACCTACACCAAGAGGGAGCACCCAGGACCTCAAAAATGCAACTTACACCTCGATTTTACTCGAAATAAAACAGTTTAGAGACTAAAAAAAAATCTAAGCGACAGAAAAAATGGCCGCCGAACAAAACGAAAACGAGGCTACAGCACTCTAAACTCGCAAAACACCACAAAACACCTACGGATATTCCGATACAGACCTATACCACACATTACTCGCCATTTTACACCAATGCGGAAGTACACGACTACGCTAACGGTTTCGTCTCGCGCACGCACAGTGTTACACTGCACACATTCAGCATGCTTATACAGCAGCTCCACACCACTAATGCTGCAGCAACATCAAACAAGGTTCACAGATCTTCAACACAATGCATACAAATAGGTCAAGTATATTCATTTATTCATTTGGATTATATATTTTAGTAGTACACACAAAACAACATTACCTACCTTACAATTCAATATGTATATTAATAACTAAACAACTTCACAAACATACACATCTCATTGCCGTCATTTTTTGACGGGCAAGTCGCTAGTATATATATATATATTAGACAATGCATTAAACAATCCTTTTTCAATTACAGCCTGCTGCAGCCACTTGTAGCAGTTCTTTTGAAAGTCCCCTGGGATGGGTGATTAACAAAGCTAGCGGGAATTCATTTGGACTCAAACAAGGTATAAACTGCGATATTGGGGAATTACATAGGGCCCATATTTCTTAGCGCTATACAGGGGATAAGTACAAATCAAAAAATGTTTTAACACATAGCAAAATAATGAGTTTCAAATCAAATGTACATAGATCTTTCCCCAAGCACCTTACAAGATTAAAAACGTAGGCCCCCATTCTATTCCCCTATATCACAGATTGCACCATGTTTAAGAGCAATGTAAATCTCCCTAACTATTCTATTCACTCATCCTGTAAACATTGCAAGAGAACTACTGCAGCAAGACTAAGCCAAAAATTACTGCAAACTTTTCCCGTTTGCAGTGCTGAAATATTACTATTTACTCCGACTTTTACACCAAAACCCTACTCCAATCAGACTTTTCAGACCTTTTCAACATCAAAAATCTTAAGAAAAAATTACGGGTACTAAACACCACTCTCAAATAGTTTTAAAACCATTGCCAGAGAGGTGGTTAAAAAGACATTAGTGTATATTACCGACAAAAAAAGTCAATGAAGTTCATATAATTTAACGCTTAACATTCACATTTTCGACAGGTTCCCAGAGCTGTGTCTCATCCGTAATGTAGGTGAAATGCCTGGTGTAATATTATAAGTGTACACATACTTCCAACTCTGTAATCTCTTCCGGAAAAGACAGGATTTACGCATGTGGGCATTTTACGTTATTATGCAAATTACACATAATGAATAGAATAGACGGCTCTTACAGTCTGAAGGACTGTTTTAATAGCCTATGCAAAGCAAATAAACATATGAGTTTATATGTAAATAAAGTTTAGTGTCCTTTAAGCAGCTAACCCAAGCAGTGGTTCGAAAACTACTTCATAAGAAAGCCAAATGGGCTATCATATAGGAATAGGGGTGTTAGAGACACATGGGAGGGAGAGGGGTCAAAGAGAGTCTAGCAGGACTATTTAACCCTTGAACAGTCGCGTATTTTATTCCAATAATTACTTTCAAATGATCTTCTTTCCTTCTGGAATGTTGTGGGAGTCTGTACCTACAACCTTCCCAACCACTGCTACAGAATATAATTGTGTGATGCTGTAAAAAATAATAAAAAGAAGCCATATTGTCACTTATACTATAAGCAGGGTTAATATAGTGGAGGTACAATGGTGTAAAATGAATATTAAAATATCTATATGCATAATATCATCTCCAATCCATACCAAGGAATTGAGTTGGAGGAGCAATACAATAAAATATGGATGTCTATCAGACAAAATGCTCATTCATCTTGCCTGTTGGTATACCGTAGGTCTGGCAAGCATTGAATTTCCATGGGCGGAATATGGGCCTCACCTCTGACTTGTGGTGTCCGTAAGTTAAATTACACTTAATTACATTTGATTATCTTAAACCAAGATGGAATGATGTTCTAGTATCATCACCTTCAGCTTTGCACTTGAGCCAACCATTGTGTACAATCCATCATTGCACCAGCAAAATTAAAAAGCAAACATACAAGAAGAAAGTTTATAATTCTCCAGAGCCTCTCAATTTGTTACAGAGTATTTGCTCACTGTCTGAATAGATCTGTCAGTCATTTTATTCAAGTAATCAAACAAGGCCAATAACGGCCAGATGATGAGATGAGTTTATCCTGTTACTGGATGAATTTGCAGCACTGACTTTAGAACAGTTCATGTCCTAAAAATAATTATGTACTTCTGCAGCCATGTTTATAGATATCTGAAGTGTTTTAGCAGCTGCTTCTCAACTTTTTATGACTGTGAAACGGTCGATAAAACCATATTGCAAGTGCAAAGAAAAATAAAATTGTTTTCCAACAGTAGCAACATAGATAATGTCACAAACTGTAATTATATACAGTAGGGTTTTAGTATCACTGTAAAACAAGTGCTGTTTATTTTTAATGAACTTGATTTTGGGCTTGTTACACTTCAATGAAAACATACTGTAATTGGTCCTTTTGCATCCTGCAATTTAAAGTCACAGGGAAAATATGTGGGTGGTGTTCATCTCAAATGGATTCATTTGATTTCAATGGTTTCAATGGCTAAAGGGAGATTATGCAAACAGATGCAGTGTAATATTCATTCAAAACTTAGTTAGAAGCACTTACATTACATTTTGTCAGTAACAATTTCCACTAGTTGTAATGCAAGCTGACACAGTTTTGAAAATACAAATTTCAAAGGAAAACACTGAAGAATATTTTAAAGTTGCATTGTGGTGGTTAAAACAGACATGACCCTTTAAAAAAATAAGTAGCATCTTACATACCAAATCCCTTTTACCTTAATTATAATAAAGTATATAAATTATTCCTATTTTTTTTTATTCCTATATTTTGTTATTTACGTTTTTGTTGGTCTCTTCCTCTCCTCCCATCCCTATAGTATATGTGGTGGATGAGCAGCAAGCTATGATGCTCCATATTTCATCTCATAATGGTAACCTGGGCCAGCAACTTCATATTCACAGACTGAATCATGTGGTGTAGTCTCTTGACCTGGGCCAGCACCTTGGCTGCTTGTGCTTGTTTTAGTACATGCCATATGGAGAATAACAGACGTTTCAAATAATTCATAACGTTATAAAATTGGACCATTACATGTTTTACCACAATAGTGACCCTTTAAACTTCTTTTGAAATAAAGGCACATTATATCGGTGTGCAAACCTCCACTCATTTGTATGGGCTGATAAAGCCCTTTAACTCACTTTGGAAAAAAAAAATAAGGAGTTTGCAATCCTGTTGTACATCGGTCAATGTTCATAAAAATCCTATCTATCAATCAATTTTTTTGGGGAATGCCATGTGATTTTCACTTAAGAAGAGCCAACACAAAACTCTAGCTAAATACTTCCAAAGCGTTTATCATATGTGGGGAAATAAATTACATTACACATATATATAAATAAATAAATAATATATATATTTAATATATATATATATATATATGTATTTATTTATATATATATATATATATATATATACTTGATAAAGAGAGTTCAAACCTCTCAAAACGCTATATATATATATATATATATATATATATATATATATATATATACACACATATGTGTATATGTAACGTTTTGAATATCTAAAGTTAATAGGCAAAACGGATTTACATTCTCACAACATTACAATCCAATATTCACATATATATATCACATATATAGTTGTAATAATGCGAGTTGTCGTCACGATTTGCGGTCCTCGCAAAGCAAGGCTTGCAACTGCGGCCCTCGCAACGCAGTAGTGGGACGACAACTGGAGCTTGTGCAGGCTGCAATGAGCTCCATAGGCGCTCATTGCAGGGCTCCCCATGCCCCATTGATGCTCATCGCGAGGACCGTAGTACAACAAGCCACATCACCCCCCGGTGCAAGGCCCATAAGTGACAGGCGGCTGCAATGAGCCCCGGGGTCTCCTTCCTCCTTGCCCTCCCCTGTGTCTCATACCTCCCCCCTGCCCCACAGATGCTCCCTCTGTCCTCCCTTACCTGCAGTTTCAGTGCTGGTTCAGTGGAGTCCCACCCCTGCCAGCGCGTCCTGTCTACAGCGTGGGGACACCGGAACTATGTCAGTGCTACGTCGCAACGCTGCAGACAGGATAGGTGGGACTCCTCCACTGAACCACCACTGCAACTGTAGGTAAGCGGGGACAGAGGGAGCATCTGGGGGACAGAGGAAGCATCTGGGGGGGGGCAGAGGGGAGGTAAGGGCAAACAAGAGGAAGGGGGAGTTTGAGACACAGTGGAGAGCCAGGGGGGTATGAGACACAGGGAAGAGGGGAAAAGACAAATGGGATAGGGGAAGAGACACAGGCGAGGGGGAAGAGACACAGGGGAAGGGAGAGGGGGAAAGAGACGCAGGGAAATGGAGAGGGGGAAGAGACAAGGGGAAGGGAGAGGGGGGAAAAGACACAGGAGAGGGAGAGGGGGAAAAGAGACACAAAGGAGGGAGAGGGGAAGGAGACACAGGGGAGGGGAGATGAGACACAGTGGAGAGAGATGGGGAAGGAAATACAGGGGAGGGAGAGGGGGAAAGACACAGGGGGGAGAAGGGGGAGACACACAGAGGAGGGGGAGGGGGCAAGAGAGGGAAGAGACACAGGGATAGAGGGGGGAAGAGACACATGGGAGGGAGAGGGCGGAATAGACACAGGGGAGGGAGAGGGGGGAATAGACACATGGGGGGAGGGGGAGAGACACAGGGGAGGGAAGGGGAGAGACACAGGAAAGGGAGAGAGACACAGTGGAGGGAGAGGGGGAAAAGACACAGGGGAGGGAGAGGGGTGAAGAGACACGGAGTAGAGACATAGGGGGTGAGAGATGCAGGGGAGGGAAAAGGGGGTAAGAGACACAGGGGAGGGAAAGGGGAGGAAGAGACACAGGGGAGGGAAGGGGGGAGGGAGAGGGGGGAAGAGACACAGGGGAGGGAGAGGTCAGGAGAAAAACAATATATAGAACTCCATCATGCTGTCATTTTTGATGGGCAAGACGCTAGTGACATATAATAGTTGTGGTAAGTTACAAATTTTTCAATTTTTTTTTATTCACAAAAGTTTCATACAAATCTAAATACATAAATAACAGAACAATACATAAACACATACACATATATACAATTATCGTAAAAATACGGTATGGGAGCTTTATCAATCAACATTATTTCTGAGGGGAGGACGCTTATTACCATCACCTTAGTTCACTATTTCACTCTTCTACGTCTTAGAATCAACATAAATCTATCCCATAAATACCAATTCGATGCTAAACCTTTTTTTGTTATACAGTTTATATTGTTGTCTTTCATTAGCTCTCTATTTAAGGTTACCAGATTTAACACTTCTTTCCAAGGTGGAATTGAAGGCTGATTCCAATGTTTTAACAGGAGGGATTTCAATACTAACAAAACATGAGAGATTAGATATTTCCTCTGAGGGGCTATTTTATTGATATCCATATGGAACAGTACTATCTAGTGAGAACATGGGATCGTCTTACCCACAATTTTTGTTAGCTGAAGACAGCATTGGGACCAAATAGGATTTATTTTCCCGCATTCCCACCAGCTATGTAATACTGTTCCTGGACTACCACATTCTTTCCAACATAAAAAGGAGATCTGAGGGCAAAAAATATTTATTTTTGATGGAACCAGATACCACCTCTGAGTCAATTTGAAAAATATTTCCTTATTGGAGGCATTTATTGATGATTTTTTTCACTAGGTTAAACGCTTTTCACCATATTTGTTCTGCCCAATTTGTTTTTAATTCTATATCCCAATCTCTAATTCCTTTTGATTTAATCAGATATGGAATCTCTTTCATTATTTTACAGCACTTTGAGATAATATGAGAGTCATCCTCTTTAATAATCAATTCTTCCATATGCAATCATTTATTTCTGTATACTCTCATATCCCAAAGACATGAGGCCAAATAGTTTAACCAGGAAAACATTTTTAATCCAAATGAAATTTGGATCTCCTCTAAATGTAACAAGGTCTGCTATCTATACTATACCCTTATTTTTCAAAATCTGTAGCTCCAAATAGTTTTTTTCCAAGTGTAAGTATTTCTATATGGGCTGATAAAGATGGAGTATTCACCAAATGCATATTTATTCTATTTTTTATCCAGAATTTAATCAGTGATCTCAAATTTCCTGGAAAGTTGCCAATCCTTTCTATATCTAAATTTTGAGACCATAAAATAGTCTGAATGGTTAAAACTCTAAATAGATCTTCCTCAATTTGCTTCCAAATAGTTTTTTTTATTTTGAAAGTTCCAGGTTATTACCTGTGAAACTGCAATGATATCATATATCTCTTTTACTCAAATTTTTTTTTTATGTATACATAACTATCTACCAATTTTTGAATTATCTTGATTTCTCTATTAGGTATTCTTCCAAGGAGACATCTATATATATATGTGATTTTTGGAATTATGCTCATGTTAATAGCCGCTATCCTGGCTGACCACATTAAGTTCAGATATTTCCATTCATTGATGGTTTCTCAAATTTGTTTTAATTGTGCCAAATTCTTTTAGAGTTGACTGAATTTTTTGCACGACTGCTCAGAATTCGTCAACGTTAAAACAATATCGGCAGCGAAAAGCATATTTTTATAGTCCTCATTTCCTATTTTCACTCCTTTAATATCCTCTGATTCTCTAATACATTTAGCCAATGGCTCTATAAACAGTTCAAGCAACAAGGGGGAGAGTGGACATCTTTGGCGCGTGCCATTCCGTTTTGTAAAACTCCAGGATTCCGTCTCTGGACCAACTATCCTTACTCTAGCATCTTTATAAAGTGCTTTAATCATTTTATCAGCAAAGTCTCCTAGTCCAAACTTTTGTAGGACTGCCTCTAGAAACTCCAAACTGACCCTTTCTCAGCATCAAGTGACAGGATCAGTGTGGGAATCTCTTTCATTTTTATATAATACATCAGGTCAACTAAACACCTCGCATTATCAGAGGCTTGTCTTCCTAAGTTACGAATGTTGATCACACAATGTTAAAAATTACGGGCTTGCACATGCGCAATGAGCACAGAAGGCGCTCATCTCGAGGCCCGCAAGACTTTGAAAAAGGCTGGCAATGAGCCCTGAAGGAGATCATTGCCAGGCCCCCGATGAGTGCGAGGCACGCAACACATTGAAAAAAATATGACTTTAACGGCAACCCGGGAGCCGTCGGAAGACCACACACACAGCACATGGGAAGAGGCAGGGAGCCTGTGAGTGAGGTTGCACGCTAATTGGATGTTTAATTGGCGATTTTAGGAGATCGAGGGAAAAAATGTTGGTCGTAAACCTGTAAAATTTTCGAGAAGGGCTCAAAACGAAGCTGAAGGCAGTAAGACTTAGGCGCTCATTGCAAGGTCCACAAGACTTGTTGAGAGAGAGAGGAGAAAGACACAGGGGAGGGAGAGGGTGGAAAGAGAAACAGGGGTGAGAGAGGGAGGAAAAGAGACACAGGTCAGGGAAATAATGGGAAAAAAGACAGGGCAGGGAGAGAGGGGGAAACAGACACATGCAAAGGAGAGAGGAAAACAGACACAGGGGTCAGAGCGCGGGGAGGACACTCAGCGCGAGGCACAAAAGTGGAGGGTTGGATGATGCCTGCAATGAATGATCATTGCAGTGCTCGCAAGGCAAGTAAAGTAGAGGGCGAGAGAGGCTCGCAATGAGCCTCGAAGGTGCTCATTGGGAGGCATGAAAGTGGTGGGTTGGATGAGGCCTGCAACGAGCGCTGAAGGCGCTCATTGCGGGCCCCGTAAGGTTGACGATGGGAAAGGCTTGCATTGCGAGATCCGCAAGTTACGCGGGAGAGAGCGTTGTACTGTGTGGCAAACTGCGGTGATGAGGCAGTTGCAGGAAGTAACATGGCACTCACCCACCAATGCTAAGCAGCTTGTAAAAGTTATAAAGGTTCAACACAAGACATTGAAAAGTTGTTGGTACAGTCCTTGAGTAATTTAAGTTATGAAAGCTGGATCCTTATAGTTAGCCTTTAAATGAAGGTCTGCTAATGACACTTAAGGACTTGAAAATCATGTAGTAATTATTTTCTAAAATAATTTTGTTTTATGTAGACGTACAAAGGCACATATTGAAAACATGGGACTACAGAGCTCCATTATGAAGAAAAGCTACAATAAATGTCTAATATATTTAAAAAGATAAAGCTTGAATATGAGAAAAGAGTGTGTGGGTGGTGTAATTTTTCTATCTGCTCTCATGCAGCAAACATGAGATGTACCCAGCTGTGCAGCCATGGTATTTAATATGTTTTAGATGAGTGTCCAGTCAGTATCTTAAAGCTCTGAGCAATATAAGTGAATATAAGAGCAAACTGGTTCAAAACCTAACTTCAATAGCCCTTGCACTTGATTTTTCTCTCAAGGGTACTGTGTAAAATGGAAATGGTTGTGTTGCCAAAGCAACCTGGCAAGTGGGAGTAAGATGCACAGTGTTACTACAGCAACTCAATGTCCCTTATATCAAAACAGGTCCATTTGCAGCTAAAGTAGGACAGAAAACATACATGATTGCCAATTAAGTGTATAAAGGTCTGGATTAAACAGCACTGTGTTTTTGTGACCACCACTGAACAGGAAGACATCTGGCTATACCATGTTGCATTATATCTGGTCATTTCAAACCATTTGTTCTCTAAATTTCTTATATGTTTGAAATGAGAAAATCTAAAAGAAACTTTGAGCATAATAATGATAATAATCTCTTTCCTGATAGCTAAGTATGACAAATTTACATTTGGTTACAGGCTGCTTATTATTTCTCAAAGAAACACTGACGTCCTCCATTTATTTATAGTATGCTATTTAGAAAACCTACATGGGCAAATGTTCTCTGAAAGAAAAACTAAACACAGACTATAATCTGCTTCCCATTATATGATGTACTAAGGGATGTTATTATTATCTAAAATCATTTCTTTATGAGTTTATCTGTGTTGTTGAGGGTGGATCCTCAATACTAATACTGCCTTATGGTTCAATTTAATTAATATCTGTAAAGCACTCTTTAAACAAAAACACTCTATTAAAATGTAATATTTCATATCTGGGGCTTATTCATCTCTAATTCACTGATATAGGAAATGCAATGCATATAGGAAATTATTAACTTTACATAGGCTAAGCCTTACTGTGGACTCCCAATTAACCCCTAAATGTCTATGGACATTCCTTCCTGGATAAACAATTAAACTTGAATCATTTTTGGTTACCTTCTTGGTATTATCTGTACATTTTATAGGAAAATCACCTTGCTAAGAGGTTTATTTATTAACAGGTAATTATAAAAGTGAAACTAAGATTGAATAGTATTCATTAGTTAACTGGGAATTCAACATGCAATTACATCAAAGCTTTTATTGCTTTTATTGAAAGATTGCAGATATTCCTGAAAGGATTCAGTTGAAGTAATTAATCAGTGTTAATATCCATGGTTCCCCTCCGTGACAAGTTAAGCAAAGAGGAAGCCTCCCAGTATGATTTATACAGTAATAAATTAAGGTATGTATTTTGTTTTACCTAAAATATATGCCCATTATTAAATATTGTTCCTCAAAAGGCATATTATAAATATGGGACTTTGGCAGTGCTTTAAATGTAAGACAAATTTTACGTAATGAGCCAGTTTAATACTAAAGTTTTTTTTTTATAAGGTAGAGATGTTCCCAATCAAGCACTCCTAAAGAACTATTAGGTTTGGTGTAAATCTATGACGATCATGCAAATTTGAAAGTGTGTTTATTTTTCCACTTTCATATTTTATTAGAAGACATTTTTTTTATCATGGTTTAGAATGTTTTTACAGTTGCAACAGAAAAATTTAAAAATAAACAAGTTGAATAAAGCACAAATATATTTCTGTAACAATGTGTTCAAATTAATATAAATTCAAACATGTATTGTATTATATAAATTAACTCTTCTATTTTTTTTTTCTTTTTTCTTTCTTCTACTAGTTTTAAGTGATGGTGATTAAAATAGCTTCAACGAAGGTGGATAATAAAGTGATATAAAGTGTCTAAAGGAGAGATAATTATTATTATTATCCTTTATTTATAACGCGCCAACATATTCCGGAGCGCAATACAGGGGTTAGGTACAGGTATAAACAATAAACCCACAATGAAAAATAATGGAAGACCCTGTTATTGAGCTTTCAATCAGATATACAAAGTGCTTTCTCTAAAGATTGAAGCTCGCAAACTTACTTTCTAAAGGGTATAAAAAGAAGGGGGGAGAAGAAATAATAGAAAAAGAAAAATGCATTAGAATAAAATAAAACATTGAATGAGTAAGTAAACACTAGAAAATATTATTTCCTTTGCTGTGATTTTGTCTTCTCTCTTACTCCTCCAGATTCACCTCTCCATCGTCCTTGCGACTGTAGTCAGTGTCAAGATGGCAATCCCCCTCACTTACCTGGGTCTCTCCACATTTTTTATATCTGCAGGTCACTTAGTTTGGGCATCTCTCATGCATGAAATACAGCACATAAAATATACAGTAAAATGCATAACACATTAATGTGTGAAAAACTAGAATTGCTAGTTTAGACGTCCATGTGGACACGTAAAGGAAACTCTGTCCCGAGAAAGGCCATGATCTGGGGTCAATGTCTTGTGTAGCATTATACCATTTTACATAGAAGGGAGAAAAACACCTTTTAAACTAGTGGGAGTCCTGAAATCACCTGCTCATGATTTGGATATGGACACTAGAGCCATACTTAGCTTTTTTTAGAACTTTCATTGTCCTTTAAAATAAAAAAATATAATGATTAAAAATATTAACATCACAAATCTTACGGTCCCCTCTAGATGTAATAGTAATGGTCATATAGTATAGTTCAGCCGATTAATAATCATAAAGCAGTCAGAATGAGATCATTCTGATGTAATCACTAACATAATTAAAAGTACTCACCAATATGATATATCAAATTTTATGACTAAGAAAAATATGACACTACTGGGTAACAAATTATTGGGTAACTTAATTCAATAATTTAAATCACAGCAACATCTTTATTGTTCTTATTTTGTAGCAGAGTTTGGCCTCGGACCCACTACTTGCCCCCTTGCTTAATACAGGTATCTAACTACACTCCTCTTATAATGATGTTGCCCAATATTAGTGATGTCGCAAACATCAAATTTTCGGTTTGCGAACAGCGGATGCGAATTTCATCAAATGTTCGCGAACGGGCGAACATCGGCGAACCGCCATAGACTTCAATGGGCAGGCGAATTTCAAAACCCACAGGGACTCTTTCTGGACACAATAGTGATGGGAAAGTTGTTTCAAGGGGACTAACACCTGGACTGTGGCATGCTGGAGGGGGATCCATGGCAAAACTCCCACGGAAAATTACATAGTTGATGCAGAGTCTGGTTTTAAGCCATAAAGGGCCATAAATCACCTAACATTCCTAAATTGTTTGGAATAACATGCTTTAAAACATCAGGTATGATGTTGTATCAATCAGGTAGTGTAAGGGTTACACCCGCTTCACAGTAACAGACCAATCATCCCTGTTTAATGCACCGCAAACAGTCCATTTGCACAACCGCAAACTCCCCATTTGCACAAGGTTGGATACCAAGCTAGCCATGTCCCATTCCTTGTCCTCACTGATGTCATTGAAGGTCTCTTCCTCCACCCAGCCACCAAGGGTCCCCGAAAGGTGACAACAAGCCCCCTGTGACGCCTGCTGTGTTTGGTCTTCCACCTCCTCAAAGCCACCTTCCTCCTCTGACTCCTTTTCTTCAGACTCCTCTCTCTGCGTTGCCTCTGTCTGCGTTATTATAAGGTGTGTACTGTTAAGTAGTACTATTCCTATCGGTTTAATCCCTGTTACGTCCACTATTAGGGAACGTGTATATGGCATTGATTTTTGGAACAGGGAGATGGAAAAAGATTCTTGGTCGGACCTCCTACTTCGAATTTGGGGCACCAGATATGAGTGTCACTGTGCACTGGCAAAAGTTGGCAGAGTAGATGCAATAGGCCTCACACACACGCCGGTAGGCAGGCAACTGATATTCAATCGATTACAGAAAAAAAAGGGTTCTTTTATTTCACTGTACACTAGGTTGCACCAGATATGAGTGTCACTGTGCACTGGCAAAAGTTGGCAGAGTAGATGCAATAGGCCTCACACACACGCCTGTAGGCAGGCAACTGATATTCAATCGATTACAGTAAAAAAAGGGTTCTTTTTTTTTACTGTACTCTAGGTTGCACCAGATATGAGTGTCACTGTGCACTGGCAAAAGTTGGCAGAGTAGATGCAATAGGCCTCTCACACACGCCTGTAGGCAGGCAACTGATATTCAATCGATTACAGTCAAAAAGGGTTCTTAAATGTCACTGTACACTCAGTTGAACCAGATATAAGTGTCACTGTGCACTGGCAAAAGTTGGCAGAGTAGATGCAATAGGCCTCACACACACGCCTGTAGGCAGGCAACTGATATTCAATCGATTACAGTAAAAAAAGGGTTCTTTTTTTTTACTGTACTCTAGGTTGCACCAGATATGAGTGTCACTGTGCACTGGCAAAAGTTGGCAGAGTAGATGCAATAGGCCTCTCACACACGCCTGTAGGCAGGCAACTGATATTCAATCGATTACAGTCAAAAAAGGGTTCTTAAATGTCACTGTACACTCAGTTGAACCAGATATAAGTGTCACTGTGCACTGGCAAAAGTTGGCAAAGTAGATGCAATAGGCCTCACACACACGCTAGCAGGCAGGCATATGCAATTAGATTACACAGAAAAAAATAATAAAATAAAATAAATGATGTTCTAGCCCTAAAAAGGGCTTTTTGGGTTGCTGTCCTTGCAGCAGATATCAGATGAGTCCTTCAGGAGTTTAGTGAAAGCTAAATACACAGCCTGGCTATCTATTTCCCTATTAAATCAGCAGCTGCTAGAATATATGTCCTCTCTCAACGAATGTAGCTTCAGAATGATTCTAAAATGGAGGCTGTCCTTCAGATGGAAGGCCCTGGAAGGGAGTGTATGCTGCTGATTGGCTGGAATGTGTCTGCTGACTGTAAGGTGCAGGGTCAAAGTTTCCTCAATGATAAAGAATAGGGGGCGGACCGAAAAGTGCATGTGTTCGCCGTTCGTTTCGAACGCGAACATGCGAAAATCGCCGCAACTAGTGCTCCGGCGAACTGTTCGGGACATCACTACCCAATATCTTAATACATCATAAGATGATACTGAATACAACTGACAGTAACTTTTGCACACAAACACTTGTGATAACTTACATTTGATCTTTTATATTAATGTCAAACATTTTGTAAATGTAATTATTAAGAAATGTTCAATACTTAAACACACAAGAGACCATAACTAAGAAGTAAAATACAGTAATGCCCCATTTGTAAAATGCAGACATCAATGTTAAACATCCACATGATAATTCATATGCACTGTACAGCTTTGTGTCAGTAAGTGAATCTCTTTGAGGTTCATTCGATACAAAAAAACATTTTTTCCAACATGTATCCGCTGTAATGCAGTGTTAAATATCTGTTCTGTCACTTTAAAAGGGAAACTGTACCTGCTGTCAGTTCCTTCACTTTAAAAGTGAGACTTGTCACCAGTTTATTTATAATTGTGCAGTATTATTCATAATATAATATCTGTCTTCTCTCTGATGAGCATAATGAATCCTTATTATACTGCATCCATCAATATGTGACACTTAAATAGTTACACTTAAACCTGAGTAAGTTTTACCAAAGAAATATATAAATCCTAATAACAAAGTTACGTGAAATCTCAAACATCAATTCACAGCAAATCCTCAATGTGTTACATCAATCAGTGTGTCATATTTAAGCATTACACTCCAAGATCAATGGATTAGCCAAAGAACACATACTTACAACAACACAGTTACATATAGTTCCAAATAACGCCTTCCCTTTAAGCCCGCCAAGTGACGTCATCAAAGAAGGACCACTGGAATCGTCCAGACTCAAGCGTTTCACGATAGCTTCCACAGAGCCGTAAGATTTGTAATATTAATATTTTTTAATCATTGTATTTTAAAATTGTATATATTTAAAAGGATGTCTAATAAAAGTTAAGTATTATGACTCTAGTGACGTATCCAATTTATGAGAAGGTGAATTCTGGGAAAAGCCTATGATGACTTGTATACTCCCACTAATTTGAAAGGTGTTTTTCTCTCTCCTATGTATAATGCTTATATTTCCACCACCAGTGGTAACTATCAATAGATCAGTATGGAATAATTTTGATTGTACCCAGAATACTGGGAATGTATTGTAAAGTAGTAAGATTGCATGGAGCAAGTCTCTGAGTGCTAACTCCACATTTGCATTATACCATTTGTCACAAGTTTTTTAACTTCATACTTCAAAAAGTAGTTTCATTACTGTCTAATTATGTTAAACTTATTTCCGCTAAACATTGCATTGTCCTTATCTACATCACAAAAAATAAAGAAAGAAAGAAACATTTTAATAAATATACTATTTTTTGTTGTTGTTCAGTCCTTCAGTCGCGTTTGACTCTCGGTGACGATATGGACTAAGCATGCCAGGCACATCTGTATGTGTTTCTAGTAATGCTTAGCCATAAGGTTTTCTTTGCAAAAATACTGGAGTGGGTTGCCAGTTCCTTCTCTAGTAGACAATGATTTGTCTGACCTCTCTGTTATGACCTGCCCATCTTGGGTGATGCTACATGGTATATCTCCAAGCTTTATTGCAAGGTAGGAGTCCAGAAGGGGATAGTATTTCTAGCTACATTTAATTTGTTGATACAAAATGCAGTTGTTAGAAGTCTATTTGAATACAGTGACTAAGTGATGGTAGTAGGTGTATTAGTACAACTGCAAAGGTGCCAAATTGACAAGAGTTTCATTATACCTAATTATTTAATTTAAACATATGCATCAGTTCTCAGGTCAAGCACGAATGACTTACTGAAGAGAGAAAATCAGTACCTAGCTTTACCAATCTAAAAAAAATCCAGCGCTGTGTGAAGGCAGCACAGAATTACATAAAATAATATATCCGTTGCCAAGTAAGGTGTAGCTATATTTGGTATCTTTGCTGTGTGACTTCCCATTAAATAAGTTAATATGTCTCTATTTTGATTTTAATATTCCCACAACAGCAAACAAAACGCAGGGCACTGATACTTCAATAGCTTTTTTCTAAATCAACTTCAATTTAATTAAAATCAAATCTTATTTCCCGTTGGGTAAGCTATTTTTGGGTCAGGAACCCAGACTCATTTAATATCATGTTTTTTGTTTATCAAAGAGGAGCTCCAATCTCCCCTGACATTTTTTGAATTTCATTTTACTTCAATTACTCAGGACCCTTTCCAAAACAGCATATACGTTCCTTTTACCTTGTTTCTCATATACATGTTAACTTTGTGAGTGCCAGCATTTTTAATTGATGGTCACCCTAGCACTCACAGCTGTTAGGGGCAAGGGTGGGGGAAAGAGCTTAAAATAGGGGTGCATAACTAGGGAACCCATTAACAAGGACTTTGTATACATGAAAGTCAACAGGTCACAAGGCCTTTAATATCACAGCAGACATGTTTGAAACAATGCTCACAACGCAAAATCAGCTAATCATGTGTTTTTTCTGTACATTTTAATCCAATCCATCAATTAGTTAGGTTTTCATATCTTGAGAATCATGTTGGCTAACTCCAAGATGGGCTATGCCAAAGCATGGTCATTAGTCACTATGACAATCTTGGTTATGTGTATTTAGAGTATGTTATTTATTGTCAAACAACACATATTTAAATAGTACATTAACCAATTATGCTAAGCCCCTTCCTTGGGCAGACAGCCCATTGACCAATCACAACAGTTAGTTAATCTTCCCACAAGGTGTTAATTTGCTGTGATGATTATGGGCTACTAACTCATCCCCTGCTATAGGTGCCTGGAAGAATGATGACATTCTTCATCTGTCTATTCTCAAACCCCTTCATAGCTCTGTAGGGAGTAAATAGCCCACAGAGGGTCAGATGCAGTAGGTTGGGTGGCCAGATTGCCATCTAAGTCTTTGTAAAGACTTGGGTTTAACCCTTTGCTGTCACGTCACATACAAAACACCAACAGATTCATGGCCGGTTAAAGAGCAATGCACTATAATAGCAAAACGTATGCTATGCCAGTGATACAGTAGATACAAATACAGTAGGACCAAGTTTATGGTCTCGAAGTGATGTGTTTGGCTTTGATAGAAGTCCTTGAAATATGGGGGCAGTACCTTGTTCTGTCGCTAGCCCATATAGTGTGAGAGTACTGGACAATTCCAGTGTAATCCTGGAGGGTCATATACAAGTCAAATCAGGATATTAAAAGTCAGTACACTAGGTGGTTCATGCATGTTGGTATATAATAAAAAGTTAGTGAGAGTTATGATTGTTATTGTAATAATGAGTTGATTTGATGCTATGCTAAACGACTTTGCACAATTTCTATAAGATATTCACTGTCATTTTGTAATCATGAAGGTTGTTACACTTCTTTTTAAAATCAGTTATATGTCAGGATCATGACTTAACGGAATGTGCTTATTACTAAAAAATGTTTTATCCAAATGGTCTTTTGTATTCATTTGTGACAACCAACTGTTTCTGCAATGAAAATGTGCTAATATCCCAATCGTTTATCCCAATTGTTTATTTTGTCTATATTTTTGGTTTTCTGGCGCAATAAATGAGACACATTGATTCTGCTTCAGTGGTTGTAGTCATTTAAATTTCCCAAGTACCCGTGATCAGAAAAAGAGAGATGTGATACGGAAGAGCAGGTGAATAAATCCCCTGGGTTAAGCTTATCTCTAGAAGGGGGAATTTTCCTGCTCTTACAAATCAGATGCATATACAATGGATTATAGCACTTTCCAGCAACTTGCTGGCCATACAGACATAATAACCCACATCTACAACAATTCAATACATTGATATCTGATATGCCCTCTCTCTCTCTGCACACTCTCTCTGTGCACACTCTCTCTGTACATTCTCTCTGTGCCCTCTCTTTCTCTGTGCCCCGCCTCTCTGTGTATGCTCTCTCTGTTGCAGCCTCTCTTTCCGTTCCATCTCTCTCTTTCTCTCTCTCTGTGGTCTCTCTCTCTCTTTGTGTGCTCTCTCTCTCTCTCTCTGTGCCCTCTGTCTCTCTCTCTGCCATTTCTCTCTCTGTGCTCTCTATCTGCTGTGCTTTCTCTCTCTGGGCCTTCTCTTTCTCTGTGAGCTCTCTCTTTCTCTCTGTGTGCTCTCTCCTCCCTACCTTTCCCCGCTCTCTCTCACTCTCCCTCCCTCTCCCCCTCTTTCTCCCTCCCACCTTTTTTCTTTCTCTCCCTCCCTCCCCCCTCTTTCTCTCGCCCGCCTTCTTTCCCTCCCTCCATCTCCCCATCTTTCTTTCTCTCCCTTCTTTCTCTCCCTCCCTCTCCCCCTCTTTCTCTCTCCTGCCTTCTTTCTCTACCTCCCTCTCCCCCTCTTTCTCTCTCCTGCCTTCTTTCTCTCTCCCCCTTGCTCATTTGCTCAGCAGGGCCAGGCATGCACAGATACGGCGCAATTGCGCATGCACTGCAACGTGCATGTGCAGTTGCGAGATTCCCCGCAAATGTGCGACAATTATCTTGTGTGTAATACATCTCACAGACATTTTCCCACAACTATTATTATTACTAGCGACTTGCCCGTCAAAAAATGACGGCAATGAGATGTGTATGTTTGGAAAGTTGTTTAGTTATAAATATATCTATGTGACAGTTGTAAGTATTGTGATATTAAAACATTTTTAGTTTAGTAAAATGTTCTCTTAGTGAACAATAAGTGTTGAAACATTTTCTATTAAAAGTATTAACCTTTTAATGTAAGAACAGTTGAAAATGAAATTAATCATTATTGTAAACTTTAGGCAATGGTTTGTTAAGATGCAATTTGTATGTGAAGAATTGTTAATTTCAATATACATGAAATCCCAATAAAAGCAAATATAACTTTGTAATATATGTAAATAATAAACTTGAAATTGTATTTTGTGAAAGTTTAACTTTATTATTTGTGTAACTTTGGAACTTGACAAAACATTTATATAACTTTGAACATTATAAACAATAAGATAGTGAACACATTTTGTAACATAATTTGGTATAAAAATTAATAACATTTGAATTTAAAAACAGTTGAACTTTAAACTAATCAGTATTTAAACTAATCAATTTGTATCAGAAGAATTATTAACTTCAATATTTTACATTTAATCCCGATGAAAACAAACAGTAGAAACCCAGCTTGAAAGGTATCCAATTGTAACATGAATTTTTTAATATATTTAAGTAAGAAACTTGACATAATATATTTTTAAACTTCAAGTTTCTTATATATGTACATTTCCAACAGTAAAAAAGATTTGTACAAATTGAAACAGTATAAACAGCAACATAGTGAATAAAGATTGTAACATAATTTTGTATTGAAAGTATTAACATTTGAATGTAAAAACAATTTAACTTCAAAGTACTCAATATTTAAAACTTAAGGCAATGGTTTTTTAACATGCAATTTGTATCCGAATAATTCTTAACTTCAATATACATCGAATGCAAAGGAAGGCAAAAAGTAAAAACTCTCTGTAAAATGTACTCAATGAAATAAATTCCTTCATGACCACATGAACTGTCGATAAACCTTAATACAGGGAGTAATATTAACATAACATACAATATTTACATTGTGTCTTAAAACGTGGTGGAGCTGTTAACATGAACTGTGTAATATGTTGAAGTAAAGAAAGTAAAAATCTTGTTTTCCAACTTGTAACATTACAAACAGTAACATAGTTAATTAACATTTTAACATAAGTATCACATATATATAGTTGCAAGGCAAGTGTTTTGTGAGTCGAATCATCCATAAAGAGTCGTTCCATAAATGATGACTGAAATTGTTTCTTGTTTATTATTTTTGAATGTTTTTAAATGTGTTTTGCTTGTGTTTTGTTTCTTTACAGCAAAGTTATAGTACTTCATAGTAGACAATGTTTTAGTAAAAATACGTCCATCTTCTAATAAATCCCCTTGACTTTCATTCTTTTCAATTTAAAGTTTAATAGCCTGAGGATTTTTGCACCGTGACAACGCAACGTACAATTGACCATGTGCAAATACTGTTTCTTCCAGGAAAATACCCACAGATTTGAATGTTTGACCTTGTGATTTATTGATGGTCATGGCAAATGCCATAATAATGGGAAATTGTCTTCTTTGAAGTATAAAAGGGAGACTACTTTCACTTGGTGCTAAATCTATTCTTGGTATGAAAACTCTCTCTCCTTTATGGGTACCAGTTAAAATTTGAGCATCTATAAAATGGTCCTTTAATTGTTGAACAATTAATCTTGTCCCATTGCATAGTCCTTTTTTGGGGTTCATATTTCGCAGTAACATAATAATTGCACCTTTCTTTAGCTGCAAAATATGTGGTGGCATTCCAGAAGGAGTTAGTGAGTTTATGAATTCAGTCGAAAAGTTGGACTGACTTTCATTGTCATCAGCAAGTACAGAATCAGCACTGTGATAATTTCTTTGTGTTGCATTAATTTTTTTAAAGATTTCATTATTGAGTATTAATGCATCCTTATTTTTACACGTTAGTATGACTTGGTTGGCAAGCTCGGAATATTCCTCGTTATTTATACTCCCTTCAAATATAGCCGATATAATATCTTGTTGACAAATCATATGAGGTGGGATCTCTACAGTGTCGTCAGGTAAATGTGGTATTTTTTCTGTTCTTCCTTCTCCAATTTTAATAAGCCAATCATTGAAATCAGTTTGGCCTTCTGATCTCATATTTTGTTTCAGTTGAAGATGGGTAAAATGTTTCCATAGTGTGCTTGACTTTATACATGTTTCAATAATGTCAGTTCGATTTCCATGTACAACGACAGGTAATGTTTGTCTGAAATCGCCACCTAACAACATTACCTTTCCACCAAATGGAAAAGTATTATCCATGACTTCACGAAGCAAACGGTCAATACATTGGAGGGCATAGCATGAAATCATTGTGGCCTCATCTATTATAATTAATTTACATTTGTTGAATTTCTTTGCTTGTAATGATGTCATGCGAATATCTGACACAGTATTTTCTAAAATAGGCACTGGCAGTTTAAATCCACTATGAACAGTTCTTCCACCTTCTAACAAAAGTGCAGCAATTCCAGTAGTGGCAAACGCCATTGCTATTTGACCTTGTGCTCGTACTGAACTCATTAATAAATTATACAGATATGTTTTTCCTGATCCGCCAGGTCCATCAAGATAGAAATAACGCTCTGTCACCATGTCATCATCTATTGCATTTTTAATGGCATTAAATGCTTGCAATTGTAATGTATTTAAAGTTGCAAGTCTTTCTTCTGTTCTTTCTGCTTGTAGTTGAATGTCATAGTCTTCAAAGTTTATGTCATCTATAAGACCTGGATCAGGCAAATTAAAACTTGCACAACTTAATCCATGAGTTAAAAAGACTTCTTGGATTTCCATTAACGCTTTTCAGTGTGCAATGGGTTCATTGTACAGTCGCATAAAGTCTTCAGCCATATTACTTTTAAAAGTCTCCCACAAAGCTAAAGCATTTGGAGCATTTGAGAAGATACAAATAAAAGCAAATTGTTCTTTCATCTGTCGTGGCATTTGACATTGTGCTGCTTCTTCTAAACATCTTTCCCATTCTGTATCATCCGATAGTAAGTTTCTATGTCTTGCAGCTAAATGGAAGGATTCATATACAATGTCATTAACAGTTCTTAAGTGTTCAAAACTTTGTGCTCCAGGAACATTTAAAAGTAATATCCGTAAGCAAAAACGTTCAACATCTCTTGGACTGACTATGTAAATTCTTGGAATTATTTTATTGCCTCTGTTTTTTCTTGGTCTCCATAATCCATTCACAAAAACATAGTGATATGGAATTTCAATATATAAGTATTCAGTTGCTTTAGAATCAGTGGCATTTAATTCAAACCATGCAGTTAGTGTAGTGTGACGATCTTCACTTTGGGCCAATGCATTCATTTCATTTCCAGCATGGAAATAGACTAAATGTCGTTGTGGCAAATGTACTGCTAAACTATATACTGCATGTGATCTATCATGCATTTCAAATTTTAGAAGCCGCCACATAGCTTCTGGCGCACTGACATAGCGAGCATCTACATGAGATGCAAGTTCATCATGTACTAACTCACTACTTTCAGGGTTGTCTGCACTTTTGACGACTACAGTAGCTGCATCGTAACCTTTGTAAATATATTTGTAGACATATTTAATGGATTTGATGGAAGTGCAGGCTTCTACGTTGATGTGGGCGTTGTACTTCATGAGTAAATGTGGATTGTAGGGTAATACATATCTATTGTCCACTTTTTTTCCACGAATAATGGCACTTCTCTTCTTTTATAAAGTGGATATCCATCACAATTGGCATAGGTTTTGTCTCTATAATCTTTTGGAAATTCTTTTGAACATTTATTATTTTCCATACATGGTAATTGTGGATTAAGGTCACCACAGGGTCCATGAATCATGCGATGAGTAACAATCTCATATAGTCTACCATATAGTTCTGGATCTGGTAGTTCAGCAACAATGACTGCATCCACTTTGTCCGAAGTATCTAATTTATCTTTTTCTTGAAGTATTATTAGAAGATGTGCATGTGGAAGGCCTCTTTTTTGAAATTCAATGGTATATACATAAGCAAGACATTTGCCAAATAACTGATTTATAGTGAAGTCACGTATTCATTTAATTTAATCTTAAAAACTCTGGCTACTAAATCTGGTCGATCTGAAGCAGTTTGTCCAAGAAGTAGATTTTGTGTAATTTCTGGCCATTGTGGATTACATGTAAATGTCAGAAATAAATCGGGTTTGCCAAATTTAGTGACAATAGCCATAGCATCATTGTATCTTTCTCTCATATTTCGAGGAGATCCTTGAAAGGAAGATGGTAAAATGATGGCTTTGCCAGCTGTCATGTCTCTGCTTGTAGCCACGTCAGCAACATAGTCCATTAATCCAGAATATTGTTCTACACGGAGTTTATCTTGTTGATATTTGATAAAGTTTAAATTATTTGCCTCAACTTGCAAATAAGAATCAATAATCCATTGTTGTGTTAGTTTTCCACCACATAAAATTGGATTAAATACATTGCGAATGGCAATTTGAGCTACTTTAAATTCAAGCATAGAAACCTTATTTCGGATTCTGGCTTTAGCATTTGGGTAACTGGGAAGAGTTAATTTTGGTTGCCAACCTGCTTCTCCGTCTGGGAAAAAGATGGGATATGTCATTGGATCTAAATTTGGACTTAAGATACTCATATTAATGAACGGTTGCTTCTCATTTCAGGGATATATTCTAATGTCTCTTTTAAATGGTGGTTCTCCTTCATCATTATGAAACACCATTGCAAACTCTTTTGATGTTGGCAAGTTATAACAACGTTTATCAGTATGTCTGTCTCTTTTAAGCACCATATTAACCTTGGGCATTGGTAATTGATGTCTTTGTGCATGAAGTAGTTGTTCATTTTCTACTTCTGCCAAATTTTTATAAGCTTTACTATAGGGATTGTTGTCCATAATGTTATTTAGCTCTATGAAAACACTGGGGAAGCATTTTTTATTTTCTTCCATCTGCATACGTTGGTCAACAGCTTCCATTGTATCTAGGACATATAGTTGAGCGAATTTTCTTTGATCTCCTTCCACTGGATGTAAATGGGAAGTGCGATGATAAATTTGTCCTTGTACTTTAAAACAGTAAGGACCATGTCCTGGTACATTAGCAGCTAATGTTGCCCCCATGGAAGCAAAGGATATTGCACTATTGTAGGATCTTATGTTTGTTTTAAAAATTTTGTAGTTTGGAAAAGTAGGTTGAGTCATAATATTTTGTAAATAGATAGGAAATTCGTTCCTTTCTGGAAGTTTGAACTTGCCTTTTTGACAGCAACTAATAAATTGGCCATTTCTGGGTCTCTCCTGTTTAAAATAATAAGCCTCACAAAACTGACATTGAGTAGTCATGTCCCCACAACTATGAACCTCTACTGCTAAAGACTTGAGTAAAGGACAATTTGCAAAGCATATTGGATTTTGACTTTCATATTCATCAGGTGAAATGTCATATAATGTTTCTACAACAGGTTCTAAATGCTTTGTTTTTTTCGTGGCTTTTCTTGGTATATGTTGTATTGTTTGAGGTAAAATGTCATGTAATGTTTCATGAACCGGTTCCAAATGGTTTGTTTTTTTTGTTGCTTTTTTTGGTATCTGTTGTATTTTTTCTGGTAAAATGTCATCTGATGTTTGAGCAACAGGTTGTAAATGTTTTATTTGCTTTGTTGCTTTTTTTGACATATCTTTAATTTCTGCAGGTGACAGTCTTTTGCTTGCAATTCTTTTGCGTTCTTTTTCTCGTCGAATTTCCTTCTTCTCCGGTGTCTGCTGGCTCTCTGCTCTCTGTCGTCGTTCTCTAGCTTGGCGTCTTTTCTTTTCTTGTTTACTCTCATTATCAGCCATGTTAATCTGTAAAAATAAAATAATGTATCATTATTTTATTTTGAGATGTTAAGTTTGTTTTGATGAAATTTTTTTATCAACAGTGTGTTTACATTTTATACTTAATCAATTTCAATGCGGTCAATTGAATAGAGGTCTAAATAAGGCCATCAGAGAATTATTTAAAGAAGTTTTTATTTAGTAAACATGTATCCAAAAGCAAGTGTTTCACTAAGTAAAAAGGTATTTTAAAAAATATGTTATGTCCTTACAGTATGTACAGCACTATTCAATTTGTCAAATGGCAATTAAATGAGGGTCTATGACTGGAATTTTAGAATGACAAATTGTATAGAGTCTGTGTTTTGAGCCTTTCTTAGACTATGCAATTTTTTTTTTTCAGGCTACATTGAAGTTTTTATTTACTGTTAAAGATTATTGGCCCTAAAAGAGAAATAAGAGATAGATGAAAAATGTGTTAGTTATATTTTTTTAACAGTTATAGTTACTGGTGCTTTATTTTAAATTGTATTTTCTGTCGATGCAAAGCTAAGATATTTATTTATTTTTCTCTTTTTTTACTTGTTATACTGTACCTTGGTTGAAGTTTGATTTCAAGCAGAATCTTTGTTGGTCCTGTGTTGAAAGCCTTCGTCCGATGGTCTGGTCCTGTGTTGAAAGTCCTCGTCCGATGGTGTAGTCCTCTGTTGAAAGTCCTCGTCCAATGGTCTTGTCCTCTGTGGAAAGTCCTCGTCCGATGGTGTAGTCCTCTGTTGAAAGTCCTCGTCCGCTGGTCTGGTCCTCAGTTGAAACTCCTAGTCCGATGTTCTTGACGCAGTATCTGTTATAAAATAAAAATGAAAATGTTATTTTATTTGTATGTATTTGTATTAATGAAAAAATGACATTATTTCTGTGTTTTTCTACAATCCTATTTGGTGCGCCCAACTTTTGGTATGCTTATTTAGGCTTTTTTCTAAGGCTTATATGTTGTTAAACATTAAATAAGAATATAAATGTAGTTTGGTATGTGTTTGTGTGAGTTTTCGTACAATCCTAATTGGTGCGCACCACTTTTGGTATACTTATTTATGCTTTTTTCTAAGGCTTATAGGTTGTTAAACATTAAAGAAGAATATGAATTTAGTTAGCTATGTGTTTGTGTAAGTTTTCCTACAATCCTGTTTGGTGCGCACCAATTTAGTTTATGCTTATTTATGCTTTTTTCTAATGCTTATAGGTTGGTAAACATTAACTAAGAATGTAAATGTAGTTTGCTATGTGTTTGTGTGAGTTTTTGTACAACCCTTTTTGTTGCGCACCACTTTTGGTATGCTTATGTAGGCTTTTTTGTACGTCTTATAGGTTGTTAAACTTTGAAAAAAGAATATTAATTAACTTTTCTATGTGTTTGTGTGAGTTTTTGTACAATCTAGTTTTTGCGCACCACTCTTGGTATGCTTATTTTGGCTTTTTTCTAAGGCTTATAGGTTGTTAAACATTAAAGAAGAATATTAATTTAGTTTCCTATGTGTTTGTGTGAGTTTGCGTACAATCCTGTTTGGTGCGCACCAATTTAGTTATGCTTATTTAGGCTTTTTTCTAAGGCTTATAGGTTGTTAAACATTAAAGAAGAATATTAATTTAGTTTCCTATTTGTTTGTGTGAGTTTGCGTACAATCCTGTTTGGTGCGCATCAATTTAGTTATGCTTATTTATGCTTTTTTCTAAGGCTTATAGGTTGTTAAACATTAAATAAGAATATAAATGTAGTTTGCTATGTGTTTTTGTGAGTTTTTGTACAATCCTTATTGATGGGCACCACTTTTGGTATACTTATTTATGCTTTTTTCTAAGGCTTATAGGTTGTTAAACATTAAAGAAGAATATTAATTTAGTTTGCTATGTGTTTGTGTAAGTTTTCATACAATCCTGTTTGGTGTGTACCACTTTGTGTGTACCATATGTTGCATACTTTGGCCCTCATTCAATTGCAGTTTGGCCAATTCAATGGGGCTCTAAAAGTGCTTATTTATAGCTCTATTGATTTGTCCAAAATATCAATTGAATGAGGGCCTTTGGTTGCTGCATTTGTTATATTGTGGGGGCCTCATTTAATTGCATTTTGGGCAATGGAATAGGGCTCAATATGAGCACAGAGCATATTTTTTACAGAAGTTTTTAGTTAGTGAACTTGTATCCAAAAGCAAGGTGTTCACTAACTAAAAACTTCATTTAAAAAATATGCTCTGTGCTTATATAGAGCCCTATTGAAATGGGCCAATCACATTTAAATGAGGCCCTCGGCCATTAAAGATATATAGGTCCTCATTCAATTGCAATTTTGCCAATTGAAGAGGGCTCTATATAAGCACATAACATATTTTTTGACGGAAGTTTTTAGTTATTGAAGACCTTGATTGTGGATAGAAGTTCAGTAACTAAAAAGTTCTGTATAAAAAATATGTTATGTGCTTATATAGAGCCCTATTCAATAGGCCACCTCGCAATTGAATGAGGCTCATGGTTCGTTTCTTTTTTATACTTAATACTTTACCTTGATTGAAGTGTCGAATGACAGAGGGTCCCCTCCTGCCAATCTTAATCCGCCGGTCTTCTTGTAGTGTCTGTTTGAAATAGAAAGTGAAATAGTTAATTGTATATTTTTTATTTTTTATTTAGCAAACCATGGTCTTTTCAGCATATAATGTCTTGTTCTATCTTACCTGTTCTTCTTTGTTGGTGTTCTTTAAAAGGGATTGTGCTTCACAATGCACGGTGCAAATTGTTGAGTGACGCTGTTGATGCAGAGTCTGTTTGAATATTAAAAGTAGAAAGATTGAGTTTTACATGATCTATTGAATTGCAGTAAATTAAGTCATTTAAATATACTTCTGTAATTATTTTCAATTAACATTTTTTTTTTTGGTGTGGCTACACACATATGTCACATACATGAAGCACATTTGCAGAGTTCAATGTAATTTTTTTGTGTGCGTGTGACATATCAGTATACATGAATCATATTTTAATTGTTAAATGAACCTTATTTTTTTTTTTGGCCAACACACATAAATGTGCGTGTGACATGGGACTATAGATGATACACATATATGTGCGTGTGACATGTCACTATAGATAAATGGCTTTTTTGATATAAAAATATTTGTTTTGTTTGTTTTTTGTTAAAGGAACCGTATTTTTTTTGTGGGCCTAAACACATAAATGTGCGTGTGACATGTGACTATACAGAAATCACATTTTCATAGTTCATTTTTTTTGTGCTGTCTTGATAATAAAATGTAATATATTATAGCTTACCTCTCAGTTGTAATTTGCACAGTGTAAAGTAGTAAATTATGAAAGAATTGTCTTCTCAAGTAAAAGCAGCAGTTATCTATGAAGTCACTGTGTTCATCACCTGAGGAGAAATGTAGAAGTTTCTGGAAATTAGGCAGTATTTATAACCTTGTAGAAATTTCTGGAAAGTGGGCAGTATTTTTTGAAACTTTCAAGTGCCTCAGAACATTAGCACGCAATACGCATGCGCTATTTGCGTTCCAGCTTACAATTTGCGTTCCATACGCCATTTTGTGCGTGGTAGTGTTCAAAATGGTGTTTAAGTGTAACTGTGGTACGTTCCGCATAGTATGTGTTTCATTCTTGCGGGTTACTGCAGTGTAGTTACGTCTGAAGCCTCGTTTTCGTTTTGTTCAGCGGCCATTTTTTCTCTCACATAGGCGATTTTCGGCCGTTTAAACTCTTTTTTTTTACTTAAATGGACGTGTAAATGAACTTTTGGAGGTGCCTGATGCCCCCCCTTGCTGTAAATAAGCTTTTTATGTGTTCGTTGTCTTTATTTCTTGTGTTTGTGATGTTTTGATGCGCGGCGGTTGGAATGGGTCTTTCGCGGCCGTATTTTTTTCCGATGTGGCCGTACTTTGTTACGATGCTGTCTTATTTTTTTGCGATAGACGCGGTTAGCTTTTACGTGTACGACGCAGTGTCTTTGTTTCTAAGTCGTGCGTATGTGTGTTAAGAGCGTGTGAAGGGCCTTTTTTACTATTTTTTTGTTAAGTCTTGCTTGTGTGTGTTTGGGTGTAAGCGGGTGTGAGGCGACTTTGAGTTTTTTTTTGTTAAAAAGTTGTGTGTGTGTGTGTATGTGTGTGAACACAGCCGATGTTGGGATGTTCCCACTACCGCAAATGCGGACCCTCGCTTCGCGAGGATCCGCATTTGCGGGGACGTTGTTGGGTTTTTGTTGTCTGGGAGGTTGGGTTTATTTTGTTAAAAAGTCGTGTGTGTGTATGTGTGTGTTAACACAGCCGACGTTGAGCCTCCACCTCCGCAAATGCGGATCCTCGCTTCGCGAGGATCCGCATTTGCGGGGACGTTGGGATGCTCCATCACCGCAAATGCGGGCCCTCGCTTCGCGAGGACCCGCATTTGCGGGAAACTGCATCCCTCGCTGCGCGAGCCCGCAAGCTTCAGCAATGACTCGTACGCTCACAACTATATATGTGATTATTATTGCGCCAACTTATTCCGTAGCGCTGTATAGGGGATAAGAACAAGTACACTTACAATATAATAGAACTGTAGGAAATGGAGGGCCCTGTTTTGAGCTTCGAGTTTTGTGAAAAGTGTTTTTTTCCAAATCACCCTACATGTTTGGAAACTCGCTACTTACAATCTAAAGGGAATGGAAGAGGCAGAAACCTGGGGAGGAGCAGGCAAGGAATATGAAGGTTAGGAAGGAAATTAAAGTTTACATAGGTAGGAAGTTATGAAAAGGTAGAAGGTTAATCAATAGTTGGAGAGGGAAGGGATCGGATGCAATGTGAATGGAAATATTATGTAATATGGTATCTGCAGATAGTGGATCTGCAGATGGGAATGTCAGGATACCAATAGTATAAACACAGCTTGAGTAAAATTAGCCTATGGGAGAACTAAAGAGGAGTGGAGTGGAGGTCATGAAAGGTGGGATGGTTATGTTGGAGACAACAAGGGGAAAAGTTGAGAAGAGCCTGAGGAAAAGGCAGGGGGGATATGAGGAAGAAGAAGGCACAAGGAAACATTGTGTAAAGGGTTAATAGGAATAGTTAGCAAGTGCTGCTAATTGATCAGGTGTAGAAGATAAGTATGACTCAATAAATGAAAAGCAAAAAGTGGTGGGTGGGGATTGCAGCCAAGAGTCAAGGAGAGAGAGACCAAAGATATGGAGGGCCTTAGCTGTAGCTGTAGCTGTAGCTGTGTATGTTGTGATGCCAGGAGTCAGGGAGAGAGAGGCCAGAGGTATGGAGGGCCTTTGCTGTAGCACTGTTTGCTGTGATGCCAGGAGGCAGGGAGAGGGAGGCCAGAGGTATGGAGGGCCTTAGCTGTAGCAGTGTTTCCTGTGATGCCAGGAGGCAGGGAGAGAGAGGCCAGAGGTATGGAGGGCCTTAGCTGTAGCAGTGTTTGCTGTGATGCCAGGAGGCAGGGAGAGGGAGGCCAGAGGTATGGAGGGCCTTAGCTGTAGCAGTGTTTGCTGTGATGCCAGGAGTCAGGGAGAGAGAGGCCAGAGGTATGGATGGCCTTAGCTGTAGCACAGTTTGCTGTGGTGCCAGGGAGAGAGAGACCAGAGGTATGGAGGGCCTTAGCTGTAGCAGTGTTTGCTGTGATGCCAGGAGTCAGGGAGAGAGAGACCAGAGGTATAAAGGGCCTTAGATGTAGCACAGTTTGCTGTGATGCCAGGAGTCAGGGAGAGAGAGACCAGAGGTATGGAGGCCCTTAGCTGTAGCAGTGTTTTCTGTGGTGCCAGGAGTCAGGGAGGGAGAGACCAGAGGTATGGAGGGCCTTAGCTGTAGCAGTGTTTGCTGTGATGCCAGGAGGCAGGGAGAGGGAGGCCAGAGGTATGGAGGGCCTTAGCTGTAGCAGTGTTTGCTGTGATGCCAGGAGTCAGGGAGAGAGAGGCCAGAGGTATGGATGGCCTTAGCTGTAGCACAGTTTGCTGTGGTGCCAGGGAGAGAGAGCCCAGAGGTATGGAGGGCCTTAGCTGTAGCAGTGTTTGCTGTGATGCCAGGAGTCAGGGAGAGAGAGACCAGAGGTATAAAGGGCCTTAGATGTAGCACAGTTTGCTGTGATGCCAGGAGTCAGGGAGAGAGAGACCAGAGGTATGGAGGCCCTTAGCTGTAGCAGTGTTTTCTGTGGTGCCAGGAGTCAGGGAGGGAGAGACCAGAGGTATGGAGGGCCTTAGCTGTAGCAGTGTTTGCTGTGGTGCCAGGAGTCAGGGAGCGAGAGACCAGAGGTATGGAGGGCCTTAGCTGTAGCAGTGTTTGCTGTGATGCCGGGAGTCAGGGAGAGAGAGAGACCAGAGGTATGGAGGGCCTTAGCTGTAGCACAGTTTGCTGTGGTGCCAGGAGTCAGGGAGAGGGAGACCAGAGGTATGGAGGGCCTTAGCTGTAGCAGTGTTTGCTGTGATTCCAGGAGTCAGGGAGAGAGAGACCAGGGGTATGGAGGGCCTTAGCTGTAGCAGTGTTTGCTGTGATGCCAGGAGTCAGGGAGCGAGAGACCAGATGTATGGAGGGCCTTAGCAGTAGCAGTGTTTGCTGTGATGCCAGGAGGCAGGGAGAGAGAGGCCAGAGGTATGGAGGGCCTTAGCTGTAGCAGTGTTTGCTGTGGTGCCAGGAGTCAGGTAGAGACCAGAGGTATGGAGGGCCTTAGCTGTAGCAGTGTTTGCTGTGATGCCAGGAGTCAGGGAGAGAGAGACCAGAGGTATGGAGGGCCTTAGCTGTAGCAGTGTTTGCTGTGGTGCCAGAAGTCAGGTAGAGACCAGAGGTATGGAGGACCTTAGCTGTAGCAGTGTTTGCTGTGGTGCCAGGAATCAGGTAGATAGAGGCCAGAGGTATGGAGGGCCTTAGCTGTAGCAGTGTTTGCTGTGGTGCCAGGAATCAGGTAGAGAGAGGCCAGAGGTATGGAGGGCCTTAGCTGTAGCAGTGTTTGCTGTGGTGCCAGGAATCAGGTAGAGAGAGGCCAGAGGTATGGAGGGCCTTAGCTGTAGCAGTGTTTGCTGTGATGCCAGGAGTCAGGGAGAGAGAGACCAGAGGTATGGAGGGCCTTAGCTGTAGCACAGTTTGCTGTGGTGCCAGGAGGCAGGAAGAGGGAGGCCAGAGGTATGGAGGGCCTTAGCTGTAGCAGTTTGCTGTGGTGCCAGGAGGCAGGGAGAGGGAGGCCAGAGGTATGGAGGGCCTTAGCTGTAGCACAGTTTGCTGTGGTGCCAGGAGTCAGGGAGAGAGAAATCAGAGGTATGATAACTATTATAGGTCTTACTATAGACCTCAGTGATCTAGCATAGACGTTCTTTCTAAATTACGTAAGCTTTTCTGAAGCATACATGCTGCTAATTCTAACCATACAAAGCTAAACAGTATGCAAAAATTGCAATACAGTAGAATATTTCACCAGTCACACAGTATACTGTTAAATTCAGTTTTTTAGTAACAGAACTGCTTTGTTGTTTACTCTGGAAGAGTTGAGGTTAAAAAAACAATTACTTATCTTACTCTGTGGCACTGTCTCACATGTAATATCTCACCTTTGTGACCTCACTAGAACACTCCCTCCTGAGTCATACTGGTGGAATGGTGAGAGTGTGTTCTTTTGGGCATAGTTGAGACTACGCCTCCCAGCAAACACTGTAAGTAAAAGAGGAGGTGTCTTTATGAGCAGCACAATTCAGCCGAGAACAGTTTTGCTATTCCAGCCCTAAAGCATGGCAATTCGGTCCTTTCCCTCTTCACCTTTGCAAAATCTGACAGCTGCAATCCCGCTGCCAACCGACAGATGGCGCTGCCGATTTACGTATAAGGCGTGCCGGCAAAAGAGGCCTTGATTTATGAGAGGCGCCCCCGCGCTGAACATAGTCAATGGCCTCGCTGTCAACCCAGCGCCGTCGAGTTGCCCCACGCCGAAGGGGAGAATAGTTATTTGCCTTACATCAAACATGGCGGCGCCCGAAAATTGACAGCGCCCTCTGCCGGATGCCTCCTGTAACTGCAACTGTCAGTGCTGCCGAAGACATGCAAAGGTGAAGAGGGATAGATCTGGCAATTCTTGCTAGATGCTATGTGTAATCACAATGTGTGTTCTAAGTCTCTTTTAATATATTAAGTGTTAAATCATGGCAACCCTTATAGGCAGATGCCTAATGTTCAAACCTGGCCTGGGTAATGTATGTATATCTCTATATTGCTATGTTTTCCCTGTCATGTATAGTTATTTTAAATCCCAGCTCTCTCAAAATTTGTTGTTGTTTAGTCGTTCAGTTGCGTTTGATTTTCCGTGACTCTATGGGCTGCAGTACGCCAGGTACATCTCCTAGTCACTGCTCCTCTGAGCTCCATCAAGTTCGTGTTCATTGATTCAGTGACCTCATCTATCCATCTCCGCCTCTGGCATCCCCTTCTTCTTGTGTCTTCAATCTTTCCCAGCATCAGAGTATTTTCTAGGGAATCCTGCCGTCTCATGTCATGGCAAAAATATTTTAGCTTCAGCCTCATGATCATACCTTTTAGTGAACAGCTCGTCTTAAATTCCTGAAGCACTGATTTATTGGAACGTCTTGCAGTCCAAGGGTCTCTAAGCAGTCTCTCCAACACCACAATTCAAAATTGCAGTGTCCCAAACACAATTAGTACTGACCAACTTAGTTGACCAAGAGAACATAAATATTGCAACTGTTCGGAAGCCAAGTTATAGATAATGCTGAAAATAGGGGATAAAACTGAAGGATGTGTTGATCTAATGAAATACATTAATCTGATCAGAGGATCAGAATATGGATTGATATCTTATTTCATAAGTACTGCATATATAAAAGCGGATGCAATATTAGTGGAGAATATTTTAATACATTCTATTGACATAGCATACTAAAGATTTTGTTTTCTGTTTTTGTTGATAACTACAGTCAGGTCCATAAATATTGGGACATCGACATAATTTTAATCTTTTTGGCTCTATACACCACCACAATGGATTTGAAATGAAACAAACAAGATGTGCTTTAACTGCCAACTTTCAGCTTTAATTTGAGGGTATTTACATCCAAATCAGGTGAACGGTGTAGGAATTACAACAGTTTGTATATGTGCCTGCCACTTTTTAAGGGACCAAAAGTAATGGGACATATTAACAGTCCTAAATAAAATTTTCACTTTGTAATACTTGGTTGCAAATCCTTTGCAGTCAATTACAGCCTGAAGTCTGGAACGCATAAACATCACCAGGTGCTGGGTTTCATCCCTGGTGATGCTCTGCCAAACCTCTATTGCAACTGTCTTCAGTACCTGCTTATTCTTGGGACATTTTCCCTTCAGTCTTGTCTTCAGCAAGTGAAATGCATGCTCAATCGGATTCAGGTCAGGAGATTGACTTGGCCATTGCATAACATTCCACTTCTTTCCCTTAAAAAACTATTTGATTGCTTTTGCAGTATGCTTCGGGTCATTGTCCATCTGCACTGTGAAACACCGTCCAGTGAGTTCTGAAGCATTTGGCTGAAAATGAGCAGATAATATTGACCGAAACACTTCAGAATTCATCCTGCTGCTATTGTCAGCAGTCACATCATCAATAAATACAAGAGAACCAGTTCCATTGGCAGACATACATGCCCACGCCATGACACTACCACCACCATGCTTCACTGATGAGGTGGTATGCTTTGGATCACGAGCAGTTCCTTTCCGTCTCCATACTCTTCTCTTCCCATCACTCTGGTACAAGTTGATCTTAGTCTCATCTGTCCATAGGACGTTGTTCCAGAACTGTGAAGGCTTTTTTAGATGTTGTTTGGCAAACTCTAATCTTGCTTTCAAATTTTTGAGGCTCACCAATTGTTTACATCTTGTGGTGAACCCTCTGTATTCACTCTGGTGAAGTTTTCTCTTGATTGTTGACTTTGACACACATACACCTACCTCCTGGAGAGTGTTCTTGATCTGGCCAACTGTTGTGAAGGATGTTTTCTTCACCAGGGAAAGAATTCTTCGGTCATCCACCACAGTTGTTTTCAGGGGTCTTGCGGGTCTTTTGGTGTTGCTAAGCTCACCGGTGCGTTCTTTCTTTTTAAGGATGTTCCAAACAGTTGATTTGGCCACACCTAATGTTTTTGCTATCTCTCTGATGGGTTTGTTTTTTCAGCCTAATGATGGCTTGCTTCACTGATAGTGACAGCTCTTTGGATCTCATATTGAGAGTTAACAGCAACAAATGCAAATAGCACACTTGAAATGAACACTGGAGATTGTATCTGCTCTTTGTAAGTGGGATAATGAGGGAATAACAAACACCTGGCCATTGAACAGCTGAGCAGCCAATTGTCCCATTACTTTTGGTCCCTTAAAAAGTGGGAGGCACATATACAAACTGTTGTAATTCCTACACCGTTCACCTGATTTGTATGTAAATACCCTCAAATTAAAGCTGAAAGTCTGCAGTTACAGCACATCTTTGTTTGTTTCATTTCAAATCCATTGTGGTGGTGTATAGAGCCAAAAAGATTAGTTTTGTGTCGATGTCCCAATATTTATAGACCTGACTGTATAACAAAGTTTAAGGAAGTATTCCAATGAATATGCCTTTTCCCCAAACAAACTGCTTTTCTTATTTCATACAGTTATTATCTCATTTTACATTACAAGGAGCAATATTAAAGGACCACTGCAGTGATCATATAATAGGGTTTAATTTATTTAGTTAGCGAATAGCAATAAAATCAGTATTTGTAAACAACAAAATCAGTGTAGTATTAAATTAAAATGTTAAAGTGTAGTGTGTTATTCCCCTATGCTAATTCACTATATCACAAAATTACAGCAGGTTAAAGAACAAGCTAAAGGTACCTAGCTATGTCAATCACCCATGCCTGAAATATTGCAGGAGAACTGCTATGAGTGACTGCGGCAGGCCAGAGCTAAAAATTACGGCAAACCTTTCCATTGATTATTGCACTGACAAAATATTACAAGTTACTCCATTAGACTTTTACACCAAAGCCCTATAATAAGAATTTACGGATCACTCACAAAATAAGACAGTGCTGTAACTTAAAAACCTGAAGAAATTATAACATTTCAACATTATTTGACAATATAAACATATGTGTAATTAAAAAAATATGATATTGTATTATTATGTCCATTTCATTATACAACATCAAGGGTAACACACAACATGGTATTCAAGGGGTTAATACTGTCAGGACATTTGTAGTTACTGAAACTGTACTTATGCCTTATTCTATTTATATATATTTGTGATCTGTAGACACTTATGCATGCTGTGACTTTTCCATATTTGAACAATTTATGAGCCCAATTGAATTGAGTTCCTGGAGCCCGTAAGTTAATTTGCTATTCAATTGGCGTCTATTTCAGGCTCAAAATGGGTTATGGGTTACGGGCTTGAAAACTCTGCGATGTTTAAACCCAGAACTTTGGCTGTAAGTTTCAATTCTGCAAGAGTTACGATCGCTAAAAATCGCAAATCGCTATTCAATTTCTCCAATTCCCCAAGGCCGCAAATGGTTTCACACCAACGGCAAATGAAGGAGAAAATCCTACGAGCGCTAGAGAGGACCCGCAAAGGGGTTTAACCCCTTTCCGTAGCACTGTAAATGCAAATAAAAAATCAATACTGCACTCTAAATAATGGGGAAAGTGATGGAAGATATTAGAATTAATTGCACAACAGTCTCAAACTCGCAAATCCGCAGTAAAATAAATTAACTTTTTTAATTTCGGGGTTATATCGATCTCGGGAATCAATGAGTTAATACATGTAATGGAACTTGCATGGACTAGAGTATCATATTTACGGCTTTATCAATATTGCATTATATCTGGAATGTGGGTCCGATCATAACTCATAATTGAAGCCCGTAAGCCCACCTACATGGACTAGAACAGTATTTGCATTAATTTTCATTATTCTTTAATTTAAAGGTTTGCGAGTCAATAACGCCCCCTAGATGTATAAATAATGATAATAACTATATTGGGAGAAATGGAAGATACAAGAGGCTAATCAAGCAGGCCCAGCTGGGTCCCACCTTTTAAAGGTCTGATTAGCACCCAGCTGAGGAAGAGAGCTCAGTCTGAGCTGGACAGAGGACTCCAGAGTCGGCTGTGGAAATCCACTGCTACAAGGGAGACTTGATATGCAGCAAGATTTTGTTTGGACTTTTGTTTTGTGAGGATTTTATCTTGGATAGTGAGGGAACTTCTATTTGAAGCTAGGATTTTGTTTTGCATCATTTATGTTGTTTTGCTGTACTCAAATAAATACAACTTCTGATATTTTAAAAAGGGCTCCTGAGTACTCCATTGTGGTGCCGGATACAAGGGCACGAACCCTGAGTGTGACAGCAGTGATATCACATATGGTAGCAGTGCTGGGAACTAAACAATGGAGGAATTAGTGAAGGCCCTAATACAAACCACTGCATGCCAGCAGGAGACTACTCAGCAGTTACTGAGACAGCAGGCCCATGCAGCACAAGTCCTGGTGGAACAACAGGCCCAAGCTGCAGCGGGAAACAAACCAAATCTTGCTTGCCCAGCTACAGCACCTGATACCTGCAAAACCTACCCCGATGCCGGAAACCAGTGGAAACATCAACCCAAATCGGTTTCCACAGAAAATTACCCAGATGAAGACGTGGAAGCATTTCTCCTGACTTTTGAAAGGATTGCTGTCAGAGAAGTGTGGCCCCAAAGACACTGGGCCAGTATAGTTGCTCCATATTTGTGTGGGGAGGCTCATAAAGCAAATTTTGACATGGACACAGAGCAAGCAATGGATTATGCCAGCCTAAAAGCAGAGATCCTGGCCAGAGCGGGAGTTACCAGAAGCGTTAGGGCACAGAGATTCCACACATGGAAGTTTGTAGAGAACAAGAACCCTTGCTTACAAATGTTTGAATTGCTGCACTTAGCCCAAAGATGGCTAAGCCCTGAAACTAATGGACCAGGGAGAATTATGGAACTACTGGTAATGGATCACTATTTGAGGAGTCTACCCCCAGGCTTAAGAGAATAGATGGGACAAAATGCTGCCGTCTCATGTCATGGCAAAAATATTTTAGCTTCAGCCTCATGATCATACCTTTTAGTGAACAGCTCGTCTTAAATTCCTGAAGCACTGATTTATTGGAACGTCTTGCAGTCCAAGGGTCTCTAAGCAGTCTCTCCAACACCACAATTCAAAATTGCAGTGTCCCAAACACAATTAGTACTGACCAACTTAGTTGACCAAGAGAACATAAATATTGCAACTGTTCGGAAGCCAAGTTATAGATAATGCTGAAAATAGGGGATAAAACTGAAGGATGTGTTGATCTAATGAAATACATTAATCTGATCAGAGGATCAGAATATGGATTGATATCTTATTTCATAAGTACTGCATATATAAAAGTGGATGCAATATTAGTGGAGAATATTTTAATACATTCTATTGACATAGCATACTAAAGATTTTGTTTTCTGTTTTTGTTGATAACTACAGTCAGGTCCATAAATATTGGGACATCGACATAATTTTAATCTTTTTGGCTCTATACACCACCACAATGGATTTGAAATGAAACAAACAAGATGTGCTTTAACTGCCAACTTTCAGCTTTAATTTGAGGGTATTTACATCCAAATCAGGTGAACGGTGTAGGAATTACAACAGTTTGTATATGTGCCTGCCACTTTTTAAGGGACCAAAAGTAATGGGACATATTAACAGTCCTAAATAAAATTTTCACTTTGTAATACTTGGTTGCAAATCCTTTGCAGTCAATTACAGCCTGAAGTCTGGAACGCATAAACATCACCAGGTGCTGGGTTTCATCCCTGGTGATGCTCTGCCAGACCTCTATTGCAACTGTCTTCAGTACCTGCTTATTCTTGGGACATTTTCCCTTCAGTCTTGTCTTCAGCAAGTGAAATGCATGCTCAATCGGATTCAGGTCAGGAGATTGACTTGGCCATTGCATAACATTCCACTTCTTTCCCTTAAAAAACTATTTGATTGCTTTTGCAGTATGCTTCGGGTCATTGTCCATCTGCACTGTGAAACACCGTCCAGTGAGTTCTGAAGCATTTGGCTGAAAATGAGCAGATAATATTGACCGAAACACTTCAGAATTCATCCTGCTGCTATTGTCAGCAGTCACATCATCAATAAATACAAGAGAACCAGTTCCATTGGCAGACATACATGCCCACGCCATGACACTACCACCACCATGCTTCACTGATGAGGTGGTATGCTTTGGATCACGAGCAGTTCCTTTCCGTCTCCATACTCTTCTCTTCCCATCACTCTGGTACAAGTTGATCTTAGTCTCATCTGTCCATAGGACGTTGTTCCAGAACTGTGAAGGCTTTTTTAGATGTTGTTTGGCAAACTCTAATCTTGCTTTCCTATTTTTGAGGCTCACTAATTGTTTACATCTTGTGGTGAACCCTCTGTATTCACTCTGGTGAAGTTTTCTCTTGATTGTTGACTTTGACACACATACACCTACCTCCTGGAGAGTGTTCTTGATCTGGCCAACTGTTGTGAAGGATGTTTTCTTCACCAGGGAAAGAATTCTTCGGTCATCCACCACAGTTGTTTTCAGGGGTCTTGCGGGTCTTTTGGTGTTGCTAAGCTCACCGGTGCGTTCTTTCTTTTTAAGGATGTTCCAAACAGTTGATTTGGCCACACCTAATGTTTTTGCTATCTCTCTGATGGGTTTGTTTTTTCAGCCTAATGATGGCTTGCTTCACTGATAGTGACAGCTCTTTGGATCTCATATTGAGAGTTAACAGCAACAAATGCAAATAGCACACTTGAAATGAACACTGGAGATTGTATCTGCTCTTTGTAAGTGGGATAATGAGGGAATAACAAACACCTGGCCATTGAACAGCTGAGCAGCCAATTGTCCCATTACTTTTGGTCCCTTAAAAAGTGGGAGGCACATATACAAACTGTTGTAATTCCTACACCGTTCACCTGATTTGTATGTAAATACCCTCAAATTAAAGCTGAACGTCTGCAGTTACAGCACATCTTTGTTTGTTTCATTTCAAATCCATTGTGGTGGTGTATAGAGCCAAAAAGATTAGTTTTGTGTCGATGTCCCAATATTTATAGACCTGACTGTATAACAAAGTTTAAGGAAGTATTCCAATGAATATGCCTTTTCCCCAAACAAACTGCTTTTCTTATTTCATACAGTTATTATCTCATTTTACATTACAAGGAGCAATATTAAAGGACCACTGCAGTGATCATATAATAGGGTTTAATTTATTTAGTTAGCGAATAGCAATAAAATCAGTATTTGTAAACAACAAAATCAGTGTAGTATTAAATTAAAATGTTAAAGTGTAGTGTGTTATTCCCCTATGCTAATTCACTATATCACAAAATTACAGCAGGTTAAAGAACAAGCTAAAGGTACCTAGCTATGTCAATCACCCATGCCTGAAATATTGCAGGAGAACTGCTATGAGTGACTGCGGCAGGCCAGAGCTAAAAATTACGGCAAACTTTTCCATTGATTATTGCACTGACAAAATATTACAAGTTACTCCATTAGACTTTTACACCAAAGCCCTATAATAAGAATTTACGGATCACTCACAAAATAAGACAGTGCTGTAACTTAAAAACCTGAAGAAATTATAACATTTCAACATTATTTGACAATATAAACATATGTGTAATTAAAAAAATATGATATTGTATTATTATGTCCATTTCATTATACAACATCAAGGGTAACACACAACATGGTATTCAAGGGGTTAATACTGTCAGGACATTTGTAGTTACTGAAACTGTACTTATGCCTTATTCTATCACATATTATATTTGTCCTGCTACGAGTCGTCGTCACGCTGTTTGCGTGGTCCGTACGAATAGCGGGCTTAGCGATGAGCGCCGTAGGCGCTCATCGCCCGGCGAGCCTCGCAAAGCGAGGCGAGCCGTTAACCCGTAGAACTTTAGCGGGCTGAGCAGGCGCTCATCGCCCAGCGAGCCTCGCGAAGCGAGGCGAGTCTGTGAGCGTAAGGGCCGTTGCTCACGCTTGCGGGCTCGCATAGCGAGCCCGCGGCCCTCGCGTAGCGAGGGCCTGCGGGCATGGGCCTCAGTTGCTGGGATGGATCCCAGCAACTGAGGCCGTTGCTCACACTTGCGGGCTTCCTCGCATAGCGAGGGCTGCGGGCAAGGCCCTCAGTTGTTGGGATGGAGCAGCCACCTCCTCCCCACAATGCCCCGGTTCGGGTTCCGGAGGGGGAGCCAGACGCCGCCACTGCCACTAGCCGAACCCGCCAGACGCCGCCACTGCCAGTAGCCGCACCATCCCGGGGCCCGGCAATCCAGTTGTTGGGATGGAGCAGCCACCTTCTCCCCACAATGCCGCGAGGCGAGCCTGTGAGCGTAAGGGCCGTTGCTCACGCTTGCGGGCTCGCATAGCGAGCCCGCGGCCCTCGCGTAGCGAGGGCCTGCGGGCAAGGGCCTCAGTTGCTGGGATGGATCCCAGCAACTGAGGCCGTTGCTCACACTTGCGGGCTTCCTCGCATAGCGAGGGCTGCGTGCAAGGGCCTCAGTTGTTGGGATGGAGCAGCCACCTCCTCCCCACAATGCCCCGGTTCGGGTTCCGGAGGGGGAGCCAGACGCCGCCACTGCCACTAGCCGAACCCGCCAGACGCCGCCACTGCCAGTAGCCGCACCATCCCGGGGCCCGGCAATCCAGTTGTTGGGATGGAGCAGCCACCTTCTCCCCACAATGCCGCCACTGCCACTAGCCAGCAACTGAGGCCTTTGCCCGCAGCCCTCGCTGCCCTTGCCCGCAGCCCTCGCGTAGTGCCTCGGTTGCTGGGATGGAGCGACGAAGGCCTCAGTTGCTGGCATGGAGTGCCTTCGGCGCCATGATCCCCAGAGATGGTCGGTGATGTGTGTAGCCCTGCATTGTATCTCCCTCTGTCCCACCCCCTGGCCGGCTCCTCAGCCCCCTCCTCCAGGTCACGCACACACAGAGGCTGAAGGTAAGGATGATAGGGGCTGGGAAGGCCATAGCTGTGCTGACCAGCGGGGGGGATGCACAAGGTGAGGGGGCCTGTGAGGAGCTGTGTGTGTAATGGGGGCACAGACTGCCAGGACATGGACTTGCTGTTATAAGGCACCTGAATTGGTGGATTGACTCACGTGCATAAAGGGTTAATAATCATTATATGTACGACATGCTTATAAACATTGATCATTAAATAATTTTGTGTGAGCTGCAGTTGTTTTGTAGTGGGGGCTGCCATGTTTGTTTCTGCTTAACTGCTGTAGGGAGAGCTGGCCTTAAAGGGGCTCTGTCACCCCAACAGAAAGCTGATTTAACTTTAAAGAGCATCAACAACTGGATATACATTGCGCGAGAAGTTTTTCTTTACAGTAAATAATTGCTGAAATATTTAGAATAGATTTTGGGGCTTTTGTATGTTATGTGGCTCAGAGTGCTTGATAAGGGTGTGAGAGGGGCTTAACTGTTAGATAACATTGTGGGTCTTTGTTTTGCCAGATCTATCCTGTTATGTGCATGGACGGGAAGCCTCCTGTTGCCGGGTGCACCTGTGTCCTGTGTCCCAATGTACTCCCTAAGCTCCCAACCCCAACCCCCTACACCCCTTGCCGGCCCTAACCCTAACTTCAACCCCCTATAACACTTACCGGGCCTAACCCTACACCCCTTGCCGGCCCTAACCCTTATAGCCTAACGCCATTTTACACCAATGCAGAAGTACACAACTACGGTCTTATCTCGCACACGCACAAAATTACATTGCACACATTCAGCACGCTTACACAGCAGCTCCACACCACTAATGCTGCAGCAACATCAACACAGAATGCAGCTCTTCAACACAATGCTTTAAAATAGGTAAAGTATATATATTTATTAATTGTATTATATATTTCAGTAGTAGACACAAAACACCATTAGCTACCTTACAATTTCATTGCCGTCATTTTTTGACGGGCAATTCGCTAGTTTATATATATTTGTGATCTGTAGACACTTATGCATGCTGTGACTTTTCCATATTTGAACAATTTATGAGCCCAATTGAATTGAGTTCCTGGAGCCCGTAAGTTAATTTGCTATTCAATTGGCGTCTATTTCAGGCTCAAAATGGGTTATGGGTTACGGGCTTGAAAACTCTGCGATGTTTAAACCCAGAACTTTGGCTGTAAGTTTCAATTCTGCAAGAGTTACGATCGCTAAAAATCGCAAATCGCTATTCAATTTCTCCAATTCCCCAAGGCCGCAAATGGTTTCACACCAACGGCAAATGAAGGAGAAAATCCTACGAGCGCTAGAGAGGACCCGCAAAGGGGTTTAACCCCTTTCCGTAGCACTGTAAATGCAAATAAAAAATCAATACTGCACTCTAAATAATGGGGAAAGTGATGGAAGATATTAGAATTAATTGCACAACAGTCTCAAGCTCGCAAATCCGCAGTAAAATAAATTAACTTTAATTTCGGGGTTATATCGATCTCGGGAATCAATGAGTTAATACATGTAATGGAACTTGCATGGACTAGAGTATCATATTTACGGCTTTATCAATATTGCATTATATCTGGAATGTGGGTCCGATCATAACTCATAATTGAAGCCCGTAAGCCCACCTACATGGACTAGAACAGTATTTGCATTAATTTTCATTATTCTTTAATTTGAAGGTTTGCGAGTCAATAACGCCCCCTAGATGTATAAATAATGATAATAACTATATTGGGAGAAATGGAAGATACAAGAGGCTAATCAAGCAGGCCCAGCTGGGTCCCACCTTTAAAGGTCTGATTAGCACCCAGCTGAGGAAGAGAGCTCAGTCTGAGCTGGACAGAGGACTCCAGAGTCGGCTGTGGAAATCCCCTGCTACAAGGGAGACTTGATATCCAGCAAGATTTTGTTTGGACTTTTGTTTTGTGAGGATTTTATCTTGGATAGTGAGGGAACTTCTATTTGAAGCTAGGATTTTGTTTTGCATCATTTATGTTGTTTTGCTGTACTCAAATAAATACAACTTCTGATATTTTAAAAAGGGCTCCTGAGTACTCCATTGTGGTGCCGGATACAAGGGCACGAACCCTGAGTGTGACAGCAGTGATATCACATATGGTAGCAGTGCTGGGAACTAAACAATGGAGGAATTAGTGAAGGCCCTAATACAAACCACTGCATGCCAGCAGGAGACTACTCAGCAGTTACTGAGACAGCAGGCCCATGCAGCACAAGTCCTGGTGGAACAACAGGCCCAAGCTGCAGCGGGAAACAAACCAAATCTTGCTTGCCCAGCTACAGCACCTGATACCTGCAAAACCTACCCCGATGCCGGAAACCAGTGGAAACATCAACCCAAATCGGTTTCCACAGAAAATGACCCAGATGAAGACGTGGAAGCATTTCTCCTGACTTTTGAAAGGATTGCTGTCAGAGAAGTGTGGCCCCAAAGACACTGGGCCAGTATATTTGCTCCATATTTGTGTGGGGAGGCTCATAAAGCAAATTTTGACCTGGACACAGAGCAAGCAATGGATTATGCCAGCCTAAAAGCAGAGATCCTGGCCAGAGCGGGAGTTACCAGAAGCGTTAGGGCACAGAGATTCCACACATGGAAGTTTGTAGAGAACAAGAACCCTTGCTTACAAATGTTTGAATTGCTGCACTTAGCCCAAAGATGGCTAAGCCCTGAAACTAATGGACCAGGGAGAATTATGGAACTACTGGTAATGGATCACTATTTGAGGAGTCTACCCCCAGACTTAAGAGAATAGATGGGACAAAATGAGATAGAGAATCCAGATGAATTGAAAAAAAGTCTGCTTCAAAACAACGCAGAAAGGGTGATTCCTGAAGAACCCTGGCAAAGAGGCAGCCCCACAAGCAAGGGGAAGTGACACATAGCGGCTTACTGTCCAAGTAAAGAGGAACCCATGCAATGCAAAATGGGAGAAAGTCCATACCACTGTAACCTAATTAACTTGGTGGGGGTGACAGAAAAGGCTCATCAGTTTACCAAACCCATAAAGGTTAACGGTAAAGAAACAACAGCCCTAATTGACTCAGGAAGTGCTGTCACTCTTTTCTTAGGAAAACTCATAAGACACAGTGAAATAAAAACCTCAAGACGAGTGGGCATAAAATATGAACATGGTACCGTCAATCTCTACACTACCAGCACCACAACACTGGAGATACAGGGGAGGAAGATGGTAATCACTGCACCCGTCGTAGCTACCCTGCCTTATACGGCAGTACTAGGCAGAGACGTTCCCCACTTCAAAGATCTTCCTACTTAGAGGATGACTTATTCTCCAGACACAGGAAAGGCCGAAAAACAAAGCGGGAACGGCGAATAGCAAAAAGGATGAGCACGGAAATACGAAAGAAAGCTTTTGAAGAAGCTTTAGCTGCAAGCTGAGATAAGGAAAGGCGAGGGCCACACAGAACGGGTCCTACAGATCAAAATGATGTAAGAGAGGGGGAAACAGAAGAACCTGGAGAGGAAGAGCTGACACCACAGTAGTGCTTCCAGGACAATAATCATTTTGAATGTGACCAGGCTTCTGACCTGTAACGGATCATCCTCCGTTGATGGACGCGTCCTAGCTTGCGCCGAGGACTACAAGCACCGCACCGGACACCACCACCACCACCACAGACTCCACAACTGCCGTAGCTTAAAGCTCCCAGGGAGTATGCAGCGCATAGCAATCCCCAGTGTGATATAGCAATCATCTCCAAGAACGAGACATAAGCTCTGTGTTTGAGGGTCAAGCAGTGAACTCTCTTTATTGAAAAACAACACACATTTTTAAACACTTCACATACACAGTAGGGGCAGTGACTACCTTTGGTCAACCCCTAATTACCTCTGGCCAATCAGACAGGGTCCCTACGTGGGAACCATGAGACTCCTCCCATGGGCCAACCCCAGGCGTGGCTACTATGCTCATTCTCACCCAGACTGTCCCAGTGGACACTTCCTGTTTTTCCTCCTGGACTATGCCCCTGGGGAAACCCCATACTGGCTCTTTGTTAAAGTCCTGGCGACACCCTGTGAGGTTTATCTTGTTCAGGATCTTGCTCAGCTCCTGCTATCTCTTGTGTGTTTTAGTAGATAGTATTAAGAGGCAGATGGGCAACTCCTGACCAAGTGTATGAGACCAAAGATATTTGACTGCATACCACACAATACAATATTTTTACAGATATAACCACAACATATTATAACCCAGAACATATCTGCAGATAGCTTAGGTCTGAGCACACATTATTACTGAATGGCGCTCAGACCACATACATATAGTTCAATGGCCATGGAACCAAAGTCTTTCTGCATAGGAAAATGAAGTATTTAAATGCCGGTCCATAGTCGCAGGGCAGGAGGCTGGCAAACAGTCCTCTCCAAGACAAAGTGGCAAAGGGCACTTCGTCACAGGACCCAATTTTGTAAAATGTTCGAAATGAACTATCGGAAGTAAACGGTGTACCTGTGCCTGACAGGCAAAGGAGACAAGGACCATATTTCAGTCTACGAAATGATCTGTTGTACAAAATTGTTCCCTCAGGGACAGAGACACTGGAGCAGCTCCTAGTCCCTAGAGCACAAGGAAAGTCCTTGACCTGGCTCATCGTAACCTCCTTGGGGGACACCTTGGAAAAGATAAAACACTGGGAAGAATCCTGAAATGATTTTTCTGGCCTGGTATACATGCTGAGGTAGCCCAGTATTGTGCATCCTGCCCAGAATGCCAGATTACTGCCCCTCAACCTAACCTACGGGCCCCATTGATACACTTGCCCATAATTGAAGAGCCTTTTGAGAGGATTGCAATGGACCTGGTTGGCCCTCTCGGAAAATCAGCCAGAGGACACCAGTTCATACTGGTAATACTGGACTATACCGCAAGATATCCAGAAGCGATACCACTATGCACAGCAACCTCTAAAAATATAGCTAAAGAGCTCATACAGCTGTATTCAAGGGTGGTGATACCCAAGGAAATTTTGACTGACCAAGGGACACCCTTTGTGTCCAGATTGATAGTTACATAGTTACATAGTATTTAAGGTTGAAAAAAGACTTTCAGTCCATCAAGTTCAACCTTTTAAGATCTTCTCTGATCTGCAATATGCGGATTAACTATTAATTCATTAGTTGTTAATTAATTAGTAATCAATTATTTTAAAAAAACATTTTTTAATTATTAATTAGTCCAGAGGAAGGCAAATAGAAAAAAAAAACACAAGCGAGACTTAGCCAATTGTCTCAAAGGGAAATGTAAAAAATTTGGATCAATACTGTCTCTCTAATTATCCATGATAACCCTGAATTCCCTTTTTAATTAGAAATAAATCTAGTCCCCTTTTAAAGTTATCTATCGAATCTGCTGTCACCACCTCCTCTGGTAGAGAATTCCACAGATTAACCACCCTTACTGTGAAGAACCCTTTTCTTTCTTTGAGGTGGAATCTTTTTACTTCTAACCTCAAGGGATGTCCTCTTGTCAGTTGAAAAACTCTTGGCACAGAAAGCTCCACTGACAAATCTTTATACTGACCCTGGATGTATTTATATAAGGTAATCATATCTCCTCTTAGACACCTTTTTTCTAGAGAAAATAAGTTTAATTTGGTTAGTCTTTCTTCATAACGTAGCCCCTCCATTCCCTTTATTAGTTTTGTTGCCCTTCTCTGTACCTTTTCCAGCTCTAAAATGTCCTTTTTATGAAGTGGTGCCCAAAATTGTACTCCATATTCCAAATGAGGGCGTACTAGAGATTTGTATAGTGGCAGAATTATATTTGCTTCCATGGCTTCTATACCCGTCTTAATACATGCTAATATTTTATTTGCCTTTGCAGCTGCTGCTTGGCATTGAGCACTGTTACCTAGGTGGTTGTCCACAAGCACTCCCAAATCCCTTTCAATATCTGATACACCTATATTTGCTCCATTAAGATTATAAATTGCTTGGCTATTTTTCCTTCCCAGATGCATAACCTTACATTTATTCGTATTAAATCTCATCTGCCATTTAGATGCCCATTCCTCATTTTTATGTAAATCCCCTTGGAGGGAAAGCACATCATTATCTAATTTAATTACCTTGCACAACTTTGTGTCATCAGCGAAAATGGAGACCCCACACTCCAATCCTACCTCTAAGTCATTAATAAATATGTTAAAAAGGAGAGGACCTAATACTGAACCCTGAGGAACCCCACTTACCACATTAGTCCAATCGGAGTATGTTCCATTTACAACAACCCTTTGCTTCCTGTCTTTTAGCCAGCTCTCAATCCATGAGCAGATATTTACTGCAATTCCTGTATCCTTTAGTTTGCCCAATAGTCTCCCATGTGGCACTGTATCAAAAGCCTTTGCAAAATCCAAAAAGACTACATCCACTGAGTTGCGTTGATCCAGGTTCCTACTAACCTCCTCATAGAAACTAATTAGATTTGTTTGACATGACCTATCCCTCATAAATCCATGTTGACTCCTACTTATAATCCTGTTCAAATAGACATATTCTTGTTATTATCCCTTATTAACCCTTCTAAAAGCTTCCCCACTACAGAAGTGAGGCTCACTGGTCTATAATTCCCCGGATTTGCTCTTGCTCCCTTTTTAAAAATAGGTATGAAAGAACTGTGCAAGCTCCTACAGGTGAAAACACTAAGAACCTCAGTTTACCATCCTCAGATGGAAGGATTGCTCGAGCGGTTTAACTAAACCTTGAAGAACATGCTCAGAAAGGTCGTAGCCTGAGACGGGAAAGATTGGGACTTACTTCTACCCTATTTGCTCTTTGCAGTCAGAGAGGTACCGCAAGCCACCATGGGGTTTTCCCCTTTCCAACTCCTCTATGGTCACTATCCAAGAGGAATACTGGACATACTGCGAGAAGAATGGAAAGAACAACCCGTGCCCGTGAGAACTTCATAGAGTATATGAGGAAAATGAGAGAAAGAATCTCCCAAGTCGGCCCCCTGGTACGAGAGCACATGGAAAAAGCCCAACAACATCAGCGAACATATTACAACCGCACAGCACAGGTGAGGAAGTTCCAAACGGGTGCCAGAGTACTAGTTCTAGTACACACGTCCGAAAGCAAACTACTGGCCAGATGGCAAGGCCCCTACGAAATTATTGGGGCCATAGGAGACATGGATTATAAAGTGAGGCAACCAGAGTGACAAAGAACGGAGCAAATATACCACATAAACCTGCTAAAGCCTTGGAGAGAGCAGATAGCAGAGGTAAATATTACTTGTCTTGACGAAGATTTGGATGATATCGGAGAAACTAGTCAGAGCACAGAGGCAATGCAAGTGGAAGCATTTGTGTCACAGGATCTGTCCCCTGAACAGAAGGAGGAAACTTACAAAGTTGTAAACCGAAACAGGGATGTCTTCTCTGCAGAACCAGGTCGCACCACTGCTATTTACCACAACATCATCACTAAGCCAGGGGTCAGGGTAAGGATGAAACCCTATCGCATACCTGAGGCTAAAAGAGAAGAAATCCGAGCAGAAGTAAAAAAGATGTTAGATCCTGGGGTTATTGAAGAATCCCAAAGTGATGATCCCAAAGTCTGATGGCACTATCAGATTCTGCAGCGATTTCCGCAACTTAAACTCTTTATAAGAGTTTGACGCATATCCCATACCTAGAGTGGATGAGTTTATAAAGAGGCTCGGGAAAGCAAGATTTTGAACAACACTGGACTTGACAAAAGGATATTGGCAAATTCCTTTGACACAAGCAGCAAAAGAAAAAACTGCCTTTTCGACAACAGTTGGGCTCTTCCAATACAAAGTACTACCGTTTGGACTCCATGGAGCTCCAGCCACCTTCCAGAGACTGATGGACAGGTTATTACATGAACATTCGGAATATGCTGCTGCATATTTAGATGATATAGTATCTATACCACAGATTGGGAGACACATCTTCCAAAGGTGGAGTCTGTATTAGAAACCCTAAGAAGGGTAAACCTCACAGTAAACCCTGCGAAATGTGCCATTGGACTTAGTGAATATCTGGGTTACACTGTTGGACGAGGGATGGTCAAGCTCAACAAAGTGAAAGCAATCCAAATCTGGCCTCGCCCACTGAGAAAGAAGCAAGTGAGGGCCTTTCTGGGTATCGTAGGCTATTACAGGAGGTTTCTCCCACATTTCTCCACAAGAGCCACCCCACTGACAGAACTCACTAAGAACAAGGCACCTGACATAGTCAAGTGGAGATAGGGCACTGAGGAAGCTTTCAAAGACCTAAAGACTACACTGTGTCAAGGTCCCGTGTTAATAGCCCCTGATTTTGAAAAGGAATTTATCCTACAAACAGATGTTTCAGGGGTAGGACTCTGGGCTGTGTTGTCACAGGAGGTGAATAGTGAAGAACATCCCGTCTTGTTCCTTAGCCGCAAGTTGATGCCACGGGAACAGAAATAATCTGTGGTAGAGCAAGAATGCCTGGCCATAAAATGGGCCACTAAAGCCCTCCGGTATTACCTATTGGGAAGAAGGTTCACCTTGGTTTCGGACCATGCCCCTTTACAGTGGATGCACCAGAACACGGAGAAAAACAGCCGCGTGACGAGATAGTTCCTGTCCCTCCAACCCTTCCACTTCTGTGTTCTTCATAGTGCTGGCAACCTCCATGGCAATGCAGATGCCCTATCCCGAGTACACTGCCTCACGGAGTTGGCCGCTCAACCCCATAGTGTCGAGCTGGGGAGGGGGATATGTAACAGAGTCATTGATGGAGTATACATGGGAGAGAGAGGACTTTAGTCCCTCAAAATACTTTTTTTTCTTTTTTCACCTTTTTGTTAAGCACTTGGAGCACGGTGCTATCATTTTGTTTTGGGAGTTTTTGTGTGGCTTTTTTAGTTTAATTTAATTTTCAGTTTTCTGGAAAGCAGGCTCAGCTCTCTATCCCAGGAGGGTGAGCTGTCTCCTGGATACTTTGTCACACCCCCTCCCCTAGCACTGTTTAGTTTTTTGTTTGGTGTTGTGTTTTGGGGAGAGAGGAAAGAACATCTTGGTGGGCAGTGGAAGAAAAATATTTAAAAGTTTTATAGAAAGGCTGCTAAGACCTTACAAAGAAACACGGAGGGGATAATAAGATAGAAAGTCTGCAAGGAGAGGGAAAGACAGAAAGTCAGAAAGGAAAAATCTAGAAAGTAAGGGAAAGAAACTCTCTTTGCAGACAACCTCTGTGTTTTCTGTGTTAGCTGCAATCAGGCAGCTTTTTCCCATTTGTTAAACCCTTCCACTGCTAGATAACACCAAAAATCTCTATCCCTCAAATTTGTTTTGTTTTTGCACTTTTTCCTTAAAAAAAACAATAAAAAATATAAAATTAGTAAAACAAAAACAGGTTCAAACATGAGGGATAAGGTACCTAAGATGCCTCAGGGGCCAAAAGGGTGAATAATGGCCCCTGAAAATCCAAGCTGCAGCACTGCACAGCATAGGCCCCAGACAAATAAGACAATCCCAGCTCCTGGTGAAAAAACACCTTCTGCCAGCAGAGCTACCCCTGTGACTAATACCTGGTCACAGGTGGTTTCTGCTGGCCCCAGCAATACCATCGCTGGGGCTGAGAGGCAGATCACTAGGAAGCATGGGGTTAAGTGTCAGATGTCTGGGGTTTATAGTATTGAGATATATCTGCGTGCTGCAGCTAATGTCATCAGCCCCTCTGTTATAGTAGCAGCCAGCAAAATGTACGGGAAAGCTGTCTTCTTTACCCGTACACTGGCTGCTGCTCACAAACTTATACAGAGGAGAATCACAGTGGGGGATTATATGTCCCAATTGAACCCCTGGAAGGGTTGGGCACTAAAGTAACACTCTCAAATGTGCCCCCCTTCCTACCAGACTCCCTCCTGCACCCCCACCTGCAAGCCCTAGGGGAAATAAAAACACCCATTATAAAACTTCCCCTGGGGTGCAGAGAGAGAGCACTAAGACACGTGCTCTCTTTCAAGAGGCAGGTACAAATATGCCTGTTCAGTGGCACAGAGAACATCGAGGGGTCTTTTGGGGTTCCATTTGAGGGGGTGCTGTACAGAATATTTTACAGCACTACGGAGGTGCAATGTTATCTCTGCAAGGGGCTGGGACACACACGTATGAATTGCCCTAATGTTAAACATCCTGTCCCAGCAAATGGCACCTCCATTCATATAGCACACATCCCCGCAGAGCCCATAACAGTGGGGACCTCAAGGGTCATGGCCCCCCAGAGAGCTCAGGTAAGGAGGCCGCTCCTCATACCACCACCACAGCCTCCAAGCCCCCTTCTTCCCCACAAAAGCCATCTGTGTCTGCGGTCTCCAGCAAAACTGCAGACACATGGAAGAAGGGGGGCACCAGTAAAGCCCCTGCTGAATGGGTGGTCGGTGTCTCTGAAGTACTGAGCTTTGGAGGCACCAGTCTGTCTCCTTCTCTGGTTTCACTCTCCAGTGACATACCTCAGGCTTTGTTAGAGCCCCAGGCTGAGTCACTACCGGAGGGGGGAATATAGGCCTGACCCCCATTGAGGACCCAATAGATTTGTCTGTCAGGGGGGATGTGGCACCAGGGGAAGTGGATATTGGGGAGGGTGAAAAGGCAGGTTTTCCTATTAACATCATGGGGGAGCCTGTCAACCCTTATCAGTTGAAGCTGCAGTCATGCAACAGCAATCTCAGGGTCCACTATTTAGCGTGAAGGGTGCTAAAGGGACTCCTATATCATCCAAGAGGGGGTCCCTTAGAATGAAGCTGAGGAAACTGACCCCAGCTGGGGAGGATGGGGTAAAAGCCCTCAGCCAAGAGGAGCCCAGGGGTTATCCACTAGAGGGGACATCAGATTCTAAGTGGGTTATCCCTGTAAAGGAATTAGATCAATTCCTTGAAAGCACCCTTCATTGGCAAAAGAAAAGGAAGGTGCAGCTGGCCTTGAGAAAGTGGAGTAATATGTTGTTTATTATCCCCTCTCTCCAGCAATATCTAGAGGTCAGCAATAGGGCCAAGAATTCTGGGACTGCTGAGTATTCTCGCGTCCAAAATTTCTTTAAAATGTGCGTGGACTATCAGCAGTCTCAAGAGACTGAGGAACGCACAATTCCTGACAAGCAGTAATGGCTTTGCACACCAGCACGCTTAATACCAATGGCTGTCAAGCCAGTTTCCGCAGGTTCCAGGTACTCTCCTATTTACGTCAGGGAGGGTACTCTGTGAGTTTCCTGCAGGAAACTCATACCACTCCAGAGGCTGAGGCTTCGTGGCAACTGGAGTGGAGAGGCAGGGTCTTCTTCAGCCACCTCACATCGACGTTGTGTGGAGTGGTGACCCTGTTCTCAGAGTCTTTTCAGCCAGAGCTGCTGCTTGTGAAAGCTGTTATCCCAGGCCGTCTAATCCACCTCCGGGTCCGAGAGCAGGGTAGCGTAATTAACCTAGTTAATGTATATGCCCCTGCTAGAGGGCACAAGAGAGTGAGGTTCTTAGCCAGATTGTCCCACTTTTTAGAGACGGTTGACGCAGATGAGTGTTTGGTTCTCGGGGGGGATTTTAACTGCACCCTCGACGCTCTGGACTGAAATGGTCCAGAGCCTTACCCGCCTTCTGCTTCAGCCATGCAGGAGCTCATCACCCGCTTCTCCTTAGAGGATGTCTGGCGAGAACAGAACCCAGGGGCATCAGACGGTTTCACCTACGTCAGGGTGAGAGCCGGTCTGGTGACCCACTCGCGGATCGATAGACTATATATATATAGTCACTATATGTCACGAGCCCGTTCTTGTGCCATTAGGCTGGCTCCTTTCACAGACCACAACTGTGCGTCTGTGTCAGTGGCACTAACGCCAACAGCGCCACAAGCCGCCTATTGGCACTTCAAAAATGCCTTGTTGAAAGACCAGGGGCTCGTGACATTGATCCGGTAGTTTTGGATGGACTGGAGGGGTTGCAAGGGGGACTTTGCCACGTTAAAACAGTGGTGGGATGTGGGCAAGGTTCATTTGCGACTTCTGTGTCAGGAATATACCAAGGGTAAAGTGGGCAGCGCGATGCTGAGCTGGAGTCACTCCGGGGGGAGGTGCTACATCTAGAGCGGAGGCTGTTCACTTGTAGGGACCATTCGCTGCAGAGCGAGTATGTAGAGAGGAAAGGTGTCCTCCGTGACCTGGAACGACACCAGGCCAGGGGGGGCATATGTGCGTAGCCGCTTAGGTTTTCTTAAAGATCTAGACCGCGGCTCGCTCCTTTTCTACTCACTGGAGAAAAAAGGGGGCAATAGTAGACACATCACCTGTCTTCTAGATGAAGACGGTGCACCCCTTACAGATCCGGAGAGTATCCGGGACAGAGTCCGGATTTTTTATAAAGATCTTTATTCTCCGGATCTTATTTCTCCAGAAGCCTGCAGGGTGCTATGGGAGGGGCTCCCCACAGTCAGTGAGGGTGTAAGGGAGCAACTTGATATGCCAATATCTTTTCAAGAGCTCTCTGAAGCCCTCCGTGCCATGTCCTGCGAGAAATCTCCAAGACTGGACGGTCTGACTGTAGAGTTTTTCCAATTTTTCTGGGAGACTCTGGGACCTGATTTCGATCTGGTCCTTGGGGAAGCCCTGGAGACCGGGGAGATGCCCCTGTCTTGTCGCAGGGCAGTAATTGCCCTGCTGCCCAAAAGGGGGGATCTCCGCCTTATTAAGAACTGGCGACCGGTCTCACTGCTCAGCACAGATTATAAGATAGTAGCGAAAGCCATCTCGCGTAGGCTTGGATCTGTGCTGGCAGAATTTGTTCACCCTGACCAGTCCTATGCGATCCCAGGCCGGACTATCTTTGACAGTATCTTTCTGGTCCGGGATCTCCTGCAATACTCTCGCAGGACTGGTCTGTCACTCGCCTTTCTCTCCCTAGATCAAGAGAAGGCGTTTGACAGGGTGGACCATGGTTACCTCATAGCCACTCTGCAGACGTACGGCTTTGGCCCACAATTTGTGGGCTATATAACAACGCTGTATGCCTCTGCAGAGTGTTTACTTAAAATCAATTGGTCCCTAACATCACCTTTGGTATTTGGACGAGTGGTACGTCAAGGATGTCCCTTGTCTGGACAGTTAAATGCACTGGCCATCGAGCCTTTCCTCTGCCTGTTGAGGAAAAGGCTCACAGGGCTGGTGCTTAGGGAGCCAGCCATGCGGATGATGATCACCTCATGGCCCAGGACCCAGTTGATCTTGAGCTGGCAAAAGAGTGCCAGGAGGTATATTCAGCTGCCTCCTTTGCTCAGATTAACTGGTCCAAAAGCACAGGCCTTATTGAAGGTTCCATACAGGTGGACTCTTTGCCTCCCACATTCCGTCCCAGACAACTGGAGGGAGCTAGAGGACAGTGTCCTCTCTCGTCTGGGACGATGGAGGGGTCTAGCAAAAATGCTTTCCCTTAGGGGGGTGATAAATCAGCTGGTGGCATCTCAGATCTGGCACCGGCTGATCTGTCTGAGTCCGACCACCCAGTGTGTCAGCAACATCCAGAGGAGTTTGTCAGATTTCCTCTAGATTGGAAAGCATTGGGTCTCTGCGGGTGTGGCAAGTCTGCCTTTGTTGGAGGGTGGGCAGGGGGTGGTATGTGTGCGCTCCCAGTTGTCCACCTTCCGCCTTCAGTACCTGCAGAGATACCTATATGCAGATCCCTCTCCGCAGTGGTGCGCACTGGCGTCCAGCTTTTATGGCCAGTTGCGCAACCTGGGGTATGACCGGCAATTATTTCTTATCAGGCCCGAGGGGTTTGGAAGAGACCTCTCGGTGTTGCCGGCATACTACCAGGAAACCCTCAAGGCCTGGAGCATGGTCTCCGTGACCAGGCAATGCGTGCCTTTGGGGGATGAAATATTTACGGAGCCCCTATTATATAATCCAGCAGTAGGGGCTTCGTTGTTACAGTCCCCGGTATCATCCGCCGCCTTAGTCAGGCACGGTTGACATGAGTCGGGATCTTCTGGACTACGAGCGCTCCTATTGAGTGTCACCTCAGGAGCTTGCGCTCCGTTTGGGATATATGGCACCCAAAGTCCCGAGGCGCTTGCTCCAGGAGATTAAGAATGCCATCTCCCCCGACTCTTGCACCTCCCTTCACGGGGCTTTGCAAGCTGGCGTGCCACATGCACCTTCTAACACCCCTGCTCCGGCTGTTTGCATTGGACACAAGCCCCGTGTTTCCCCTCAGGCTCCTCCTGTCCCCAACCCCTCGAGGTTGAGGGACATACCCTCGGCATGCTTTCGTGGCATGCCGAGGAAGAGTTTGTATTCTCTTGTGCTCCATACAGTGCACTTCCTTGCCCTTGTGACCCGTCCCGATACCATCTGGAGGCAGGTCCTCCCAGCTGACGAGAGCAAGAGGCCTCGGTGGAGGGAGCTTTATTCTACTTTAGTTCCACGACCCACCGGGGACTTGAGTTGGAGAGTGCTTTATGGTGCACTGAGCACGGGAGAGTACTTGGCTAATTTCACGGACTCTCCCTCCACTTGTCCATTCTGTGGAAAGGGAGAGTCTGTGTACCATATTTATTTTAGTTGCGCCAGACTGCAGCCCCTCTTGTCACTCTTGAGGGGCCTCCTCCTACAGTTCTGGCTGCATTTCTCCCCCCACATATTTATTTTTGGGCGCCCAGTTTCCCGGGGCAATAGGGCCAGGGACCTCCTCGTCAACCTGCTCCTGGCATTAGCCAAGCTGGCTATATATAAGCCCATGAAGCAGTGTTTGATTGAGGGGGTTTCATTGTCACCGGAGGCCATTTTCCGGGCATTGGTGCGCTCCCGTATCTGGGCAGAGTACCACCTGGCTTTGTCCACTGGGGGAATAGATGAGTTTGTCTCCCAGTGGGCTGTAGATGGTGTACTCTGCTCGGTATCCCTCCAACCGGTTTCTTTTCATCTCTATCTCCTAATTTGATTTTTATTTAATTTACAGTCTTTTTCTGGTTTGACATGCAGATTGGCTCTATAAAGGGCCAATCTCTGTCAAACTCTAATGTTCACAATACACTAGAGTCAGCTGTGGAAATCCCCTGCTACAAGGAAGAGACTTGATATCCAGCAAGCTTTTGTTTGGACTTTTGTTTTGTGAGGATTTTATCTTGGATAGCGAGGGAACTTCTATTTGAACCTAGGATTTTGTTTTGTATCATTTATGTTGTTTTGCTGTACTTGAATAAATATTAATAATTATTATTATAATCCTGAGTACTCCATTGTGGTGCCGGATACAAGGGCAGGAACCCTGAGTGTGACAGCAGTGATATCACAACATACATACGCATGTGAGATTTGCAACACTTAGTGTTGATCCCTAGAATAAAGTAATGCATGTAGATTTATATAAAATTATAGGATAGTACAGTATCTCATCCATTTCGTAACATCTCATGATAGTAAGTAAATAAACCTCATATATGAGTGGGATACATGCTGATAGTAAAGTAGATAGATGATAAGAGGTATACGCAATGCATGAAGTATAAAACATTTAAAAAATACATGTAATCAAATAACATCTATATATGTCATCATCTCCATCATATTTCAAATACAAACGTACTACTAATGTTGATACTAATGCTGAGATACACAGCACTGAGATTGGCGCCGGAATCTGACCCAATACACTGGAGCCCACAGCTGTTAGATCATCTACCTAATACAACAGGTATTTAAACCATCTCTGACATATTGGGGGTAATTTACATTGATACAGAACCGCTGGGTAAGCCACACACCACTGAGTGTGCACCAACCATTCTACAACTTTTTACAACCTTTTTTGTTATTGAGAAAGCTTTACAAGGGTAAAGCGAAACGCTTTTAACATTATATCAGTATACATTATATATTATCAGTATACTCATTTATGTGATAACAAAGTAAGAGAAGGGAAAGAAAAAGTATCCTTTAGAATTGAAGTGCACACCCTCTGCCCTAATGACAATATAGAACAGCAAATATGTTAAAACTTAACGTTTATTGATTAGATAATAAAATGTATTATTAAAATCCTGAAATACTGACGAGATCCTATGGGTAGTGAAATCTGAAATGATTATTTGGACTTTCTTTGGTAATAAATAGAATTAATAAACTATGGACAAGAACACTGGATCCTCCTGAATAAAGTGATTTGTGACTACACAGAGCAAAATAATAATCGATGGAATACTAATAAAGAGCAGAAACATAGGTCTAAACTATGAGACCTATATGTTTGCTTAATGCGTATTCCATATATACAAAGTGACTAGTGCTAGTAATAGTAGTGACAGTGGTATCACTTATAAATATTGCACCTTCATAAAGATTATAAATTACATATTCTAAAGTGCCAAGTGCCAATACAATTTAATAAATATAATTATAATATTGGATACAATATAAATAAAGTGCTAGTGCTTGCTGAAGATATGTTTGAATGACACAGTACAAATTAATAGGGGAAAGTCCAATATTATTATGTGTTTGAGATAATCAGTATCACTACACGAACTGAGGAGCTGGATGATGGTCTGTCTCATTCCACATTTGCTTAGTGATTGTATATAAAATATAGATTATAAATTTAAAGCAAGTGGGGATAATATTATTTGATCATATATCTGTATAGTCTGCACAGCTCCTGAGTCCCTAAACTATCCGCGCGTGGCTTAGGCGTCTGCGTGTGACGTCATAGCGCAACGACGCGGCGTAGAACGTGCAACCCGACGCACGTTTCTGAATATTTCATCAGGGGTTACCGTAGGAGTCTCTTGAGGAGCTATTTATGCTCAATGGTTGTCATAGCAACCACAAGGACGAGTAAAATCCCATTAGTTAAGGAAAATATACAGGGTTAAAATCTTGCTGATAATATGATGAGATATGAGCAAAACCAATATAATATTATTACTATTGCAATGTTATAAAAAGCAAAATAATGTTCATGGCAGGAAATAGAAATAGGACTATGTCCTTCATGTAATACAGCTTAAAACTATGCTAGGTATCTAACAGATATATATTATATATAGGCATTCATATACTGGTGTTGATGCCCTAAAAGTGGAGTGTTGTATGGCTCCACAATTAGTCTAACATATGAATAGGGCAATAATTATTAAAGAATATGAATTGTAATTCACTATTACATTATTATGTAATATTCAACCACATATACCAACTTTATATTAGCCATTTGCTGATATAGAATATATAAAAAATGCTGTGTTCTTCTATGCATTATATTATTAAATTATATGTGATACATATAAATAAACAGAAGGACACTTCTCTGCAATGGTTACCCCATAGTTTCTTTACCTTATTACCTTTACGGTTATTGTACAGGGAACATGGAGGGAGAAATTGATATTACCATTGTAGCATATCTTTTCACATTCATCAAATGTAGTGGTATATCAAAAATTGGTGGGTATCCTAGATATTAAATAGAGGCCCTAAATAAATGGTGTAAAAGTGAATCCATCATTGAGGCCACCACGGTTTTTTGGTCTTAAGTGTAAAGATCCAATAGGCCTCCTTTTTTAGTAATTCCCTATCAATGTTGCCTCTTCTAATATTATGTTTGACACCGTCAATGGCTATAAAAGATATATATCTGAGATCTCCATTATGGTGAGAGTTGACATGATTGGCCACTGGTGTGTCATATTCTTTAGTAATGCTGTATACATGTTCTAAGATTCTGCGTCTCAGTTCTCTACAGGTTTTCCCTACATAATTCATACCACATTTACAAAGCATGAGATATATAACCCCCACAGTTTTACATGTCATTAACTGTTGGATCTTAAAATTATCTTTTCCATCTTTTGAGGGGAATGTTTTAGTATTATTTACATATTTACATGCTTTGCAAGATAAGCATTTAAAGCAGCCCTTTGTTCTGTTAAGCCAGGTGTTGTTTCTAGCACCTTCTAGATGGCTTCTAGTTAGCATATCTCTTAGGTTAGTTGATCTTCTACTAGTGATTTGGGCCTGGTTACTTAAAAATGGCCTTAAATCATCATCATCTAGTAGGATCTTCCAATGGTCACTAAATATTTTCCTAATTTCATGCCATTTTCCGTTGTAGGTTCCTATGCATCTAACCACTTCATCTTGATCTTTATTTTTATTAGACAACAGTAGTTCTCTGTCTACTGCTTGTGCTCTTTGATATGCTCTTTTGAGGGGTTTATTTTTATACCCTCTCTCTTTAAAACGGTGCTGTAACTCTCTGGCTTCTATCTCAAAATTAATTTGACTGGAGCAATTTCTTCAAAATCATGTCAACTCTCACCATAATGGAGATCTCAGATATATATCTTTTATAGCCATTGACGGTGTCAAACATAATATTAGAAGAGGCAACATTGATAGGGAATTACTAAAAAAGGAGGCCTATTGGATCTTTACACTTAAGACCAAAAAACCGTGGGGCCTCAATGATGGATTCACTTTTACACCATTTATTTAGGGCCTCTATTTAATATCTAGGATACCCACCAATTTTTGATATACCACTACATTTGATGAATGTGAAAAGATATGCTACAATGGTAATATCAATTTCTCCCTCCATGTTCCCTGTACAATAACCGTAAAGGTAATAAGGTAAAGAAACTATGGGGTAACCATTGCAGAGAAGTGTCCTTCTATTTATTTATATGTATCACATATAATTTAATAATATAATGCATAGAAGAACACAGCATTTTTGATATATTCTATATCAGCAAATGGCTAATATAAAGTTGGTATATGTGGTTGAATATTACATAATAATGTAATAGTGAATTACAATTCATATTCTTTAATAATTATTGCCCTATTCATATGTTAGACTAATTGTGGAGCCATACAACACTCCACTTTTAGGGCATCAACACCAGTATATGAATGCCTATATATAATATATATCTGTTAGATACCTAGCATAGTTTTAAGCTGTATTACATGAAGGACATAGTCCTATTTCTATTTCCTGCCATGAACATTATTTTGCTTTTTATAACATTGCAATAGTAATAATATTATATTGGTTTTGCTCATATCTCATCATATTATCAGCAAGATTTTAACCCTGTATATTTTCCTTAACTAATGGGATTTTACTCGTCCTTGTGGTTGCTATGACAACCATTGAGCATAAATAGCTCCTCAAGAGACTCCTACGGTAACCCCTGATGAAATATTCAGAAACGTGCGTCGGGTTGCACGTTCTACGCCGCGTCGTTGCGCTATGACGTCACACGCAGACGCCTAAGCCACGCGCGGATAGTTTAGGGACTCAGGAGCTGTGCAGACTATACAGATATATGATCGAATAATATTATCCCCACTTGCTTTAAATTTATAATCTATATTTTATATACAATCACTAAGCAAATGTGGAATGAGACAGACCATCATCCAGCTCCTCAGTTCGTGTAGTGATACTGATTATCTCAAACACATAATAATATTGGACTTTCCCCTATTAATTTGTACTGTGTCATTCAACCATATCCTCAGCAAGCACTAGCACTTTATTTATATTGTATCCAACATTATAATTATATTTATTAAATTGTATTGGCACTTGGCACTTTAGAATATGTAATTTATAAGCTTCATGAAGGTGCAATATTTATAAGTGATACCACTGTCACTACTATTACTAGCACTAGTCACTTTGTATATATGGAGTACGCATTAAGCAAACATATAGGTCTCATAGTTTAGACCTATGTTTCTGCTCTTTATTAGTATTCCATCGATTATTATTTTGCACTGTGTAGTCACAAATCACTTTATTTAGGAGGATTCAGTGTTCTTGTCCATAGTTTATTAATTCTATTTATTACCAAAGAAAGTCCAAATAATCATTTCAGATTTCACTACCCATAGGATCTCGTCAGTATTTCAGGATTTTAGTAATACATTTTATTATCTAACCAATAAACGTTAAGTTTTAACATATTTGCTGTTCTATATTGTCATTAGGGCAGAGGGTGTGCACTTCAATTCTAAAGGATACTTTTTCTTTCCCTTCTCTTACTTTGTTATCAAGTTATTTATATTCTCAAGGAGCACCCCTTGTTTATATCCCAGATTTTTCTTATACCTAGAGCCACCTATCCTTACTATTTTGTATCTACTCATTTATGTGCACAGATAGGAGTCAAATAGAGAGGTGTTGCAGTGGTATAATAGCCTGGAGCAGAATGCCTATTTTTGACAGGAGCCAATATACCCTGACTGTACAATCAGGGACATCTTCCATCCAGTCTATAAGAGGGTCCTTAGTGGTCCTTTAAGGCATTTTTCTGTTCCAATAGGCTTAGATATACCCCACACCTCCTAGACCCTATAGATATGGTACATTGGAGTACAGCCTGACCTTTTTCATCTGGGATTCATTGATTGAACTACTTCTTGGTGGACGTAATTTAATTGAAGCCTAACAACTTGCCTCTGTTCACAAGCTAATAAAATGTGAGTGAACCTATTTTATTGATCTGTGTATTTTTACATGCATTGTAAATTAGTTTGATGTACACAATAAATTGGTCTTATCTGCACTAGGAGTGGCTTGTGCTCTTCTTTCTCTCCCCATCCTTCTTGTCTACATAAAGCATATACTTGAATATAAATTGATCAGTGAACTCAATAAAATGTCTTATTCTAGACATTGTAAGGTTTTTGCCATATCCTAATTGCATGACATGTCAGTTACCACAAACTCTTTAGATCTTTTTTAAACTTTATCAAAGTGCCATATATCATCAGAATAGGAAATCAAAAAGGGATAAACGCAGTTTTCAGAAGGTATTCAAAGCTTTTACTAGACACAATGGGCCTCATTCAATTGCCATTTTGCCATATTTTTTTTACAGAAGTTTTTAGTTAGTGAACTTCTATCCAAAAGCAAGGTCTAACTAAAAACTTATGTAAGAAAAATATGCTCTGGGCTTATATAGAGCTCTATTCAATTGACAAAATCGCAATTGAATGAGTCCCAATGTGACTAGGACATATATCAAAACACCTTCATAAAATACTAGGGCCCTCATTCAATTGCAATTTGGCCAATTGAATAGGGGTCTAAATAAGCACATAACATATATTTTTAAAAGAGGTTTTTAGTTAGTAAGCATCTATCCAAAAGCAAGGTTTTCACTAACTAAAAACTTATTTAAAAAAAATATGCTATGTGCTTATTTAGACCCCTATTCAATTGGCCAAATCGCAATTGAATGAGGGCCTAGTTCAGTCTAGATTTAAGACACAACTGTTGGAGAGCAAATGCTGAGTACTTTGTACTACAATTCTCATATTATGGATAGTAGATATCAAAGCCATTGTGAAAATATTCATATAATTTTGTTTTGCCAAGGTGGTGTCAGGTCACTAGTTCAAAGGGCAACTATCTAGTACAGTGTTAGACAACTCGGCTCGACAAGAGCCACCAACAGTCCAGGATTTCAATATCTTTGCATATGCTCAGGTGGATTAATCAGAATGAAACTAAATAAATTAATTTGTGCTAAAGCAGAGACAAAGGGAAATACAGAGACTGGAATCCTGTACTTTTGGTGGCCCTAATAGGACCGAGCTGTATAACACTTAAATAGTAGGTAAGCAAAGCAGGAAGCCAGAATTCTAACATTAAATACATTATGTTATATTTATTTATTTTTACAAATGATAGAATGCCAGTGCTAACAGAAAAAACCTTGCCTTGAAAAATAATTGAAATCTTATTGTATTGTGACTGGCCTAATGCTACCTAGACTACAGATATAACAGCAGCATAATATTTCAATAGAGCACAGCAGGTGTTTTTTTCAGCTATTGTGATTTCTCTAGGTTTGAATTCTGAATAGTTTTATTAATTCCTTTGTTACTATTTTGTAGACTAAAAACTATTAATTATTAAATTAGCTGAATCAATGTCACAGGCAGTACCTAGCAATCTCAGTAAGAGTCAACCAAGAAGGAACATCATAGGGGCATTAAGATACAAAAAGCCTCCTATCTTAATTTCTTCCTCCAGTTCTGAGGAAAGTCTAAATAGGAATAGGTGTCTGATACAACACATATTCCACATTATGAACACCCCCATAATTTGTAATATAAAGAATTTAATTTGAGTTGCTTTATATTACTTTTTTGTAGTTTAAACTTTTGTAAGATCATACTAGTGTAATTTCATATAGTTCTTAAACTACTTAGAAATTATGCAACTGGGGTTTTGAGAACCATTTGACTCTTATTAAAGTAGCAGTTGTTGTCTGCACAGTGTTGATATGTATATGTGCTTTTATAGATATTCAAATAATAAACAATGTGCATTAACAATGTGCAAGGCAGCAGCAGTGGCAGTGAGCATCCGCTAGATGGCGCTGCCGATATTCCGGTGCCATATCATAGAATCAAGGCTTAGGTAAACTGTTAGGGTTAGGGTGAGGGTTATGGTGAGGGTTAGGGTTAGTTCATGGGTTAGGCTAACATTATAAGGTTAGAACTTCTCTCACATATCGGAAGCGCTGCAAAATATCTGCAGCACCATCTAGCGGTTGGAGGCCGCACTGCAGTGGCGGACCTGTCCCGACAAAATAACAGGATAGATTCCCTACTTTTATATGAACAACTTACTATTTTAAATTAGCATCTTATGTTCTGCAACATTTTTCACTTTAGTGTATATTTAAACATCTCCTGATTAGTAATTCTTGTTGTCAATATCTTGATAATTAGGTTTTCCTTTCAGCATTCTGCGTAGTCCATGTAATTAATTTATTGCCAGCAGCAATCAATCTGAACCTAACTTTGATTATTTTCTAGGGATTTACAGCCTTATTAAATTGCAATTCTGCAAATTTAAAAATGCTCTATTTAAGCACACAGCATATTTTATTTACAGAAGTTTTTAATTAATGAAAACCTTGCTTTTGGATAGAAGTTCACTAACTAACTAAAAACTTCTGTAAAAAAAAATATGCTGTGTGCTTAAATAAAGCCCTTTTAAATTGACTGAATCGCAATTTATTAAGGCTGATAAACGGTATGGGTGGAACACTTGGTCAAAATTGCTGGCTTTAATTTTAACAAAATGTAGCTACCTACTTCTCAATACAGCAGAGATAGGAAGTTCTGCATGCTGGTTAAAGAAGAAAAAAGAAAGAAAAAAGCTTGTGGAAAAGATAAAAGTATAGTGTCTTACAACGGGCTTGGTGGAAAGAAATTTGGTGTGATCCCCATTGGGAGTGAAATGATGTATACACAGTCTGGTTCGGGAATTTCTGTAATCTTTTTTGAACAAATGAGATTCTAGTAGGTATTTAAAGCACTCAAAAATTGGCAAAAGCCCAGCCAGCATTTTATTGCTACAATAAACTATGAATTGTGCAGCTTTGTAGTAATTAAATATGTAAAAATAAATACAATGTTATGTTATTCAAATATAAAATCATTTTGTTATTAATTATTATTGTTCATAATTAGTCTATACCGTATGTATTTTCTACTCAATTGCAGAACAGGCAAATACATTAGTTTTGCTTATTTACCTTATGTGTTAACCTATCTTCAACTTTCTACACCTTAAACCACAACCAATTCCTTACACTACAGTAGCTCAAACAAACTCTTCCAATCTCGTTTCTCTCCTTCATTCGCACTGTACCGAGAAAAAGCAGAAGCACTTCTACACTTTCCTTCATTCTGCATGGTGCACCGCCTTAAATCATTCTCCTAAATATCCCTACCTACTCTCAGTAAATTGCACCTAATACACATAAACTGCAACTTACTTGTCATACTTGTAATTCTGAAATATTCTTTGGAACTTTAATTTTGCATGCAATTATCTCAAATCAAACAATTATGTCTCTATTTCCAACTGCTTTAATCTACCTGAAATTGGAGATACCTGGCTTTAATAATCTAGCTCTACCTCCCTAGAGTATCTCAACTTTCGGTTTTGGGTACTTTGCTTTTCTCAATCCATAATGCTTCCCAGGTTAACTATTAAAGGTATATACAGTATATACGTTTCCTGGGTTTCAAATGTTTGGTAAGAAGCAGACAGTGATTACCTGAAAAATATGTGTTATATAGATAAGTTCAGTGTACAAAGTTATAACTTTGCACACCCACAGGGAGCTTACAGTGGATATAAAAAGTCTACACACCCCTGTTAAAATGTCAGGTTTCTGTGCTGTAAAAAAATTACGTGGTTGCATAAGTCTGCACACCCTCTTATAACTGGGGCTGTAGCTGTGTTCAGAATTAAGCAATCACATTCCAAATCATGCTAAATAGGAGTCATCATACACCTGCTATCATTTAAAGTGCCTCTGATTAACCCCAAATAAAGTTCAGCTGCTCTAGTTGGTCTTTCCTGAAATGTTCTTAGTCACATCTCACAGCAAAAGCCATGGTCCACAGAGAGCTTCCAAAGCATCAGAGGGATCTCATTGTTAAAAGGTATCAGTCAGGAGAAGGGTACAAAAGAATTTCCAAGGCATTAGATATACCATGGAACACAGTGAAGACAGTCATCATCAAGTGGAGGAAATATTGCACAACAGTGACATTACCAAGAACTGGAGCTCCCTCCAAAATTGATGAAAAGACGCAAAGAAAACTGGTCTGGGAGGCTACCAAGACGCCTACAGCAACATTAAAGGAGGAATATCTGGCAAGTACTGGCTGTGTGGTACATGTGACAACAATCTCCTGTATTCTTCATATGTCTTGGCTATGGGGTAAAGTAGCAAGACAAAAGCCTTTTCTTACGAAAAAAAAACATCCAAGCCAGGCTACATTTTGCAAAAACATATCTGAAGTCGCCGAAAAGCATGTGGGAAAAGGTGTTATGGTCTGATGAAACCAAGGTTGAACTTTTTGTCCATAATTCCAAAAGATATGTTTAGCGCAAAAACAACACTGCACATCACCAAAAGAACACCAGTGAAGCATGGTGGTGGCAGCATCATGCTTTGGGGCTGTTTTTCTTCAGCTGGAACTGGGGCCTTAGTTAAGATAGAGGGAATTATGAACAGCTCCAAATACCAGTCAATATTGGCACAAAACCTTCAGGCTTCTGCTAGAAAGCTGAACATGAAGAGGAACTTCATCTTTCAGCATGACAACGACCCAAAGCATACATCCAAATCAACAAAGGAATAGCTTCACCAGAAGAAGATTAAAGTTTTAGAATGGCCCAGCCAGAGCCCAGACCTGAATCCGATTGAACATTTGTGGGGTGATCTGAAGAGAGCTGTGCACAGGAGATGCCCTCGCAATCTGACAGATTTGGAGTGTTTTTGCAAAGAAGAGTGGGCAAATCTTGCCAAGTCAAAATGTGCCATGCTGATAAGACTCATACCCCAAAAGACTGAGTGCTGTAATAAAATCAAAAGGTGCTTCAACAAAGTATTAGTTTAAGGGTGTGCATACTTATGCAACCATATTATTTTATTTTTATATTTTTTCTTCCCTCTACCTAAAAGATTTCAGTTTGTTTTTCAATTGAGTTGTACAGTTTATAGGTCACATTAAAGGTGGAAAAAGTGCTGAAATTATTTATCTTTGTCTAATTTTTTTACAGAACAGAAACCTGACATTTTAACAGGGGTGTGTAGACTTTTTATATCCACTGTAGATATGCCTTTAAGCTCTTCTGTACACTCTCTTCACCTATCATTATTTCTTCTCACTCTTGTATACATATGGCTTTTCCTCTGCTACAATATGGAATTCTCTAACACACTCCCCAACTTTTCCCAGATGAAAACGCTCTTAGAAAATCTAACCAGCTAGTTCCTTTAATTGAAAGCATTCATTGCATTTGAAAGAATGTATTTGATAATCTATGTTTTATTTTTTCAAATAATGCTCTTAAAGCAGAAAATGATCTGGGAGATTGCCCCTGTCAGCCAGTGAGCACTAATATAGAAGTGTGATTCATACATGCCTGTCAACTAAACCTACAGCTGTACATATGCTCTGTACACTTCCTTTAAATGTATATCTAAGTTTCCTGTATTATGAATGCATCTGACAGAGGAGAATCAGTGTGTGCAAACATTTTTTTTGCATGAAAAAATACCTATATAAACATTTACAAACTTACCCTGATATTTTCTAAATCTTTTCAGTTTGCAAGCTGGGGCTTTTGTCAGTTGACATCGCTAAAATCACTGCTAAGATTAGCATCAAATCCATAATTCATTTTGGCCAATCAGGAGAAAGAATAGATTAGCTGATACATTTGTATCATACTCTGGGGTTCCTGTGTTGGAAAGTAGCCTGGGATACGTAGTCTCTTTCTCTCTATATCCTTCTGCTCTCATTCAGTTGTGAGCTCAGACCCCACCCAACCATGTGATTCCATCCAGCAGCAAGTACTTCCTTTGAAAGGTCAAACTCAGTACTTGGGTGCTCACCTCAGTGTGCTTGGTTATGTAACCATCCTGTGGGTGTGCAATGCTGGATTTTGCTATCCTGTCTATAACTTTGTAAGTATATGTACAGTACATTACATACAGTATATAGTTGTCCTAATTGCGAGTGTTGGTCAAGCAGCCTTGCGTTCATTGTGAAGGCGTTCATTGCGGGCCTCGCGATGAGCTACGAAGGCACTTATTGCGAGGCCCGAAAGTTACAGGTTTGACAGGGGCTACAATGAGCACCAAAGACGCTCATTGCGGGCCTCGCAAAGAGCGTCAAAGGCGCTCATTGCGAGGCCTGCATGGCTTGAAAAAAAATATGGCTTTAATGGCCACCATTTTTTTTTAAGCCCATAACTTGGGAGTCATTGGTAGACTGCCAAAAAACGCAAATTGATTTGAAAATTACCTTACAACCTCACACACAGCACAGGGGGAGAGACAGGGCGCCTGTAAGTGTAGTTGCAAGCTAATTTGCACAGAGGAGGGAGAGGGGGAGAGAAAAGGGGATGTAGAGGGGGAGAGGGTGGAAAGAGACACAGGGGTGAGAAAGGGGGGAAAGAGACATGAGAGGGAGATAAGGGGAACAAAACACAGGGCAGGGAGAGGAAGCAAAGAGGCGGCAGGAGGAGGGGGGGTAAGACACACAGGGGTGAGAGAGTGGGGAGAGGTTCAGAACGACGCCTGCAATGAGAGGTGAAGCGCCAAATGTACACTTTGCAAGGCTTGTAAAGTAGAGGGGAGGCTCGCAAATGAGCATCGAAGGCGCTCATTGCGAGGCATGAAAAATTTGGTTTGTCCGGGGCCTGCAATGAGCTGCAAAGCCCCTCATTACGGGGCTTGTGATGAGGTCCAGAGGCACTAATTGCCAGGCCCATAAAGTAGACGAGGGGAGAAGCTCGCAATGAGCGCCAAAGGCCCACAAGTTAGAGGGGGGAGAGCCTCTATAGTATAACACATATAGTATAACACATATTTTTCTGATAATCACTGACTGTTTCTTACCAAACATTTGAAACCCAAACTTCTATATACCTTTGACCTTCAAAGAAGTTTAAACAGGCTTTGCTTAATATTTTTTCCACGCAATACACAACTTTTGCCATGTATATAGCATGGTCCTTTAAATCCACAAAAAAAATTATTGTGTTTCATGTGGGTTTAAAGTTCTCTAATACAAAAAAACTTCTAAAAGCCATGGAATATCTACTATTTATGTATCCTGTCGCCTCACTTCCTACACTATTAAGCAATCCACAGGTAGAATGTCCTGCTGTGTGGCAGGCAGGTTGAATTTTTACTAACAAAATGTAATTTATTTAAATAATTTTAAACATAATTGTAAAAAATGTCAAGTTGAATACACACACTTATCAGAATGTATTTTGTTGAAGCTGAAGAATCATTTAAATATCTAGAACAGGTAACAGAATGATAATTCCCTCTAAAAGTAAATGTATTAATTTAATAAAAATAAAAAATAAAAATTCTCTATCAAAACACAATATAATCATTAAAATAAAAAGCTCACAGGCTGTGACAGTAGAGCCTATAAATTTGTCGAACTCCAGCACCACAAGCCTCATCTATAGCATAAAGAAATTACCAATCCTGTATTAAAGCTAATTGAACAAATCTTACTATACCAGCAATAGACAAATCCTACTCTGTTACTTTTGCTGGAAAGAAGGAAGCCATGAAAAATTATGAGTAATTTTTGAATCTATCAAGAGATATAAATCCAACTGATTTATAAGCCTGGGGCTGTGTGATTTCTTACATTCCAGTACAGTGCCTGAGGCTTGGATATTCCACCATAGTTACTACACATCCCTTACTGTCATTGATGTGATAATATCAGTGAGGAATAAGTCCTCTTAACTCTTTATTGACTATTAGTGGATCACACATATCATAATTTCAGTTTATAACATTACTAATTTTCTTTGTTGGATTTTTAATTGATGCTTGATATGTATTGCAACTACATAATGTAATAAAAATTGATTATTTCTATTAATTAATCTTCTAGAAATTCCTTAAATGTTCTTACTGCTCTATAATCTTTGTAAAGTGAGTATTGAGGTTGCTGCATGAGTTCCAAGGAGAAACAGCATATTTAGATTAGTTTGGGGGTCATGAGTTTTAGAAATGGCTTTAGGGGTTCTACTGCAGTGTTTTGCAGTGCTGGGGATCCACTAGTATCTACAGAAGTCAAAACAGCTTCCAATTAATTATTTTGGGAAACAATGTTATATAAGGAAACTCCATGTGCATTTGTAAAGTGAATCTACTTAAAAATACTAATTACATTGGAATAAAGATGATCATATTCTTGAACACTAAAAATACAGGACTTAGTATGGACTTGGGTTTTCTAACACATTAACACAATTTCATGTGAATTTTCTTATTTCACCATAGCAGGCTTGTCACTCTTAATGAGATGTTTATCCAACAGGAAGGATATCACTGTGGACTAAAGGGCCCTGTTTTTTTCATGTATATATTGATGTATATGTGTATATATGTTTCCTTTACTATGTTGTGTTTATTCCCCCTATATGTATTTAACTGATGATGTCAGATGTTGTCTCCACTCTCTCTTCATCTGTTATTTTTATTTAAACTGTGAGTTCCATCTCATTTTAGTATTGTTTCAGATTTGATAAAGAGATGTTGAACCTCTTGAAAGCTTGTCAATATAAATAAGGTGTTTGCCCAATACAAAAGGTATCATAATATATTGCAATACTCCTTAATAATCACATATAATTTGTCAAACTGTGAGACATCGTCACGCTTTGCGTGGTGTGTACGAGTTAGGCGATGAGCGCTGCATGTGATCATCGCTGCGATCCTCGCAAATCGAGGCGAGTCGTTAATGCGTAGCACTTAGGCAGGCGAGACTTGCGTAGCGAGGCTAGCTGTTAAGGCAATAAAACTCGCATCAGAAAGGTAATGAGTGCCGAAGGCGCTCATTGCCTGCTCGCCTAGCAAAGCAAAGGCAATGAAACACGTGGGACTTAGCCACCAAACACTTAGGGCCCTATTAAATTCGAGCTGCGGATGAAATCGTATCTCGCAAATGCGCATCGTAACTCGATTTACGTAATCCGAGTCGACTTGCGATTGACTTGCGATTGACTTGCGTAACTTCGGACTACATTGCCGAGATTTGCCTCCGATAAGCGATACATAGTAAGTAGCGGAAAAGAATTCCTTGCGTAGACGCTCGTATCTCGCAAATTCGCTAAGTGCACAAAAAACACACGTAAAATGGTTTACGCATTACGTACAGACAACTTAAAAATATAAAAGTGAGTTTAACAGAGGAAAAGCATGGAAGGCCACTACAATTGATTTCACCATCCCCTCCCCCCACCAAAGCAAAGGCATTATACAACCAATTAGTTGTTACATTTTGAATGAAAAGCCATGCTGCAGCTTACATAAAGCAAAATTAAAGACACACTACCTGATTACATAAAAACACAAAAACATCAAAATAATGCCATATTAACCCTGTTATTTTGTATACATGTTGCTCATCACATCTACATTTGGGAACACAAATATGGGACACATGGAGTATGTGAATATGTCCTGTTCAGTCTTTCAATCGGGTCTGTCTGTGACCCTCTGTCACTGCTTACTTACAAGGTTCCTATGCTGGTGAGCCCGGAGTGGGTTGTCAGTTCCTTCTCCAGTGGTTTGGGATTTGGCCCTACACTCTGCTTTCACTCTCACACACACAATGACCCTTAATGGGATAGCTCACAGCTTCATTGAAATACATAATACCTCTTGTTTGGTCTTTCGGTCGGGTCTGTCTGTGACCCTCTGTCACTGCTTTCTTACAAGGTTCCTATGCTGGTGAGACCGGAGTGGGTTGTCAGTTCCTTCCCCAGTGGTTTGGGATTTGGCCCTACACTCTGCTTTCACTCTCACACCCACAATGACCCTTAATGGGATAGCTCACAGCTTTATTGAAATACACAATACCTCTTGTTTGGTCTTTCGGTCGGGTCTGTCTGTGACCCTCTGTCACTGCTTTCTTACAAGGTTCCTATGCTGGTGAGACCGGAGTGGGTTGTCAGTTCCTTCCCCAGTGGTTTGGGATTTGGCCCTACACTCTGCTTTCACTCTCACACCCTCCGATAAGCGCTACTTAATGGGATAGCTCACAGCTTCATTGAAATACACAATACCTCTTGTTAGGTCTTTCGTTCGGGTCTGTCTGTGACCCTCTGTCACTGCTTTCTTACAAGGTTCCTACGCTGGTGAGCCCGGAGTGGATTGTCAGTTCTGCTGTCACTCTGCTTTCACTCTCCCACCCACAAGGGCAGCAAACACACACAGAGGGTTTGCAGAGGCACAATGAGCACCAGCCAACTCACCTCCATCAGGGGTAATCACCACTACTCTTATCCAAGGAAGTCCCACGCCATTGCTGGTGGCCATGTGCCAAGATGACCATTCATTCCCATTTGGTGACCTCCCATTATGTTCTGCTATTCATCAATTTACATTAGTTTCGATTGCTAAGTGATGTTGGGGAAGTGCGTGTGAAAGCAGAATGGACTGACAAATCCCAAATCACTGGAGAAGGAACTGACAACCCACTGCAGTATCACCTATCATTATCCTTTTAGGCCCTCAGGGGAATGTTCCTACTCCTTAGTCCCGCTAATTGTACTTGGCCTGTGCATTAACCCTTTATTATGCCTAGATTGTAGATCAATTAGATGCATTATATGATATCTAATGCTATTAGGACTATTATTCCTCTTAGTATGTATGGATCTATTGCAGGTTAACTAGTGCTCATTAGTTTACAGCTATAGTAATGTGACACTAATGTGATGCACGTGGATGTCCCCTAACTCCAACCATTGAAAACACACCGACATGGGGAGAACAGGATAACACAGCTTTATTTTTGGACACAGACCACAATCAGCAGTGGTCAAGACTGTGCATTCACAGAACGGTATAACAAAACTTTATTTTTGGACACAGACCACAATCAGCAGTGGTCAAGACTGTGCATTCACAGAATGGTATAACCAAACTTTATTTTTGGACACAGACCACAATCAGCAGTGGTCAAGACTATGCATTAATATCATGGGTGTGGTGTGGGCGGGTCCCGAGAGAGCAAGGGGCTAAATAAAAAAAAGGGGATACCTACAGGGGTCAATCTAATAGTCTAGAATAAGCATGATGCATAGCACCTACCAGGGTCACATGCGGTCAGTACACCGCTGCAACCGGAATATGATGAGAAAAAGGATCATCACAAATCACTCCATTTAACTGAAGAAACCATTAGAGTGCATGAAACTTACAACTTGTCTGGATCTGTTCAATGGAACAAATGATTCAACCTCTGGACTGTGTAATCCAATCCAGTTTCACACATACAGTGTGGTGTGTGAAATTGCCCACAAAAATGAATGGTCAACAAAAAACAAAAAAGGCGGAGGAGGATAGAAAAAAACTAATGACAATGCATGTACAGTAAAGTGCTAAATACTGTACCAATATACCAACTCACCTGATTCCCATCTGCAAGCATTACTAACTATTAGCTAGGTCTCTGGATAATGAGTAATATGGGCAAATACCCATTAATATGGAGAGGACACAAAGGTCAGCAGCCACATTCACTGTTTCTTACATCAGAGCCAAGGATCTGTTCTCAGACCGATATTGAGGTCAGGATCACATGCTTTATTAGTGCATATATTAATGCTGGCTGTCATTAACATGCCATTGTGAGACTTTGCAAGTCCACCGCCATAGCGGTATTAGTCTACATTTCAGCTAACAATAATCATGTCTGAGATATCTGGCAATATGATAGCTTTAAGATTATGGGAGCTACATGTTAAGGAGGGGGCTGTCATTGGAGTAATGTCTACCTGAGAGGCACTGGGAAAACCTTATGCCTCATATAATTCCTCCACAATGCTTGCAGATGCAGGAGATGCCTTCATGGGCCTGAATTGTACCTAAAACATAACAAATGGAAAGAAAAACAAAGAGAAAACATATATCTGTAAATATGTGTATTTCTTAAATGTAAGTACTTAGGAAGTAAACAAGAAACAAGACAAAAAAGTAATCTACCTCTCTCCAAACCACTAATCTCACAACTCAAACTCTCTCCCACCTGCTCCTGGAACTGCGTGCTAACTCCAATGGCTCTTACAACACAGTCAGTGCATGGGTTTGTATCAATCACATTTATAAGCTCATACTGTCAATCAAATTCTTAGCTCGTACATGATTGGCTGAGAGGCGTGTCTCGCTAGGACGTCCCCTTATCAGCTTGCGAGCGCGCCAACAAACTCAGCCAATTACATACGCACTTATAGTGTCAGGCCGCCAAGAGCGTATGTAATTGGCTGAGAGTCCCAACGCGGGCCGCCAAGTGCGTATGTAATTGGCTGCGAGGCTTTTGGCGGATTTTTGCGCCATCGCCATTGCCACGTTGGCCCGCCAAAAGCCTCTCAGCCAATTACATACGCACTTGGCTGGCCCGCGTTGGGACTCTCAGCCAATTACATACGCACTGGGCGGCCCGCGTTGGGACTCTCAGCCAATTACATACGCACTGGGCAACCCGCGTTGGGACTCTCAGCCAATTACATACGCACTTGGCGGCCCGCGTTGGGACTCTCAGCCAATTACATACGCACTTGACGGCCCGTGTTGGGACAGCCAATTACATGCGGCCAAGTGCGTATGTAATAGGTTGAGAGGCTTCTTGATGTAAAATCATCAGCTGGAATGCCATGTAAAGATCCACAGGTGACCAATGGCAAAGCAGAAATTAACGTGCCTAATACCAGGTCATGCAATCACCAAGCTATATAACCCCATCCCCAACAAGTCATCAGCATGTCTGAAACAGCATGGATGATCATGTGAGAGGGATGATGGCCAGGATGAGTGGGTGTATGAGGTTGAGATGCTTTTGTGCAGCTCACCTAGCACAGTATGAAGACCAGGAAGCAAGGTGTGTGATTGAGGGGGTGATGGGGAGTGGCAGAGAGGAGTGTCTGGGAGTGAATGAGGGTGTGAGTGGTGATGTGATCCATGCTGGGGCAGAACCAAGCCAGGCAAGGGAATTACCACAGGCCATGCCTAGTATCGTGGGGGTGGATCAGGGAGGAGAGAGAGCTCCAGTAGCACAGGGACAGAGGGATATAGGGCCACCTGCACACAGGGAGGCTGACAATGTTGTCGGTGATCAGCTGCTGGGGGGAATACAGGATGTGGTGGCTCAGGCAGAAGGGGGGGAGCCTGACCAGGAGCCTGATCAGGAGCCTGGCCAGGAGCCTTTGAGGAGGCGAAGGGCACCCAATGTGTACAGGGAGAGACTCACATTAGAGGGGTTAACTGATGGGGAGGTGTATGAGCGTTTTCGGCTGACCCGTGCCAGTCTTGGGGAGCTCTATGAGGTTCTCAGAGCGGACCTTGAGCCTCGCTCAGGGGCAAATAGAGCCATCCCAGGAATTACACGGATGTTAGTTGCAATACACCTCCTTGCTTCTGGTAGCTTTCAGACCACCCTGAGCATACCCGGAGGAATGTCTCAGCCAAGCCTCTCGAATTGTCTGAGTGCATTCCTCCGTGCTATTGGTCGGAATGCTGCCAGATACATTAGTTACCCTAACACTGCTGAAGAGATTTCAAAGGTGAAGTTCGATGTCTTCCAATTAGGAGGTATCCCCAATGTGCATGGTGCTATTGAATGTACACACGTGTTACTGATAACTCCTAGAGAGCAAGAAGCGCTGTACAGAAATCGTAAGCATTATCATTCAATCAATGTCCAGGTTGTTTGCGATGCGAACATGCGCATACAAGGTGTGTATGCAGGCTTCCCGGGAAGTGCTCACGACGCCTATATCCTGCGTGCATCCGGAATATCTGACATCTTTGAGTCCGGCAGATTTCCATCCGAATGGCTACTGGGTGAGTACACATTAGTAATGGCAGTCAACCATATCTTACTATGACTGGATACAATAACACATACGGTACATCATGTTTCCCTCTATTGCTATGATGTTCACTCCCAAAGCAAGAACATAATAGCTCATTGCTGGCCAGAACACTGTGTTAGCTTGGCCAAACAGTAAGCAGTTCACAACAACATATGACAAAAAACACAAATGATTAATCATTAGGTTTATGTTCTGATGCATTCCCTTGTATCCTGTGACATGGACATCTCTAGCCTTCATAACGTGTTGTGTGTTCTTGTACGGGCTATGTAAGTGAGATGACTTCAGAATTCATCTGATAGAGGAGAATTAATAGTGTTTGGCAAACTTTTTCTTGCATGAATATATCCCGGAATAAACATGAATTAGCTTACCTTGAAGTTATCAAAATCTCCAAGGTCTTTTGGCATTTGCGTTTGATCGTGTACGCCCCTGAGAAATTCCACCTGAATTAGCATCACATTTACGTTCACAAGAATACACTATCACGCTTCACCTCAGACCTCTGGCATGTGCTCGGTACAAGAACTGCAACAGTGACTTCCTGCTCTCTACCAGAAGGGTCGCAATATGTACCCTGTTGTATTTCCCTTGTATCTCATGTAAGCGTCCTGTGGGTGTGAACATCTGGATTTTACATTTGTGGAAATCACATTGTAATTGATCTGAAGCTTCATATAGAATACATGTGTTAATACACTACTAATTATCCTATCAGATGCATTCATGATCCATCTCCCTTACATATATCTTTAACTGTGTATTAGCCACAGGGATGTGTTGATAGGTCATGATGACGATATTTGGGCATATGCTTTGTCAAACATCACAACATCCTATTCATATCAACATCATATTTTATTTCCACCAGGTGATGCAGGATATGGGTGTTTGCCGTGGTTGTTGACCCCTGTGAGCAATCCCCATCCTCGGGTAGAGGCGCGGTATAATGCTGCGCATAAAACCTGCTGGAATGTAATTGAGCGTACCTTTGGTGTACTAAAGATGCGCTTCAGATGTTTACATTCCACTGGGGGTGCTCTACAATATAAGCCCCAGAAAGTTTGTCGCATCATCGTTGCCTGCTGCTGTCTGCACAATATAGCAGTACAGGCCAACTGTCTGGGGGACATTGATGCGGATCCGCTACATGTGGAGGAAGAGCCTTTATTTCCCCCTGAAGTGGATAATCTGCAGGGGTCACAACAACGTGCCCACCTAATTCGTGAGTACTTCACATGTAAGTACATACCCAATATGCATGGAACACAGTCTAATGTATCTGGATTATGCCTAACTCCCAAATCCACCTCTATCCATCGCCCTTGTCATACAGAATTCCAACCAGTACACAGTAGAGGACAGTTCCCTGACGTTGTCGATGTTTGTACACTGGAACAAGCCACATGATCAGTTACAGGTAAGTAAGCACACATTCCCATACACATCTTAAGTACTGACGGTTATAAACATCAATGGCATAGATCATTTGAGTGGATTATATATCCCACTATGTCAATGTATATATGCCCCACGTTACATTGTTATCTAGTAATTTAGATTGAAAAAAGACTTTAGTCCATCAGGTTCAACCTCTATAGATCTATGATCTGCAATACGCAGAATTATTGTTAATTGATCCAGAGGAAGTCACCGAAAAACAAAATGTGAAGCTTTGCCAATTGTCTACACAGGGCAGAAAAATATAACATTCCTTCCTGACCCCAGATACTGGTGATCGTATTCATCCCTGGATCAATACTCCCTCTCTATTTATTCAGGATAGCCCCTAATGTCTGTTTGGTTTTTTAATGTAAAAATATACCCAATCCCTTTTTAAAGTCACCTACAACCTCTACGGACCAGGATTGTTCACATTGTCTGATCCTGCCAAACCACATGAAATGGGATCAAAATGTCGTGGATAAATACCATACACACATACTTTGTCTAATTTGTGACTGTAATCCTAACATCATATTAACCTTACAGAGCTGCTGTCGTGTGTCACCTCTTCTTTCAACAACCTAGACATGGAAAAACATGACCAGCAACAGAACTGCTACATCAATGTGAACTACATAGTGAGTATTTGTGTAATAATATGGCCACGTATGCTGAAGGACACAAATAACACATCAATCACTTTATTAATATCGGCCTATCTCTTTCCAGAATACATCAGATAGGTAAGCGGTGATAACTAATGACGATCCACAGCGCACGTGTCCTGGTGGAACAAATCACCTCGTGGATGAGCTTGGGACTGCGTCCAAGGTAAAACACCACATTTGGCTCTCCAAAGATGCATTAATGTGTAATCTATGTGATATTCCTACATCATTAGCCAGATGAGTAGCTCGTTTCATATGTAGGGAAAGAACAGTGAAGACGTTTGTCTGAAATTAGCAACATATATCGGTACAGTGGATCGAAAAGGTCTAAAGTGTACACACCCCTGTTAAAATGTCATGTTTCTGTGCTGTCAAAAAATGAGACCAAGATAAATCATTTCTGAACTTTTTCCACCTTTAATGTGACCTATAAACTGGTCAATTTAATTTAAAAACAAACTGAAATCTGTTAGGTAGAGTGAAGAAAAAATCAAAAAAGAAAATCACATGGTTGCATAAGTATGCACACCCCTAAACTAATACTTTGTTGAAGCACCTTGTGATTTTATTACAGCACTCAGTCTTTTTTGGGATGAGTCTATCCGCATGGCACATTTTGACTTGGCAAGATTTGCCCACTCTTCTTTGCAAAAACACTCCAAATCTGTCAGATTGCGAGGGCATCTTCTGTGCACAGCCCTCTTCAGATCACCCCACAGGGATTCAGGTCTGGGCTCTGGCTGGGCCATTCCCAAACTTTAATCTACTTCTGGTGAAGCCATTCCTTTGTTAATTTGGATGTATGCTTTGGGACATTGTTATGCTGAAAGGTGAAGTTCCTCTTCATGTTCAGCTTTCTAGCAGAAGCCTGAAGGTTTTGTGCCAATATTGACTGGTATTTGGAACTGTTCATATTTCCCTCTATCTTAACTAAGGCCCCAGTTCCAGCTGAAGAAAAACAGCCCCAAAGCATGATGCTGCCACCACCATACTTCACTGTGGGTACTGTCTTCTTTTGGTGATGTGCAGTGTTGTTTTTGCACCAAACATATCTGTTGGATTATGGCCAAAAGGTTCAACCTTGGTTTCATCAGACCATAACACCTTTTCCCACATGCTTTTGGGAGACTTTAGATGTGTTTTTTGCAAAATGCAGCCTGGCTTGGATGTTTTTCTTTGTAAGAAAAGACTTTCATCTTGCCACTCTACCCCATACGCCAGACATATGAAGAATACGGGAGATTGTTGTCACATGTACCAGACAGCCAGTACTTGCCAGATATTCCTGCAGTTCCTTTAATGTTGCTGTAGGCCTCTTGGTAGCCTCCCAGACCAGTCTTCGTCTGGTCTTTTCATCAATTTTGGAGGGAGCTCCACTGTGCCATATTGTCTCCACTTAATGATGACTGTCTTCACTGTGTTCCATGGTATATCTGATGCCTTGGAAATTCTTTTGTACCCTTCTCCTGACTGATACCTTTTAACAATGAGATCCCTCTGATGCTTTGGAAGCTCTCTGTGGACCATGGCTTTTGCTGTGGGATGCGACTAAGAACATTCCAGGAAAGACCAACTAGAGCAGCTTAACTTAATTTGAGATTAATCAGAGTTACTTTAACTGATGGCAGGTGTATGCTTACTCCTATTTAACACAATTTGGAATGTGATTGCTTCATTCTGAACACAGCTACATCCCCAGTTATAAGAGAGTGTGCAGACTTATGCAACCACATTAGTTTTCTTTGTTTTTTTCTTCCCTCCACCTAAAAGATTTCAGTTTGTTTTACAATTGAGTTGTACAGTTTATATGTCACATTAAAGATGGATATAGTTCTGAAATGATTTTTCATTGGCTAATTTGTTTACAGGAGTGTGTAGACTTTTTATAACCACTGTAAGTGACGAAGTAAGCATGTGCAATGTAAATATTGACATGTTCCTTTTATATTTCAGATCGCAAAGATGAGTCCCTTTCCACGGTCAGAACAAGGAATGATGAGCATTCCCACGTTCCAGGACTATGCTATTGTCACATTGCATCATGTATGTTCATATGTCAGTCATCACATGTTGCATCGGGTGTGATATCACATCCTCTACATCGATTTATATGTACCTATTGCTTTAGATATGCCATTCTCTCCTCTACTTGGACTATTGGGAAGCCTGTATCATACTTCCTTCCAGATCTCTTCCTCACTGCTGATGTGATCCTCCCTGTACATATGGGGAAGAGTAACTCTAGCCTTGGAACATAACTGTTAATGAGGTTCCGTTTACCTTCAGTTATGAATATGCAACAGCAGATAATAGAGATGCTCATTCACAGAACAGAATACACCTCGAACTGGCCAGTTTGTTGGTAGTTTTGCTAACACATGAAATTAGTTTGAAAACGCTGATATGGTCCTGGTCAGGTTCCCATCTGAGTGTCCAAACTTAGGTATGTAGAGTCTTCTCTCATAGTGCCATTTCCAGTGACATGACCTACGGGGGTTCTAACATTGACTGATTGAGCACTTCTACCTCTGCAGTTGCATAGGAGTGTGTGTTGCGCGCACACACAAGACTACAGATTACTTCTCCCCATGAGCATATCTCCTTTTGTATTGTTGGGTTTGAATATTGAATGTTATCCTGATATATTTAATAATATAACTGATATTGCTTCACGTTGGATGATGCACTGTATATCCCCCCCTCAACTGATCATCTATACCAATGTCACCCCCCCCCTGCTTGCATTCTGGCCCCATGTCCCTATTTCCGTGTGTTACTGGAACTCTGTATCCTACCCACCTCCACCATGATACTGAGCAGGCCTGTGGTAATTTGTCACTGTGTGGCTTTGTGAACAATTAAACCGTTTTTTTCACTCAATGTTTGTGTAATCCTGGATATTTACCATGTAACAAGTCAATTACCCTGAAAGTCAGATGTGCTCAGCACCATCAGTTAGTGGTGTAACTATTCTGTTCAATCTGCGTTTAAATTACTACATAATCATGAATGTCGATTCATATCATTCAAATTGAGCCCTTCAAGTCATTATATACAACCCTGCATGTCTGTAGACATGATTTCAGAATTCACACCCCTCCGACTTGCACCTACATGTATATTGGCAAGGTACAGATTAATGTAGCATATGTATCTATGTAAACACACACAGATATATGTATTGAACAATGACACTTCATTCTATCTGTATTCTCGCAACTAGAAAGCATGATATGGTACAAACACACAGAAACAGTGATAACAGTATAACATAATCATACTTTATTTCATACACAGAGTACAAACAGAAATGGACAAGACTGTGCATTAATATCATGTGTGTGTTGTGAAGAGATCCTAGTATGGCAGTGGCAAATCTGAGGACATCTGAAGAGGAAGCAGACAACATCATGAGGGTAATGCATAGCATCTCCTAGGGTCACATGTGGTCAGGACCCCACAGTAACCAACAGCATATAAACACGACATTTAATCAACATAACCATTAATGCGCATACAACAACCATATGGTTGCCAGAATAAACAGACACTATAAAACAGGGATCATGTGATACTAAGCGATTTCACACACAATGTGAATTGGTCAATAGATGATGTGAATCTGGAAAACAGAGGTAGGAGGTGTTAGAACAATCATAAGCTGTTATTAGAGTACATTGTTTTTGCTTTTGACACTACTATAAACCAACTAACATGAACATCATCTCCGAGCAGTAAGAACCATATTTATTCTATCCTGTTCAGTCAGCCTTCCAGGAATATGCTTAGGATGTGGAATACGACAAGGCATGCTTCACTGTGAACACAATCCTTCAGCAAAATGTACTCTCACTATCTATATGGAATAGTTGTGCCATGCTGATATCACATCTCACTTCTAAATGGGTGGTACCAAGGCCAGACAGATTACACTGTTCACATTACCCCTAAACACATGCACATTGATCATGATGTCAAACCAAGGAAATTGCCACTTTGGTTTGGATGACATGAAAAAACTGAATCCAATTTCATAATGTTAACGGGATGGAATGCAACAAAAACTTATGTGGAATTGCTGGTTTGGATTAGCAGATAGTAATGGGACTGTGCAACTCTATAGCCTGGACACTGATCATTATAATGGAAGATCACACAGTCATGTTTCTTAGTGAAAAGATATGTAGTCATATATTGCATTTCAGAGCCATCTGCAGTGGGGAATAATCCTGATAGAATGCCTGTTGTGAACTGGGTTGAGTGTTTACTCACATGATGGTATTGTACTGCTCGAAGATGAAGAAAATGTCTTCATAGTTGTGAGAGTTGGCTATTAACACCTACAAAGACAAAAACAATGTCTCATTCCGAACAATATTATGATTACAGCATTTAAGCTCAAGGTCAAACCACATTGAACATCAATTGTTAAAATGTTAAACATAACCAGACATGTACACACTCTGTAGCCAATACTATGTCAACATCTATAACAATCAGTATTCTGTGAGGAGTGGTCAGGAGGCCCTCTCGGATGTTCCTAACACCTCCTACTCCGAGTTAGCGGGCCCCCACCCTCTGTGCCCGCGGCCCGTCTCCCTCTTCCACGACGTGGTGTGGGATCAGGGGGTGCCACTACAGCAGGTGGCTGTGGTTCCAAAGTGGGCGATGTCTGAGATGAGGAGGCAGACATCTCAGTTTGCGATTGGACAACCGAAGGCTGGAGAGGTATGGGCTGGCGACGTAGTTGACGCAACAATGCGCGTCTCTCCCGGCTTGCGCGTTCCTCATATCTCTCCATCCTTCGGTTGTGCCTCCTCATCTCAGCATATATAGCACGGGTGGTGGCTGAGATCACCCTATTTCCATCCAGGATGGCACTACTAACAGCCAATTGTCTTTCGCTTATGTCCAGCATTTGCCGTGCTCTCTGGCTTTGGGCCTGGTCCTCTTGTTCTATGTGCGCCATGATGTTCCGTAATTGGCCAGGGAGAGGTGGCAGAGGGCCTGGAGGTCTGGCGGCTGGCGACTGGGCGGCTGGAGACTGGGCGGCCGGCGACTCTGCGGCCGGCGACTCCGCTGCTCTTCCTCCCAGGGCACTTGTGGCCGGTGCACTTCCTCCCGGGGCACTTGTGGCCGGGGCACTTCCTCCCGGGGCACTTTGTGCCGGGGCACTTGGGGCCGGGGCACTTGGGGCCGGGACACTTCCTCCCGGGGCACTTGGGGTCGGGGCACTTCCTGCCGGGGCACTTGGGGCCGGGGCTCTTCCTCACGGGGCACTTGTGGCCGGGGCACTTCCTCCCGGGGCACTTGTGGCCGGGGCACTTCCTCCCGGGGCACTTTGTGCCGGGGCACTTGGGGCCGGGACACTTCCTCCCGGGGCACTTGGGGTCGGGGCACTTGGGGCCGGGGCACTTCCTCCCGGGGCACTTGAGGCCGGGACACTTCCTCCCAGGGCCCATGGTGGAGCCCAGGCTGAGGGCGGTGCCCAGGATGAGGGCGGTGCACCAGATGAGGGCGGTGCCCAGGATGAGGGCGGTTCCCCGTATGACGGCGGAGCCCAGTATGAGGGCTCACATCCTCTACATCGATTTATATGTACCTATTGCTTTAGATATGCCATTCTCTCCTCTACTTGGACTATTGGGAAGCCTGTATCATACTTCCTTCCAGATCTCTTCCTCAGTGCTGATGTGATCCTCCCTGTACATATGGGGAAGAGTAACTCTAGCCTTGGAACATAACTGTTAATGAGGTTCTGTTTACCTTCAGTTATGAATATGCAACAGCAGATAATAGAGATGCTCATTCACAGAACAGAATACACCTCGAACTGGCCAGTTTGTTGGTAGTTCTGCTAACACATGAAATTAGTTTGAACACACTGATTTGGTCCTGGTCAGGTTCCCAGCTGAGTGTCCAAACTTAGGTATGTAGAGTCTTCTCTCATAGTGCCATTTCCAGTGACATGACCTACGGGGGTTCTAACATTGACTGATTGAGAACTTCTACCTCTGCAGTTGCATAAGAGTGTGTGTTGCACGCACACACAAGACTACAGATTACTTCTCCCCATGAGCATATCTCCTTCTGTATTGTTGGGTTTGAATATTGAATGTTATCCTGATATATTTAATAATATAACTGATATTGCCTCACGTTGGATGATGCACTGTATATCCCCCCCTCAACTGATCATCTATACCAATGTCACCCCCCCTGCTTGCATTCTGGCCCCATGTCCCTATTTCCGTGTGTTACTGGAACTCTGTATCCTACCCACCTCCACCATGATACTGAGCAGGCCTGTGGTAATTTGTCACTGTGTGGCTTTGTGAACAATTAAACCGTTTTTTTTTCACTCAATGTTTGTGTAATCCTGGATATTTACCATGTAACAAGTCAATTACCCTGAAAGTCAGATGTGCTCAGCATCATCAGTTAGTGGTGTAACTATTCTGTTCAATCTGCGTTTACATTACTACATAATCATGAATGTCGATTCATATCATTCAAGTTGAGCCCTTCAAGTCATTATATACAACCCTGCATGTCTATAGACATGATTTCAGAATTCACACCCCTCCGACTTGCACCTACATGTATATTGGCAAGGTACAGATTAATGTAGCATATGTATCTATGTAAACACACACAGATATATGTATTGAACAATGACACTTCATTCTATCTGTATTCTCGCAACTAGAAAGCATGATATGGTACAAACACACAGAAACAGTGATAACAGTATAACATAATCATACTTTATTTCATACACAGAGTACAAACAGAAATGGACAAGACTGTGCATTAATATCATGTGTGTGTTGTGAAGAGATCCTAGTATGGCAAGGGGCTGTGGCAAATCTGAGGACATCTGAAGAGGAAACAGACAACATCATGAGGGTAATGCATAGCATTTCCTAGGGTCACATGTGGTCAGGACCCCACAGTAACCAACAGCATATAACACGACATTTAATCAACATAACCATTAATGCGCATACAACAACCATATGGTTGCCAGAATAAACAGACACTATAAAACAGGGATCATGTGATACTAAGCGATTTCACACACAGTGTGAATTGGTCAATAGATGATGTGAATCTGGAAAACAGAGGTAGGAGGTGTTAGAACAATCATAAGCTGTTATTAGAGTACATTGTTTTTGCTTTTGACACTACTATAAACCAACTAACATGAACATCATCTCCGAGCAGTAAGAACCATATTTATTCTATCCTGTTCAGTCAGCCTTCCAGGAATATGCTTAGGATGTGGAATACGACAAGGCATGCTTCACTGTGAACACAATCCTTCAGCAAAATGTACTCTCACTATCTATATGGAATAGTTGTGCCATGCTGATATCACATCTCACTTCTAAATGGGTGGTACCAAGGCCAGACAGATTACACTGTTCACATTACCCCTAAACACATGCACATTGATCATGATGTCAAACCAAGGAAATTGCCACTTTGGTTTGGATGACATGAAAAAACTGAATCCAATTTCATAATGTTAACGGGATGGAATGCAACAAAAACTTATGTGGAATTGCTGGTTTGGATTAGCAGATAGTAATGGGACTGTGCAACTCTATAGCCTGGACACTGATCATTATAATGGAAGATCACACAGTCATGTTTCTTAGTGAAAAGATATGTAGTCATATATTGCATTTCAGAGCCATCTGCAGTGGGGAATAATCCTGATAGAATGCCTGTTGTGAACTGGGTTGAGTGTTTACTCACATGATGGTATTGTACTGCTCGAAGATGAAGAAAATGTCTTCATAGTTGTGAGAGTTGGCTATTAACACCTACAAAGACAAAAACAATGTCTCATTCCGAACAATATTATGATTACAGCATTTAAGCTCAAGGTCAAACCACATTGAACATCAATTGTTAAAATGTTAAACATAACCAGACATGTACACACTCTGTAGCCAATACTATGTCAACATCTATAACAATCAGTATTCTGTGAGGAGTGGTCAGGAGGCCCTCTCGGATGTTCCTAACACCTCCTACTCCGAGTTAGCGGGCCCCCACCCTCTGTGCCCGCGGCCCGTCTCCCTCTTCCACGACGTGGTGTGGGATCAGGGGGTGCCACTACAGCAGGTGGCTGTGGTTCCAAAGTGGGCGATGTCTGAGATGAGGAGGCAGACATCTCAGTTTGCGATTGGACAACCGAAGGCTGGAGAGGTATGGGCTGGCGACGTAGTTGACGCAACAATGCGCGTCTCTCCCGGCTTGCGCGTTCCTCATATCTCTCCATCCTTCGGTTGTGCCTCCTCATCTCAGCATATATAGCACGGGTGGTGGCTGAGATCACCCTATTTCCATCCAGGATGGCACTACTAACAGCCAATTGTCTTTCGCTTATGTCCAGCATTTGCCGTGCTCTCTGGCTTTGGGCCTGGTCCTCTTGTTCTATGTGCGCCATGATGTTCCGTAATTGGCCAGGGAGAGGTGGCAGAGGGCCTGGAGGTCTGGCGGCTGGCGACTGGGCGGCTGGAGACTGGGCGGCCGGCGACTCTGCGGCCGGCGACTCCGCTGCTCTTCCTCCCGGGGCACTTGTGGCCGGTGCACTTCCTCCCGGGGCACTTGTGGCCGGGGCACTTCCTCCCGGGGCACTTTGTGCCGGGGCACTTGGGGCCGGGGCACTTGGGGCCGGGACACTTCCTCCCGGGGCACTTGGGGTCGGGGCACTTCCTGCCGGGGCACTTGGGGCCGGGGCTCTTCCTCACGGGGCACTTGTGGCCGGGGCACTTCCTCCCGGGGCACTTGTGGCCGGGGCACTTCCTCCCGGGGCACTTTGTGCCGGGGCACTTGGGGCCGGGACACTTCCTCCCGGGGCACTTGGGGTCGGGGCACTTGGGGCCGGGGCACTTCCTCCCGGGGCACTTGAGGCCGGGACACTTCCTCCCAGGGCCCATGGTGGAGCCCAGGCTGAGGGCGGTGCCCAGGATGAGGGCGGTGCACCAGATGAGGGCGGTGCCCAGGATGAGGGCGGTGCCCCGTATGACGGCGGAGCCCAGTATGAGGGCTCACATCCTCTACATCGATTTATATGTACCTATTGCTTTAGATATGCCATTCTCTCCTCTACTTGGACTATTGGGAAGCCTGTATCATACTTCCTTCCAGATCTCTTCCTCAGTGCTGATGTGATCCTCCCTGTACATATGGGGAAGAGTAACTCTAGCCTTGGAACATAACTGTTAATGAGGTTCTGTTTACCTTCAGTTATGAATATGCAACATCAGATAATAGAGATGCTCATTCACAGAACAGAATACACCTCGAACTGGCCAGTTTGTTGGTAGTTCTGCTAACACATGAAATTAGTTTGAACACGCTGATTTGGTCCTGGTCAGGTTCCCAGCTGAGTGTCCAAACTTAGGTATGTAGAGTCTTCTCTCATAGTGCCATTTCCAGTGACATGACCTACGGGGGTTCTAACATTGACTGATTGAGAACTTCTACCTCTGCAGTTGCATAAGAGTGTGTGTTGCACGCACACACAAGACTACAGATTACTTCTCCCCATGAGCATATCTCCTTCTGTATTGTTGGGTTTGAATATTGAATGTTATCCTGATATATTTAATAATATAACTGATATTGCCTCACGTTGGATGATGCACTGTATATCCCCCCCTCAACTGATCATCTATACCAATGTCACCCCCCCTGCTTGCATTCTGGCCCCATGTCCCTATTTCCGTGTGTTACTGGAACTCTGTATCCTACCCACCTCCACCATGATACTGAGCAGGCCTGTGGTAATTTGTCACTGTGTGGCTTTGTGAACAATTAAACCGTTTTTTTTTCACTCAATGTTTGTGTAATCCTGGATATTTACCATGTAACAAGTCAATTACCCTGAAAGTCAGATGTGCTCAGCATCATCAGTTAGTGGTGTAACTATTCTGTTCAATCTGCGTTTACATTACTACATAATCATGAATGTCGATTCATATCATTCAAGTTGAGCCCTTCAAGTCATTATATACAACCCTGCATGTCTATAGACATGATTTCAGAATTCACACCCCTCCGACTTGCACCTACATGTATATTGGCAAGGTACAGATTAATGTAGCATATGTATCTATGTAAACACACACAGATATATGTATTGAACAATGACACTTCATTCTATCTGTATTCTCGCAACTAGAAAGCATGATATGGTACAAACACACAGAAACAGTGATAACAGTATAACATAATCATACTTTATTTCATACACAGAGTACAAACAGAAATGGACAAGACTGTGCATTAATATCATGTGTGTGTTGTGAAGAGATCCTAGTATGGCAAGGGGCTGTGGCAAATCTGAGGACATCTGAAGAGGAAACAGACAACATCATGAGGGTAATGCATAGCATTTCCTAGGGTCACATGTGGTCAGGACCCCACAGTAACCAACAGCATATAACACGACATTTAATCAACATAACCATTAATGCGCATACAACAACCATATGGTTGCCAGAATAAACAGACACTATAAAACAGGGATCATGTGATACTAAGCGATTTCACACACAGTGTGAATTGGTCAATAGATGATGTGAATCTGGAAAACAGAGGTAGGAGGTGTTAGAACAATCATAAGCTGTTATTAGAGTACATTGTTTTTGCTTTTGACACTACTATAAACCAACTAACATGAACATCATCTCCGAGCAGTAAGAACCATATTTATTCTATCCTGTTCAGTCAGCCTTCCAGGAATATGCTTAGGATGTGGAATACGACAAGGCATGCTTCACTGTGAACACAATCCTTCAGCAAAATGTACTCTCACTATCTATATGGAATAGTTGTGCCATGCTGATATCACATCTCACTTCTAAATGGGTGGTACCAAGGCCAGACAGATTACACTGTTCACATTACCCCTAAACACATGCACATTGATCATGATGTCAAACCAAGGAAATTGCCACTTTGGTTTGGATGACATGAAAAAACTGAATCCAATTTCATAATGTTAACGGGATGGAATGCAACAAAAACTTATGTGGAATTGCTGGTTTGGATTAGCAGATAGTAATGGGACTGTGCAACTCTATAGCCTGGACACTGATCATTATAATGGAAGATCACACAGTCATGTTTCTTAGTAAAAAGATATGTAGTCATATATTGCATTTCAGAGCCATCTGCAGTGGGGAATAATCCTGAGAGAATGCCTGTTGTGAACTGGGTTGAGTGTTTACTCACATGATGGTATTGTACTGCTCGAAGATGAAGAAAATGTCTTCATAGTTGTGAGAGTTGGCTATTAACACCTACAAAGACAAAAACAATGTCTCATTCCGAACAATATTATGATTAAATACAGCATTTAAGCTTGTGGCCGGGGCACTTCCTCCTGGGGCACTTGGGGCCGGGGCACTTCCTCCCGGGGCACTTGGGCCGGGGCACTTCCTGCCGGGGCACTTGGGGCCGGGGCACTTGGGGCCGGGGCACTTCCTCCCTGGGCACTTGGGGCCGGGGCACTTGGGGCCGGGGCACTTCCTCCCGGGGCACTTGAGGCCGGGGCACTTCCTCCCGGGGCCCATGGTGGAGTCCAGGCTGAGGGCGGTGCCCAGGATGAGGGCGGTGCCCCGTATGATGGCAGAGCCCAGTATGAGGGCGGAGCCCAGGTTGAGGGCTGTGCCCAGGGTGAGGGCGGAGCCCATGATGAGGGCTGTGCCCAGGATGAGGGCGGAGCCCCAGATGAGGGCGGAGCCCATGATGAGGGCTGTGCCCATGATGAGGGCGGAGCCCCAGATGAGGGCAGAGCCCAGGATGAGGGCTGTGCCCAGGATGAGGGCAGAGCCCCAGATGAGGGTGGAGCCCATTATGAGGGTTGTGCCCAGGATGAGGGCGGTGCCCCAGATGAGGGCGGAGCCCATGATGAGGGCGGAGCCGCTGAGGGCGGAGCCGCTGAGGGGGGAGCCGCTGAGGGAGGCACAGGATGGTGTGGCTGGTGCAGGCCCTGAGGTGGCCAAAGAGGGCCCGGGCATCACTTCCCGCTCCGTATGAGCCTGTGATGTGGATGGTCCAGGGCCCTCCTGAATGTCCTGGCCCACTTCAGCCCTTCCTGCCTCCTCCTCTTCTGAATCTGTGGATACTACAATGGAATAAACATATATTTCAGTTGGTTGCCATACACAATTGCCAGCTATGCATTTACATATCATTGACATCATGGTCACCTGTGAGTGACTGTGGTGCTTGTGTTACACAGATGAGCCACGGGCTGCATAATGAGCATTGTGGATCATGGCTCATATGAATGTGTACTGCATGTGCCTCAGACACGTGCTCTGCTGCATCTGCTGTGCAGTGTGTGAGACTGACCAATCTGACTAGTTTCCAGCAATGGTTGTTAATATGCAGCTGAGACATGGGCCAGGTTAGGACAGTATATGACACACATGCAGTGCTACAGAGTCTGTATCCACATATGCCGCACAGCCAAATTTTTATTCTCGATCGCAGTGGAGGCCAAAGTCAGGCCTGCATTTGGGGATAGCCATGCTGCACCCAGCTGAGAATATCATTCTCCAAGTCATTAAGTCTAATTGACTCATCTGTTCACATAAAGGAAATCCACATATCCAGGCCTGTGCGCAGCCCAGCAAGTTTGACTTTGGACACCCTGCTCTATTGCAATCAATCTGGATATAATTAGAAATTGACATATCAGGGAGACAAATTATGAACATGATAGTTTTGCTACCAGGACTGAAATGGTTATTGTCGCCCCATAAATTTGTAGTCAACCATAGGGCTTACAGTGCTATTGTATGTGAATTATCCCTGTGTGTGGGCAGGGGTGTAGGAGGCCATATAATTCTTGAGCAACGGTGGGCAGGTTCCGGCCTGGAGGGCCACACAGGTGAGCCAATCGCCTTTTTAGTCATCCGGATTGACTCACCTGTGCCCAAAAAGGATATCTTGAAAGTCCGGCATGTATGTGGCCCTCCTTACCCACCCCTGTTCTAGAGGGATACAGCTCATTATATACAACAGCCAGAACACAAGCCTATTTATACATACATACATACAGCATGATATCCTGAAAGTCCGGCATGTATGTGGCCCTCCTTACCCACCCCTGTTCTAGAGGGATACAGCTCATTATATACAACAGCCAGAACACAAACCTTTTTATACATACATACATACATACATACATACAGCATGATATCTTGAAAGTCCGGCATGTATGTGGCCCTCCTTACCCACCCCTGTTCTAGAGGGATACAGCTCATTATATACAACAGCCAGAACACAAGCCTATTTATACATACAAACATACATACATACAGCATGTTATCTGCAGGCTTTTGGACAGCCCATCCCCCCACAATCTCAGCCAACCATGTGTGTGATATGATACTCACGTTGCAGGGTGTTAGGACGATCTGTGTCCATCTGTCCTGGTATTCCCACCACAGATTCACAAGGGATGAACGCATCACTGTCCTCTCCCATTCCTTGTAAACAAAAGGGACCGCGGGCCCACCACCAGTCTGACGTGCTGCTGCTGCCTCATCGGACATCTTTCTTTTCACAGCAATCTTTAGATCATCGAACTTGTGCCGCACTGCCCTCCAGTCCCTATTAGTGACCCCTACTGCCGACACAGCTCTGCCAATTTGGGACCAGGCCTGCTGCCTCTGGCTCGCATTAATGTCTCTGCCACCACATATGATCCCCTGGCGGGCACAGATTTCCCTGAGGAGAACCTGGATCTCCTCTAGGGTATAATTGGGGGCCCTGGGCCTTGCCACAACCCGTTGCCTTACAGACGGTGCCTGGTCTTCCTGTTCTATCCCTGTGGCCGCTCCCTCATCCCCACTACCTCCCAGTAAGGGATCATGCCCCTGACCCTCTGCCTCTTCCACTTGGATTCCTAGCTCTGGGGGCTCCTCCTCCTCCTCCGAAAATAAATTTACGATAAATCAAGATAATATGTGTGTTGGTTTAGGAGGTAAAAAAAGATGCAAGTATTATGTGTAGTATTATGTGTGTGGGGGGGTGTAGGTGTGCAGTGGCCTACCACTAGGTGTAGCTATGTGTACGTATTAATCTATGTGTGTGAATTATGTGATATCAGTAATTATGTGTATTGTAAACAAAGGGTTAAATTATCTGCTAGTTCAAAAGATCAAAAAATTGAAATTCTCTCCTCTCTCTTCTCTCTCTCCTTGCTCACCAAAAACCCACCAACGCCTAGACCTGTGTGTCTACTTGCAAAAGCTCCAGCACAGTCAATTATTTTCTGTTTTGGCTCCCTTCTAAAGGCATACTGCCGTCAGGTTAAGTGGTACGTATCACTTATTTTGCGCTCTTTTCATACGCAAAGTGATCAGAGATATCGTACCTCATGCCAAATACAAACGTGTACGCATTCGCATCCATCGCTCGTATCTCGCAGCACTTTGAATTTAATAGCGTCGGAAATGGTTTCATTTTTAAACTACGTAGGACTTGCATTTTCACCTATTATTTACGCAGCTCGAATTTAATAGGGCCCTTAGTAAACACGGGATTGACTTAGCCTCCAAGGACTTAGAAAAAAAAAAACACAAGACAAGGGACTTTGAAAAAAAAAAATACTAAATAGCAAAAATACAAGGTTAACGGCCAAACAGCAAAAAGCCAAAAAACACAAAGAAAATAAAAAATAGACAAAACAAAAACATCACCCACAGCACTGGGTCACAGCCAGAACGTCTGGGAGTGAGGTGGGAAGCAAATTTAAGGCGATTTCGACAACTTTCGCCATGCAAAAACTGCCTAAGCAAGAAAAAAAAATGTCCTTTTCAAGTTGTAGATTCCTCATCTGATTGGCTTGCTACTTTCTCTACATCATTGGTATACAGTACTCTAAGTACCATCTGGTACTTTTTATTTATTGTTTTTGTGGATATTAAAGTTATTTTCTATATATTATTTTGGGTATCGTATGATTTCATTCTTTTATGAGGAAACTCTTATTCATTTACATTTTAGTTAACTCACTTACAAAGTTTTTTCCTATTTAATGCTACTATTGATTTAACATTTTATATATATTACTCCCCCATAATACTACATATTTGCTCTAGTTAGTATTATTTATTTTCATTCCTTATATTCTATTTACAATCTTCTTTTAATTAGTATAATATCAAGCAGAAAAAATAAAGAAAACTTCACACTCTATTACTGAAAACAGTAAGCTATGCAAAATGAGTTCAGAAACAGAATATGTATATTTTCTTTATAATTACCATGAATAAAATTAACGGGGCTTCTAGATAGTGTATCAAGCAAAGTGTATTGACTTCCTATAATCAAATTTACTTGTTCTACTCTCTTTCCACTGAGATTATTTAAAGACTGGAGGTATAATGACTCATATACACAAAATGAGTCCTTCACTAATTTCAATCGTACTGCATAATTATAGATAAATGAGCAATGCTGTCCATTTAACTGTTAGAAAGGTTAAATATACACAGATGCTATAGCAATTATTCTGTTTCTCTAGGATGGATATGTGAGATGTCTATTATAAGCAGCAGCCTTTTTAATTCCTTGCTGAGAATTATGTTTTTCTACTAAAAAAAACAAAATTTCTAAAACCATGATGTTATTTCAACACATATACGGTATAATGCAATTTTAAAGAATTATCAGAGCTGCATTTCTTCAAAGACCAAACAAGTTGAAGCCAAGGGATGCAAAGGAAGAAAAGGAGACAGACCTACCACATGTATATCTACTCTGAATTTCCAGTCTTGCCAGTGGTAGAGGGCCCTGTTGCAAAATAGTTTGGACACTCTCCTTCACACTCTCTCTCTTTCTCTCTCTCCACCCCTCTCTCTCCACCTCTCTCTCTCTCCACCTCTCTCTCCACCACTCTCTCTCTCTCCACACCTCTCTTTCTCTCTCTCTCTCCACCCCTCTCTCTCCACCCCTCTCTCTCAGTCTCTCCACCCCTATCTCTCTCTCTCTCTCTCCACCCCTCTCCCTCTCTCTCTCTCTCCACCCCTCTCTCTCCACCTCTCTCTCCACCACTCTCTCTCTCTCTCCACACCTCTCTTTCTATCTCTCTCTCCACCCCTCTCTCTCCACCCCTCTCTCTCAGTCTCTCCACCCCTCTCTCTCTCCACCCCTCTCCCTCTCTCTCTCTCCACTCCTCTCTCTCTCTCTCTCCACCCCTCTCCCTCTCTCCACCTTAGTTCATGTTTATTCTTTCAATTAACTCATCTGTCCATCTCTGCCTCCATCGTCTCCTTCTTCGTGTGCCTTTAATCTTTCCTAGCATCAGAGTCTTCTCTAGAAAATCCTGCCTTCTTATGATATGACCAAAATATTTGAGCTTCAGCCTCATGATCATACCCTCCAGTGTACAGTTTGTCTTGTTTTCCTGAAATACTGATTTATTTGATCTTCTTGTAGTCCAAGGGACTCTAAACAGTTTTTATCCAAAACACAATTATATATATATATATATATAAAACATTAACCAGAAAAACATTTACTTCTGCTCCATAGACTAAAGTCATTCAGCCCCTTTAAATCCCAAGGTCATAGTGGCATCGGCACACCTGCAAAGGCTGCAGGCTTGAAAATCTGCTGCGTTACAGAGCTATTAAATTGAACCATGCCGCAAGTTACGGGCTGTAGATGCAAGCCCGTAAACCCTTTCAGCGCACGTAAGCTGTTAAACTGAGACGGGATCGCCCATTGCGATCCAAATCCATAATGACATAGTTTGACGTAAGCCTAACAGCCAATAGAAGGGGGGTAACCGCAGTTAACGTCATATGAAGGGGTTTTAAAGGGTGGGAAAAGCATTGACTGTGCTGTAGCTGATCAAGTGAACACAGAGGTCTAGGAGTTGGTGGGTTTGTTAGCATTGGAGAGAAAGAGACAGAGAGAAAGAGCTTTGTAATTTATTTGATATTTTGACCTCTAATACATATTAACCCTTAATTTACAACACACAGAATTACTGATATCACATAATTCAAACACATAGATTAATATGTACACATAGCTATACAAAGCGGTAGGCCACAGCACATCTACAGAAAAAATGGCAGCCGAAAAAAAACGAAAACGTGGCTACAGGACCCTAAACACGTAAAACACCACGAAACACCCTACGGATTTTCCGAAAAAGTCGGACAACATTTGAAAACACGGACGCAAAATCAGCCACAGCCGCATACCACACATTAGGCGCCATTTTAGAACACTAACTTATACAATCCGGAAGTACACAGCTACCCTAACGGATTTTACTCGCACACGCACACTATTACACTACACACTGCACACATTGCTGACACTTACACAGCAGCTCCACAACACTGAAAACACACATTGTATGCTGCGGCAACATCAAAACAGATTGTCAGCTCTTCAACACAATGCTTCCTGCATATATTACTTCCAAAAAGGGAAAGTATATTAATTTATTAATGTATTATTTATTTGATTACCATACACCAAACAGCCTTAGCTCACTTACAGTTTCATTGCCGTCATTTTTTGACGGGCAATATTCTAGTATATTATGTTTATTTATCCTTATTTTCATTCCATAAATAATAGGACGGTAGAAGAGAGAGGGGAACACTGGAGGGGAGAGTAGGAGCGTGAGGAGAGGAGGAGAGTGAGCAGAGGTGGAGAGTGAGGAAAGTGAGGAGAGCTAGAGGTATGGAGGGAGGGAGAACCAGGTCCGGTAGTTCGGGTGGAGGAGAGCGGCAGGGGGGGGGGGATGCGCCACCAGATGTAGGCACACAAGGTGTAGGGGCAGAGGGCCAAGGGGAGGAGGTAGTGGGGATGAGGGGGCGGCCCCAGGGAGAGGACAGGGAAGCCAGGAACCCCAGGCACAGTTGGTAGGGCAAGAGGCTGTGGCAAAATAGAGGCCCCCCAATTATAGCACGGAAGAGATGGACATCCTCCTCAGGGAAATCCGTGCCCTCTGTCGGATCATACATGGTGTTAGAGATGTGGGTTGTCGCCAGAAGTCAGAGGCCTGGAGTCAGATTGCTTTAGCTGCTGCGGCATTAGGGGTGGCAAAAAAGCCAAATAATTCCAAAAAAATAATAAAACACTCACACACAGTAGGGGGTAGCCAGGAAGCCTGTGAGTGAGGTTGCAAGCGAATTGGAGCCATATTTGCCATTTTTCCTTGATCGGAAATCGGCTAAGCGAGGGAAAAAAATGGTGGCAGAAAAAACGTAAAATTTCTCAAACAGCATAAAAACGAGGCCGAACAACGCCGAGCACGCAGGATTTAGAAAATACACGACGGCGAAGACACTAACACACATGAACAACGCCAGGCATGCAGAACTTTGAAAACAAAACCAACGGCAGTCAGCCCCTGAAACTCAACGATTCAGCAGATACACACAGGAGAAAGACACAGGAAAGGAACAGGGGGAGATGGTGGAAAGAGACACATGCCATTCCCAACCCCAAAAGTTGGAGGTCAACAAGGCCTGCAATGGTGCTCATCGCGAGTCCTGTAAAGTATATGAGAGGAGTGGCTTGCAATGACGCCGAAGGTGCTCCGACAGGGCAGAACCTCGCATTGTGTGGCAAACAGTAATGCAAGGCTTAACATTTTACTGCCCTCATTTTTGACGGGCAATTCCATTGCGAAGCACAAAAGTTGTGAGTTGACAAGGCCTGCAAAGCTCCTCATTGTGGGGCTCGCCATGAGCACCTTCGGCGCTCATCACGAGACCCGTACAATAGATTGAGCGAGAGGCTCGCAATGAGCGCCAAAGGCACTCACTGAGAGCCACTCGCTGAGAGCAAAAGATGCTAAGCGTGTGGCTCGCCTATGAGGTTCAGCATTCCCAGCCTTAAAATGTTATTCCCATCATTTTTGATGGATAAGTAGCTAGTATATATTAAATATAAATTGTTCCACCTCTGAATATATATATGTAAATAAATCAGTTATTCTATTTGTAGGTAAAGTTGATTATGTCTCAATTTAAAATTAATTTGATTTAGACAGCCCTCATAAGCCATAAAAACTGAATCAATAACGCTTCTTGTGTTAGGTGTTGAGCAGAAAAGTGAGTGAAACCTTGATAGAAAAAAGTAAAAGAAGAAATAAATTATTGTAGTGCAATGAACCTGTGAATGATATTAAATAATACCATAATGCTCAATTAGTGCAAAAGGTTTAATTTTAATTAAATGGAAGTGCTGGGCACTGCTATTAACCCCTTAAACTATCTGTGATAAAAAAAAAAAACTAAAATAAACTGCTCTTTATAAATATGACAAGTTGAACCATGTATTGTAAACCAATTGTGCTAAATGGTTTGGTAAATAAAGCTGATATTACGTAATATTGTCAAAGTATAAATATTAAGTATTGCAATTAATTATACACTAAATGATTTTAAAGTTGAATCATTGTACCAAGAAATTAATATCATATTATTCAGTTAAGTCTAATTGTGTATTCTATTATGTAGCCTGCAATAATATAGATATCACACAATAATGCAGAAAGAAGGGCTTATAGGCTGCGAATAATGTTGATTTATTGCTGTGACGCAGCAACTTATCTTAGGTAATGAGTCCTCAGCAAACTGGGGTGATGGTGTTTCTTAGTCTTCCGATATGCAGCGAGTCTTCCCGCCATTTGCTGTTCTGTCAACACAATCTCAGAATGATGACGTCATCAGAGGTGGACGTCCATGTACGGTGGCCGACGCACGTTTCGTGGTCTGCTTCTTCTAGGGCCGGTAGTTATGTATCAATGGTAAGTCCTTAAGTGGTATCATGTTAATTGACTAATTAACCCGTTGTTGTCCTTTCTTTAGGCAATTCACTTTGAGAGGATATCTTCCTAAGGCTTCACAGTATATTGGCCACGAAGAGGACAGACATAGAAATAAAAATGGATATAAACAGAAGATGTGTTCAGAAAATATAGTAAACTGTTATTACAGACAATCAATTTGCAATATTCTTCCAATATGTATCAATGGACTATTAGAAATTCTCCATCTTATAGATTCAATATAAGATTAAATCTTTTGTATATGGAGCTCTTATGTTTTCAAGAGGGAATAATCAATACATTCCAGCGAAACCTCCACGTTTTCACAAAAATGTCTCTCTATAAATTCATAAGTAGTCCTTGAGGTATGAAAAATCTCCTCTAATTACTTAGTTCAATATTGTTTAGTATTGAGACAAAAATCATCAGGAAAAACACGTAGCATAACAAATATCTGTAAAGATGCTTATGAAATATGACAATATTACTTGATTCTTAAAAATGTTTGTATTTAGGATTAAAAGTCTTAGGCCCTCATTCAATTGCAATTTGGCCAATTAAATAGGGCTATAAATAAGCACATAACATATTTTTTTTAAAGAAGTTTTTAGTTAGAAAGCATCTATTAAAAAGCAAGGTTTTCACTAACTAAAAACTTCTTTAAAAAATATATGCTATGTGCTTATTTAGAGCTTTATTCAATTGGTCAAATTGCAATTGAATGAGGGCCTTAGTATTCAGACATTATCAGAAATCCTACTCTATCTGGAAATATAACCCTTATTACAAATAATTTTATAAGTGCTAAATATAACCCTTCAAACAATAAGTTTGATTGTAATTATGTGATAACGTTTATTTATTTTTATCCAATCATTTTAGTATAATACATTGTAAGTATTTTCTTGTCTATTTCTATATTTATTAATTGGATGTTATTGAAGATTGTTTTATATCTTTCATACTAAGACGGAAGTGCTAGATATCTTAAATCCTGTATACTTGTTAAAATTAAAGCCTATCAATGTAAGAAAGTATGTCAAACTGATAGGATAAATCAGTTATCATTATTGTTTACTGAGTATAAAATAAAATCCTATATCTCTGTGCATAATTTTATTTGTGTCCATTGGGTATTCATCAGGACTTTTACATGGAATTCTTTTATCTTAGCCATGTGTATCTCCACTGTCAACTTAGAAGATTACACTAGGCTTATTACATCAGAACGTAATTTATTCTTAATATTACACTTAAATAGGTTGAAATCTTTCAGTCTTAAATATTTATGATATGAAATAGCTTTCCTACTTGTAATATCACCAATTTGAAACCAGAATAGTGAAAATATAATTTATAAATCCAAGAACACATTGACCAAATATAATAGAAATTATTATTTATATATAGTGTATCTAGCTTTAATCAGATCAATTATTTTTAAATGCCATTTGGATTCATAACAGATTAATGATGTGAGGCATTTTTCTGGTAATAATATCTTTTACTTAAAATAATATCATAGGGAATTTCTTCTTTAACCAAAAACAATCCTATTTATCACAACATTATAAAAAAGCCATAAAGTTAATGTTTTCATTTAATCCCTGTGGGCTCATAGTATCAAGAATAGTAATCCATCTAGTTTCTGCTCGTTGTAATTCTCTTTCTATGTCACCTCTTCTGATACCAAGGTAAATCCGTTGTAGTATCCAACATTTTATAGTTGGTTTGAAATCATGTTTTAAAAAATAGTGTTTGGCTACTGAAGTTAAGGCTTTGTTATTGGCAAAGTCTTTTTTTCTATTTGTAATATTACAGAGGTGTTCCCCCAAACGACGTCTTAACTCTCGAGTAGTGATTCCAACATATTTTAGTCTACATGGACATTCAAGACAATATACTACGTTGACACTAGTATATGTAAAGAAGCCTTTGACGGTAAGTTTTCTTCCTTGTCTGTTGGTCAATTCTGTGATTTTGATCATGTTTTGACAGAAATGTCAGTGGCCACAGCCATGTGTTCCATCAGGTAAGGACCCTGTGGTTTTACGACCTCTACTGAAATGACTATTGACTAGTGATGTCCCAAACAGTTCGCCGGAGAACTATTCGCGGTGATTTTCGCATGTTCGCTTCCGCCACGAACGGCGAACACATGCGCTTTTTGGTTCGCCCCCTATACTTTATCATTGAGGAAACTTTGAACATCATTTATTTTATTTTATAATTTTTTTTGTGTAATCTATGCCTGCCTGCCAGCGTGTGTGTGTGACAGGCTAACACCTAACAGCTTATATTGTGCTTATTTTCACTTCTCATACCTGGTGGTGTAACATACATTGAAAACAACCATTTTTTTCCTGTAATCGAATTTCAGTTACCTGCCTGTGTCAGGCTCACAGCTTATATTGTGCTCAGTGACATAAAACAACACTTTTTTGACTGTAATAGATTGAATAGCAATTTTCTGCCTACAGGCATGTGTGTGAAGACTATTGCATCTACTCTGCCAACTTTTGCCAGTGCACAGTGACACTCATATCTGGTGGCACCTTAGATTGCACGCGCAGTGCCCCAAATTTGAAGTGGGAGGACCGATCAAGCATCTTTTTCCATCTCCCGCTTCCAAAAATCCATGCCATATACACGCCCCCTGATAGTGGACATAACAGGGATTAAACCGATAGGAATAGTACTACTTAACAGTACACACCTTATAATAACGCAGACAGAGGCAACGCGTATAATCTTCCATGCTGTGCAGTGGAAGCCCCCAGACTCTGACCTGTGTATAATCTTCCATGCTGGGCAGTGGAAGCCCCCAGACTCTGACCTGTGTATAATCTTCCTTGCTGGGCAGTGGAAGCCCCCAGACTCTGACCTGTGTATAATCTTCCATGCTGGGCAGTGGAAGCCCCCAGACTCTGACCTGTGTATAATCTTCCATACTGGGCAGTGGAAGCCCCCAGACTCTGGGAGTCTGAAGAAGAGGAGTCAGAGGAGGAAGGTGGCTTTGAGGAGGTGGAAGACCAAACACAGCAGGCGTCCCAGGGGGCTTGTTGTCACCTTTCGGGGACCCTTGGTGGCTGGGTGGAGGAAGAGACCTTCAATGACATCAATGAGGACATGGAACGGGACATGGCTAACTTGGTATCCAACCTTGTGCAAATGGGGAGTTTGCTGTTGTGCAAAAGGACTGTTTGCGGTTGTTTGCTGTGCATTAAACGGGGAGATTGGTCTGTTACTGTGAAGCGGGTGTAACCCTTACACTACCTGATCGATACAACATCATACCTGATGTTTTAAAGCATGTTATTCCAAACAATTTAGGAATGTTAGGTGATTTATGCCCTTTATGGCTTAAAACCAGACTCTGCATCAACTATGTAATTTTCTGTGGGAGTTTTGCCATGGATCCCCCTCCGGCATGCCACAGTCCAGGTGTTAGTCCCCTTGAAACAACTTTCCCATCACTATTGTGGCCAGAAAGAGTCCCTGTGGGTTTTTAAATTCGCCTGCCCATTGAAGTCTATGGCGGTTCGCCGGGTTCGCCCGTTCGCGAACATTTGATTAAAGTTCGTGTCGGATGTTCGCGAACCAAAAATTTGATGTTCGCGACATCACTACTATTGACTAATTGGTCCTTTAGAGTGTTACATCTTCTCCATCTCATCAGAATTTTATTTTCTACTAGTTGATTGAGATCTTCATCTGTTTTTAGTATAATGATGTGTTTGTTAATTATATTTGTTACTGCTCTTCACTGTTGATTAAAAGTACCTATGAACGTGACAGTTGATAAGGTATCATGTTTCTTCTTATTGGAGACTAACAAGTCCTCTCTTGATGTAAACAAAGCTTGATGAAAGGCTCTTTTTAAAAGTTTGTGACTATAGCCTCTTTGTCTTAATCTGTCCGCCAGTTCTTTTGCTCTCACTTTGAATACTTCGATATCAGAGCCCTTTCTATGAATACATCGAAAATCCCCTATAGGGATAGCTTTCTTCACAGCAGGGGAGTTTGAGCTCTCATAACGCAGAGTATTATTTGTAGCTGTTGGTTTGTGGTAGATATCTGTACTCAGGGATTCTCACATATTTTTACAGATGGTTAAATCAAGAAAATGAACAGACTTTTAATCTATGTGAAAAGTTAAGAGTGTTGGTGGTTAGTATCTTTAGAAACTTTTCTAAAGTTTCCCTGCTTCCTTCCCATATTATAAGGATGTTGTCAATAAACCTTATCCATAAAGTATTGAAATCGGTATATTGAGAATTTTCTTCTGAGAACACCCTCTCCTTCTCCCACCAGCCAAGATATACATTAGTGTAGGTGGGAGCACAGGCTGTCCCCATGGCCCTACCTTGCACCTGAAGATAATATCTCCCATCAAATACAAAAAAGTTGTGTTCCAGTACAAATTTGAGTAGATCCAAAATAAATAACGTATTTTTCCTATTTGTTGTTGGCTTCCATATGAAGGAAATATCTTACTGCTTCAGAACCTTTGTCAAGTCTTCTAGACGTGTACAATGACTGTATATCACAGGTTGCTATTAGAATATTGGAGTTCAAAGTAATTCCATCTATTCTTCCTAAGGTGTCCATTGTATCCCTTACATAAGAGGGTAAACATGTTACTATGGATCTTAATTGTGAATCAATGTACTTACTGGTTCTTTTTCCAAGGCTTTCATTACCAATATTATAGGCCTTCCGGGTGGATTTTCTTTATCCTTGTGTATTTTGGGAAGTGCATATAAGGAAGCAATTTTAGGTTTAGTCACCTTTAAAATCTGATACTCTTTAGATGAGAGCAGACGTTCTTCTTTGGCTTTTTCCAGAATTTGATTGTATTTAATTAAGTATGTTTCTATCGGATCCCCATATAGTATTTTATAACAGGAAATATAATTCAGTTGTCTTTAAATTTCCTTTGTATAAGCCTCTATCGGCCAAATCACCAAATTTCCCCCCTTTTCGGATGGTTTTACAATAACATCATCCCATTCCATTATCTCTTTTAAGGCTTTATTTTCATCTTTAATGATGTTGTGAGTACCAATAGTTCCCAATTTCTCTAACTCATCTATGACGGTTTTGACATAGAGGTCAGCTGCTGGGCAATTAGATTTTGGTGGGTTGAAATTTGATTTAACTCTTAAATGGCTCTCCAATATGTCATTTTCTGGACTTTGTCCCATCTCACTGTTATTATCCTGAGTATTCTCAATAATTGTAGTCATTTGATTGTCATCTTCATAGGCTGGTGTACTTTTATTCATAAAAAAATATACAGTATATAAGTAATTTTAACATATTGATGAATATCCTTAATTGTTTTGAAGATATTGAAGCATTTGGTTATGGAAAAAGATAATCCCTTTTTTTAGATGGAGAGATAATTCTCATTCAATTCTTTTGTAGATAAATTCACAACAGCCATTTCCTCTGGTTCTACCATCTGGAATTCATTGTCCGGGTTTGAGTTCTCGCATATGGGTCGTTCTTGTAGTCCCAGTTTTGTCTGTCTCTCAAACTTCTTATATAAGTTTGGTCTGATCCATGTTCGATTCTTGCTTGTATTGGTGGGCCTCTTCTGGTATATGTGGGGTCTGTCCTGGATTCGGTCCTTTGATGTGTGTGAGAAATTTGTATGCGTCCACCTTCCTCTAAAAAATAATCTCTCATTCTTCTCCTTTTAGACTCAATAACTGATCTATTGCTTTCATCTTCAGTACAACTGATCTATTGCTTTCTACTTCTGATGACATGTAAGGTTGTCTTTCTTTTTTATGGGGATACTTTTAGAATCTTCTGATATTTGCTTTGTGAGACCAATTGTAGACTTTGTCATGTTGGTAATCTTGTTTGTTTCTATTAAACATCTTTTTTTTAAATGATTATGTCTCGTTCTTTTTTTGTCTAGATCTGCTTTCATATTGTTATATGATCTTTTAAAAGCATCCATAGTTTCAAATTGTTTTAAGTCCTTATTTATTTGGATAATTTCACTCAAGACCTGTGAGTATTTCGGATCCATAATTAGGTAATATTCCCAATAGTGTTTTAGAGCAATTGGTCAGAGCAGACTCCCAAAGTTCTTTATATTTGGATAAATGGAAATTAAAGGATGGGGAAATTCTGACCCTTAGTCCCCTTGGTATCATATTAGAGGCTAAATGTTTATTATGGGTGGTTCTATTACAAAAGGAACTTAGTTTTTTTAAGAAGTTTTTCCAAATTGTCAATGCCTGTCCATCCTCTCTTTTCTGTATATTCATTGCCAAAACAAAAGTTTTTTCAACTTCCTCCATAGGTTACCGTATATACTCGAGTATAAGCAGAGTTTTTCAGCCCTTTTTTTAAGGTTGAAAAGGGCCCCCTCGGCTTATACTCCAGTCACTCTTCCCTGCCCCCCCCCGTCTCTCTTTCCCCCGTGTCTCTCTTTCCCCCATGTCTCTCTAACCCCCCATGTCTCTCTTTCCCCCGTGTCTCTTTCCCTCCCCCTCCCTTATCATCATCAACCCCCCCATCCTCAACCCCCTCCTCAAACCCCCCTCCTTATCCTCAACCCCCCTCCTCATCCTAAAACCCCCCTCCTCATCCTAAACCCCCTCCTCACTTTACCCCTCTAAATACCTCCCTCTCTCCCTTTCCCCTCACTTACCTCCATCTGCAGCTGCTCCTCCGCTTCTCGAAGCTCCTTTCGCCTGTGTCGGGACCCGGCATATGCAAATGAGGTGACGTCACATGCCCGCCACGTCATTAGCATTGGCTGGGTCAAGACTCAGCCGGAAGGAGCGTGGAGGAGTGGAGGAGCAGCTGCAGATGGAGGTAAGTGAGGGGAAAGGGAGAGGGGGAGGTATTTAGAGGGGTAAAGTGAGGAGTGGGTTTTAAGATGAGGAGTGGGTTTTAGGATGAGGAGTGGGTTTTAGATGAGGAGTGGGGTTTAGGATGAGGAGTGGGGTTTAGGATGAGGAGTGGGGTTTAGGTTGAGGAGTGAGGTTTAGGTTGAGGTTGGAGGGGTTGAGGATGGGGAAGGTGGTTGAGGAGGGGGGCTGAGGAGAGAGGTTGAAGAAGGGGTTGAGGAGGAAGTTGAGGAGGGGGGTTGTGGTTGAGGAGGAGGGCTGAGGAGAGAGGTTGAGGAAGGGGGTTGAGGAGGGAGGTTGAGGAGGTAGATTGAGGAGGGGGGTTTAGGATGAGGATGGGGGGTTGAGGAAGAGGATGGGGGGTTGAAGTTGAGGTTGAGGAGGGGGTTGAGGATGAGGATGGGGGGTTGAGGATGGGGGGATGAGGATGGGGGGTTGAGGTTGAGGAGGGGGCTGAGGAGAGAGGTTTAGGAAGGGGGTTGAGGAGGGAGGTTGAGGATGGGAGTTGAGGATGAGGGTGGGGGGTTTGAAGTTGAGGACGGGGGTTGAGGTTGAGGAGGGAGGTTGAGGAGGGAGGTTGAAGAGGGGTGTTGAGGAGGGGGGTTGAGGATGAGGATGGGGGGTTGAGGAGGGAGGTTAAGGAGGGGGGTTGAGGAGGGAGGTTGAGGAGGGGGTTGAGGATGAGGAGGGGGGTTGAGGATGAGGAGGGGGTTGAGGAGGGTGATAAGGGAGGGGGAGGGAAAGAGACACAGGGAAGGGAGAGGGGGGAAGAAACACAGGGAAGGAAGAGGGGAAAGAGACACAGGGAGGGAGGGGAAGAGACACAGGGAAGGGAGGGGAAGAGACACAGGGGAGGGAGAGTGGGGGAGAGACACAGGGGAGGGAGGGGGAGAAGAGACACAGGGGGGAGAGAGGAAGGACACAAGAAAGGGGCACAGAGGGCACACAAGAGGGGGGCACAAGAGGGACACAGGGGGCTGCACATTTCCCACCCTCGGCTTATACTCGAGTCACTAAGTTTGCCCAGTATTTTGTGGTAAAATAGGTGCCTCGGCTTATACTCGGGTCTGCTTATACTCGAGTATATACGGTATATCTTAATCTATAATCAGAATCTAGATCTATTTCCATTTAGATATATTTTTGAATAAAGAGGGCTGTTCAAATAGACAAGAATATTTGAACAGGATCATAGGTAGCAGTCAACATGGATTTATGAAGGATAGGTCGTGTCAGACCAATCTAATTAGTTTTTATGAGGAGGTTAGTAGGAACTTGGATCAGGGCAACTCAGTGGATGTAGTCTTTTGATACAGTGCCACATGGAAGACTAGTGAGCAAACTAATGGATACAGGAATTGCAGTAAATATCTGCTCATGGAGCGAGAGCTGGCTAAAAGACAGGAAGCAAAGGGTTGTTGTGAATGGAACATACTCCGATAGGTCTAATGTGATAAGTGGGGTTCCTCAAGGTTCAGTATTAGGTCTTCTCCTTTTTAACATATTTATTAATGACATTGAAGTAGGACTTGAATGTAGTGTCTCCATTTTTGCTGATGACACTAAGTTGTGCAAGGTAATAAAATCAGATAATGATGTACTTTCCCTACAAAAGGATTTGCATAAATTAGAGAAATGGGCGGCTAAATGGCAGATGAGATTTAATACAAATAAATGAAAGGTTATGCATTTGGGAAGGAACAATAGCCAAGCAATCTATAATCTTAATGGAGCAAATCTAGGGGTATCAGATATTGAAAGGGAATTGGGAGTGCTAGTGGACAACCACCTAGGTAACAGCGCTCAAAGCCAAGCAAAGGCAAATAAAATATTAGCATGTATTAGGAAGGGTATAGAAGCCAGGAAAGAAGATATAATTCTGCCACTATACAAATCTCTAGTACGTCCTCATCTGGAATATGGAGTACAATTTTGAGCACCACCTCATAAAAAAGACATTTTAGAGCTGGAAAAAGTACAGAAAAGTGCTACAAAACTAATAAGGGGAATGGAGGGGCTAAGTTATGAAGAAAGACTAACAAAATTAAACTTATTTTCGCTAGAAAAAAGGCGTCTAAGAGGAGATATGATTACGTTATATAAATACATCCAGGGTCAATATAAGGCTTTGTCAAGTGAACTTTTTGTAGCAAGAGATTTTCAACTGACAAGAGGACATCCTTTGCGGTTAGAGGAAAAAAGATTTCGCCTTAAACAAAGAAAAGGGTTCTTCACAGTTAGGGTGGTTAAACTGTGGAATTCTCTACCAAAGGAGGTGGTGACAGCGAATTCGATAGACAACTTTAAAAAGGGGTTAGATATATTTTTAAATAAAGAGGGCATTCAAGGCTATCCTAGATAACGAGCAAATGAATATTGATCCAGGGAGAAATTTGATCGCCAGTTTCTGGGGTCAGGAAGGAATTTTGCTTTTTTTTTCCCCTTATGAGACAATTGGCAAAGTTTCAATGGGGTTTTTTTTTCTGTTTGCCTTCCTCTGGATCAAATAACAATTAACAATAATAATAAATAGTCCACATTAAAAAGATCAATAGAGATCTAAAAAGGTTGAACTTGATGGACTAACTCTTTATTCATCGTCCAATACTATACTATTAATAATTATTTAATCAATAATTTAATTAATAACTAATCCGCATATTGCAGATCAGAGGAGATCTTAACAGGTTGAACTTGATGGACTGAAAGTCTTTTTTCAACCTTAATTACTATGTAACTATGTAACTATGTAATATATATATATATAAATAAATTGCAAAATTTTAATTTCTAAGTGAGTTATCTACTAAGATGTAAAGCAAACAGAACAGACATCTTTTGTAGTAGTAACTTAACTCATTTATGAAATATAATGGCAGAGGAAAATTTACACTACTGTAAAATAGATAATTTGAAGCATAGTAAAGAGTACTCTGCTATAATATAAAATATAAATATATAAATTGTCATATTTCATAAGCATCTTTACAGATGTTTGTTATGCTATGTGTTTTTCCTGATGATTTTTGTCTCAATACTAAACAATATTGAACTAAGTAATTAGAGAAGATTTTTCATACCTCATTTATAGAGACATATTTGTGAAAACGTGGAGGTTTCGCTGGAATGTATTGATTATTCCCTCTTAAAACATAGGAGCTCCATATACAAAAGATTTAATTATATTCAATCTAAAAGATAAACAATTTCTAATAGTCCATTGATACATATTGGAATAATATTTCAAATTGATTGTCTGTAATAACAGTTTACTATATTTCCTTAACACATCTTCTGTTTATTTTAATTTTTATTTCGATGTCTGTCCTCTTCGTGTCCAATATACTGTGAAGCCTTAGGAAGATATCCTCTCGAAGTGAATTGCCTAAAGAAAGGATAACAACGGATTAATTAGTTAATTAGCATGATACTACTTAAGCACTTACCATTGATCACTACCGGCCCTAGAAGAAGCAGCCCGCAAAACGTGCTTCGGCCACCATCCATGGACGTCCACCTCTGATGACGTCATCATTCTGAGACTGTGTTGTCAAATCATCAAACGGTGGGAAGACTCGCTGCATATCGGAAGACTAACAGAAACACCATCAACCCAGTTTGCTGAGGACTCATTACCTAAGATAAGTTTCTGCGTCACAGCACTAAATGAACGTTATTCGCAGCCAATAAGCCCTTCTTTCTGCATTATTGTGTGATATCTATATTATTGCATACTACATAATTAGACTTAACTGCATAATATGATATTCATTTCCTGATACAATGATTCAACTTTAAAATCATTTAGTGTACTAATAATTGCAATACTTAATATTTATACCTTGACAATAATAAGTAATATCAGCTTTATTCACCAAACCATTTAGCACAATTGGTTTACAATACATGGGTCAACTTGGCATATTTATATAGAGCAGTTTATTTTAGTTTTTTCTATCACAGATAGTTTAAGGGGTAAATAGCAGTGCCCAGCACTTCCATTTAATTAAAATAAAATGTTGAGCATAGCACAGCAGCACTTTGAGCAGGAGGATAAGTGGAAGGTCCTCAGTTCTGCTATACAAGACAGATAAGGGACTAACCCATCCAAAAAAAAAAAAACATCATTCACTATCTTATTATAGATTTATTTAATTATCATATATTAATTACTCACACATTTTATTTTTTGCAATTAGGTTATTATTTAGTATCATTCACAGGTTAATTCCCATTCAATAATTTATTTCTTCTTTTACTTTTTTCTATCAACGTTTCACTGACTTTTCTGCTCAACAGCTGACACAAGAAGCGTTATTGATTCAGTATTTAAGGCTTATGAGGACTGTCTAAATCAAATTCATTTTAAACTGAGACATAATCAACTTTAACTACAAATAGAATAACTGATCTATTTACATATATATATATATATATATATATATATATATATATATATTTAGAGGTGGACCAATTTATATTTTTTATGTTTTTTTAAACAGTACATTTTTATACAAAGTTTTTAATGGTTTTAAATTATTCCAATAAATTTACCTTATTATACACATTACTGTGCTTCAAATGATCTATTCTACAGTAGAGTCAATTTTCCTTTGACATTATATTTCATATAGTTAGTACTATAAAAGTTGTCTGTTCTGTCTCTTTTCAAGATTAATCATGTTTGCTTTACATCTTAGTAGATAACTCACTTAGAAATTAAAATTTTACAATATACAATTTATAATTAATTGAAATCTATATATCTAAGTTCTCCTTTATATAATATAGACAAAGTGTAGCCTATTTCTCTTTTTAAATTTCACTGGTAGCTAGACACTGCCTCAAGAACTCTGCGTGTCACATTTATTCGTTAGGAACTTGGTGGAAAGTTGTTTTGGTTCCTCAGTTCCAGAGTCACTGCATTCCTGGGCTTCCTGAATGCCCTGTTCTGCCAGTTGTTGGAGGTCCTTGTTTGTAAGGTTCTCGCCTGAAACTTGCAGCAACACCTCAATGTCCTGGGTGTTGGCATCTCCCAGTCCAGCCATATTGACCAGGTTTACAATCTCCATAATGATGGGCTGTTCTGGTTCCACATCCAAAATAACTCTAGCCATAGCTTCCTCCGCACTCCTTTCAGACATTGCTGTGTCACTTACTTTCAGGACAAATCAATGTTAGTTATGGCCTGCATGATGGTATACTTTTTCAAAAATCTATCATTAATTCTTTGTCCTTGGTCTCTGTTTAGTCAATGAGCTGGTGAAATTTGAAGAGAAGATAAAAGGCATTGAAGGTCACAATAGCCCCCTTATTCATTGGCTGGGTTTAGTGAATTAGTGTTGGGTGACAGGAAAACTACTTCTACTGGTGTTATGGACTGGGATCCGTACAAAATGCATAACCGTATTCGTGCACCTACTTATATATCTTATCTTTGCAGTATTATCGTATAACCAAAGTTTTATTAACAATGCTGAATCATTGGGAACTCTAAGATGGAGGATTCATTACTTCCGCATACAAGATGCCGGCGGCACTACTTCCGGTCTAGCAAGGATGACGACAGCTACCACACCTTGGACACTAAGAAGGAGAGCGCCATCTTTCCTTTGTCTCAACTTCTCTACCAATGGGAAGATAGACTCATCCCCTGTGGGATGAGACCTGGAGACTCCCTAAGCTCCTGACCCAATACATGTCCAAGGTCCCGTAAAAGCGGACACCTTAGAACCAATGAAGTGCTAAATTAAACCTGATGTTTTGCTTAGTTGCAACTTTTATCTGATTATTAAAAACTATATAAATGATGACTGACGTAATACAATTAGGCGAGAGAAAGCTTTATACCAGAACTCTGTGTTGGTGTATTATTTCTCTAAGGTGTGCACACTGTATGTATATATATATATATATATATATATATATATATATATATATATATATATATATTGGTAATTTGGCCAGGGGCAGATATCTCTGAGGAATACTTTTGTTCTCCCAAAACAAAATGGCCCCCGAACAGGGACTTGAGGTTTAACCAAACCGCAGTGGACGAGAGGAGTTCGGACCGACTTCACGGGAACAGGCAGAGCCTGATCACCTCCGGTACACGGTAAGGACATGATTAGTACCTTATCCGCGTAGACCTGTTCCTGGGACTCTGTCCGTTGTCCAGTTCCGCTGTAGGGGAGGTTACAAAAGTACAGGTAATAGCTTGCCTCAAGTCCATTGTGAATCCTGTACAAGAGATAGTGATATCTGTCGCCTGTGTGTGACTGTTGGTAGCGTGGTTGAGCGATTGTGATCTATTAGATATTGGGATTTGGGGGGCATACACGTGTATGTGCAGCAGGCTGTGGGGACGGATGAGTTGTGCCGAGAGTCGCACATAACCCAGAGAAGTTTCACATACAGGCGTGCATATACGTAGCCTGGGGATCGGGATTGCTTTGCATACTTTCCCGGGGAGGGTCTATGCATGCCGGATAGATGAATATCTCTCGGGGGTCATGATGGTCATGCCTTAGTAGCGTGTTAACCCAGAGGGACGTCTATCATACACTAAGGGTGTTCAAACGTGTATGTGGGACACAGACTTCAGTGGCAGATTGATAGTGCTGTAAAGCACAATAAGCCCTGAGGGTGTCGGTTTGTGAGCACGTAGTAGTGCGAGACCCCAAATTGATACATATCTTGGATCTGAAGTTTCTGCAGAAAATGGTTTGATGATTATGATGCTATGTCAATGCTGGTTATTAATGCATGATGATATGAAATGTGATGTAATTATGTGTTGTTGATTCACATGTCTCTGTCCACTGTTCTCTTTGCTATCCCTTGCCAGCAGTGAGTGGCAACAAGCGAATCTTGACATTATATTACTGCAGTATGTTGATGATCTCTTGCTGTGTGCTGAAGATCTTCCCACAGCCACAAGAACCTCGGAAAGCTTGCTGAGACACTTGGCAGAACAAGAATGCAAAGTATCCAGAGAAAAGCTGCAATGGTGTAAAGAGACTGTCATATTCCTAGGACACTGTCTTTCAAAAGGTGTGCGTCATCTACCACGCACCCGTGCAAGCAATAGAAGACATGCCAGTCCCAGAAGGACACAGACCCCTGCATGCTTTCCTAGGCCTTATATCCTACTGTAGAGCTTGGATCCCAGAAGCATCCCTTCTCATGCAACCCTTGTATGACGTGTTGAAGACTGAGCCATATGAGATGACACAGATAGCCTTGTGTAACTTCTACACCCTGAAGAAGGCTATCTCATCAGCACCAGCACTAGGATTACCAAACTATGACCTCCCATTCAAGCTGTTTGTATCAGAAAGAGAAGGACATGCAATGGGAGTCTTGACACAGTCCCATGGAAACAAACAACGCCCTATTGGCTACTTCTCATGTCACTTGGAGATGTTATGTTCTCAATCCTTACCATTTCCAGAGGGGGGAGATGAGGAAGATGGATACTTTTGGTACAGCCTAATTTTGAATCCAGAATCAGGAATAACCAATCTATATGTAAAAAGACGTCTATTGGAATATGGAAACAACCAGATGCTTACAGATGAGACACAAGACCCTCTTTTATTGCACACTGTGGAATAAACAATCTCCAGGCCGAGATTTCTAATATGAAGCAAGTCTCACTGAATTGAAGCAGATCACCTTAAAACTAAAAACATTGTACAACAATGCAGCAGGTGATAGTGCATTTACGGTGGAACTCCCACCAGAAGCAGAAGTGCTCTACAAACATTGGGATACAGAAATTCCACACGTAGCCCTATCAAAGCTTGCACCAGATGGATGGAAATCATTGGGAGCTGCATTAAAATGGTGGGAATCTGCAGATGAAGAGGAACTGGAGGAGGAAGGAATAGGGAAGAAAACTTTTGACTGGCAAACAAACAGCACTTCCAGTCTACAAGCCAGGGACCCATTTGCAGTCCCAGGACTTAGAAACCCACCTCATGACTGCCTCCAACAGATGGAAATGGAAACCTCGCACTTGGCTATTGTGAAAGAACTTATTCTAACAGACCCAGACATTACCTTGTATGTAGATGGCTCGAGATATGCTGATGAACATGGGAAGTACCATATAGGATAAGCTGTGACCACAGAGAAAGATGTAATACAGGCCTCCTTGTTAACTCCATCTATGTCAGCACAAGAAGCAGAATTGTTTGCATTAACCAAAGCTTGTGAAGCTGCAGCAGGAATTCGAGCCAATATCTATACAGACTCAAGGTATGCTCTGGGAGTGACTCAAGACTTTGGGATAATTTGGAGAGCCAGAGGATTCATGACAGCCGCAGGCACTCCAGTGAAGCATGCTAAAGCCATCCGTGAACTGTTAGAAGCTCTAACACTCCCAAAGGAAGTGGCCATACTGAAAGTAAAGGCACATGGGAAGCTAAACTCGGATGAAGCACGAGGAAATCATCTAGCAGATCAGACAGCTAAACAAGCAGCAATGACCTCACAGGAAATGGAAAGGAGGGAGGTGGATGGAGACATAAACATTTATACAATGCAGACTCTGCAGAAGATGGCAGGTCTAGAAGAAGTGAACAAATGGAAAGCAAAGGGAGAAGCCCTGAAAGATGGACTATATGTTGATAATCTGAGATTGTGTTTGCCAAGAAGCTTGTACCCAGCAACAGTACAATGGGCACATGGACCAGCACACCTGTCAAAGACTCTCATGAATGCCTTAATAAACAAGTATTACATGGCCCCAGGCATCACTACTCTGACAAACACTTACTGTAAATCGTGCAGTATTTGTGCCAGGTGCAACGTAGGCCGCACTGAGAAGCCACCACAAAGACATTTGGCAAAATCATTGTATCCATTCCAGAGGATACAAAATGATCATATTCAGATGCCAAAGAGTGGTCGGTATGAATATGCATTAGTCATGTTCTCAGGATGGCCAGAGGCCTACCCAGTTGCAAACATGACAGCAAAAACAACCGTTAAACGCCTGCTAACAGAGGTCATCTGCAGATATGGTGTTCCTGAAGTAATTGAAAGTGTTCAGGGACCAGCTTTTACAGCAGTATTGGCCAAGGAAATATGGACAGCCCTAGGAGTAACCCTCTCCTTTCATACGCCTTACCATCCTCAAAGTAGTGGAAAGGTGGAACGTATAAATGGTACCTTGAAATCTAGGATGCTAAAAATGTCACAAGAGACTGGTATGCCATGGCCTGAAAGTCTTCCTAAAGCCTTGTTCAGTGTCAGGCATACCCCTAGAGGGAAACATGCATTGTCCCCCCCATGAAATCTTGTTTGTGTCTGCTCCTAGACTAGGGTGCTATTTTCCTCAGCAATTGCAACTTAAATCTGATGTACTTGTTGACTATGTAATTGCACTGTCCACCGCACTGACTAAAATCCATGCACAGGTATTCTCTTCTATTCCAGATTCGGAAGTAATCACTGGTACTCATCAACTACTTCCTGTAGATTGAGTCCTAGTTAAGAAATTTGTGAGGAAAACCCCTTTGGAACCCAGATACGAAGGCCCATTCCAAGTACTGCTGATCACAGCTACATCAGTTAAGCTGGAAGGGAAAGCTACTTGGGTCCACGCATCCCATTGCAAAAAGGTTCCTTCTCCTGACGATTAGGAACCAACACAATGAGTATAATTCAGTGGTTTTTCCTGTCTCCCATGGTAAATCCAAATATTGTTCAGCAGGTAACCATTACAAAAAGTAAAGATGGTATCACATTTTGGTATAATTCACGTAATACACATGTTGCCACATACACCTTTGACTTCTGTGACATTGTTCCCTGTCCTTCAATCCCTGAACAATGTGATATATATAAGAGAGATATGTACATATGTGTCACTGATGAAACTGTTGGAAGACACTGTGACACATGGAAGGCAGCGGGATGGGGCACTGGGACACTTTGGGGGTATAGATCTCAAAGTGCTGCAGATAAGAAAGATGACCAGGGTAGATCCCTCCTCTACCGAATGACTCTAATAAAGACTGGTCGATGTCTGAATAGTGGAGTATCTGGTTCTGATATGCAACTTACTCTGACCATACAAAACCCTTGTACCATGGATGCTGACACATATATATGGAGGGCTTGGACTAGGGGGCAAAAGTGCTAAACTGATGGGCGAGTTTAAGATAGCAGATCTATACAAGCACTCAGACCTACCTTTGGCATTGCAGACATTGAAGCCAGGGCCCCAGATCATTGGAACAATGGCTGCTACTGGTGACCCAACATATGAGGACACATTAGCTACTGAGACTGGATTATCAGATCTTAATGTATGGTTAGAATGGATGAAATACAATGTACAAGAAAGTAATAAGACCAACTGTTATGTATGTGGCCATGCTAGACCTCACTTAGGTACTGTTCCACTTACTATACCTTTGCAAGAAGAGAGATGCTTTTTGAAACTGTTCAAAAGATATACTCATACAGATGAGTGTGAAGAATGGAGAAACATGTACCCTGTGATAACTAATAATCCCCATCCAGGGAGAGGTATAACTATATATCCTGTAAATTATACGTGTTACAGGAGAAACGTTTCTCAGGGGTTCAATTTACAGGACTTCCCAAGTGGATTTTGTCACACATACAGAGATGGTTCAGCCACAATACTAGTCAACTAGACCCAATCATTAGGGGACATATATTGGTTGTGTGGGGATATGAAACTCAGGGTAAGACTGTCAGGAGTATGGCGTGGAGAATGTACCTTGGCTAAAGCCATAATGCCGTTACACATTGTCCCAACTTATTACGATGATAACTTACTAGTGTCTCCCCAACAAGGTCCAGAAAGAGAAGACAAATTTCATCATCTGAACCTCACGAAAGTTTTGACCCACATGTGTATATTGATACTATTGGAGTCCCAAGGGGGGTGCCCAACCAATTTAAGGCCCGAAACCAGATAGCAGCAGGGTTTGAATCACTGATACCAATGATTGGTGTAAACAAAAATGTTGCCTGGATTAATTATATCTACTATAATCAGCAATGATTTATTAACTACACTAAAGATGCCTTAAAAGGCATTGCAGACCAATTAGAGGCTACATCACACATGGCCTTCCAGAACCGTATGGCATTAGACATGATCCTTGCAGAAAAGGGTGGATTTTTTAAAATGCTCCCTGACTCTAGCACATGTTGTACGTACATTCCTGATAACACAGGTCCGAATGGAAAGATCACACTGGCAATCCAGAAGTTGTCTAATCTTGGTCAAGAATTAAAGGAAAACTCTGGCACTACAGATTATTGGGAGTCATGGTTTGGTTGGATAAATGGCTGGCAGAAAGTGTTGTTGCAAATAGGGATGGCTATCTTTATTATCATAATTTTGCTAGCTTTCCTCTTAATTTGTATTATTCCTTGTGTACGCAACTACCTTCAGAAGGCTGTGGACAAGGCTTCTCCCACCTTTATCCACCAAGATTTAGACATAGATCTACATGGACAGAATGATGATTGTAAGACATCCCATCTTCTAATGCATTGCAGACTTTAACTGGCTCTAAGGAGAGTGTTCTGTGAGCTGAGCTACACTATATCCAAGTCCTATGGTCCCTATCCAAGCCTAGCTACACTATTAGAAGATTAGAGGCTTATTAGGTTTTCCCATGCCGCATAGGTCATAGGGTAGGTGTGACGTCAGGTCATGGCAAGCCCAATCGAACAAAGAGATGTACCTATGACTTACATACATGCATGCTTTCAACATCCGGAAATGGAAAACATAAAGAATAGTGCTCTGGAAGGACCATAGTCAAGAAGTATATATACAAGATACTTAGTTCTAGACACCTGATACTAGATCAGGGTGTTATAGTCAGTAAGCTTTATTAAGAGTTGTGATTGCTATGAATATATTATTCCATTTTAGGGGGGACTGTTATGGACTGGGATCCGTACAAAATGCATAACCGTATTCGTGCACCCACTTATATATCTTATCTTTGCAGTATTATCGTATAACCAAAGAATTATTAACAATGCTGAATCATTGGGAACTCTAGGATGGAGGATTCATTACTTCCGCATACAAGATGCCGGCGGCACTACTTCCGGTCTAGCAAGGATGACGACAGCTACCACACCTTGGACACTAAGAAGGAGAGCGCCATCTTTCCTTTGTCTCAACTTCTCTACCAATGGGAAGATAGACTCATCCCCTGTGGGATGAGACCTGGAGACTCCCTAAGCTCCTGACCTAATACATGTCCAAGGTCCCGTAAAAGCGGACACCTTAGAACCAATAAAGTGCTTAATTAAACCTGATGTTTTGCTTAGTTGCAACTTTTATCTGATTATTAAAAACTATATAAATGATGACTGACGTAATAAAATTAGGCGAGAGAAAGCTTTATACCAGAACTCTGTGTTGGTGTATTATTTCTATAAGGTGTGCACACTATATATATATATATATATATATATAAATATATATATATTGTGATCAGGATGGCCGCGTATAGCGGTGGTTTCTTGAAATGAGGGCTGATACTGCTTGGAAGTGCAGCAAATCGGTTTATTTACAGAACAGAAAATAACGGCTGTAGCAGTAGCTCTGCTTCAATTAATGGAAAACAAACAGTTATGTCTCCGTGAGGTGGGAGAATGCCACCTTGTGGCCAGGTATATACAGTCTCTTTGCTGGGGTAGTGCCACCTTGTGGCCAGGAAATAACAGTCTCTTTACAGGTGAGGGTCCCAGCGAGATTAGGTCGCCCTCTTCAGCAACCTCTGGGACCCTGCTCCACTCTGGGTCACAGCTCCGCTCTGTGGGACACAGCTCTCCTCTCTAGCTCCTCGCTCTGTGGGACACAGCGTTCCTCTCTCGGACACAGCGCTCCTCTCTCGGACTCAGCGCTCCTCTCTCGGACTCAGCGCTCCTCTCTCGGACTCAGCGCTCCTCTCTCGGACTCAGCGCTCCTCTCTCGGACTCAGCGCTCCTCTCTCGGACTCAGCGCTCCTCTCTTCGGACACAGCGCTCCTCTCTCGGACCACAGAGCTCTCTCTCTGGGACACAGCACTCCTCTCTGGGACACGGTTGTGGGTGAAGCATAGGGCCCGCCCGTCTCTCCCGTATGCTTCACCCCAGGGACCCTTGCATACACAAACTCACTTGTATTTACTTCTCTATATCATCACTTCTTCCCTGGGGCATAATACTGCAGCACCAACCGTGCCTAGGCCTTTAAGGCAAAACTCTGCCTGGGATTCTTCACTAATCCCCTTCACTTACGTGGCTTCCTTGTGACTTCACCTCCTGAGTCTGAAGTCAATCTTCCAGCTCATACGACTTGCTGTAGTCCCCGTTCTCTTAGAAACAGTCACTTGGTGATCCTTGACAGGGTAGTTCACAACTTCACTGTCTTTCCACAGCAGATCACCTTCCACTCTGTGCTTTGTTCCTCTCAGCAGCACAGCTGCCTAGGGCCTAGTCAGCCCCTCCTCCCCCTTCCATGCCTGCTTTCCAGTCTTTTAAAGGGGAGTGGCTCCAATTAGGAGTTCTTTCAGAAGTGTTAACTCCTTCACTTCTGACAAGAACTCACACTCCACTTGCTTGTCACACTTCAAAGGAGCAAACGATCACACACCCCCCCCCCCCTCAGCTCAACCACATGGTGTTGGGCGACATGCCGAGAGGCCGGACATCCGGTAGGGTCGCTCACCACTCAAGAACTACTCGTTCTGTGCCGACCGCATTGAGGTAGCAGGCTGCGATCGTGGCCGTCTGTAAATCCATCTTCTCATTTCCTTACTGGTCTTTTGGCCTCCTTCATGTGTGTCGCCTTTATCAGGAAGGAGTGACTCTCTCAACTTTGTAGCGCTGTCCTCGAACAGCCTTGCGATGGACTCTGTAGTCACATGTCTGGGTACAGATATAACAATATCCGTTGCACTCTCTTCGAGCCCGTACTCATTTCCAATCTCTTCATTAACTTCAACTCCCAGGAGATCTACTACAGTCTCAATGTTTCCCTCGTCATCCTCAACTTCACGGCCACCTTCCTTGTCCAACTTAAACAAAGCCTGGCGCTTCTGCCGCTCTTCAGTATGATGCCGTTTCTTTGCTTCCTGCAGCTTTGCTTTAAGAATTGGGAGCTTTTCAACTGGCTTTCTCTGAATTATCTCATCAGTTGTTTCAGCAGACACAATGACAGATACCACATCTGCCTTTAGCTCCTCCTTTCCATCTGCCGTTTTCCCTTTGCGGACGATATTTAGGTTAACTTTCCTCTCAAACACAGGCTTGGCTTTATGCAGGGAGTGCTTCAGAAAACGCTCTTTCCATACTTCTAGTTCTTTATTTTGCATATGTTCATCCAACTTAACAAATGAGCCATTATCGGGGCACCAACAGGGCTTTTCCCGCTTGGAAAGCTTTGTTTTATGTTGTTTTGGTACCGGATATTTAGAGGTCTCCTCAACAGTCTGAGAATCCAGTAGGGGCACAGGGATTTCCTGCTGGAATTCACAAGTAGGATCTATATCTTCGCTTACAGGCCTCGGAATGGACTCTGGCTTATCCACCTGGTCCTCCGAATCCATTGTGTGCCAAGCCCTGGGTGGCTCATCAGAACTCTTGGCAGGCTCACTTCCTCCAACTTTAGTTCCTTCTAATACCTCGCCCGTACAAGCCTGTGATGCTTGGGTGGAATTATTTGCATTCCCTTTAGATTTTTCTGCTGGAGCAGAGTCTCTTGTTTTGACTTCTTTTTTATCACTCATGACCAACTTGCGTTCCAAACTGCATGGCTGATACTTTGTCGCTTTAATAAGCTGCAAGTCATACCCTTCGCAAGGTGGCCTTGGCCGATGCTTGAAGAAAGCATGAATGCTTTCTGCAGGCAGTTCCTTTGCTGCCTCCTCCGTCAGATATGCAAAGTCTTCTTCTTTACCATCAGCAGGGATGATTTCAGGGAGTTTTTCGTCAAGTGGTGGCACATTTTCAATTGTGCCAATAATTTCAAAGCCCACAGTATTCGTTTCCAAAATGTCTACTACATGATGTACAGTTTCTGCTTCTACAGACAGCTTTGTACTTTCTGCCACTGCTTGAAGGATGTGATCAACAGGCTTCTGTTGTTCTTCCACCCTCTTTGCCTTGTCGCTTTCCTCTGGCACAGGTGTAGCTTGTCCAGCTTCCTTAAGTGGCGTGTGCTCCAGTTTTGATACAGGAACAGTCTTTTCTAAGGTGTTCACATCGGACACTGGCCTAGCAACACTTTCTAGCTGGTCTCCATTAGACGCCTCTTTGTTACTTTCCCCACTGTCTAAGGTTAACAGTGGTATTCGTCGGGGCTTCTTTCAAAATTGAGAGATGTTCTCCTCTTTATCACTGTGTGGCCGCTCCCACACCACTGATTCGTTCAGCTTAGGCTTTGGGGGACATATCCTCCGCTCCCAAATAGGCATCAATTGCTCATTCCTGTAGGACACTGGGTAGTCCTCGAATGTCGGCTTCCTCCGCCATTCAGGGATATACTCGGGCCTCATTTTACCGTGGGCTTGTCTTTGGAGCCTTACAAAACGCTGTTTCTCCTCCTCTAAGGCCAATCTATCTGCACCAGCAGGCTTTTTGGGGCTCTCAGCGACCTCTTTGGGGCTCTCAGCGACCTCTTTGGGGCTCTCAGCGACCTCTTTGGGGCTCTCAGCGACCACTTTGGCTGGATTGGCCGTCTCTGCGGGCTCTCTCTCCGTCTCTGCGGGGTCTCTATCTCCATCTCTGCGGGCTCTCTCTCCGTCTCTGCGGGCTCTCTCTCCGTCTCTGCGGGCTCTCTCTCCGTCTCTGCGGGCTCTCTCTCCGTCTCTGCGGGCTCTCTCTCCGTCTCTGCGGGCTCTCTCTCCGTCTCTGCGGGCTCTCTCTCCGTCTCTGCGGGCTCTCTCTCCGTCTCTGCGGGCTCTCTCTCCGTCTCTGCGGGCTCTCTCTCCGTCTCTGCGGGCTCTCTCTCCGACTCTGCGGGCTCTCTCTCCGACTCTGCGGGCTCTCTCTCCGACTCTGCAGGCACTCTCTCCGACTCTGCGGGCACTCTCTCCGACTCTGCGGGCACTCTCTCCGACTCTGCGGGCACTCTCTCCGACTCTGCGGCGCCCTCTGCGGACTCTGGGGTGCCTCCTGCCGTCTCACTCGCGGCTCCTGCCGTCTCACTCGCGGCTCCTGCCGTCTCACTCATGGCACTGCAACTGGTGGCTTTTTCCACTCTCGGTTTCTCCTTGTTTACTACTAGGTGAGGTTTGGTTGGCCTTCCCTTAACAGGGAAACTGTATCTTATACTTGGCCCGACAAGTATGTCTCTTGGGTAGCGATACGCTTGTCTGGCAAAAAAATTCCAGGGGTGCGCTCTCTGTACTTTCTTTACTCCTATACGATCAAGGATCTCCTCTTTCAGGGTACAATAATTGGTTGCCATTTCTTCAGGCAAAAACCCATACGCTTCCTGTGCTTCTCCACACAGATAGGGACCCAGGACTGTGGCCCAATGCTGTTTAGGCCAACCTTCCCTGGTAGCAATCTTCTCAAAATTCAGGAGGTAGGTTTCTACATCATCTTGAGCTGTCATTTTCTTTAGAAAGCAATTAGGGTTCATAACCCTGCATGATTTTGGACACACATTGTTCTCTGTAGATCTCAATCGCTGCAGCTGCACTTTCTGTGCTTCTAAAGACTCTCTCATCTGTACCCTGTCGACTTCCATTTGTCTCTGCCATTTCTCTGTGGCCTCTCTAAATCTTGCAGTAACCTCTCCAAAACCTTTATCTTCCTCTTTTGCGGCTTGGATGCTATGCTCTGCAATCATTTCTCTCTTTTCTGACTGGCTCTGACCAAGCTTAGCAGCCAGCACTCTGTTCAACTCGGCTTGCTGTTTGTTTAACCCCCGCTGGGCTTCTATAAAAGCTTTAAAGGCCTCTTCCATATTTATGCTGTACGGTGGGCTGTCTTCTTCAACACAGACATTTTTCAATCCCACAAATGACACCAGTGTGATCAGGATGGCCGCGTATAGCGGTGGTTTCTTGAAATGAGGGCTGATACGGCTTGGAAGTGCAGCAAATCGGTTTATTTACAGAACAGAAAATAACGGCTGTAGCAGTAGCTCTGCTTCAATTAATGGAAAACAAACAGTTATGTCTCCGTGAGGTGGGAGAATGCCACCTTGTGGCCAGGTATATACAGTCTCTTTGCTGGGGTAGTGCCACCTTGTGGCCAGGAAATAAACAGTCTCTTTACTGGGGTAGTGCCACCTGGTGGCCAGGAAATAACAGTCTCTTTACAGGTGAGGGTCCCAGCGAGATTAGGTCGCCCTCTTCAGCAACCTCTGGGACCCTGCCCCACTCTGGGTCACAGCTCCGCTCTGTGGGACACAGCTCTCCTCTCTAGCTCCTCGCTCTGTGGGACACAGCGTTCCTCTCTCGGACACAGCGTTCCTCTCTCGGACACAGCGCTCCTCTCTCGGACACAGCGCTCCTCTCTCGGACACAGCGCTCCTCTCTCGGACACAGCGCTCCTCTCTCGGACACAGCGCTCCTCTCCCGGACACAGCGCTCCTCTCTCGGACACAGCGCTCCTCTCTCGGACACAGCGCTCCTCTCTCGGACACAGCGCTCCTCTCTGGGACACAGCGCTCCTCTCTGGGACACAGCGCTCCTCTCTGGGACACGGTTGTGGGTGAAGCATAGGGCCCGCCCGTCTCTCCCGTATGCTTCACCCCAGGGACCCTTGCATATACAAACTCACTTGTATTTACTTCTCTATATCTTCACTTCTTCCCTGGGGCATAATACTGCAGCACCAACCGTGCCTAGGCCTTTAAGGCAAAACTCTGCCTGGGATTCTTCACTAATCCCCTTCACTTACGTGGCTTCCTTGTGACTTCACCTCCTGAGTCTGAAGTCAATCTTCCAGCTCATACGACTTGCTGTAGTCCCCGTTCTCCCAGAAACAGTCACTTGGTGATCCTTGACAGGGTAGTTCACAACTTCACTGTCTTTCCACAGCAGATCACCTTCCACTCTGTGCTTTGTTCCTCTCAGCAGCACAGCTGCCTAGGGCCTAGTCAGCCCCTCCTCCCCCTTCCATGCCTGCTTTCCAGTCTTTTAAAGGGGAGTGGCTCCAATTAGGAGTTCTTTCAGAAGTGTTAACTCCTTCACTTCTGACAAGAACTCACACTCCACTTGCTTGTCACACTTCAAAGGAGCAAACGATCACAATATATATATATATATATATATATATATATATATATATTGGTAATTTGGCCAGGGGCAGATATCTCTGAGGATACTTTTGTTCTCCCAAAACACTGGGATGCAGTGAAGCTTTGCCAATTGTCTCAACAGGGAAAAAATATAGAATTCCTTCCTGACCCCAGATACTGGCAATCGTATTCATCCCTGGATCAATACTCCCTTTCTGTTTATCCAGATTAGCCCTTCATGCCCTTTTTATTTAAAATTATATCTAATCCCTTTTTAAAGTTATCTATCAAATCCGCTGTCACCACCTCCTTTGGAAGAGATTAACCACCCTTACTGTGAAGAACCCTTTTCTTTCTTTAAGGCAAAAACTTTTTACTTCTGATCTCAAATGATGACCACTTGTCAGCTGAAAACTTCTTGGCACAAAAAGTTTCCTTGACAAATCCTTGTACTGACCCTGGATATATTTATATAAGGTAATAATTTCCCCTCTTAGACACCTATTTTCTAGAGTAAATAAGTTTAATTTGGTTAGTCTTTCTTCATAACTTAGCCCCTCCATTCCCTTTATTAGCTTTGTTGCCCTTCTCTGTACTTTTTCCAGTGTTAAAATGTCTTTTTATGTAGTGGTGTCCAACATTGTACTCCATATTCCAAATGAGGGATTTATACCATTAGATTTGCTTCCCTTGCTTCTATACCCTTCTTAATACATGCTAATATTTTACTTGCCTTTCCAGATGCTGCTTGGCATTGATAACTGTTACCTAGGCGGTTGTCCACAAGTACCAAATCCCTTTCAATATCTGATACCCCTAGATTATAAATTGCATGGCTATTTTTCCCTCCCAGGTACAAAACTTTACATTTATTCATATTAAATTTCATCTGCCACTTAGAGGCCCATTCCTCTAATTTATTGGAGGGAAAGTACGTCATTATCTGATTTAATTACCTTGCACAACTTTGTGTCACCAGTGAAAATGGAGACACCACACTACAATCCCACTTCCAAGTCATTAATAAATATGTTTAAAAGGAGGGGACCTAATACTGAACCCTAAAGAACCCCACTTAGCACATTAGTCAAATCCAAGTGATTTTTAATTTACCATAACCCTTTGCTTCCTGTCTTTTAGCCAGCTCTCAATCCATAAGCAAATAGTTATGGCAATTCCTGTATCCTTTAGTTTGCTCAACAGACTCTTATGTGGCACAGTATAAAAAGCATTTGCAAAATGCAAATAGACTACATCCACTGAGTTGCTTTGATCCAAGTTCCTACTAACCGCCTCATAGAAACTAATTAGGTTTGTTTGACATGACCTATCCTTCATTAATCCATGTTGGCTCCTTCTTATAACCCTATTTGAATAGACATATTCTTGTATATTATCCCTTATTAAAACTTCTAAAAGCTTTCCCACTACCGAAGTAAGACTCACTGGTCTTTAATTTCCTGGATTTGCTCTGACTCCCTTCTTAAATATAGGTATCACCTCTGCCTTTCTCCATATACTTTAGGCCTTAGGCATCCCCTGTGGCTTTTGTCCCTAAGAATGACGGGTGTGGACTATAAGCAGCTAAATGACAAGATGACTGCAAACACTTACACTTACACTGTGCCTAGAGTAGATGTACTAATAGTTAGACTAGGACAGGTAACCTATGTGACCACTCTGTCATTGTCTAAGGGCTACTGGTAAATCTCACTTGTTGAAAATGCTAGAGAGAATTCAACATTCACCACCTCATATGGGCTATACCAGTTTATGGTTTTGATTTTTGGGATGAGGAATGTCCCTTTCATGTTCCAAAGGCTTGTTAACCACCAACTACATGTGTGCCAGAAGTTCACCCATGCCAACCTGCACAACACAGCCATATTCAGAGATACTTGACAGGAACATGTGCACCGTCTAGCCACAGTTCTGAACCAATACAGCATTCTGGTTGACCATTTTCCCTGACAAGTGCCAGTTTGCTAGGGGAGGCGCAGTATCTAGGGCACAGAGTAGGTAGTGGGAGGGTCCTGCCAGAGCCAGTCAAGGTAGCCTCAATAGAGCAGTGGCCCACTCCAGTGCATAAGAGGCAGGTCTGGGTACCAAAGGGTAATATTGATAGTACCCTGGCAATGCCACTGACGGACCTGGCCAAAAAGAGAATATCCCAGCTTGTACAGTGGACTCCCAAATGAGAGAAAGCTTTCTGGAACTTGAAGGCTGCCGTAATTTTTCACCCCATCCTAGTTGCCTCAGATTACTCTTGCCCTTTCTTGGTCCAGAAGAATGTCTCAACACATAGCATCAGGGCTAATTTGTGTCAGGTGGTTCCTCTTGGGCAAGGAACACTTCACTGCATACCTGAGCCGCAAGATGTTGACCCATGAGGTCAGCTATGGGGCTATTGAAAAGGAGTGCCTTGCAGTCGTTTGAGCCTTATCTTTTTGGGATTTTTTTTTTTGGTTGTCACAGACCACATCCCATCAGATACAGGCAGGGTAGAGCTCATCAGAAAGCTGATGGTCTCTTCAGGCAGTTGGACACCTCAGATCTCCAGTCACTCATGACCCATTTAGGGTCTTGAATAGCCTGGTAACTGGAGAGGGGAGTGATTGTGATGACAGTCCTTCTCTGAAGATTCTCTCCAATCAAAACTGTGATGTTGCAGGTTGCCATGGCAACAGAGACAGTTGCAATTGTGCTGCCCAGCCTAGGTGTACTAGCAATATGTTCAGGTTCCCTCTCTCACATTAATATTTTTCAAAACAATTCAATCCTTATCTTGTTCTTTTCCAGTCCTAGAAGGCAACAGTAATTACTAGGGATTGGACAAATATTTACTTTTTCTGGAAAAACAGAACAAGAAGAGCAGAATAACAGTTACACAACTAGAGCTTTAGTATTTTTTTGAGCTGAGAGGAATGGGAATACATTGACACACACACACACACACACACACATATATATATATATATATATATATATATATATAGTAATTTAATAATTAATAATATGTATATATAGATGGATAGATAGATATAGATTAATAATGAGTATTGCAGTATATTATGATACCTTTTGTATTGGACAAATGTGAAATTAAATATAGACGAGCTTTCGAGAGGTTCAACCTCTCTTTATCAAGTCTGAAGCAATATTATCATGAGATGCAACCCTCAGTTTGAATAAAAACAGCTGATGCAGAGAGAGTGGAGAGAGCATCTGACATCATCAGGTAAATACATATATTGGTAATAAACACAACATAGTACAGGAAACATATATACACATACTATATACACATGTATATCAATGGTAGTCTACAGTGATATCCTTTCTGTTGAGAAAATACAGAAAATAATCGAAGATTTACAACCATTACTATTTGAAGATACTGAATTAAAAGATATATTCCCAAAACCTCCCATCCTTGCATTGAAACAACCACCAAAGCTGAAACAGAAACTTGTCAGTAGAAAATTGGCCAGTAAACAACTAACTATAAAAAATGGAACTAAAACTTGTAACAAAAATGCCTGTAAGTTTTGTCAAACATTTGTAATGATGACACAGCCACACATAACAACAAAAACACCTGTAACATCAAAGGATCATATACGTACAAGCACATTGTCCAATGTGGTTTATATAATACAATGTACATTATGTGACAAAGGCTGCTACATTGGAGAAACCAGCCAAAAAATGCACTTAAGGATGAATTTACACAGACATTTAATAAGAAAGCATCATGAAGACAGTTATTGTAGCCCAGTGGGACACCATTTTAGCCAGAATGATCACTCCATCCATAACTTGAAAGTCAAAATACTCAGAGGATATTTAAAAAAACATCCAAGAGAGAAAAGCATTTTAAATAAAGATAATCACATTCTTCAACAGTAAAAATACAGGATTTAATATTGGCTTGGGTTTTCTAACACATTATCACAATTTCATGTGAATATATCTTTTTTTACCGTACGAGGCTTAGCACACTTAGTGACTTACAGCCACATTAAATTCCAAGCCCGTAGCGGCAACGGTACACACGTAAAGCCTGCAGGCTTGAAATCCTGCAGAGTCATAGAGCTATTACATTTAACCATGCCGCAACCAACGGGCCAGAGCCGCAACCCTGTCAACCCTTTCAGAGCATGCAAGCTGTTAAGGGTCTGGCTAAGAAGTGGTTGGCCTTTTACGATCCAGTTGGGGTATAACGTAGTGCGACACAGGCCTCTCAGCAAATAAAAAGAGGTCTAGCCACAGATGATTAACAGAGGGAGATTATAAAGCTGCGTTCCACCCGCCCATGCGTTGACTGTGTTGTATTTTCTGACCAAGTAGCATGCAGGTCCCGGAGTTGGAAGGAGTATATTGAGAGCAGTTTTTGTTTATTTCTATTATACTATTTACGATTTTACACTTAATCCTTGATTACACATATTTACAGATTACACATAATTGCAATACACATAATTTAAAGAACACACATAGAGACACATAGAGCTAGGTCACTCCATACATCCCCCATCCCATCCCCCACATCCCATTTCCCAACAGTTATTAAATACACATAATACACACATTTTTTTATACATCATATATTTACAGTAACACTTATTTTTATTTATCCTTATATTCTTGTTGTGATTGAGATGGAGGGAGAAGAGTGGAGGGGAGAGGAGTGGAGAGGAGAATAGAAGTGGAGGAGAGAAGGAAGAGGTTGGGAGTGGTGGAGGAGAGGAGGTGGTGGAGGAGCAGGAGGAGGAGAAGGAAGTGGAGGAGGAGAGTGGAGAGGAGGAGGTGGGTGGTGGCTGGGTGCCCTAGCACCAAGCACACATAAAAGAGGGACAGAAGGGAAGGAGCCTGATCCTAGGGGGGTAGTAGTTCGGATGAGGGAAAGGCCTCAGGGACAGGTCAGGGAGGTAAGGATCCATGTCCACAGTTGGGAGGGCAAGAGGCTAAGGGCAAGCACAGGGCCCACAATTACACCCCCCTGGGAGAATTTGGTCCTGCTTTGTGCAATCCATGGCCGCCCCGTGATCCTTGCAGGGGTAGGGAAGATAGGCCAGGGCCTAGGGCTCAAGCATGGAAGGAGATAGCGGCTGAGGTTACAGCAGTGCGCACAGCACCAAGGGATGTGAGGTCCATCAAGTACCGTTTTGATGACATCAGGGCCAAGGTGAGGAGGATGATTGCCAAGGAGGAGAAGAACGTGACTGTACGCTATAATGGGTGGGAGAGACCCAGCCTCCATGTCAGGTGAATATCACATACACCAACAAGCCACCACATGTACATCACACACACTACTCATGGGTCCATGTATTGGTGTTCCCACTGCAGCCTATGCAGTTACAGACCGCAGCCAGAATCAAGATAGCGTTAGGGGCGAAGAACAATCAAGGCCAGGAACAAAATAATAGATCATATCTAGCAAATAATTGCTAATCTGAGTTGCAATTAGGAGAATCATCCATGTTCAATCCTAGATGTTAGACAGTTAGGAATGCACACAAAAAAAATATTATTTATCATACTAATAACATATAACTTTCTTTTCTCTCTTTCAGCATCAAGGAGGTCTGGGTCAAGTGAGCAAGCCCCTGCCCAGCAGGAAACGGTTCAGGAGGAGAAGGAAAGAATAGGACCCGAGGGCCCTGATTTGGAGGAGGAGGATATCATCTGGCTAGTAGGATCATTAGCAGGACCACAGCCCACTGCCGGGATTTGACCCCACTATCCCCCTCCTTCAGAGACTTAGCCTATCGCCAGGGCCTTCCCACTGGAGGGACCATACCTTCCAGCCACCACCTCCTCCCCCACCCCCACAGCAGTGCGCTGGACTGGTCGCCACCACCACCACCGGGCCCAACAATACCACCGCCCTTATTTCACCAGGCTCCAGTTGGGGCCCAGACCCTCCCCACTCAGACACCACCACCTCACCAGGCTATGCCCCTGGGGCCTCCACCCTTAACATCAGGCCAGGCTGTGCAGGAGGAAATGCTGGCCCTCATGCGACAGGAGGTGAAGTGTCTTTGAGGGATCCAGGCCAGCATCTCCGCCAATCATGCGGAACTCCTGCTCAGCCTGACCAGGTGCAAAAAGGAGGAGAGTAGGCACCACCTGATGACTAAATCCTACCTGGCCGGCCTACTCAGGATTGGAGCAGACCAGAGGGGTAACCGCAGAAGCCATGCAAGGCGCTCTCGTCCCCAACCCTGCGTCCTCCCCCTTGAGGCCCCGCCGGTCCCCTCCTCTCCTCCCACCATGCCTCCACCACCACCACTGCAGGTGCCGCTGCCTGCCGGGGGGTTGCCTCCCCCTGCCCCACCCCACCACCACCAACACCAGCAGGGAGATGGCAGCTGGCCACAAGGATTGGGGCCCTGTGCCTAGGTAGAGGAGGAACTAGGGACTGTGCAGATGTTTGTGGCTTCTCAACAGCACTCCTCATTGACAATCTATTGGTCACAATGTTAACCTTATCTAGCCTGGCTACAGAGTCTTGGATCTTGGCCTATGTGATGGTGATATTTTCTATGCATATGGCTACCTCCCATCACAGGGTCCATGATCCTCTTCTCTGTGGACACTTATGGTTCTGTTTAAAATTTCACCAATTGATGGCCACTGAGGAATGCTGTTGAGAAGATATGCTGTCCCTATATTTTTTAAGGTCTTAATTTGTAGGTGTTATGTTTTTGTTTTGTTTTGTTTTAGGTACAATTCAGATCCATGAAGGCATCTTCTGCATCTGCAAGCACTGTGAAGGAAATGTATTAAGTGTAAGATTGTCACAGTGCCTCTCAGGTAGACAGTCCTTCAATGACAGCAATGACCTTCAATGACCCCCCCCCCCCACCACCCCCCATAACATGTAGCTCCAACAATCTTAAAGCTATCATATAGCCAGAAATCTAAGACATGATTGTTATTCGCTTATTATGTAGACCAATACCGCTATGGTGGTGGACTTGCAAAGTCTCACAATGGCATGTTAATGACAGCCAGCATAAATATATATGCACTAGTGAAGCATGTGATCCTGACCTCAATATGCTGACCTTTGTGTCCTCTCCGTATTAATGGGTATTTTCCCCTATTGCTCATATAATGAGCATCTTTTAACATGTACTAACAGCTATATAGCTGATGGATGTGATATCAATATTGATAAACAATATCATATGGAGAAGGTGATAGTACACCTTGACCACTGACGCTGGTCACAGCTAAGCATTTATTGTGAGATAACATCATTATTAATGGTCATGGCCAGTGAGTTATTTAGACACCTAGCTAATAGTGCTTGCAGATGGGAATCAGGTGAGTTGGTATATTGTTACAGTATTTAGCACTGTACTGTACATGCATGTTGATTATTTTTTTCTCCTCCGACTTTTTTAGTTGACCACTTTTTGTCACCACACTGTATGTGTGAAACTGGATTGGATTACACAGTCCAGAGGTTGAATCATCTGTTTCATTGAGCAGATATAGACAAGTTATGCACATTAATGGTCTCTTCAATTAAATTCACTGATTTCTAATGATCCTTTTTTTCATCAGATTCCGGTCGCAGTGGTGTAGTGACCACACGTGACCCTGGTATGTGCTATGCATCATGCTTATTCTAGACTATGAAATTAGCCCTTTTTAGGTATCCCCTTTTCCCCACAAGCCTCTTGCTCTCCCGGGATCCGCCCACACCACACCCATGATATTAATGCATAGTCTTGTTAATTTCTGATTGTGCTCTCTGTATGAAATAAAGCTTTGTTATACCCTTCTCACCGTGTCAGTGTGTTTTCAACGCTTGGGGTTATGGGATAGCCACATACATCACATTTGTGTCACATTCCTTTATATATGAGCCCTAGTTACAATAGATCAATACATATAATAATAATAATAGCAATAATAGCATTAGATATCATATAATAATATATATCATTAACTATACTAGTTTTCAAATATGTAAATGTGTCCGTCACACCAATGTTAAATTACACTGCGATGAGCAGGCAAACTTGCAATTACGACTACTCGTGATGAGCACTGCAGGGATTTAACCTGCAATGAGCGCCAAAGACGCTTATTGCAAGCCTCACGATGAGCACCGCAGACGCTCATCGCTAGTTCCACGGGAGTTTGGCTACAATGAGCGCTGTAGGTGCTCATTGCAGGCCTTGTAATGACTCTCCATAATGTTAATAAGGCGGTAGGAAAAAGACCCAGGATGCATTAGATACAATGGATTTAATAATAAATAAAATTATAAATAATAACAAAATAATAACAAAATAATAATACATTAATGAATCGTTACAATGCCATCTATTGGCGTTAAGGAGACATAGCAATAACTTATTAGAGCGCCATCATTTGGATGTGGAAATATAAGTTGCATTCGTACAGCACCATCTGTTGGATGTAATGGTAAATTACAACAGTGGAAATACTTTTTGTAGCACTATCTATTGGATATAAAGGTGTAAGGAGTCCTAACAATAAATTACAGCGCCATCTATTGTATGTGGAAATATAAGTTGCATTCTTACAGCACCATCTATTGAATGTAAGGGTAAATGACAACCTTGGAAATAGTTTTTGTAGTTTTTTTATATCTATTGGATATAAAGGTGTATAATGCCAAGAAGCTCCATTCTTTGCCTTTTGCATGCAAACCTTGTGGAACAGCACAGGCAGAGACCTAGATAAATGTGCTGCAGTCCATAGGGTCACAGAGATTCGGACACGACTGAAGGACTGAACAACAAATAATAAAATGTTCTCCTGGTACGTGATATATGGGATGTGGCGGTGTAATTTGGCCACTATTTGTTTTCCCAATGTAGATTTGTTTTCCCAATGTAGATGTGAGGAACGAGATGTATATGCAATTATATATATATATTCCAGGATCAACATTAGAACCTCTGTGAGTGAGAAAGGGTTACTGTGACAAGCAGTTTAATGTTTTTGATTTGCAATTTAATAAAGTAGTGTGTCTTTAATTGATTTATGCATGTTGCAGCATGGCTTTTCATATTGGCATATGCATGACCATTTCAACATATGATGAAATAATAATTATTTTAAATGCCTATTCTTTATTTGGGGATTGTGGTGCAAGTAATTGTAATGCCTTTTAATGCTTTCCCCATATTTTAAAGTCCACTGGTGTGTCTATATTGTCTTTTACAAGGTTGAGAACTTGTCTGTAAACCCTTTGCGGCTCCTATTTGGAGGCCTTAACATTTGTTGCCTCCATTTGCGAGTTACGGGTTTGAACGCCAGTGGATTCGTAGCAATTTAATAGCGATCTGCAAACGTAATGTTTACGGGCTTGACAAATCAAAGGCTTTGCGCCAACGGAGTTCCGATTTTGACAGCCTCAGGGTTTTTCCTCCTGTAATCCGCAGAATGTTTGCGGGTAGCTGTAAGAGACCAATTTAATAGCCATAAGTTTAGCGGGCTCCGTTACGGGTTTTGGGTTTTCGCGTTGGGGGAATTTAATAGGGCTGTGATTCCAACAGGAAGGATATCACTGTGGACTACAGTGATACGTTTTTTCATATATATATTGATGTATATGGGTATACTGTTCCTTGAGAAATCTGTGCTTATTAACGATATAACACGCGTAAGTGATGTTTTTAATCTGCCAGACCATCTAACAGAGGAGAGGAGAATGGTGACTGTTCCCATGAATGGGGAATCTATGGTGGCATAATAATTATAAGTATTTATATGTGCCATATTAACAACACTACATCTATACAAGTTACAAATACTAATGCACTCACAATACATGAATGGAAGTTTTCTTAAATAACATTGATTATTTCTTTGACTGTTATTGTACAGCTTGGCACAATCAGTTGTTATATATTTTGGTGTATTTTAGCATAGCGGGCAGATAACTCTTACAGCTACCCGCAAACGATCTGCGGGGTACAGGCAGAAAAATCATACGTGCTGTCATAATCGAAACTCTGTTGCCACAAATCGATTGATTTGTCAAGCCCGTAAATGTTATGTTCGCAAACCCCTTTAAATTGCTACGAATTCAATATCATTCAAACCCATAAACTGCAAATGGAGCCAAAAAGCCTACGGGTTCTAGAGAGGACCCACAATAAGGTTAAACTCCTATTCGTAGCACTGTAAATGCAAATATCAATACACTATTTTAAATAAAAGGGAAAATTATGTTAATTATTAAAATTAATAGCACAAAAATCTCAAGCTAGCAAATCTGCAATAAAAATCCTTTTTTTTCAGTGTAATTTCTGTGTTATATCGATCCTGGATCAATGTGTTAATACATATAATGGAACTTTCATGGACTAGAATATAATATTTACTGATTTATTAATATTGCATTATTTCTGGAATGCGGGTCCGATCGTAACTCGTAATTCAAAACCGTAATGGACTGAAATCTCACCTCCTTTTTTCAGTGACGTAATGATGACGATCTTTTCTACTATTGGCTCCATCTAAACCTGTAACTACTGGTTTGGCTAATTGATCATGTTCGCAGCCGCACATGCAAGAATGGTTTGCGGGTTTGTATGTCGACCACGTCTGTTGCAGGTGTGGCTAATATAATAGCTATGTAACTCTGCCGATTTTTAAGTCAGCAGGCTTTACGGGTGTACTGATGCCGCTACTGGCTTGGAATTTAATATGGCCCTAGGTGTCAGTATTATGGGAGCACCTCAGCAGGCTAACCCAGAGAGATATCCTTCATTGTAGGTAAGAGGTGTGACTAAACTCTTATTTCCAAAATACTGCTAGTGCATGTATATATGTGTTGTAATTTGTAGTTATCAAACTCTTAGTGTCATTGTTTAGTTGTTGTCCATTAATTGGGACCACTTTGTACTGTAACACACTGAAGCAGAGGAAGATGCCCTCCCATGATAACTACCCCAAACACACCTCCAAGACGACCACTGCCTTGCTAAAGAAGCTAAAAGTAAAGGTGATGGGCTGACAAAGCATGTCACCAGACCTAAACCCTATTGAGCATCTGTGGGGCACCCTCAAATTGAAGGTGGGGGGAGTGCAAGTCTCTAACATCCACCAGCTCCATGATGTCATCCTGGAGCAGTGGAAGAGGACTCGAATGGCAACCTGTGAAGCTCTGGTGAACTCCATGCCCAATGAGGGTTAAGACAGTGCTAGAAAATAAGGGTGGCCACAAAATATTGACACTTTTGGCCAACGATTTAGACATTAATGGCTGTGTGTTAAGTTTATTTATATATATATATATATATATATATATATATATATATATATATATATAGTGACAAGGATGCTGTTTACCACAGGGATTTTTATAACAAAAGGTTCCGCAACACATAGATTTATGATGCAAGGGACTTGTTTATTTAGGGCTCATAAACAAGGGTCCATAAGTAGTAATAAACTTTACGGAAAAAAATTAATAAAAATCTATATAAAATTCTGATTACACATACAGGAACACCCTGACTACACCCGGGTAGCTTCTCATAAAGAAAACAATGAATACAGTCGTGCTACTTCCACTTATGGATCGGATACTACAGTCTCTGTTATGTGGTATAGTGCCACCTTGTGGCCACGATATAAACAGTCTCTTATAAGTGATATATTGCCACCTTGTGGCCAGGGTACAAACAGTCTCTTATAAGTGGTATAGTGCCACCTTGTGGCCAGGGCACCAAATAGTCTCTGTTTTAGCACAAGTCTTTTCCACGTCGTTCAATAAGTAACAGCGGATGAAGCATAGGGCCCGTCAGTCTCTCCCATATGCTTCACCCCAGTGACCCTTTGATATTGCAATATTAACTTACTGCAAATTAACAGCTCAGCCTCTTCCCTGGGGTATAATAAGTCTGGTACCTTCATTCAGTGCCGCTGACAGCTCCACACTCTGCCTGGGAATCCTCAATATTCAATTCCCTTACTTGGTGCCTTTATAGTTTCACCTCCTGGGTCTGTAGTCGCTCTCTGTCAGCTCTGTTTGTCCAGCGACTGCAAACAGCACACACTCCTTTCTTTGCTTTCAAAGTTCAGAATGTAGATTCACACAGGACCAGCTAGCAAGCTCCTCTCTGTGGCTTACACTGGCTGCTTAGCAACAGCACACAAACTGGGCCAGAGCATAGTCAGCAGCTCTCCCCATGTCTACTTTCAGGCTTTAAAATGAAGCTGCACCTGGACCAATTAGGAGTTTAACTCCATCACTCCTGTCAAGATCTTTTTACACTACTTTACTTATTTACTTGGCACATCCTCTACGGGGCAAACGGTCAAAATATATATATATATATCTCCTCATCCTCAAACCCCCATACACAACCCCCCCTCCTCAACCCCCTCCTCATCCTCAACCCCCCTCCTCATCCTCTCTCCTCATCCTCAACCCCCCTCCATATCCTCTCTCCTCAACCACCCCATCCTCAATTATCCCATCCTCAACCCAGCTCCTCAACCTCTCTCCTCATCCTCAACCCCCCTCCTCATCCTCTCTCCTCATCCTCAACCCCCCCTCCTCATCCTCAAAACTCCTCCTCATCCTCAACCACCCTAATTACCTCCCCCTCTCCCTTTCCCCTCACTTACCTTCTATCAGCGGCTGCTCCTGCACTCCTCCGCGCTCCTTCATGCTGCGTCAGGACCCGGCCAATGCTAAAGATGTGACATGCATATGTATAAATAAATATAAATAAATATATATATATATATATATATATATATATATATATATATATATATATATATATATTGTGACAGGGCCAGCCTTTGGCTACTGTTGCTCCTGTGATTTTCCCATAAACCACTGAGTCCGATACACTTTTATCTTTGCTTTAATCAAGGCTTTCAAAAACAAAAAATGGCTTAACTTCAGAATAAAATAAACATCTACAGAAACGGGCTTGCTAATTTTCAGGAACACCCTGACTAGCCCTGACCCCGCTTCTCGGTCTGCAGGTAAAACAGTACCCTTTCACACACAGGGGTGGTACCTTTAAGTCCAGTCTCTCTTAGCTGCAATGGATCCTCTGCAGGTCCTCTCCTTTTGCAGTAAACAGTCTCTCTTGTAACTGTCGCAGTCACGCCGACTGATTCTCTAATGGTAGCTTCCAATGCTGCTATGGCACCCACACTGTAAGTCCAGCCAGGTCATGATCAGGAGCTCTGCCTCTTTCTCCTCTCAGGTCACGCTAAACACTCTGTGTCTCGTTATTATGCCAGCTGTACACTCCAGGCAATCCTCACTCACTTGCCAGTGTCTCTCCGTCTTTCAATCAGTATTATAAGCAGTCTTCCTGACTGTCTTACTTCAGAGCTTATATCAGCTCAGCTCTCAGGATCCAGTCTTCCTGACTGTCTCATCTCACAGCTTCTCCCATAGACTGCAGCTCCACACAGACTCGTCAAAGCCCTTAGGGCAGAGCGTAATCAGCCACCCCCCGCTGAGTGCTCAGTAGTCCTTTTAAGGCAGAATGTAGCTGTGCCTAATTAATCCGTTATAGGAGGCTTAACTCTTTCACTTGCCAGGAGAGAAGTCTTGACGTGCTCTCTTCAGACCCCTGGTGGCACTCCATCACAATATATATATATATATATATATATATATATATATATATATATATATATATGTACAAGTAAAGGCTGATAAATTGCAGAGTGCACTAATTGTGCCCAGGTGAAAGGGGTGTGGATTGACTGTTAAACTAGTATAAAAGGTTTGTGAACTGTTTTAAGGCTGTTTGCAAGTGGATTTACCTTACAAGTAAAGGCTGATAAATTGCAGAGTGCACTATTTGTGCCCGGGTGAGAGGGGTGTGGCTTGACTGTTAAACTATTATAAAAGGTTTGTGAGCTGTTTGGGGCTGTTTGCAAGTGGATTTACCTTACAAGTAAATGCTGATAAATTGCAGAGTGCACTAATTGTGCCCAGGTGAGAAGGCAGAAGTTAATATAAACAGGAGAAGGGGCAAACTTGTGAGCTTGAGAACATTTTCAATATCAAGTACAATTCTAGTAAAAGTGTAGGAGTTTAAATAAAAGGAGGGACTTCAAAGAAAAGGGAGGGCAGATTTATAGTGCAAAGGAGGAAAACTTTTTACAAATATATCATTTTAAGTTCTTTATTTTTCCCACTGAAATTATGTATAAAATAATAATAATTATGAGTCAGTCCAGTGGCAAACTCAATCAGTGTACATCCTGTCATATGCATGCAATACTGGAGCAGATGATCCAGGGTCCATACCTCTGTGAGAGGTGTGAGCATGTTGCCTCTCTGGAAGCTCAAATTGGAGATCTGGAGAAGAGAATTGCAGCACTTAGTGTTATTGCTTCACTGGAAAAGGGGGTTGGTGCTAACTGAGCACAGTTTAGCTGGGCCTAGCATGGAGGATGGAGCTGGGGCTAGTGAGGATGTCCAGGGAGCTAGCTGGGTTAAAGTTAGAAGGGGAATCATGGGGAGCAGGAGGAGGTAGGCCAGTTCTGAGTTGGCAATCACCAACAGATTTGCCAGATTGAGTGAAACTGTTGGGGATGTCCATTCAGCAATGGCAATGCCAGACAGAGATGTTTCCTCTAACAGCAGGGAGAACAGTTCTACTGGAGGAGTGGGAGGGCAGAATAGGCAGAGCAGCAGACAGGTTTTGGTTGTAGGGGACTCTATTATAAGTAAGGTTGACAGGGTGATTTGTCACCCAGATCCCAGAAATCAAAAATGTTGCTGTCTCCCGGGTGCTCGGGTTCATCATGTTGTGGATCGGGTAGACAAATTATTGGGAGGGGCTGGAAATCAACCGGCGGTCTTGGTACATATTGGTACCAATGACAAAGTTAGTAGAAGATGGAGTGTCCAAAAGAATGATTTTAGAGAACTAGGTAATAAGCTGAAGGCAAGTACCTCCAAGGTAGTATTTTCTGAGATACTACAAGTCCCACGTGCTAGCCCAGGGAGGCAGAAGGAGCTTAGGAAGGTTAATGCATGGCTAAATATGTGGTGCACTGGGCTGACTTGTCACTTCGGTACAATCTCTACACCAGGGATGGATTGCACCTTAATGATGAGGGAACTTTTGTGCTAGGGGATAGGTTTGTAGAAAAGCTGGAGGAGTTTTTAAACTAGTACGTGGGGGGGACTAGATATAAGTAACGGGGTAGAAAATGTAGAGGGTAGAAGGGATGAATTAACAACTCATAGGGGAGGAGATGGGGGAGGGGTAGTATAGTCAATAGGGAGGTAGTACTAAGTAACTCAAGTTCAGTGGCGGGCACTTCAGAACTACAGACTCATAACATAAGGTGTATGCTTGCTAATGCCAGAAGCTTACAAGGAAAAATGGGAGAGTTAGAATTATTAGGAATTAATGAAAAATGGGAATTAATAGGCATTACCGAAACATGGTGGGATGAATCTCATGACTGGACTGTTAATCTGGATGGTTATAACCTATTTTGATAGAGGCAATGGTAAAAGAGGAGGAGGGATTTGTCTGTATGTTAAGCCTGAATTTATAGTCAGAGAAGATATTTATGGTGGACCTAGTGATAAAGTTGAATGTTTGTGGGTAGAGTCAAATAGCGGAGCAGCAAATTCCAAAGGAATATTAGTAGGCTTATGCAATAAACCCCCAAATATAGCTGAAAGTAAGGAAATAAAATTATTATTACAGATTGAAAAAGCAGCTAAGCATGGGCAAGTTCTAATAATGAGAGATTTTAATTACCCTGAAATAAACTGGATAAAGGAGACCAGCAGTTCAGCTAAGGGGAGCAGGTTCTTGAGTACACTCAGGGATCATTATCTGGACCAGGTTATACAAGAGCCTACTAGAAATTAAGCTATCTTAGATTTAGTCATCACAAATAATATTGATATAGTATCAAATGTTGGAATAGGGCAACCTTTGGGAAACAGTGATCACAACACAGTCTCATTTGAGTTTGAATAAAAAAAATGTTAAGGGTCCAACAAAAACTCTTAGTTTTAAAAGATTTTAATGGTCTAAGGGCAGCAATACAAAGTATAGACTGGGACAGAGAACTGATAGGTAAAAACACTGAACATAAATGGACAACATTTAAATCCTTACTAAATATACAGACACATCGGCATATACCATGTGGGAATCAAAGTAAAAGGAGTAAATCCCATCCAATATGGCTTAACAATGATTTAAAGATCAAGATAAGGAGTAAAATGAATGCATTTAAATTATACAAACAAGAGGGGACAGAGACTGCTTTACGGGAGTACAAGGAAATCGACAAGGCTTGCAAAAGCGCTATTAGACTGGCTAAAATAGAAAATAAAAAATGAATTGCAAAAGAGAGTAAGACTAACCCTAAAATATTTTTTAAGTATATTAATGGGAAGAAGGCGAGGAAGGAGGCTAAAGGAAAATTAGAATGTGAAACAGGCCATCTGAAAATTTGTGACCAGGAAAAGGCAGATGAGCTAAATAGGTTCTTTTCTTCGGTATACACAAGGGAGGTACCAGTGGTTGGGACACTGCAACATAATGGGGCTACACTACCTTTGCCAAATAATTGGTTAACACAGGAAGTAATCCAAAAGAGGTTGGAAAAAATAAATGTTAATAAAGCCCCGGGTCCTGATGGAATACATCCACGGGTACTGAGGGAACTGGGTTCTGTAATAGCCAAACCATTATATTTAATTTTTCAAGATTCACTCAACACAGGGTCTCTACCAGATAACTGGAGAAAAGCAGGTGTGATACCTATATTTAAAAAGGGAGCAAGAGCAAATCCGTGGAGTCTCACTTCTGTAGTGGGGAAGCTTTTAGAAGGGTTAATAAGGGATAATATACAAGAATATATCTATTTGAACAGGATTATAAGTAGGAGTGAATATGGATTTATGAGGGATACGTCATGTCAAACAAATCTAATTAGTTTTTATGAGGAGGTTAGTAGGAACTTGGATGAAGGCAACTCAGTGGATGTAGTCTTTTTGGATTTTGCAAAGGCTCTTCATACAGTGCCACATGGGAGACTATTGTGCAAACTAAGAGATACAGGAATTGCAGTAAATATCTGCTCATGGATTGAGAGCTGGCTAATAGACCGGAAGCAAAGGGTTGTTGTAAATGGAACATACTCCGATTGGACTAATGTGGTAAGTGGGGTTCCTCAGGGTTCAGTATTAGGTCCTCTCCTTGTTAACATATTTATTAATGACTTAGAGGGAGGATTGGAGTGTGGTGTCCCCATTTTCACTGATGATACGAAGTTGTGCAAGATATTTAAATCAGATAATGATGTGCTTTCACTCCAAAGGGATTTACATAAAATCGTGGAATGGGCATTTAAATGGCAGATGAGATTTAATATGAATAAATGTAAAGTTAAGCATCTGGGAAGGAAAAATAGCCATGCAATTTATAATCTTAATGGAGCAAATCTAGGTGTATCAGATATTGAAAGGGATTTGGGAGTGCTTGTGGACAACCATCTAGGTAACAGTGCTCAAAGCCAAGCAGCAGCTGCAAAGGCAAATAAAATATTATCATGTATTAAGAAGGGTATTAGAAGCAAGGGAAGCAAATATAATTCTGCCACTATACAAATCTCTAGTATGCCCTTATTTGGAATATGGAGTACAATTTTGGGCACTTCATAAAAAGGACATTTTAGAGCTGGAAAAGGTACAGAAGAGGGCAACAAAACTAATAAGGGGAATGGAGGGGCTAAGTTATGACCAACCAAATTAAACTTATTTTCTCTAGAAAATAGGCGTCTAAGAGGAGATATGATTACCTTATATAAATACATCCAGGTCGGTATAAAGATTTGTCTTAAGGAGCTTTTTGTGCCAAGAGGTTTTCAACTGACAAGAGGACATCTCTTGAGGTTAGAAGTAAAAAGATTCCACCTTAAAGAAAGAAAAGGGTGGTTAATCTGTGGAACTCTCTACCACAGGAGGTGATGACAGCGGATTCGATATATATCTTTAAAAGGGGACTGGATTTATTTCTAATTAAAAAGGGAATTCAGGGTTATCATGGATAATTAGAGAGACAGTATTGATCCAGGGAGAAATCCGATCGCCAGTGTCTGGGATCAGGAAGGAATTCATTTTTTTTTCTCCTTTGAGATTATTGGATGTCTATGCGTTCCAGACTTCAGGCTGTAATTGACTGCACAGGATTTGCAACCAAGAATTAAAAAGTGAAAGTTTGATTTATGACCGTTCATCTGTCCCATTACTTTTGGTCCCATAAAAAGTGGGAGGCACATATACAAACTGTTGTAATTCCTACACCGTTCACCTGATATGTATGTAAATACCCTCAAATTAAAGCTGAAAGTCTGCAGTTACAGCACATCTTGTTCATTTCATTTCAAATCTATTGTGATGGTGTATAGAGCCAAAAAGATTAGAATTGTGTCGATGTCCCAATATTTATGGACCTGACTGTATATATAATATATGTGTATATATGTATATATATATATATATATGTATATGTATATATATATATATATATATATATATATATATATATATATATATATATTAATATACAAATAAGGCTTTAAACACTGGTTTTAAGCCTGATTAGGATGAGTGCTTAACACTCTATTTTTCAAAAAATATATTATGAATGAACCTATTTTAATAGTTTAAGTACTCATTTTAAATAGGAAAAACGCTGTTTAAATTGGTGACTAATACACACTTAAAACAGCTAATTTCTACCAAAAAAGCTAATTACTAATATAATTGGCCTCAAAAAATTAAGCCCTAACTAGTAAATATAGAGTTTTGCAGTGTCTTTGAAGCCCAGAAACCATACAAAGTATAAATGTTTTATTAATCTCTATAAGATAGAGTAATATAAATGTTGTATAAAGGCTCAACGCTGCCAAAAAAATATGCAAAATAAAATCATCAGATAACCTCTTAAACAAAAAAGGTAACAAAAAACAAAAAGTGATTAAAAATTGATTTTATTTTTAATCACCTTTTGTTTTTTTGTAACCTTTTGTTACACTACCTCAAAACTAATAACATTACCGTTCTAAAATAATGCATTACACAACTAAACAAACGGTTTAGCCTCGCGCACGCAGCCTATTTACACTGCTATTAATTAATTATTATAAAAAATATATTTATATAAAAAAAAAACAGAGCAGAGGAGCTCACAATGAGCTGTAGGTGCTCAGCGCGGGGCTTACAATGTGCACCGAAGGTGCTCAGACGACCAAAAGTACATGAGGGGAGAGGGTCGCAATGAGCGTCGAAGGTACTCAGAGGACTAAAAGCCTTACATTGTGTGGCAAACAGCATTACAATTTTATTGCCGTAATTTATATATATATATATATATATATATATATATATATATATGTATATATATATATATGTATATGTATAGATATATATGTATATATATTTATGTATATGTATGTACAGTATTTGTATATATATATATATATGTATTTATATGTATATATATGTATGTATATGTATATATATATATATATATATATATATATATATATATATATGTGTGTGTGTGTGGTTAGGATGCAGGTGCTTTCACCACAGCGTCCTGGGTTTGAATCCAGTCAGGGAACCAAGAGGTCACACTGTTCAGTACTTGGATGGGAGACCACCTTCGAATACCAGGAGATGTATGCTGTGACCCACTGGAGAAGGAACTGGCCACCTACTTCAGTATCTCGGCCATGAAAACTAAGTGGATCAACATAGTGTGTTGTCCATGAGGTCACGGAGAGTCGGACACGACTCATTAAATTTTTACAGCCCATAGGATTTAGGCTGCAATGAGCGCTGACGGATTAATTAAATTGCCAGTATCAGGAAGGAATTTTATCTTGTCCCCCTTAAGAAACAATTGACAATGTTCCAGTGGGGTGGGGGGTTCTACTTGCCTTCCACTGGATCAATTAAGAATTAAGAATTTACCTATGTATTAGAGGAGATCTAAAAAGTTGAACTTTATGAACTAAAAGTATTTTTTTTTTCTGCCTCAATTACGATTAGACATGGATTGCCAATATTGAAGAAGCATTACATAAGATCATTATCCATATTTGCAACATTAGTTGAGGTTAAGCTGGCTATTAACTTCTCATCATAAGCATCCATTAACTTTAATAGATTGGCTTATAGAATCATAACATTTGATGTAGCCAGCCACAGAGCTCATTCGCTCAGAAGATAGAGGTTCAAAACTATTGCAAAATTGTATCTCATATCTTCCTTTTGACAGATACATGCTATTTGACAAAGCACAAGATGATGCCACTAAGCATGTGAATGTTATCCAAATATTATGGTTCTAGATTCATCTAAACCTTGTCAACAATTCTCCTCTTAAAATCCCCAATTTCTTGCATGAGGAAACAGTTGGCTTTCAAAGTTGACACCCCCATTCAATCTGTTTTAAAATTAACATAACAGCCATATTCAGTTTGACCAATCACAGGCAGCATGGTATCCATTTTGTTTTGGAATGATCTGTTTGGCCAATAAGGTTAGCTGAAACTCTTGAATTAACTCTGGTTTCCTGTCTGTGGTTCAAAGCAGCATGGGATATGTAGCAAAGCAGCTTGGAAATGTAGTGTATCACTGACATCTGACAGGAAGCTGCAAGGAGGAAGCTGTAAGGAGATTGGCTGAGCAAGCAAGAGCAGGTAAATAATTGGTTAATATTGCTTCCCGGATGCTACATGCTGATTGTGGGTGATCAGATGCCTGTTTAGACACCCCTTGGAGGTGTGAACATAATCATTAGAGGGATTTTTAGATATTAATAAAAATAAAATGTTTTGTGAGGTGTGCTGCATATACATAGGCTGCTTTTTGCCTATAGAGTGCAGAAATGTATTAACCCGGTTCACTTAGATATCCTTTTAAGTATGGGTCAATAGAAACATACATTTTTATTAAACTCTTACTGTGTATTTAAGCAGTTAATTACTTTTTTTAAAATAAATCATGCCCCGATCTTTAGAAGCTCCAGATCTAGAGTGGAAGCCCCACAGAGGGAGAACCAAATTGGAAACCTTTTGAGACCACTCTAAAACACACATTAGTACAAGTCTTTTGTGTAACATGAACTGCTAGCAGTACACAAAAATACACTTTCTACTGGCCTCCCACTATCATACTTCAAGAATGTTATACCTGTTTTAAGATCATTCCACTTCAGAGACAATACATCATTCAGAGCATAGAGAAATAAGGTGATCATATTGCAGAGACATGATTAGAAAATAGTGTTTCATTGTTTAAATGCCCAGTAAAAGTTTCAGAATGTTTGTTTTTTTCTTATCAGATCTTACCTAAGAATCCTTTAGAGCAGACAGGGTAATACTGCATGATGCTTTCCAAAACTTTCCATTGGCTACCCAACACGGTAAATGTGTACGTTTTATGTAGCCAATAAACATTGGCAATTCTCTTGTCTTCCATTCGACCTTGCCACAGTTCCCAGGAAAATGTTCAAAAGTCTTGATTGCATTAATAATAAAGATAAAAGAGAAAGGCATACATATCTTCCATTATCTGAATAATCTCATTACCTTATAAAGCTTAAATAATTTCAGCACTGCTTAAATGCACAAATACATCAATATGTTGTAAGGTAATTTTCTTCTGTTTCAGTCGCAACCCCTCTTCTGATATATTGAACCCAAATAAATCTAATTCCGCCCTAATATTTTAGACTAGATAACATTTATTATCTTAAGATCTAATTACTAGATTTCTAAAAGCAATCCTGAAGATGTGCTCTTCAGGGAGGAATATCTGAGGTGGGATCTTCTTCAAGATCAACTTCTACCTCCTAGACATTAAAGGACCACCACCGAAAAATATATTTGTTTGATTCAAAGCAGAAAAAAAGTTATATACCTAGTGCTTAATTTAAAAAAAATGTTCATGCCTTTGCAGGACCCTGGTGTGATCCATTTCTGGAGAGCTATTGTTACTGTGAATGACACAAGGGGTGAACTTCTGAGCCGGTGCGAGGGAAGGGTGTTTGTCTTTTTCAATCTTATCCAATTATCTTTACAAAGGCTCTTCTATTCTACTTCCCCACCTCACCTCTTCACTGATAGCAAAATGAAACAAAATTAATTCCTATACTTATAAATTCAGACTTTCCTAAAAAAACTATTTATGCCCCAGGCTTGTTTTTTTTGGGAGGGAGTGCATACTTGACAAACATGTGTCTTTTCTTGAACAGCAGTGGTCCTTTAAAAACAGATATCAACTCAATATGTATGAATACATTGTCTTATATTTATACTCCCTCTACTGTCACACAACAGCAATCCTCAAACAAATAATGTTTGATTGGACAATACACAAAATATATTTTATGTATCCCATACAGAAACATAGAATTAATGGCATATCAAAACTGTACTCTGGGGGCCAAGGGGGATTCTTGTGAAACCCATTTTTCATCCCTGACTGGTGCAAAGCCTTTTTAGGGTAGGCTAAGTTCAGGGTAATTCTTGTAAACCAAGCCAGAACTGTTACAACAGGAGTCTATGGGAAAGCTTTCCTCATGCTAGCTCCCAGAGATGAAACAGGGGTGGGCCCTGACATGGGTTAACTGTATAAATGCTGATCATTACACTGATTATTAACTGTACAGATGGGATTATTACAGCTGTGTTGTTTATCCATGTTTTTTGTTATTGGTTTAATGTGCAATAGTGGTGTGGTTATTGGCATGTGGTTAGCACCCGGCCATGTTTGGTATTAAAATGTTGGATTTTCCCAAGAGATTTAAATAAAGTATATTATCTGTGTTCCATGGGGTAAGGGGTTCACAATGTGCAAGGTACTCAGTTGAGGAGACAGGGAGACTAGAGGAAGGACTGGCAGAGGCTAGAGAACAATGGATATTCAGTTATGAATGGGGTGGTGAGATAGGATTAACCACCATTGTTCTGATTGCATACCCCCAGGAAAGCTGAAAACAAAGGAAGGATTAGGGCCAGCAATTAACATTGCTTCTGGCCAGCAGGGGGTAATCAGGGAGTAAGACGTCACGGCTCCCCGACCCTTGCACGCAGCTGAATAGCACACAGTCATCAGGGCGCCCAGAACTGATGACGGCACGATAAACAGCTGCGCGCGAAGGACGTGCCATCTGACGTCACAACCATTGTTCTGACTGAATACTCCAGGAAAGCAGAGAACAAGGGAAAGATAGGGAAAGATTAGGACAAGCAGCCAGCATGGCTCCTGGTCAGCAGGGTCTAATCACGGGAATTGACATCAAAGATTGTGTCTTGTTTTGATTGGGTGATGTTTTGTATAAATATGCTGTTCTGTAACCAATAAATCAGATAAGATTGCAGATAATAACCAGATTTGTAGCCTTTGCCTGATGGATGCCTCTAACTGTGAGCAATCCGCAGTTTGTAACCAATAAATTAGATTGTGTATACTATTTTCTCTAAACATGTCTCTATACAATTTTAGACATTAGATAATGTTAAGGGCTCAGTTCAATCTTTTTCCCTGTAGGAATCCATTATATATTGTAGTGACTACAGTAATAGAACAGTAGACTACATACTAGAACAGGAACCTCATTTTGTTTTGTTTCAATAATTTTTATTATCACACATTTATATATTAACATACAATTTCTTGTATAATCAGAGTAAACATAACAACGAGGTAGAGATTGTCTTAAATGTTCATAAACATCAAATGTTACATTTTGTATTTTTAATAGGGAAAAGGAATGAGAAGTTACTGGTTATTTTACTAGTGCAGAGGGCCTAGTAGGAGAAGGTTGTTTAAGGTATAATTAGGCTGTATATCTGGAAATGAATACTCGAGAATTGATTAATTGGCTTGTTTACTTTAGCCCTTTTACTTTAAGGACAAATAAATATTAAGCCAGCCACACAGAGCACTAGTCGGGAAAGAGCAAAGTAGGGGGGAAAGGAAAGGTGGGAGGTGAATCCCCATTCTAAATGTAGTTTGAGATCAAAAGTTTCTGACTTGGGGGGCATGGCCAGCAAGCTAACTGAAAGGTCGTGCTGCAACAGAGCTCCGATTTAATGACCGAATTTCCTGCCAATAGTGGGATTAATTCTCACCCAAACGCTCTATAACTATTGTATAGACACCCATTTACCCTCAGAGACCACGAGGATATATTTTTTAAGTGGTACATGCAATTTTCTGATACCACATGAATACGGGCCTGATAAGTGCCTGATGCGCCCCGAGTGTCTCCTTTCTCCCCCCTGTTGGGAGATACTTGGATGGATGATTTAATCACACAGCGGACACGAGCACCGTCGGCGGTTGAGGGCCAGAGCACCGAGCCTCCCGCCACGTCAAAGCTGAAGTCCTAGAGGGAGAAAAGACGGCGGTAGGGTAAGGACTCAAACCGGTACACAAACCGGAATCCCCCCCCCCCCCCCCATGAACAACACAGACCCAGGGGACTAATGAGAGGCCGGCACATAGGCCCAACAAGGGGGAACAAACCAACTACATACGACATAGCTAATAGAAAGCTAACCATTAGAAGCACTGAAACAGATGCAAAAATACCCATGCAAGGGACAATAGCCAGATCTTAATAAAGGGACAAACGAGGACTCACAAAAGGGGTCCCACCCAGCCCCATTGGTGCGTGGAGCCCTCCTGGAGCCTAAAACTGACGGCCATTTGGGCTCATCCCCAGCAAACAAGATCTAAGATTTCTTCCCATAACTCTGGGCCTAATTTGCACAAAAAAGGCTTACATCCTCTTAAAAAAGCCCCAGTTGGAGAGATATAACTCTCTAGAAAAGCAAGCACACAGGCCAATATAAAGTTCTACACTCAAGAACCTGAAATTCCAATATATTAAAGGCTTAAAATACTCCAAAGTACTATAAAGAACACATATAAAAAGAGGAAACATATAAAAAGAGGAAACAGCAAAGGTGCTGACTAAAACCTGAAGGAAAACAAGTGTACCTCCAAAAAGTAAGTAAGTGGAAGACATATATTTTATAAAGACAACCAGTATCTCCTCCCTTCCAGAGGTGAAGTCTAAACACTAAGAGGATAGAGGAGACCCACTTAAATAAGATACCCCCTATACTACATTGGAAAATTTATAAACACCACCACAAGAAAGAGAAACTTTGACCCAACAAAGGAGAGAGTTACTGAAGAATAACTTGGTAGAACACCAGCGACCCCTGGTGGCCATTTCAGATAGTGCACAGGGGTGAGACACACTATAAACATAATAAACTTGTAATCCATCATTCATATGGAAACCAAAAACCCCTTAGATGTAAATTACTATCAATGCCCACACAACGGGGACACTTACATAAGACAAAAGTGAAAAGTGACTTATAAAGTATTATGGCTGGAGTCGAACAAGGAAAAGCAACAAAAATATTCAAGCCTATTACCCACCAAAGACAATAATAACAACCCCCCAGACACTCCAATCAACAACAAGACCTACCGAGACAATAACAATGGAACAATCCACACCGAGCACCAAAGGGGACATACAAGACCTGAAAGATCTAATTCGAACGTTCAGAGAAGACACTAAAACAGAAATTTTGAAGGTGTCCACAGAGCTAAAATCCGAAATAAAAAAATAGACACTAAAACAAATATACTTGAAGAGAAATACAAAGAACTACAGCAATCCCATCATCAAATGGAAGTAGAAATCTCTTCATTAAAAGAAGAACAAGCTAATCACCTCCTATTCCAAGAGGACCTAGAAAATAGATCTAGGAGACAGAACGTGAGAATACGCAACGTCCCTGAATCGGTAACTGATGTCAAAGGATACATGTATGAACTCTGTGAATTCTTGTTACCAGAACTAAACTCGGAACAATACAACATTGACCGCATACATAAAGCCCTGGGGGGACGCCCAAACATGAAAGAAAGACCTAGAGATATCATCGCAAAATTTCACTATTTCACCACAAAAGAGATGTTTATGAAAGCATCCAGAGGAGGCGTACCTGAAATCGAAGGACAACAACCTCAGATTTTTTCTGATCTATCACAACTAACGCTATCCAAAAGGAGAAATATGAAGCCCCTATTGGACTGCATCGTTGCTCAGGGCTGGAGATACTCCTGGGGCTTTCCATTCCGCCTGACAATATCAAGAGACAACAAGTTCTACTCCGTCAGATCCTTGGAAGAAGGAATCAAATTACTGACCTCTTGGGATATTCACCTACATGCGACCCCTGAACTTCTCATGGAAAACAGGCCCCAAGGAGAGAGGAGAAGAGGATCAACACGACGAGACAGAGGGAGAAATGTCTCACTTCCGAACAAAACAAACTCTTAAAACCAGAATGTTGTAATGTGATGTATCATTTTGTCTTTTCTCTCTAGTTTTCTTTCTCTGAGAGGTCTATAATGTTGTCATTAGGAAATCTCTATGAAAGGCTATATAGGCCAAGATGTTGTAGTGTTAGATATCACTGTATTTTTCCAAAATGTTTCTGACGTACACATTACAATGCTCTTACACTAAATAATATTAGATCTTAATAATGTAAGCTAGTTAAACCGCAACATGTCCACATCTCTACAACAGACTAAACGTGCAAACCGTTATAACTTGCAATAGATATATACAAGCTAAAATTTTCCTGAAATGTTTCTAGTGCTTACATTAAGATGACTATCTGATAGATATTATTAGTTCTAAATACAGTAAGTTAGTTAGAGCACTACAAATTCAATTCTCTGACAGATTTTACTATCTAATACCTTTCAATAGAGTAATCTCAGAAACCCTTGGAACAGAAAATGAGTTAGATTTCTATAAGTTCACTTTTCACTTTAAAAGTTATAGACTTCTCATAAGGTCCCCCGCGGGCAATTTGTTTAGTTCAGAAAACAGGTGAATCCACGCAGTGTCAAATAACGACACGGGTGGATTCACCAAACAAGTTAAGGAGAATAGCGAGTGCTATCCTTTCGATAGTTTAATTACTACTAGCTTCACAGCTACTCGAAGTAGCTGAATTTTACATACTTGTAAAAACAGTTCACATCCCAGTGAAACAATTACAATATAGAAATAAACGATTCAAAACCCTTACCAACACAGAATTGAAGTAAAGACATATAAGGTTGCCTTTGTGTAATACTATCACTGTGTAAAAATTAACATCTATCCCCGCCTTCTTGTTTATTCCATTAGAACAGCCAGCTTCCAGGTGCACTGCACACAAACCCAGCAGGAGGCCTATCGGACAATCTCAGCAAGAACGTCAAAAATATCATTCCACTACGACCTGCTCCCCATAAGGAACAAAGAGCTAAAAGGTAGGACACACTATGAACCTCAACATTATCTCACATAATGCTCAGGGCCTAAATGAACCCGTTAAAAGAGGGATAGCAATAAAAGAATATAAAAAAAAGGGGAGACGTAGTTATGATCCAAGAATCACATTTTAAAAAATTAGCGGTCCCCAAATTTTGGGGGAAAACATACAGGCAGACATACCATGCTACAGCTAAAGAGAAGACAAAAGGAGTGACAATCTTAGTACACAATAGAATTAACTTTTGCCACTCCAAAACTCAATCAGACCCAGAGGGCAGATATCTAGCAATTCACGGATCCATCCAAGAACAAAAGGTAACCTTCTTTAACCTTTACGCTCCAAATACTGAACAGGCACAATTCTTCGATAAAATATCACAAATTATGATGGGATGGGAACCATCTATCCTAGTAGTAGGAGGGGACATGAACACTGTACTAGACCCAGATAAAGACCGATCTACCAAATCTTCCGCACACACTACGCCAACAGCCACCAAAGCGTTTAAACACATTTTAAAATCCTACTGTCTGATAGACGCATGGAGAGCAATAAATCCTTCAGACAGGACATATACCTTCTTCTCCCCTAGACACCAATCCCATTCAAGGATCGACCATGTGCTGATTCAACAACGACTAACCCACAACCTAATAGGTGCAATTATACATCCCATCGCATGGTCGGACCATGATTTGGTTCTGATTTCCTTAAGTGGCATCATCCCATCAGGGGGATCTCCTTCATGGACCCTAAATCCACACCTACTCAATGACATAAACTCTAAGGACAAAATTACCAGAGCAATAGACGACTATTTTGCAATCAATAGTGGGAGCGAGGTGAGCGGGGGGGGAGTGTGGGCAGCCCATAAAGCAGTCATTAGAGGGGTTTGTATTCAAATAGGAGCAACAACAAAAAAGTTAGATCAAGCACAAATGGACACTATTAAGAGTAAAATCTCGGACCTACAAACGCAATTCACTAGGAAACACGACCCGAAGATTTATAACAAAATTCTGATGCAAAAGCAATTACTGAATTCTATACTTAGGAAAAAAATGGTAACCATTCTTCAACGCACACAGGCCACAATGTTCAGGAGCGCCAACAAACCTGACACCATGTTAGCCAGAAAACTGAAAACACAGAGAGCGAATTCCTTTATCTCAAAAATAATTAACAAATCTAATAAACTAGTCTTTAAACCAAATGAGATAGCTAAAACATTTCGGCATTTCTATGAGGAGCTTTACTCAGCCCCCACACACTCAGGATCCAAAGCCCACAACTCACAAATAGATACTTTCTTAAACTCAACGGAGCTCCCACAAATTGAGAGAACCCGAGCTGAAGATTTAACAAAACCCATAACGATAGAAGAAATTAAGGAAGCAATTAAAACAACTAAATCACATGGGGCGCCCGGTCCGGATGGGTTTACAAATTTTTACTACAAACAATGCTCAAATCAATTACTCCCACACCTACATGAGTTATTTAATGAATTCTTTAAAGGACCCCCTATAAAACAAGAATTTTTAGAGGCAAAAATTATTGTAATCCCTAAAGAAGGTAAAGATCCAGCCCAGTGTGGGAGCTACAGGCCAATATCACTAATTAATAACGATATCAAAATATACTCAAAAATATTGGCGAATAGATTGGCCCCATTATTACCTAAGGTGGTCCATCCGGATCAGGTGGGCTTTATTGCCGGCAGAGAAGCTCCAGACAACACCAGGAGAGTGTTGAACCTAAAAGAAATAGCCAAAAGAAACAATATCCATTCAATGCTTTTATCACTAGACGCAGAAAAAGCATTCAGCAAAATAGATTGGAAAATTTATGTGGGAAGTGCTAGCCAGAATAGGTCTGGGAGAAGGTTTTATTAGAGGGATACAGACCCTTTACATGAACCCAGAAGCGTCCATAACATATCAGGGATTCAGTTCTAAAAGGTTCAAAATAACCAGAGGGACTAGACAAGGCTGCCCACTCTCCCCTCTGTTAATTGCTCTATGCCTGGAAACATTAGCGATTGCAATCAGGAACTGCCCGGACATACAAGGCATAAAGGTAGGCCCTAAGGAATACAAAATCAATCTCTTCGCGGATAATATTCTGCTCTCAATGACAGAACCAACAATTAGTTTACCCAACTTACTCCATTTACTCACGAAATTTGGCACCATCTCAGGATTTAAAATCAACACTGCCAAAAGTTTGGCACTCAATATTACACTCCCCAGAAAGGTGAAAGAAAATTTGGACAAAAATGTTTCCATTAAATGGGCTCAAAAATACCTGACTTATCTAGGAATGAATATTCCAGGTTCTATAGACCAAGTATATGAAGCAAACTTTCCCCAAATTATCAATAGAATAAAACAGGACATAGAGAAATGGTCATCCTACAACATATCTTGGCTTGGTAAAATAAACGCAATCAAAATGAATGTTATCCCAAAAATTCTATACTTATTTAGGGCGATCCCGACGCCAATTAATTTAACAGCCATAAAATCACTACAAAAAAACTCTTCAAATTTACCTGGAATAAAAAAAAAACAAGAATTAATAAAAATATGATGCACGCACCCACACAAAAAGGGGGTCTAGCCTTCCCAAACTAGGTTAATTATTATAAAGCCACAAGATTGGCACAAATGACTAACTGGTATAAGAAAGAAGCCATTCCAATATGGGTCGAGATAGAAAAACAAATCTTAGAGGAAAGTCATATAACTTTATCACATACATTGTGGCTAAGCGCATACAAAGAATTGAAAATACAAACCCTTACAAACTGTATCCGCAATTCACTGAAGGTTTGGAAAGAAATCAATAAAAAATCCCCCCTGCTGCATGTAGGTTCAGGTTTAACCCCTCTTTGGCAATCCCATAAGGAAAACCACGTCACCAAAATCTCTCAGATGAAATGGTGGATACAGAAAAACCTGACTATAGTCGCGGACACCTGGACTCTGTCACAAGGGGGCACACTGAACCATATACCCAACAATGAATGGATTAATCTAATGATAATCAAACAAACGATATTTCAGAATACAAAATCAAATAGCCAGAATAAAAAATCAGTATATGAACAGTGTTGCATTAACAACCCTGGAGGGAAGGGCAACATATCAGTTATATATAAACACCTCTCTGAGGTGTCTAGTACAAACAAACCACACTATCAGGAGACATGGGAATAAGACTTACAGATCACACTAGACGATAAACAATGGAGTCAAGTTATCAAACAAGCTAACATATCATCTTTAAACATCACCTTGAAAGAAAACGCACTAAAAACAGTAATGAGGTGGTACCTCACACCAGTGAGACTTCGCCATTCAAACAAAACACACTCTGACAAATGCTATAGAGGATATGGACATGTAGGTTCGTTAACTCACATGCTTTGGGGATGTCCCAAAATTAGACATATTTGGCAGGCAACATACAACACACTAGAAAAGTTGTGGGGAAAAACAATAGAGCAAAGGCCAGAAGAAGCGCTATTAGGACTACCAAACACGGAACTAACAAAAAGTGAGCAATTCCTAACAAATAAGATATACTTGGCATCTAGATGCATTATAGCCAAACATTGGAAACACACTAACCCTACATTTAAAGAAGTACTACAGAAAATTGATCACATTCAAACCATGAGCCACTTCTCAGCGGAATTCGATGTGAGATACAAACGATGGGCCTCCTGCTGGGACATCTGGAAAGTTAGAGGTCCAAAATGAGGTGAGTCTGAAAAAGACTGGATCAGTTAATAAGTTCTTTGTTGAAAATTGGTAAGGGGAGAGAAAGAAATACATTCTAATAATTCAGAACTGGAAACATAGAGATGGTAACTGTTTTTTGTAAATAAGTTTGCTCTTCGAGGATTAACTCTGAGACTCTACTGAAAAGACTATATGGAGGAAAGGGAAAAGAAAATATTTTCATAAGATAGATGCTTTGGCCCTAATACCAAACATAGAGCTCAAGACCTCGGAGAGATACAAGTTATATATTCACATCTGTTAGCATACTTGTTCGAACTGTTTATGATAAAACACAGAATTATTTGTTGATGTATAGACACGATTACATATGTTGTACTCTTGACTTATTCTGTACACTTTATTACGCAATGAAAAAATAAAAATAAAAAAGAAGTTAAAAAAAAATAAAAAAAGTTTCTGACTTACTGTCTGGTTCTGTCTACAGGGTTGGCACCAAGCCCGAGGCCCCTCAGTCCGCACCATCCTAAGCATTTTGACGTAGTGAGAGAATTAGGGAGGATATATTCCCCTTAACGTAAGGTACTAGGGGAGTTCAGCCAGATTTCCCAGATTTTCAGAAATGAGGGGAAGATATCAAATATTATATGTGTTAATTGATTTTGTTGATGATTTCTTGGAAATATAGGCATTTGTCTTTTCATTCCCTAGTGATATGGCTTTTGGAAGCTAACATTCTAAATTAAAGTCACTTATTTGGGGAGTTGGAGAGAGTGGGGTTGTGAGAGCCTAAAAGGCATAATTCAATGGAAGGAAAGGTTGGAATGTTGAACAGATTGGAGATTAATTGTGTTACTTTATTCCAAATGAGATGAACTATGGAGCAGGACCACCAGGTGTGTAAAAATGTTACAAACTTTTAACATCCTCTAAAACAATTAGCACTTTCTTGGGGTTTCATTTTGTGGAGCCTATCAGGGTTGATGTAGGTTCTCAGGGTTGATGTAGGTTCTATGAAGTACTTTTAACAAGGTTTCCAATATACTATAATTCAATGATCCACTGAAAAGATTACAGCAGTTTTTTGCTATTTCTCTGAATCACATTATTGGGCCAAGTCATGCTCCCATTTGCTTATGAATTTGTGTTTGCGATTTATAGGAGGGTAGCCCCATTTTGATGACAATAAGATTTTTTTATGAGCTGCTCCCCTGCATAGCTTTTTCTTTCTTTGACTTATGTATACATGCATATATTTGCATTTATACATATACCCGGCATACAGTGACACAATATTTTAATATATTACATTCAATGCATGCTTATGCAACACAATTCATATTCACAGCTCTTCAAGCGCTCCTGATTTGGAACTAATTGGTTAGCCCAAACTTAAGACATAAAATAGGAAAAAGGATAGTGGCTTTGCAAATCATAGCAGATCAATAAACAGTTGAAAGGCAGTATAAAATAGTTTTAGCTATAACAGTGAAAGGGTCCAAGTCATTGTGTGTTATGTACATTTTAAAAATAATTTTGACTTCATCTGGAAGTTACATCTATTATTGAAGATGGGGAAAATTGGATTAGAAAGCGAAAAATACACCACATCAAATATGGATATATACACTGAAAACTAACAAAGTGTCAAATTAAATGAAATATAAAGGACTGTATTTTCCATCAGACTTGTAGAGTTAGACAAAGCTGCATTCTGAACCCAAAACTCTTTAATTTATACATCAATGAGCCAGCTGCATACAAATTAAGTCTCTGCAGTATGTAGCTGACCTGTGCCTGCCGTTGTCAACAGAGTAAGGCTTCCAGCAGAGTCTGGAGATATCACAAAAATACAGCCAGAGATGGGCACGCTCACTGAACCTGGAACGAAATTAAAACATCTGTGTTCCAGAAAACAAATTTGAATTTCATACTGAATGGCACGTCCATGATTCAGACAGTAAACTACACAACATTTAGACTATAAATGTGCTGTTCAGAAACACTTGAAAATCATTAAGAAGACAATATAAAAATTAAGCTCAATGATATAAAACATCAATATGAATATGGACAAGAATCTATGATGGCATCATTAACCCATCTTTCTCTGTGGGACATTGGTCTTATTCACATGCAAAAAACTATGAAACATACACTGCACCTGGATAAAAGTTTTTAATAGAACACACACATATGCTTGTTACTAACACTAAGAGAATGGTAAATGTATATTTGATGCAAAGCATGAGAAGCAGCATTGTGCATTTATTTCTGCTGCTCTTCATACAAGAGATAAAGGGCCTCATTCACTTGACAAATTGTAGCTTATGGGGGCCCGTAATGTAGGCCGTAAACTAATTTGCTATTCAATTGCCGACTTTTTGCAAGCAGGTTACGGACTTGAAATCCCTGCGGTTGTCACAACTGAAACTTAAAGCCCATCTAAGCTTTTGATATTTCAAGTCCGCAAGAGTTACAATTGCTAGAATCGCAAATCGCTATTCAATTGCTTCAATTACTCAAGCCCGCAAATGTTTTCACGCCCATAAACTGCAAATGTAGAAGAAAATCCTACGGGTAGCAGATAGGACTCGTAAAGGGGTTTAACCCCTGTCCGTAGCACTGTAAATGCAAATAAAAAATCAATACTGCACTGTAAATGATGGAGAAAGCGATGAAAGATATTAGAATTAATTGAACAACAGTCTCAAGCTCGCTAATCGGCAATCAAAAATCATTTATTTTTATGTTTCATTTCGGGGTTATATCGATCTCGAGAATCAATGAGTTAATACATATCAGGTCACCCATATGGATTAGAACAGCATTGGCATTCATTTTCATTATTTTGTATTTTGCAAGTTTACGAGTCTGATTACATACAACGCTAATTGATTGACATGTAACCTCCATCTTATACTGACATAATGATGATGGTCTCATTTTCTAACTTGCAGGCTTGTTCAATTGAATCTCTCCATAATTCTAGCAGAGTTCAACCCCGCAGCAAACCTGCAGACATACGGCCTGTATACCTTGAGTTGCGGCCTTGCAATTAAATGAGGCCCAAAGTGTGTATCGGTCATATTAAAGCTTGATGTTCAAGCAGATAAAATTGAAACGTCTACAGTTAAAATCATTATAAACTGGTTAGAAATTGTAATTCTGCATTGAGAAGAACAAAAATATTAAACAACTTGATTATGTACCACAAAAAGAAACATAATTTTTATTTAAAAGTAAATCATTATAAGCTGTTCAAAGACAAATGTAAACAAATATAGGCATTTCAGTAAATATACTGTAAGAGATCAAGAATGTGGAAGTTGCAGTCAGATCATAGTCTAGTTAGATTTATTAATGGTGTAATTGACAGTGTTCTCATATCACCTCCTTCCCTCATCTCTTTCTAACTTGTCTGTCTCTCCATTTTTGTCTCTTTCCCTGCCCCATTTGTCTCTTAGTTCCGAGTCTCTCCTACTCTGTCTCTAAGTTCCCTATATCTTTCTCTCCTACTCTCTGTCTTTTTCTTCTACCCTCTGACTCTACCCTTATTCTACCCTATACCTCTTTCTCACCTCCTCCTCCATCCTCACTTGTCTCCCACTTCTGTCTCTTGCCTTTAACCCTCTCACCCTTCTTTCTGTATCTTACTCCCCTTCCCATCCTTCTCCTCCTCTTATTCTTCTCCTCTACTCTTTTCTCTCCTTTCCTTTCTCTCTTGTCTACCCTCGCTCTATACTTCTGTTTGATCTCAGTCTTTTCTTTCTGTCTCCACTATCCTTTTCTCTTTACTCCTTTCTTAATACTCTGAAAACGCAAAAGTATCTCTCCTTATCTTGGTACACATCAGGATATTTAGTTAAGATGCTTTCTTATACAGAAATGCTTAAAGGAGTTGGTGTGCGGTCTGGTGCATTTGCAGGGAGCGGTTTCAGTGTGTTACAGAAGACCCAGGGTACTCGAGAGCAGTGTGCAAACCACAGATGTTAGACAGTTGAAAAGTGTAATGAGGCGGAAGACTATGTTAGGTATCATGCAATCATGAGGTGCAAGAGATTACATTTTAAATAAGAAATTATATCAATTTATATTTTAGCACAATTCTGTACAGTGGAATTTAAGATAACTAGATGATTTACAGAGGCACAATGTCATTTTTTTGGGCAGGTCTTTAAACTTTATCCCCCCAGATTGATTTTGGCTCCTACGCCAATGGGCCACACACAGACATCAAAATTTCTTCAGCATTGCTAGATCCATCCCACATTAATTAGTTAGACTTCCTGTTGACTCTCTTGGCCCTCTTTTAAAAGTTCCCTGCACTTGCTTTTTTATTATATTATTTTCTATTTTATTTGTATTTATTTAAATATTTAGGGCCTCATTCTATTAGCGGCCGCAGCCGTTGCGGGGCCGCAAGGACCGGCCGCAAGCTATTCGGCTATTCTATTCCCTTCCAGCCGTTTGCATGATATGCGGCCGGCCGGAAGGGGATATCCTTGCGGCGCCGTATAATTGAATTGCAAGGTAATAGTAGCTCTACACGGGGCTGTAAGGCGGCCGCAAGGAATCGCAGCTTTGTGGCCGTTTTACGGACGATAATTGAATGAGGCCCTTAGTCATTACAACAATCATCAACTTAAATAACGGAGAAAGCAATGAAATACATTAGAATTAATTGCACAACAGTCTCAAGTTTTTGCAAAAAACTCCAAATTAAGTTACATTATTTCATATAATCTAGCAAATATACTGTTAAGCAAAAAACATAAATCAACTAAAAATCAAATAGTATTTTATTCTACAAGGAAGAAAAAGAAGCAAAATTGTTGATAAAAAATGTTTCTAGATAGTAAATATTCTAAGATGGTATTATTATCTTGCAACCGTATACTACCCCACCTACTTTAATTAAAACATTGCAAATAGATCATTTCCAATAAAAAAAAAGAACAAGAGAAAAAATGAAAGAAAACAGACTTATCCCCATAGAATACACTATTAGGTTAAATTAATTCATTATCTGTATATTCATCCCAATATTTCCTCTTCAAATCTTTTCTTTTTTTAGTTTCCCTCTCTTGAAAAATAATTTTTTTCTAATTGTCTGTATCTATTTATTATATATTTTCTAATATTCTAGAGGCAAAATCTACCTCTTCCATCTCTTTGCCTACTAACCACTTTGCAACCTGGAAAATGAGTGGCATCACTCCTTCCATATCAATCTTCCAAACAGAAGGGAAAAGGACTATATCAATCTTTTTGTCAATTGTTTTACAGCAATACCATGTTTAGTGCTGTAGATAGGTTCCGGGTAATAGGAATGTTACGCAAAGCAGTGCTGAATGGGGTCATTTTAACATTGAATTTTCAAACTTTTTCATTTGATATGAATTTTGAATAAACTGCAAAAATAACAAAAGGGAAAAAAAAATAAAGTAACAGTACACTAGAAAACAACTTTAAGTGGTAGATGTGGAAGCTCTAGGCTCATCCTCCAACCTGGTTCTTTTGGTGACAAACTGATCCAGGGACATTTGTCTCTGCTTTCCACGCCCATCCAGCAGATGCTGGTATCAAGACATTGCCCTAATAATGGTGCATCTCACATTCCTGTTCCTCACAGCGTCAGGATCATTTGCCACTATATCATCCACAAGCTCATGGATGGAACGCAAACTCTTGCTGAGGAACTAGGTGAACAGTTCTATATGTTCCTCCGTATCAGCTTTCCTGATGTCCTGACCTTTCTCGATGCCCTATTCCTCCAGTTGTTAGAGGTTTTCATTGGTCAGGCCCGCGCCTGAAACCTGTTCCAAATCTTCTATGTCCTGGGCATCTACATCTCTTAGTCCAGCCATGTTCATAAGGTCCACTATCTCCACTATCTATGCTATGATGGGCTGTTCTGGTTTCACATCTCCACACAGCTTTTAGACATTGCTGTGTCACCCCCTTCCAGGTTATTTACAGGCTGCATGATGGTGTACTTCTTCCAGAACTCCAACATGGATTGATTTTGAAGTCACCTCTGGCTTTCCCATCCAGAAGCTTCAAAGAGGTCTTTGGCTGCTTTGAAGCTCAGTGCTCTCTTATGCTCCCATGATATGAACGTGCAGCTTGCCATTCACTTCCAGAAGATGCTGGTCTCATCCATGTTGAACACCAGTTCCAAAGGGTAACTGCCTATTTCTATAATGTTCTTCAAAGTGGCTGGAAAGGCAGCAAGACCTTCGGGATCAGCGCTCTTCGCTTCTCTAGTAATATTTATGTTGTAGAGATTGTTCCTCTTTTTCAAGTGGTCAAACCAACATCTACTGGCCGAGAAGCTCTCCATCACATCTGGTGTTTTACATGTTAAATTCTAGTTCATAATAAATCCAGATGGACAATCGATTCCCCCATCTCCTGTAGGGCATTGCATCTGGTAAGCATAATCTTCTTTGCTGAAGATTCAGAGCTGATGGGTGCTGAAGACTCATTCTTGCCTTTGTTCTTCTGTATGGTGTGGATTGTGGAGGTTGGCAACTTCAGATCCGCTCCAATGTCCTCTTGGCTCTCCCCTTGTACCTTGTCTCTGGATGTTGTAGGTAGAAATTGGGGTCTCGGGTGGCTATCTCTCCAGCTTCTCAGTTTTCTCTCTTTTATCTGTCTCTCTCTGTCTCTATGTCTCTCTCTGTCTTCTCCTGCATCTGTTAATGTTGTGATGCTGTTCTGAGCATTAAACCAAGTCCAGCAAGGAAAAAACAGCATTATCGCGAAGCAGATTGTTTAGTGATGATTGTAAGCAAATCAGAGCTAAAAGGGCAGCATTAAGCATGGTAAACCTGTATTTAAATTTTCTGAAATATGTAAAAATCCAAACTCCAACATATATGTTCATTAGTGCCTATATAAAATACCATCTCTAAACAACTTTGAAGTAAGTTTTCATAACAACATATAATCTTGTGATTACTTCTCCCATTCATATATAGGACAAACATTTAGGAGGTATCTCTCTTCTGACTTCCTTTTCAGTCTGTCACTATATAGTCTTATTTTGTCTTGGGCTCAATTTTAATACACGAGACAAGCTTTCTGCATCATGTTAATCATATAAACATGGGGAGGCTAAGCCTTCTGTTTCCAATTTTCCTTTCTAACTACACTAAATTTAGTTCTTGTTTTTTTCCCCTCTGTAATTAATATTAATCAATCAAGTTAAGCAATCTCTGTAGCTTCTCCAAAATATAAAATGGAACACTAATTGCGATACATCTAAAAAGATATGTTCTTGTAGAGAGAATATCGTAATTACCCGAATTCTACCTAACCATGAAAATGTTTCTTGGCCGTCGTTCACAAATAGTTGTTTAATATGTTCCTAAAATAATTTAGCAAAATATTTGTAATTATATTTTCAGGTATTGTGGTAAGTATTATTCCTAAATGGGTAAATGATTTGTTTCCCATTTAAAGGGATATTTTCTTTTAAAAATCTAATTTACGCAACACTGCATATATATATTCCCTGTTAAATGCCTTTTTCATGTTCAATGACAGAGGCCCTCATTCAATTGCGATTTGGCCAATTGAATAGGGCTCTAAATAAGCACATAACACATTTTTTAAATACATTTTTAGTTAGTAAACATCTATCCAAAAGCAAGGTTTTCACTAACTAAAAACTTCTTTAAAAAAAATATGTTATGTGCTTATTTAGAGCTCTATTCAATTGGCCAAATCTCAATTGAATGAGGGCCAGAGCCTGCATGGGTACTTTCCTTTTCTTAACAATTGTAACAATACCTAGTAGTCTATGGCCCTCATTCAATTGCAATGTTGCAAATTGAATAGGGGTCTAAATAAGCACATCACATATATTTTTTAAAGAAGTTTTTAGTTATTAAGCATCTATCCAAAAGCACGGTTTTCACTAACTAAAAACTTCTTTAAAAAATATATATTATGTGCTTATTTAGAGCCTATTCAATTTGCAAAATCGCAATTGAATGAGGGCCTATGTGTGTTTTCCAGTCTATGGCCCTCATTCAATTGCGATTTGCCCAATTGAATAGGGCTCTAAATAAGCACATAGCATATTTTTTTAAAGAAGTTTTTACCTAGGCCCTCATTCAATTGCAATTTGGCCAATTGAATAGGGCTCTAAATAAGCACATAACATATTTTTTTAAAGAAGTTTTTAGTTAGTAAGCATCTATCCAAAAACAAGGGTTTCACTAACTAAAAACTTCTTTAAAATAAATATGCTATGTGCTTATTTAGAGCCCTATTGATTTAGCCAAATCGCAATTGAATGAGGGCTTATGTCTTTCTCTCATAAAACCAGTTTGATCTAATGATATTTATTTATTCATGTAAGAACTTTAGTTGCCATTGTTTTTGAATAAAGCTTAATATCAATATTTAGCAGGGAAATTGATCTGTAATTCTGACAATTAGTTGGATCCTTATTATAATTAGGAACTGTAGATATAGCTGCTGCAGAAATTTCTCTTGGAATGTAACCTTTAAATTGTTCATTAAACAGTGTGCACAAACGCAGAATAAATGTAATTGCATAAGTAAGATCTATAAGAAAGACTGGAAAATATATTTGGTCAAAGGGCTTTATTTAATTTTAATTATATAATTAGCTTTCTCTATTTGCTCTATTTTTATCTGTGTATTTAATTTTTCTTAATTTCTAGAACTCATTTTGATAGATTGATTTAGAAAGAACTCTATTTCTTGTTTCCAAAGTGTAATAACTCTATCTTCCAATTTTAAGTTATGTAATGATATATAAAATTTCAGGATCGGTTGACCAATATGTTTTAGATTGGATAAACAATTTCCAGATCATCTTTCATATAGGCAATCCTCTTTTGCCTTTTTTTAATTTGTTTTCTACTTTTCTACCTACTCTATTTTCCAGATGGTAATGGTTCTGTTGCATATACCAAATAAGATTATTTGTTCTGAGTTGCTGAATCTTCTTACTTTGCTTCTGAGTTTGAATAATTGTATTAACTCTTTCAGTATCTGGATTATTTTTTCAGTCTGATTGCTGATTAATTGTTAATTGTTAATTGATCCAGAAGAAGGCAAACAGAAAAAAAAACCAGTGAAACTTTACCAATTATCTCAAAAAGGAAAACAATATAAAATGACTTCCTGACCCCATATACTGGCGATTGGATTCCTCCCTGGATCAATACTCCCTCTCTAATTACACTGGTTAACACAATTTTTCTGGCATAAGGTTTTCCAGTGGCTTTAAGGTAATGTTGGGGTGCTGATTCAAAATCTGGCATCAGTTTTTGTCTATCACATCAGGTTCAGTTCCAGGAAAGCACTGAATGCCTTTTTTATTTAAAAAAAGATCCAATCCCTTTTTAAAGTGATCTATCGAATCCGTTGTCACCACCTCCTTTGGTAGAGAATTACACTGATTAACCACCCTTACTGTGAAGAACCTTTTTTTTTCTTTAAGGTGAAAACGCTTTACTTCTAATCTCAAAGGATGTCCCCTTGTCAATTGAAAACCTCTTGGCACAAAAAGTTCAATTGACAAAGCCATGTATTGAAATTTTTAGAGGTTCATAGTTAAAGAAAACACTTATAGTCCCTATGCAACATAGAGACCACTTATAATCAACTTTATTTAATGGTCCAACAACAGCGTATATTTTAAAACTTAGATTAAAAGTAGTCAGACAGAGCAGACTACCTTCATCCAGCTGCAGGGGAACATATAATAGAGAAATAATGTCTTGAATGGCAAAGGCTAATAATGTCTCAAGAAGCCCCTATGTAAGATACCAGTCACCGTTATATACAGTGTATTATTTACAATATAAGAACATTGTGGGGTATTGTACTTATTTGGAGAGGTCCATTATTAGCTAACATAAATTTATAGTCACTTGTAATCTTAATCACAGAGCACATTTAATACATGTCATACTATAGATAGTTCAGTTTTATTTTTACAAGAATTAATTGGTGCTGAGAAAAAAAGAGCCTGGTCTTGGGGCTGCAGCAACTAACACTGCTCCTTTTGCCTAATCGAGCAGTAGGTTACTATGGGGTTACATAGTTACATAGGACCTCATTCAATTGCAATTTGGCCAATTGAATAGGGCTCTAAATAAGCACATAGCATATTTTTTTTAAATAAATTTTTAGTTAGTAAGCATCTTTTTAAAAGCAAGGTTTTCACTAACTAAAAAATTCTTTAAAAAAGATATGCTATGTGCTTATTTAGAGTCCTATTCAATTGGCCAAATCGCAATTGAATAAGGGCCATAGTAACTAAGGTTGAAAAAAAGACTTTCAGTCCATCAAGTTCAACCTTTTAAGATCTCCTCTGATCTGCAATATGCAAATTACATTTTAATTAATTAGTTGTTAATTAATTATTAATCATTTTTTTAATTATTATTTTTTATTATATTTGTAATTATTAATTAATCCAGAGCAAGGCAAACAGAAAAAAAAAAAACAAGTGACACTTAGCCAATCATCTCAAAGTGAAAAAAAAATGAATTCCTTCCTGACCCCAGATACTGGCGATAGGATTTTTCTGGGGATCAATATTGCCTCTCTAATTATCCATGATAACTCTGAATTCCCTTTTTAATTTGAAATAAATCCAGTCCCCTTTTAAAATTATCTATCGAGTCCGTTTTCACCACCTCCTCTGGTAGAGAATTCCACAGATTAACAACCCTTACTGTGAGGAACCCTTTTCTTTCTTTAAGGTGGAATCTTTTTACTTCTAACCTCAAGGGATGTCCTCGTGTCAGTTGAAAACCTCTTGGCACAAAAAGCTCCCTTGACAAATCTTTATACTGACCCTGGGTGTATTTATATAAGGTAATCATATCTTCTCTTAGACGCCTTTTTTCTAGAGAAAATAAGTTTAATTTGGTTAGTCTTTCAACATAACTTAGCCCCTCCATTCCCCTTATTAGTTTTGTTGTCCTTCTCTGTACCTTTTCCAGCTCTAAAATGTCCTTTTTATGAAGTGGTGCCCAAAATTGTACTCCATATTCCAAATGAGGGCATACTAAAGATTTGTATAGTTGCAGAATTATATTTGCTTCCCTTGCTTCTATACCCTTCTTAATACATGCTAATATTTTATTTGCCTTTGCAGCTGCTGCTTGGCTTTGAGCACTGTTACCTAGGTTGTTGTCGACAAGCACTCCCAAATCCCTTTGAATATCTGATACACCTAGATTTGCTCCATTAAGATTATAAATTGCATGGCTATTTTTCCTTCCCAGATGCTTAACTTTACATTTATTCATATTAAATCTCATCTGCCATTTAGATGCTCATTCCTCAATTTTATGTAAATCCCTTTGGAGGGAAAGCACATCATTATCTGATTTAATTACCTTGCACAACTTCGTCTCATCAGTGAAAATGGAGACACCACACTCCAATCCTACCGCTAAGTCATTAAGAAATATGTTAAAAAGGATAGAAACATAATAATGAACCCTGAGGAACTCCAATTACCACATTAGCCCAATCGGAGTATGTTCCATTTACAACAACCCTTTGATTCATGTCTTTTAGCCAGCTCTCAATCCATGAGCAGATATTTACTGCAATTCCTGTATCACTTAGTTTGCACAATAGTCTCCCATGTGGCACTGTATCAAAAACCTTTGCAAAATCCAAAAAGACTACATCCACTAAGTTGCCTTGATCCAGGTTCCTACTAACCTCTTTATAAAAACTAATTAGATTTGTTTGACATGACCTATCCTTTATAAATCCATGTTGACTCCTACTTATAATCCTGTTCAAATAGATATATTCTTGTACATTATCCTTTATTAACCCTTCTAAAAGCTTCCCCACTACAGAAGTGAGGCTTACTGGTCTATAATTCCCCGGATTTGCTCTTGCTCCCTTTTTAAATATAGATATCACATCTGCTTTTCTCCAGTCATCTGGTAGAGACCCTGTGTTGAGTGAATCTTGAAAAATTAAATATAATGGTTTGGCTATTACAGAACCCAGTTCCATCAGTATCCATGGATGTATTCCATCAGGACCCGGGGCTTTATTAACATTTATTTTTTCCAACCTCTTTTGGATTACTTCCTGTGTTAACCAATTATTTGGCAAAGGTAGTGTAGCACCATTATGTTGCAGTGTCCCAACCACTGGTACCTCCCTTGTGCATACCGAAGAAAAGAACCTATTTAGCTCATCTGTCTTTTCCTGTTCACTAATTTTCAGATGGCCTGTTTCAAATTCTAATGTTCCTATAGCTTCCTTCTTCACCTTCTTGCCATTAATATACTTAAAAAATATTTTAGGGTTAGTCTTAGTCTCTTTTGCAATTCTATTTTCGTCTAATAGCACTTTTGCATGCCTTGTTGATTTCCTTGTACTCCCGTAAAGCAGTCTCTGTCCCCTCTTGTTTGTATAATATAAATGCCTAATTTTTACTCTGTATCTTGATCTTTAAATCATTGTTAAGCCACATTGGATGGGATTTACTCCTTTTAATTTTATTCCCACATGGTATATGCCGATGTGTAGGTATATTTAGGCCCTCATTCAATTGCAATTCTGCCAATTGAATAGCGCTCTAAATAAGCATTTAACATGTTTTTTTTAAATAAGTTTTTAGTTAGTGAAAACCTTGCTTTTGAAAAGATGTTTACTAACTAAAAACTTCTTTAAAAAAAATATGTTAAATGCTTATTTAGAGCGCTATTCAATTGGCAGAATTGCAATTGAATGAGAGCCTTAGTAAGGATTTAAATGTTGTACATTTATGTTCAGTGTTTTTACCTATCAGTTCTCTGTCCCAGTCTATATTTTGTATTGCTGCCCTTAGACCGTTAAAACCTACCGTTTTAAAATTAAGAGTTTTTGATGGCCCCTTAAAATTTTGTTTTTTTAATTCAATCTCAAATGAGACTGTGTTGTGATCACTGTTTCCCAATGGTTGCCCTATTCCAACATTTGGTACTATATCAATATTATTTGTGATGACTAAATCTAAGATAGCTTCATCTATAGTAGGCTCTTGTATAACCTGGGCCAGATAATGATCCCTGAGTGTACTCAAGAACCTGCTCCCCTTAGATGACCTGCTGGTCTCATTTATCCAGTTTATTTCAGGGTAATTACAATCTCCCATTATTAGAACTTGCCCATGCTTAGCTGCATTTCCTTTCTGTAACACAATTTATATTTCCTCACTTGTAGCTATATTTGGGGGTTTATAGCATACTCCTACTAATATTTGTTAATATTCTGTTTAACTCTACCCACAAACATTCAACTTTATCACTAGGTCCACCATAAATATCTTCTCTGACTAAGTTTAAATTCAGGCTTAACATTCAGACAAATCCCTCCTCCTCTTTTACCATTGCCTCTATCTTTCCTAAATATGTTATAACCATCCAGATTAACAGTCCAGTCATGAGATTCATCCCACCCCATTTCGGTAATGCATATTAAATCCCATTTTTCATTATTTGCTAATAATTCTAACTCTCCCATTTTTCCTGGCAAGCTTCTGGCATTAGCAAGCATATACCTTATGAGTCTGTAGTACTACCTCCCTATTGACTATACTACCCCTCCTCCCATCTCCTCCCCTATGAGTTGTTAATTCATCCCTTATACCATCTACACTTTCTACCTCATTACGTATATTTAGTCCCTCCCTCCACCTACTAGTTTAAAAACTCCTCCAGCCTTTCTACCATCCTATCCCCTAGCACAAAAGCTCCCTCATCATTAAGGTGCAATCCATCCCTGCTGTAGAGATTGTACCGAAGTGAGAAGTCAGACCCAGAGCTCTAAAAACCCAAACCCCTCATTAGTGCACCACATCTTTAGCCACAAATTATCCTCCCTAAGCTCCTTCTTTCTCACTGGGCTAGCACGTGGCACTGGTAGTATCCCAGAAAATACTACCTTGGAGGTCCTTGCCTTCAGCTTATTACCTAGTTCTCTAAAATCATTTTTTAGGACACTCCATCTTCCACTAACTTTGTCATTGGTACCAATATGTACCAAGACCGCAGGTTCATTTCCAGCCCCTCCCAATAATTTGTCTACCCGATCCACAACATGACGAGCACCCGGGAGACAGCAAACTGTTCGATTGCTGGGATCTGGGTGACAACTCACCCGGTCTACCTTCCTAATAATAGAGTCCCCTACCACCAAAACCTGTCGGTTGCTCTGCCTATTCTCCCCTCCCACTCCTCCAGTAGAACTGTTCGCCGGGTGTTAGAGGGAACAGCTCTATCTGGCATTGCCATTCCTGAATGGACATCCCCAACAGTTTCACTCATTCTGGCAAATCTGTTGGTGTTTGTCAACTCAGAACTTGCCAGCCTCCTCCTGTTCCCCATGATTCCCCATCTAACTGTAACCCAGAAACCTCCTTGGACATGCTCACTAGCCCCAGCTCCACCCTCCATGCAAGGCCCAGCTAAACTGTGCTCCGAGAGCACCAACCCCCTTTCCAGTGAAGCAATATCACTAAGTGCTGCAATTCTCCTCTCCAGATCTCCAATTTGAGCTTCCAGAGAGGCAACATGCTCACACCTCTCACAGAGGTATGGACCCTGGATTATCTGTTCCAGTATTTCATACATATGACAGGATGTACAATGAGTGAGGTTGCCACTGGACTGACTCATAATTATTATTATTGTCTACAAAATTTCAGTGGGAAAAATAAAAAATATAAAATAATATATTTGTATAAAGCTTTCCTCCTTTGCACTATAAATCTGCCATCCCTTTTCTTTGAAGTCCTTCCTTTTATTTAAACTCCTACACTTTTACTAGAATTGCACTTGATTCTGAAAATGTTTGCAAGCTCACAAGTTCGCCCCTTCTCCTGTTTATATTAACTTCTGCCTTCTCTCCTGGACACAATTAGTGCACTCTGCAATTTAGCAACCTTCACTTGCAAGGAAATCAACTTGCAAACAGCCCCAAACAGCTCACAAACCTTTTATACTAGTTTAACAGTCAAGTTACACCCCTCTCACCTGGGCACAATTAGTGCACTCTGCCATTTATCAGCCTTTACTTGTAAATAACAATCCGCTTGCAAACAGCCCCAAAACGGCTCACAAACCATTTATACTAGTTTAACAGTCAAGCCACACGCCTCTCACCTGGGCACAATTAGTGCACTCTGCAATTTATCAGCCTTTACTTGTAAGGTAAATCCACTTGCAAAAAAGGGAAAGGTTCACGGGATAGTCTGAGGAGGTTAGTTACCGCATGCTCTACTTCCCTCACCTCCGGTGGGATCACAAGCTGCTACCTTAGTCTTGGTCCTGGTGCTTTAATTGGCCAGTCAGTATGCACCATTGCAGGACCACTAAAAGAACTATTCTTTCCTCCTCTCCCCCTTACCCCACTGTTCCCCTGTGGCGTGTGACGTCACAGAGACACGATGCCCACTCTAATGACCCCCTATGCAGCGTTTCGCACTCCTGCTTCTACGGGAGCTGACAAAGGTATGCAGAGGCAGAGTGCTTTATAGAAGTGAGTTATTTAACTCGTGGCACGCTTAATTAACCCATTCATTGCCACAGAGGCAGATTAGTGGTATATAGATGATACAGGATATTCATACTCAGATAGTATATCTCTCTCTTGCTATTCTTCTTCTTTTTATTACAAGCTTTTTATTATACTCTTATCTTCTCCTTATATACCAAGATGCCACTGTACCAGTACCACTTATTCCTAATCCACCTATACATACAAGATCCTCAATTATGTAGACTTAGCTACAGTTAAATTAAACCACTTATAACCTAGATTGATCTTAATGCTTGTTAACCTATGTAGTAAAACATCTGTAGAGGTTAAGAACAAAAAGCATTTACATAGTTGTTGTATATATCTCACTTAAAAGAGGATGAGATTAAACATTAATTGTGAAAGATGTATCTTTTATTAACTCACTATATCAAGGATAATGCCTTACCTTTAAGCTAATGGTATGGCAATGGGTTACCTTATGACCTACCTTCTTTAATTAGTCTCTTTATATTGTTATGAGATATATAAATCTGTGTAGCCTAATTACTTTAAGGGGGAATATTCTGTGATAGCCTTGTATTGACCCTGGATATATTTATATAAGGTAATCATATCCCCTCTTAGACGCCTTTTTTCTAGAGAAAATAAGTTTAATTTGGTTAGTCTTTCTTCATAACCTTGCTCCTCCATACCCCTTATTAGTTTTGTTGCCCTTCTCTGTACTTTTCCAGCTCTAAAATATCCTTTTTATGTAGTGGTGCCCACAATTGTACTCCATAGGGGAGTACTAGGAATTTGTATAGTGGCAGAATTATATTTGCTTTGCTTGCTTCTATACCCTTCTTAATACATGCTAATATTTTACTTGCCTTGGCATTGAGCACTGTTACCTAGGTGGTTGTCCACAAGTACTCCCAAATCCCTTTCAATATCTTATACCCCTAGATTTGCCCCATTAAGATTATAAATTACATGGCTATTCTTGCATAACTTTACATTTATTTGTATTAATGCTCAGCTGCCATATAGTCGCCCATTTCTCTAATTTGTGCAAATCCCTTTGGAGGTAAAGCACATCATTATCTGATTTAATTATCTTGCACAACTTCGTGTCATCAGCAAAAACGGAGACACTACTTTCCAATCCTACTTCTAAGTCATTAATAAATATGTTAAAAAGGAGGGGACCTAATACTGAGCCCTGAGGAACCCCACTTACCACATTAGTCCAATCTGAGTATGATCCATTTGCAACCCTTTGCTTCCTGTCTTTTAGCCAGCTCTCAATCCATGAGCAAATATGAACTGCAATTCTTGTATCCCTTAGTTTGCTCAATAGTCTCTCATGTGGCGCTGTATCAAAAGCCTTTGCAAAATCCAAAAAGACTACATCCACTGAGTTGCCTTCATCCAAGTTCCTACTAACCTCTTCATAGAAACTAATTTGCTTTCTTTGACATGACCTATCCTTCATTAATCCACGTTGACGCCTACTCATAATCTTGTTTAAATGGACATGTTCTTGTATACTTGTATACCTTATTAACCCTTCTAAAAGTTTTCCACTACAGAAGTGAGGCTTCCAGGATTATAATTTACTGGGTTTGATCTTGCTCCCTTCTTAAATATAGGTATCACCTACTGTTTTTCTCCAGTCATCTGGTAGCGACCCAGTGTTGAGTGAATCTTGAAAAATTAGTTTTGCTATTACAGAGCCCAGTTCCCTCAGTACCAGTGGATGTATTCTATCAGGACCTGGGACTGTATTAACATTTATTTTTTCAAAAATCTTTTGGATTTCTTCCTGCGTTAACCAATTATTAGGTGAAGGTAGTGTAGCCCCATTTTGTTGCAGTGACCCAACCACTGGTATCTCCCTTGTGTATACCGAAGAAAATAACATATTTAGCTCTTCTGCCTTTCCCTGGTCACTGTTTGACAGATGTCCTGTGTCACATTGTAATGTTCCTGCAGCTTCCTTCCTGGCCTTCTTCCCATTAATATATTTAAAAAATATTTAAGGGCAAGTCTTACTCTCCTTTGCAACTAACTTTTCATTTTCGATTTTAGCCAGTCTAATAGCCATTTTGCAAGCCTTGTTGATTTCCTTGTACTCCCGTAAAGCAGTCTCTGTCCCCTCTTGTTTGTATAATTTAAATGCCTGTTTTTTACTCCTCATCTTCATCTTTAAGTCATTGTTATGCCGCATGGGTTGTGATTTATTCCTTCTACTTTTATTTCCACATGGTATATGGTGATAAGTATGTATATTTAGTAAGGATTGGAACGTTGTCCATTTATGTTCAGTGTTTTTACCTATCAGTTCTCTGTCCCAGTCTATACTTTGTATTGCTGACCTTAAAATCTGCCTTTTTTAAAAAAATTGTTGCCCCTTTACAGTTTGTTGTTATCACTGTTTCCCAAAGCTTGCCCTATTTAAAGATTTGATACTATATCAATATTATTTGTGATAACTAAATCCAAGATAACTTTATTTCTAATAGGTTCTTGAATAATCTAGGTCAGATAATCATCTCTGCGTGTACTCAAGAACCTGCTCGCCTTAGCTGAACTGCTGGTCTCATTCATCCATTTTTTTTCAGGGTAGTTAAAATCTCCCATTATTAAAACTTGCTTAGCTGCATTTCCAATCTGTAACAATAATTGCATTTCCTCACTTTCATTTATATTTTGGGGGGGGGGTTATAGCATACTCCTACTAATATTCTATTAGAATTTGCTGCTCCGCTATTTAACTCAAACATTCAACATTACAGCTAGTTCCAGCATAAATATCTTCTTTGACTACAGGCTTAAATTTAGACATAACATACAAACAAATCCCTCCTCCTCTTTTACAATTGCCCCAATCTTTTCTAAATAGGTTATAACCATCCAGATTAACAGTCCAGTCATGAGATTCATCGAACCACGTCTCAGTAGTGTCTATTAAAGCCCATTTCTCATTGACTGCTAATAAATCTAATGCCTTATGCTATGAGTCTGCAGTTCTTGAGTGCCTGCCACTGTACTTACCACTGTACCTCCTCACATTGCGAGGCTCTCTCCCCCCCTCTCAATTGCTGGCCTTGCGATGAGCACCTTTGGTGCTCATCACAGACCTCACAATGAGCACCTTCAGCGCTTATTGCGAGCCTCTCTACCACTCACTTTATGGGCCCCGCAATGGGAGGGCACGCGCAAGTCCGTAACTTTATCACTCATGGCGAGCCTCGCGATGAGAGCTCATTGCGGGTCTCGCTATGAGCACCTTTGGCGATGTTGAAGAGCCTCTACCCACCCCTGTGTCTCTTCCCCTCTCACATGTCTCTCACTCCCCTGTGTCTCTTCCAGTCCTCTCCCTCCCCTGCGTCTCTTCCACCCCCCTCTCCCTCCCCTGTGTTTCTTGGATTTATATATATAGATATATATATGTGTACACAAACACACTAACGGGTTACAGACACTGCCCAGACACCACCCCTGGCCCCATATACTACCATGGTCCCACCGTTATATGCAGGCTCCCCTACCCGGTCATACCCAGTTACACATATAGTGATGGCCTTCCCCAGGCCTCCTCACCTCCTCCTCCTGTTCATTCTTAAAGCACAGACAGGCCGCCCATTTTTTGAAGCCCTCCTAGTCGGCATGAACTTCATCATAGAGGCGGCGGCACGTCCTATCCCCCCCAGCTGCAGTCACCGCTGGCCCGGCCGCACTGCTCCGCACACAGACACTCTCTCCTGGGGCACCACCCACTGCGCACAGGGCGGAGGAGAGCCGACCCGGGTTATTGGAGGCTATGGTGAACTGGTGTCAATACTCTGAGAGAAACGGGCTGTGTCCTTACTGCTAATGCGGCCCGCGCCCCGCTCCCACCCTGACTCCCCTTCCCGCCTCTATGCTCGTACTGATCTTTATATAACTGAAGCTCGCATTCCACCATGCACACCTGGCCTCTATGAGCCGTGCCGCACATGCGCACTATACACACGGTAGGCAAGGAGGACTGATCCAGAGTATAGTGGGTATTAGGTGGGCGCAGGAATGTGTGTGACGTAGGTGGAGTCGGGCATTGCAGTGCGCATTTCTTTACTGGGTAGTGGGTATTAGGTGGGCACGAGAACCCACTTGACGTAGGAAGAGTCGCGAGGGGAGAGATATTGTGAAGCACGCATTCCTCATACCCTCAATGTAGGCTGTAACTGTTTAGGCCTTGAGATGAGCGCCGATGAGCAACCCCAGCAAGCCATCACTTACGGGCCTCACGATAAGCTATGCGCAAGGCCGCAAAAATTAACATTGTGTGACCAACATTGCAATTACGACAACTATATATATGACATATAACATATAATAAATAGTACACTAATATGTCAATCATCCATATCCATTCATCTTTCCAGCTGAACCCTTAAAAAAACCTATTCTTAAAAAAGCATACATATACAGATTATTTTAAAAATGACTTAACCTAGCAAGTTCTATGCTTACATTTAACATTATAATTAATCAAAGATTAGTAAATAGTGCTATCTACTCTACTCTATAAATCACAGAATGTGGTGCATTTTCTCATTTATTCTATAAAATGTAAAGTCTCCCCCCAACCAGCCTTAGATTCCTTGTGTAGATTCCCAAGGTTAAACATTATACCAGTTTCTAACATGAAAATTCCATAAATTCAAAAGTATGATTGGTACTGTCCCATTTGAACTCTATCTGGCACACATGTTTTAGTTTCCACATTTAAAGTAACACAGTGTTGAGAAACTGAAAATACTTACCGAATACTGTATTACAGCTTGACATATTAATACATTACATATATTTACAGATATTTTGTTGACCACTATGATGATAATTACATGACCATAATAATCGATAATTTCACTTTAAAGGGCCAGTACGTACATTTCATGTTAAACCAATTGTTAGATCACCATTAATTAACATTAAAAATACATGTTTAAACAGAAGCAAAGCACATTTAAGCCTGAAAATATGAATTAAAAACATTAATTGCTACTGTTGTACCCCTCCTCTCCTCTTTCATTGTCCTGAGCACTAAGGAAGGAAGAAAAGAAGTGAACAATTTCAACTAAGATAACATTGATTAGGCTGCCTTGTTAAGACATGAATGATGTTATCCAAGTTGAAATCTTTTAACTTCATTTTAGTAGTGAACAGAAAAATGAGAGAGGCATTTCCCAGTTCAGTGACTATCATTGTTATAAATATATTCCTAGAAGATAATCACTGAATCAAAACTGAAAATACAGACAATACAAAAGATGGAATATATAACTCCATAGATCTGGAGACTGTAGTTACAAGGCGTTTTCAAATTTAAAATTGTTACAGCTTGAACATGTTACTAAATAAGTATAATTATATATATATATATATATATTGTGACAAACCTCTTCTTTTACAGGTAGGATTGTCACCGATCTTGCAGTAACCACAGCCTTCTAGGGTATACAAAGTCCAGGACACCTTCAGCTCAGTTTTCCTTTTTTATTCAGTTTGAAAACAGGTACTTTAAATAATAACAAAACAAACAAAATCCCTTGCTCTTACTTGAGCTCTTACTAGACAGTACTTGCTATCTGCAATTGGGTGGCTTTCCCACTTACCAATTTCCTAAACAAAAGCAATGTCTTTGCAATAAGCGCAGCCTCTCCTAGCTGTCTTTTCCTCTGCCCCTTGGAGCAGGCTGCTCTCTTCTTTTAAAGGCCTGTCTGCTAATTGAGTAGCTACAGGTGAGTGCCAATTAGCTAACTCTTAAAAACCAGATCCAAGCTGTGGTCTGTTTATACAGCAACTAGTGCTGTTGGAGCATTGGCCCCCCCTGCTCTCCAAATACTCCGCCCCAGGGACCCATACCATGTTTTGCAGAGCATCAGCTATGCATATTGCAAACTGTAACATCTCTCCCTGGGGCATTTAACTGAGAATCCTCTGGTTGCTGTCTAGCAAATCAGGTCTGATGTATCTCCCATCAACCACTATTCCACCTTTATTCTCACATATCCTCCCCCCCAGCTCATACCCAAGGGTTTGAGCGACCATGGAAATCAGGGAGTGTACCCTCGAAAGCCCATCAGCATTACCTTGTTGCAGACCAGCCCTGTGTTCCACAGTGAAATCAAAAGATTGCAAACTCAAAAACCATCTGGTTACTCTGGAGTTACTTTCCCTGTTCTGATACATCCACGTCAGAGGAGCATGGTCCGTTATCAATCGAAACCTTCTGCCTAGTAGGTAGTATTTAAGAGAGTCTAATGCCCACTTAATAGCAAGACACTCTTTTTCAACAATAGAGTAGTTCTTCTCATGTGGGTTTAACTTCCTGCTCAAAAAGAAAACAGGGTGTTCTTCACCCTGGTATTCCTGTGAAAGAACAGCCCCCAAGCCCACATCAGAAGCATCTGTCTGAACTATAAAATCCCTGGAAAAATCTGGGGTCACTAAGACAGGATGGCTACAGATAGCTTCCTTCAGACTCTTAAAAGCCTTTTCTGCCTCAGGGCACCATTTAACTATGACTGGGGATTTTGCTTTAATAAGGTCTGTCAGGGGTGCAGCAATGGTAGCAAAATCTGGAATGAACCGCCTATAATATCCAATTAAACCCAAAAATGCCTTTACTTGTTTCTTTGTAAGGGGCTGTGGCCATTTTTGTATGGCTTCTACTTTGGCTTCCTGTGGTTTAACCAAACCCCTCCCAATAGAATAACCTAAGTACTTAGCTTCCTCTAAACCAATCGTACACTTGGAAGGATTGGCAGTTAAGCCTGCTGAGCGGATAGCATCAAGTACCGCTTGAACTTTAGGGAGGTGGGATTCCCAGTCTGCACTGTGGATGACGACATCATCCAAGTATGCTGCAGCATAACGAACATGAGGTTTAAGAATTCTGTCCATCATTCGTTGGAATGTGGCAGGTGCCCCATGTAACCCAAATGGCAATACAGTGTACTGAAACAGGCCACGGGGTGTTGAAAAGGCTGTCTTTTCTTTGGCTCTTTCAGTGAGCGGGACCTGCCAGTAACCCTTTGTTAAATCCAAGGTTGTTAGATAACGAGCTTTGCCCAGTCTTTCTATTAACTCATCAACTCTTGGCATTGGGTAAGCATCAAATTTTGAGAGGGCGTTTAACTTGCGGTAGTCATTGCAGAACCTCCATGTGCCATCAGGTTTTGGCACCAATACAATAGGACTACTCCAGTTACTCTGGGATTCTTCAATGACTCCAAGTTTTAACATGCTCTCAACCTCTAAGTTTATAACCTCCCTCCGGGCCTCAGGAATTCTATAGGGTTTGAGGTTAACTCTTTTCCCTGGTTCGGTTATTATGTCATGTTTAATCACTTTAGTCTTTCCTGGAACTATCGAGAAAACATCCCTATTTCTTCTGATGAAATCTCTGACCTCTTGCTTTTGATGGACAGACAGAGTCTTAGATACGTTCACATCTGGCTCTACTATAGGAGGTTCTGAAGGTTTTAAAGCAACCAGGACCTCCCTGTCCTTCCATGGCTTTAACAGATTTATATGATACAACTGTTCAGGCTTTCTTCTTCCTGGTTGTCTGACTTTATAATTGACATCACTCACTTTCTCTATTATTTCATAGGGTCCATGCCAAGTCGCAAGGAACTTATTCTCCACAGTAGGGACCAGAACCAATACCCTGTCTCCCGGTTGGAACACTCTGACTCTAGCATTACGGTTATAGCTGTTTTTCTGAGCCTGCTGGACTTCCAGCATGTGTTCCCTGACAATAGGCATGATGGTGGCCATTCTATCCTGCATTTGAGCTATATGCTCAATTACACTCCTGTGAGGAGTAGTCTCCTGTTCCCAGGTCTCCTTAGCAATATCCAATATTCCCCTGGGATGTCTTCCATATAATAATTCAAAAGGAGAGAAGCCCGTGGAGGCCTGTGGAACTTCCCTAATGGAAAACAGTAGATATGGCAATAAAAAATCCCAATTTCTTCCATCTGCATCAATTACCTTGCGTAGCATACTCTTAAGGGTTTTGTTGAACCTCTCTACTAAACCATCAGTCTGTGGGTGATATACTGAGGTCTTAAGATGTTTAACCTGCAAGAGCCTGCACAACTCTTTTGTGACTCTGGACATGAACGGGGTCCCCTGGTCTGTCAGTATTTCTTTAGGGATACCCACCCTACTGAACATCAACATAAGTTCCTTAGCTATTAGCTTTGCAGAGGTATTACGCAAGGGAATGGCCTCAGGATAGCGCGTTGCATAGTCCAAGATGACTAATATATATTGGTGTCCCCTAGCGGACTTTACCAGTGGCCCCACTAAGTCCATAGCGATCCTTTCAAAAGGCACGTCAATTATGGGTAAGGGTACAAGTGGACTACGAAAAGTCTTGAAAGGAGCCCTGTACTGGCACTCAGGACATGAGGAGCAATAGTGTGTAATAGCAGCAAACACTCCAGGCCAGTAAAACCGTCTAAGGACTCTCTCTCTAGTTTTTTCGACTCCCAAGTGACCCCCTAATATGTGGCTGTGAGCCAACTTTAGCACTATATTCTGGTAAGTCTGAGGAACCAACAGCTGCCTAATGATGTCTGAATCCTTTTTTTCTACACGGTAAATTAGGTCATTTTGTACTTCAAAATAGGGGAACGGCAGTGCTCCTCCTGGCTGATTAACAACCCCGTTTACAACTTTAATATCATTTCTAGCTGTCACTAAAGTGGGATCTTCCCACTGAGCGCTTTTAAAATTACCTGGACTAATTCCAATATCAATTAAGTCCTTATCCTTGTCTGCATTATTAGTAGGCTCCTCACTAGTTTGAGCTGGGTTATCTCCTATTAATACTGGTTTAGGGCAGTATTTTTTCTTTTTCCTTATTTTTCCGTCACAGTGGTCAAAACCCAAGTCAATATCGGAAAAAGGGAACACATTATCCTCGACAGACTGACTCATTTCTGATAAATTTTGATCTGTCTTTTGTAAAGCTGCCCATAATTTTAGAAAATGAGGAAAGTCTCTACCGATCACTACCTCATGGGCTAATCTAGGTACTACACCCACTCGGTACTTTAAATTCCCATACTGGGTTCCAATATTTACTTCCGCAGTGGGGTATTCCTTTTTATCACCATGAACACAGATAATGCCTATTTTCTGTCCATGATCAGGTTTTACACAAGGTATTATAGACTCTGCTACCAACGTAACCATACTACCTGAATCAAGTAATGCTTTAGACATTTTTCCATTCACAGTTACACAGCATTTATGAGCGTTATTATCATAGTCATTGTTAGCAATACCACAACAACTGAGCAAAAATGAACGTGTTCCCTCATTTTTGCCCATATTGCATTCCATAGGTTCATCCTTAAATGGACAGTCTTTGGCCATATGACCATCCTCTTTGCACTTGAAACATTTGACAGTACAGTCTGACCACCAATTAGTTCCTTTCCCAGGCCTATTAGACCTGGATGCCCCCCTTAAACCTTGAACAGTCTTACCCGGTCTTGCAGAATCTTGGGGCTTAGGATTGCGAGGGTTTTCCTGTGAAGTAGGACATAGCAGTTCTCCTGCAGCCGCATATCTTTCCACCAAGGCAATCAGTTGGTCAGCTGTATGGGGGTCACTTTGGCTGACCCAGCGACGCAGGGAAGCTGGTAAACCACGCAAAAACCGGTCCATTACTAAGGTTTCCACAATGTGGCTAGCTGAATGGATTTCAGGTTGTAACCATTTCCGTGCAAGGTGTATGAGGTCAAACATTTGGGAACGTGCGGCTTTGTCTGAAGAATATGACCACGAGTGGAACCTTTGGGCACGTACTGCAGAGGTTACACCCAGTCGTGCCAAGATTTCAGCTTTCAATTTGCTGTAGTTACTTGCATCGGCTGGTTCTAGGTCATAATATGCCTTCTGCGGCTCTCCACTTAGGAACGGTGCCAGTATGCTTGCCCACTCACCAGCCGGCCATCCGTCCCTCTCAGCAGTGCGCTCAAATGCCAGAAGGTACGCCTCAACATCATCTGATGCGGTCATTTTCTGAAGATAGTGGCTCGCCCGAATCACCTTTGGCCCCTGGTATCTTCCATCAGGGTCTCCATTCAGTTTTCCAGAGATCGCTTGGATTACCTGTTGTAGTCCCTGGGTGACTTTTTGCTGCTCCTCACGGGCTACTTTAAACATCTCCGCTTGTGTCACAACAAGCTGTTTCACCAAGGACTCAGTGCCCTCCATTTGTGTTTTGGCCAGGACTTTAGCACTCTCTGCCTGGGCCAGCACCAGTTGCTGCAGGGCTGCACTGTTTTCTGCAGCTCTCCTGTTAGTCTCCTGTTGCACAGAGGAGGATTGGATCAGAGCCTTGATAACATCCTCCATGTTGAGCTTTAAATGACTTCTACCCTCAGGCTTACGTGGATGCCCGCATTCTCCACCATATGTGACAAACCTCTTCTTTTACAGGTAGGATTGTCACCGATCTTGCAGTAACCACAGCCTTCTAGGGTATACAAAGTCCAGGACACCTTCAGCTCAGTTTTCCTTTTTTATTCAGTTTGAAAACAGGTACTTTAAATAATAACAAAACAAACAAAATCCCTTGCTCTTACTTGAGCTCTTACTAGACAGTACTTGCTATCTGCAATTGGGTGGCTTTCCCACTTACCAATTTCCTAAACAAAAGCAATGTCTTTGCAATAAGCGCAGCCTCTCCTAGCTGTCTTTTCCTCTGCCCCTTGGAGCAGGCTGCTCTCTTCTTTTAAAGGCCTGTCTGCTAATTGAGTAGCTACAGGTGAGTGCCAATTAGCTAACTCTTAAAAACCAGATCCAAGCTGTGGTCTGTTTATACAGCAACTAGTGCTGTTGGAGCATTGGCCCCCCCTGCTCTCCAAATACTCCGCCCCAGGGACCCATACCATGTTTTGCAGAGCATCAGCTATGCATATTGCAAACTGTAACATCTCTCCCTGGGGCATTTAACTGAGAATCCTCTGGTTGCTGTCTAGCAAATCAGGTCTGATGTATCTCCCATCAACCACTATTCCACCTTTATTCTCACAATATATATATATATATATATATATATATATATATATATATATACATACACATATACATATACACATATACATTTACATATACTTCTACACATTTATATATATATATATATATATATATATATATTTATATATTTTATATATATGGGAGACTAGTGTGCAAACTAAGGGATAAAGTAATTGCAGTAAACATCTGCTCATGGATTGAGAGCTGGCTAAAAGACAGGAAGCAAAAGGTTGTGGGAAATGGAACATACTCCGATTGGACTAATGTGGTAAGTGGGGTTTCTCGGGGTTCAGTATTAGGTCCTCTTCTTTTTAACATATTTATTAATGACTTAGAGGTGGGACTGGAAAGTAGTGTCATTTTCACTGATGACACAAAGATGTGGAAGGTAATTAAATCAGATAATGATGTACTTTCCCTCCAAAGGGATTTACATAAAATTGAGGAATGAGCATCTAAATGGCAGATGAGATTTAATACGAATAAATGTAAAGTTATGTATCTGGGAAGGAAAAATAGCCATGCAATTTATAATCTTAATGAAGCAAATATAGGGGTATTGAAAGGGATTTGAGAGTGCTTGTGGACAACCACCTAGGTAACAGTGCTCAAAGCCAAGCAGCAGCTGCAAAGGCAAATAAAATATTAGCATGTATTAAGAAGGGTATAGAAGCAAAGGAAGCAAATACAACTCTGGCACTATACAAATCTCTAGTATGCCCTCATTTGGAATATGGACTACAATTTTTGGCACCACTTTATAAAAAGGTAATTATAGCTTGAAAGGGTACAGAGAAGGGCAACAAAATTAATAAGGGGGAGGGCTAAGTTATGAAGAAAGACTAACTAAAGCTTATTTTCTCTAAAAAAAAAGCCATCTAAGAGGAGATTTGATTACCTTATATAAATACATCCAAGGTCAGTATAAAGATTTGTCAAGGGACCTTTTTGTGCCAAGAGGTTTTCAACTGACAAGAGGACATCCCTTGAGGTTAGAAGTAAAAAGATTCCACCTTAAAGAAAGAAATGGGTTCTTCACAGTAAGGGTGGTTAACCTGTAGAATTCTCTACCAGAGGAGGTGGTGACAGCGGATTTGATAGATAACTTTAAAAGGGGACTGGATATATTTGTAATCAAAAAGAGAATTCAGGGTTATCATGGATAATTAGAGAGAGAGTATTGATCCAGGGAGAAATCCGATCGCTAGTATCTGGGTTCAGGAAGGTTTTTTTTTTCAGATTGGCTAAGTTTCACTTGGGTCTTTTTCTGTCTGCCTTCCTCTGGATCAATTAATTATTAATTTAAAAAAATCTATAGTTAACTTAAAATTAATTAACAACTAATTAATTAATAACTAATCCGCATATTGCAGATCAAAAGAGATCTTAAAAGGTTGAACGTGATGGACTCAAAGGCTTTTTTCAACCTCAATTACTATGTAACTATGTAACTATAAATATATTTGTGGTCGGGCCCCTCTCCTCGTGTAGCGGAGATGCGCTGATTGCTATGCCAAGTGATGGTGAGAAGAGAGGGAAGGTGGCGCTGGAGAACATATGCACAGGTAGGTAGAACCCTCCCACAAATCCAGGTAATTAACCCTGGTAATTTGTGGTCGGGCCCCTTGTGTAGCCGAGATGTAGCTGGTTTCTATGCCCTGTCCTGGCTTGTGAAGGGGGCCAAAAAGCAATGAATGCTTTCAGACAGAAATTAGAATGGCTTTTCAGATTTCTGATTTAGGGTCAAATATGGGTGGCCGAAGCAGTTTGATCTCCAGCACCCCATGTCAAAGATGATGATATACATGTGTTTGGTTTCTTGATGCTAAGGAGGCTGCTCAATTCTGGACAAAGGACTAGAATATTTGAAAGGGGCAAGGCCTAGTCAAATATGTATAATAGTGGATGAAGGTGAAAGTGGATGGAGGTTCGCTTGGGATATGGGAGTGCGTGATTAGAAGGTTTATCCTGAGGGATAGGAGTTGTGAATTTAGGATTCATACTGAGAGTGTGATGTGGTTATAGGAAAATAAATAATAGTGATGGGAATATACCTGATTTTTTAAATGTGGAAGTAGAGTACATGCATAGATTACAAATGTGACCGGCTTAGTTAGATATCGTGGTTGGGCTTGTGAGTTGATGAACTCGTTAGGCCGAAGTAAACCATGGAAAGAAAGTGCGGCAGCTGCTTAATAGCTAAGGAGTTTGGGACCGCTTTGATTACTTGAGATAGGTGTGAGTGGTTTGGATATGTTGCATTCAATGGGGAGTAGTACGTGAAGGCTAGAAATTTGGTGAGTGATAAATGGAATGTGATCTATAACAAAACGAGAAGGCATTAAAGAGAAGCTGAGCTTGTGTGAGGAAGAAGTTAAAAGGGGTGAATGTTAGAGGTGTGTGAAGTGACTGAAAGGCACTTGATGGGCGACGGTGTGTGTCCTAAGTGATGGGATTGATGATGGCCTTGATGGCAAGATAGAGTGTCAAGTGACATGGCTAAATAGCAGTAGTGCCTGGAGAAGTAAAATTGAGCTTTCAAATGAAGTTGGCATCGATTGCCGAAAATGAGAGTTAAACCTGGAGGCGAATCTGAAGCCTGGAATGTGAGCCTAATTTTAAGGAGGGTAAAGCTTAAGTCAGTTGAAGGTTGAGTGAGTAATGGTGGAGGGCAAAGAATGGCAGTTGCACTGATTTGACTTAAAAGGTGACGATAGTGAGGGCGGAAGGAGGATCTAAGAATTTAAACAGGAAGTGTGGGGGTGAGGAGAAATTAAATCAGACTAAAAGAGGTGTAAAAGGAAAATGTGAGATAGGGAAGGAGTGATATAGTATGCGTTGTATGTAATAGAAGAAAAGGGAATATTGATAACGAAAATCAGAATATTTAAGGGTGTAGGAGGAATATAAACAAGCTGAAGAAGAGGTTAAGTGGTGAAGGTGTTAGAGGTGGAGCTCATAGAGATGGATCAGAAATTAGATGAGCTTGGAATAAGTGAAAATTATACCTGAGAGGTAAGTTGTGTAGTAAAATGGTGGTTATGTGGAGTTGTGATTAATTACAAGGGTGGCTTGCGAAGACTAAGAATTCAGTGGGAAATAGGTGAGGTGACCTTGTGATTAGTCAGAAAGGGCTTGTGTAAGGAGAAAGTTAGGAAACTGTGAAAGCTTGAGGTGAATGTGAAGTGACATCGTGACCCTTGATGGGCCCTTGAGTCTTAAATATGAGCAAGAATAAATTAAATGAGACTGAGATGACGGTGGTGGTGACTTTATTGTTGTTGTTTAGTCGTTCAGTTGCATTCGATTCTCTGTGACTCTATGGAACGCAGCACGCCAGGTACATCTCTCAATCACTGCCCCTCTGAGCATCAAGTTCATGTTCATTGCTTTAGTGACTTCATCTACCCATCTCCGCCTCTGTTGTCCCCTTATTCTTGTGCCTAAAATCTTTCCCAGCATCAGAGTCTTTTCTAGGGAATCCTGGCCAAAATATTTTAGCTTCATACCTTTTATTGAACAGTCTGTCTTGATTTCCTGAAGTACTGATTTATTGGATCTTCTTGCAGTCCAATGGACTCTAAGCAGTCTTTTCCAACATTAAAAGTCAAAGTTGTTAATTCAAAGGCATCAATTCTATGGCGCTCAGACTTCTTTAGGGTCCAGCTCTCACATCCGTATGTTACTACTGGGAATACCATAGTTAGAACTTTGCTGACCTTTGTTGATAGAATAATATCTTAACTTTTTACTAGATTGTCCAAGCATGTCATAGCTTTCATCCCCAGAAGCAAAAGTCTTTTAATTTCATGACTACAGTCACCATCTGCAGATGAAAACAAATTCTGTCACTGCCTCCTCTTCTTTCCCGTCTATTTGCCAGGAAGTGAGATTGACATTTTCCATGATCTTCGTATTTTTAATGTTAAGCAGCAGGCCCACTTTTGCATTCTCTACTTTTACCCTCATCAATAGGTCTTTTAGTTCCTCATCACTTTCAGCTTCCGCATGATGCACTCTTCATATAAGTTGAGTAAATAAGGTGACAATATACAACTTTGAGTGAGTTAGTAATCACAGGGAAATAGAGTAGGATGATTGGTTAGAGTATAGGAAGAGTGTAAGTATTAGTGGGTGAGAGGTGGGTGACAAAAACAGAATGGTCCATGGTGGTGAAAGGCATAGGATGGTAGGGGTATAGATCTTGGCTGCACGCTGGAATGGGTTAATACCAAAGGAAAGCTGTGAGGAGTGTCTGGAGAGCCGTGAAGGGAGGCTGGTATTAGTTAGAGAATAGGCATAATGACGACCTTTATTGCTGAATGGATAGTGGATGGTACGTGCGGGAGAAGCATGTGTAAGTAAGGTTGACTTGAGTCGTGAATGCGCAAGAGTAAGAGTGATCGATTCATGTGTCAAACATAGTGAGAGTGAGCAACCCTAGTTTTCGAATGACATGGAGGCATCGATTGCTGGGAGTTGAACAAGAGTGGGTAGCTAACTTGGGAAGCGTTTGAAGTGTACATGATGTAATATTTCAGAGAGCTTTGCATCCCATCGGCAGACATTGTATGGATGCAGTGCAGCGAAGGTGAAAAAATGAAAAGAGGTTTGAGTCATGAGAGCTCGAAAGAGAGCGACTTGGTAGAATGTTTGCATAATGAGTGAGTGATAAGTCAGCAGAGAGACCGACGAAGAGCTGTGGCAATGGTATGGGATTGGATGTTGAGGTAAGAGGAGAGACATTCAGAATAAGTGATGGATAGCGTGGTAAAAGGTGTTCGTAGTGTGTGCTTTGGGAACGTGGAGCTGAATGATGAACACTAGATAGTGAATGTGAATGATACGATTGGTGAATGAGAGTGATTAGATTGAGTGACTTGGTTACGAATGGAAACATGACATTGATAGTGGTAGACAGTGAACCTGAGAAGTGTCAGATAAGTTCTTAGAGAATATGAGAGTGTGAGCCCTCTGAGCCAAGAGGAGTGTGGCAAAGTATAAATATTTGATGGAAATATGTGGAGCGAAGTGTTATTATGTTAGGAGCAGGTTAGGATAGGAGAATTAAGGGAGGGAGGAAGGAAGGAAGGAAGGAAGAAAAGCGCAGGTGATATTGAAGCGAGCGGAGTATGAAGAAAAAAGTAGTACGAAGTATGGGAGTATGTACCGATGTGGCAAAGAATGCCAAGTAAAGTGAGGAATGTAATAATAAGAAGGTAGTATTTTAAGAGGTAGGGGAGAGAAGATGAGAGATGGACTAATTAAGATTGAGATAGGGAATGATAAACAATAGGAGGAGGCAGGGATAGTGGTGTGAGGTAGAGAAGGTGCAACCATTGGGATTGGTAGAGGTGGAAATGTGGAAGAAAGACTAAGCATGAAATGAAAGAGAGTTTAGTAGAAATAATGACTTTGGAAGGGTGTTGTAATGGTGGTGGATGGTAAAGGAGGGTGAGAATGGTATGGACAGGATGAGGGAAAATGCAAGACTGGAGGAGGAGTTAGACAAAGTAGGGCTAGGAAGACAATGACCAAGAGACAGAGGCAAGAGAGAGGACCCAAGAAAATGAAAGTGAACAGGTTCTGAGACTTAAGTAAGAAGAAAAAGTGGGGGAGATGAAGGGTAAGATAGTTAAGGATGAGTGGGGAAGGTGATAGGAATAGAAGAAAATAATGGAGTGTACCAAACGTTATTAGGAATAAGAGGGTGGTGTTTTGGACAAAAGTGATGCTTTAGACATACGATAGGAGCGGGAGGCGAACCAGTGCTGTGCAGTAGACGGAATTGCAGTAGATGGCTGTGTGAGCTAAAATCTTGCAGGCACAAGATTTTGGATTGGAACTGCAGTACCTGGCAGCATGTGATGCTATGGTGTCTGCATGCCATGCCGTCCAATCGGAAAAAATGCAAGGAGTGGGAAAAAGAGGCCAAAGAACTGGGGTTGGGAGGAGCAGACAAGGGACATAGGGATGGGCAGGGAAGGAAAGGGGAGCTGGGAAGATGAAGGGTCAGAAGGAAACGGTCTGGGGGAATAAGGAGGGAGAAGAGAAGGAAAACATGGGGAAGAGTGCAGAGAAAGGGGAGATGGGAAGAAAGAAGAAAAGAGAGAGAAGGGGAAAGAAAAAAGGGGAGCGGCAAATAGCAAGGTGTGAAGGAAACGAGAGAAAGCACATGCACACACAGCTACATCCCCAGTTATAAGAGGGTGTGCAGACTTATGCAACCACATTATTTTCCCTCCACCTAAAAGATTTCAGTTTGTTTTTCAATTGAGTTGTACAGTTTATAGGTCACATTAAAGGTGGAAAAAGTTCTGAAATGATTTATCTTTGTCTCATTTTTTTACAGCACAGAAACCTGACATTTTAACAGGGGTGTGTAGACTTTTTATATCCACTGTATTTTACCAGCTACTGCATTTGCTGCTAGAATATAGTAAAGTAGTTGCAATGGCTCAGTCACTGCCTGGTTCAATCACTGAAAGCTTCTGTACCTGATTCTAATTAATTATATGGTGTTCTGCGTGGCACAGAGCTCATTACTGATTCAGTCAGTGACAACACACTGAAGAAGCCTGACTTTAATTTATTATAACTCATCAGTACAGCAGTATTTTCCAAAATGAAAACACTGTTTCACTGTTGATTCCCCCTCTATTTAATGGGGCAGAGCACATATAGGGGACATTTGTGGTCCTTTAAGCCTAGACTGTGCGCCTGACAAGAACAGGGCAATGTGGCAATGTTTATTTACAAATGTGCTGTCTTGTTGTATTTTTACTATCCTCAAATGCATGCCAAATGTGACACGTTTATTGTATCCCAAGCACTATGGAATCTGTATTTCCAAAAACTATAAACTATTATATGTGCCTCCATTAAAATAACAAAAAATTATGATGACACAGAAACTTCAGGAACAAAGGCAGTAAAACCCTAATGGCCTAGACTTGAGTTCAGTACACTACACCAGGGTGAGTGACAGACTGTTAATCACCCTATAGATCCAGAAGGTTCAGGGAAGCACAATGCTATGAATAACTGGTTAGAACACTCTAGTAAAACGGCTCATGGCTATAACGTTATGGCCTTGAGAACAGAGAGAAGATCAGGGTCTTCTAGGACAACTGTGAACTTCACAGGGTTTTCATAAAAAAACAGACAATAGAAAATCCAAGTTAATACATTACAAGTTGCTAACAAGAGCAGTTATTAGTCAAAGATAATAGTTAGTAAAACTATAGCCTCTTCTAGCCTCAAACAGATAACAATTCCTTTTGGTGTCTTTGTCACCAAGTGAATAAGTAAACATAAATGATAAACTATTATAAATATGTTTTCCTCACAAATGGATGATAACAGGTACATACTAAGCTTCCTCATTGTTTTCAAGTTTAATCTTGTAACTTTAAATCAAATATGACGAGTCTTATAAGGAACCAATCAAGGGTGCAAATAACCAATAAATATTAGTTGTCCAGAAGAGAGAAAGGAAACAGACAAATAAATCAATAAAGTTGAGTGTTAAAATTGAGCACACAAGATTTGTTGGAGAAAAACTTTCAACAGAAAAACGGTGTTCTTTCTCTGTTTTTTGTCTCTTCTGGACATACTAATATTTAATTCTGTAATTGTGGATAAACATAATATGTTTCAGTATCATTGATTTGACAAAGCTTTTTTTCTCTTTTAGCTAGACGAAAAAAATATTTTACATTTTTTTTTGTCCTTTCAGTTTCTACTGGGAACGGACGTTTGCAGGAGAAAAGAGGTCAATGGGAGAGACATCTGATGGCGCTGAAGGTGAAAAACAAATGAATAAAATAGTCAATTAATTAAAACATGTTGTTGTCGTTTAGTTGTTCAGTCAGGTCCAACTCTCCATGACCCTATGGACTGCAGCATGCCGAGCACAATAATTATGTGTCTGATTGTGCTTATCCATAGGTTTTCTGGAGAGGTTTGCCAGTTCCTTCTCCAGTTGACCATGATTTGTTTGACCACTCTGCTATAACTTTCCCCTCTTAGACAACACACATATATTATATATTATATTATATATATATATATATATATATATATATATATATATATATATATATACATATATATATATATATGTATATATATATATACTAGCGACTTGTCCGTGTAAAATGACGGAAAACAAATTTTTAGTCTGATAATGCTGTTTTCTTTCCAAATGGTCAGCCAGGATGGGAACCAAAATTACAATTGCAAAGTTATCCCAATAGTAAAATTTGTGTTATAGAAACAATATTTCTATGCTGGAATATAAAGTGGCACAAACTACTATTCGGGATCATTTTAATACTATTTTATGTGGGGGGGAACTCACACAACAATGGATTATTGATTGATATATAGAAGTTGAAGCTAATAATCTAAATTGTATCAAATTTCAACAAAACAAGCTTCGCATAGAACAATATTGTGGATTGATGGATTATGTCGCTGAATTGGATACCAACAGAGACATTCCAGCTGGAAGAGCAATCATTTTGCCCTCCACTTTCCAAGGATCTCCTCGCAATATGCAAGAAAGATAAAATTATGCTATGGCTATTGTGACTAAGTTTGGAAAACCAGATGTATTCATTACATTTACATGTTATCCACAATGGCCAGAGATCAAGGAAAATTTGAGACTTGGCCAAAATACTTCTGACCAACCAGCTTTAGTGGCTACAGTATTCAAAATAAAACTAAATTCATTAATACATGATATACCTAAAGCACAGTTATTTGGGAAATGTGTGGCTTTTGTTTATGCCATTGAATTAAAAAAAAAAAAGAGGCCTGCCACATGCACATATACTTTTAATCCTGGAAGAAAAGTATAAATTGAATACTGCAGAGAGAGTGGATTCAGTGATTAGTACTGAACTGCCACATCCAGAAAAACATTTCAAACATTATGACATTGTTACACACCAAATGATTCATGGTCCATTTGGCGAAATAAATCAAAATTCACCATGTATGGAAAATAAAAAATGCACAAAAGAGTTTCTAAAACAATTACAAATGCAAACATATGCTAATTGTGATGGATACCCTTTGTATAAAAGAAGAGACGGACAAAATGCTATTGTTCGTGGCCAAAAGGTTGATAATAGATATGTAGTTCCATACAATTCACATTTGCTGATGAAGTACAATGCACACATAAATGTGGAAGCTTGCACTTCTATCAAATCCATAAAATATGTGTATAAATATATATAAAAAGGATATGATGCAGCAACTGTTGTTGTGCAAGGTGCAAACAATGAACAAGACAATCTGATTTTACATGATGAACGTACATGTTATTTAGATGCTTGCTATGTCAGTGCTCCAGAAGCAATGTGGCATCTTCTCAAATTTGAGATGCATGATCGGTCACATGCTGTGTATCGGTTAGCTGTACATTTGCCACAATGTCTATTCATTTGCTTTACTGCAGGGAATAAAATAAATGCTCAAGAACAAAATGAACATAGAGCAACAACACTTACTGCTTGGTTTCAATTAAATTGTGAGGAAACTGAGGCCAGACCATTTTTATACATTGAGATTCCATATCACTATGTATTCGTAAATGGCCAATGGCGACAACGAAGAAAAGATACTAATAAAATTATCGCAAGTATTTATACCGTCAGTCCACGAGACATTGAATGTTTCAGTTTAAGATAACTTCTTTCACATGTTCCCGGTGCACAAAGTTATGAACATTTATGCACAGTGAATGACATAGTTTATGATACTTTCCCATTAGCTCCAAGACATCAAAACTTCATAGCAGATGATACGGAATGGAAGAAGTGTCTGGAAGAAGCAGCACTATGTCAAATGCCAAAGAAAATGAGAGAACAATTTGCATTAATTTGCATCTTTTGCAATGCACCTGATGCATTAGCTCCGTGGGAAACTTAAATATGTGTGCAGACTTTTTGAAACGTGACAATGACATTGCGCTATTAAAAGCATTAAAGGAAATTCAAGAAACCTTTCTTTGTCATGGGTTATATAGTGCAAGTTTTAATCTGCCTGATCCAGGACTTATAGATGAAATAAACTTTGAAGACTATGACACTGACCTTTAAAACCAAAAAACACAAGAAAAAATGGCAATTTTAAATACATTACAATTGCAAGCATTTAACACCATCAGAAATGCAACTGATGATGAAATGGTCAAAGACCGTTATTTCTATCTAGATGGCCCTGGTGGATCAGGAAAAACTTACCTGTATAAAAGTTTGATGAGTTACAGGGCCAAATAGCACTGCCGTTTGCAACAACTGGAATTGCCGCACTTTTGTTAGAAGGTGGCAGAACTGTGCATAGTGGATTTAAACTGCCAGTTCCCATTTTAGAAACATCAGTGTTGGATATTGGAATGAATTCTTTACTAGCAAAAAATTAAAAAAAAGTACATTAGTTATCATAGATGAGGCAACAATGATGTTGTGTCATGCCTTGCAATGTATTGATAGATTATTAAATGAAGTGATGGATAATGATTTGCCATTTGGTGGAAAGGTGATGTTGTTAGGAGGAGATTTTAGGCAAACATTACCTGTTGTGCCACATGGAAATAGAACTGATATCATAGGAACATGTATCAAAACAAGTAAACTGTGAAAAATATTTACACATCTCAAATTAGAATGAAATATGAGATCTGTAGGCCAAAACAAATTCACTGATTGGCTCATTCAAATTGGAGACGGAAAACATCCAAAAATACATGATTTACCCAATGATACCATTGAAATTGCATCAACAATGGTTTGCAAGGAATCACTCATATCAGCAATCTTTCTAAACACTCTGAATAACGACGATTACTCAGACATTGCAAACAAAGTGATATTAACATCAAAAAATATTGATGCCTTGAATCTAAATAACTAAATTTTAAAATTCATCAATGCACCCCAAAAAATTATTACAGTGCAGATTCAGTTCTGGCTGATGATAGAGACAGTGAATCTAACTTTAGTATAAAATGTATCAATTCTTTAACACCATCTGGAATGCCACCGTATGTTTTGCAAATGAAAAAAGGGGCAATCGTCATGCTACTGAGAAATATGAATCCGAAAAAAAGGACTTTGTAATGGCTCCAAGAGAGAGTGGTTTGCCTTTTGTCCTTCAAAGTAGACAATTTCCAATTATCATGGCATTTGCCATGACCATAAAAAAATCCCAAAGGACAAACATTTGTCTGTGGGTATTTTTTTTACAGGAACCTGTATTTGCACATGGCCAACTCTATGTTGCTTTTTCAACTTGCAAAAATCCAGATGACATTAAAGTTTATATTGAAGAAAACTAAAGTCAGGGGGATTTATTAGAGGATGGATGCATTTTTACAAAAAACATTGTGTACTATGAGGTCCTCTAACTTACATTACAAAAAAAGTGCTTTTATCTCAACAACAAATTGACAATAAAAAAAAAAACATAGAGAACAGTGGCTTTATTTTGAGGGTGAACTTTGATGTCACTCGGACTCTTTTTAGAGGACCACTATTTCACATAGGAAACTCTATAAAATGGCAAAAACACATAGAGAACAGTGGTTTTATACTCCATGAACGAACTTAGATGTCTGGCGGACTCTTTTTAGAGGACCACTATATCACATAGGAAACTCTATGTTCTATTTTCATTAATGAAGGCGCTCATCTGCCAAGCCTGGCGAAGCCTTGAGAGGACTGGGCCAGTGAATCTCTACTCACTGGGGAGATATATCCGTAACAATTTCTTTGATACACTTAAAAAGTAATTTTTTAAATATTACAAAAACAAATTGTATAGAAAATCCTATTGTAAAAGGCTATATTGCTCTCTTCTTCCCTATCTGCATCCATAAAACAATACATGGGCACACTGCAGTACCACAGTAGTGTTCTGCTCACAATTTTTTGAAAAATTACACTTCATAGTGGATGCAATATTTTAGTATTTAATGTATTAACTGATGTACAATTATGCTTAACTGTGAGTAGCCAATGCCTTGAATGTCTGCTGTCACAACAGGGGCCTTTCAAAATAACAAGATTTTCATTAGTCCTATTGAAAGCACTGGCAAGAAGAATTGTCACAATTCAATTATAACTAATAACGGTTTTCTACATTCAATCCAAGCATTTGCTTTCATTATGGTGTAATTGCACTGTACTGCTTGGCATGACTGGACTGTTTTTGAATGTATCCTGGGCCTGGGCTGGCCAGAGTTACTTGTTTTATTGTTATAGTAATGTATTTTTGTAATACTTATGGTTAAAATTAGATATAAATTGTATGTATTTTGACTCAGCCCCCAGCAAATGGTTATAGGTAATACAATCACCAGGATAAGTTTAAGGGCCTGAGCTCATCAGATGTACAGGATTTCCCAGTAAGCAGGGGCAGCCTATTTTGTTAATTGGTTCCTCTTCTATGTACCTAAGGATGGGGCTTACTGTGATTCGCCAGCCTGTGTGCCAGAAAATTATATAAAATGTGACAATTAATAAAGTTGGACAGTTGTGTCTAGACTTACATAAACAAGGTGTAAGTGTCAGTCTGTGCATTAATCCTAATTCTAAGGGATTATATGGTGTCCCTGTTATCCTGGTCTGTTGAAGCTAGTTCCTGGGCATGGTACTAGTGTTTGGCGAATCTTCTGCTATCAAAAGGATAGGTTTGAACCAGGTTTGAACCAGGTTCTTACCAAGTCAAAATTGAAGTAGCAGATCATGCCAATTGGCTGGCTGTCATTGGACCTCTGTGGAATACAGTAAGATGGCAACATATGGAGAGATGACCATGACAGAATTTAGAGAGATCTGCAGGCTCAGAGGATTGAACAGGACAGCAGACATGACTAAATCAATAATGGTCAAGGACCTGGTCCTAAATGATGAACTATGCCTAGTAGAAGGAGGTCTGGAGGAAAGGGTAAGCACATTACTGGTGACCCCAACTCCAAGACCTGGGCCTACACTGTCTGCACACAGATCATAAAGGAGGTACAGGAGAAGTGGAGAGGGGTAAGTAATGGCCCTGTCCCAGCTCCTGTGGAGGGGAAATGCTTTTCCCCAGTAGAGACAGATAATTGTGAGGTGACTGGAAAGGACTGTGAAGGAATGGGCCTTCTAAACAAATGGATGGCGTTACTGGGACTAGGCCCAGGTCACAAGCTAATGTAATGGCTGGGAGAATTGGTATGTGAGGAGGTAGCCCTGGAAGAGCAATATGCTGCTTGGGTGGGACCTGTTGGGAACTGGGGACTGGGCTTGGGAAGAGACAGCTAAGTTTGTTTTCCAAGAGCGTCAAATGCTGGGATTGGAGACATGCTCCCAGGCAGCTAGCTTACTTTGGCCTTTGATCCAGCAGGAGTTACAGCTGGAGGTGGATTATGTAGACCTACTAGATGAAGCATCTCTAGAGGGGTTTTGGACACCCAGTTGGGAAAGGTCCTGCCAGCCAGGCATTGAGGGCTGCCTGTATTCATATGGCAGGCAGTATCAGATGGAGAGAGGCAGGAGATTATGCCCAAGGATCCAGGGACTAAAGATCCAGAAGGAGGTGAGAGCTGTGCCCAGATGGTGGTGCCAGAAGAAGGGGGCTAGGAGACCATGAGCACAATGCAGCCTCACGGAGCTGAGTCCCCAGACAAGGCCATCAGGAGGATTGCAGACTGGCACATCCCGCAGGTATAGTCCTCACTGGAAATACTGTTTAATTGGGTCCCTAAGAAGCCTGTTTTCCCTAAGGGAGGGGGAAAGAAGGGGCATTGTCCCTGGGTTTAGGGGAGTGCAGTGGTAATAACACTTAAACTGGTTACCCCCAGGGAACTGTTTGTATTGGGGAAATCAAAAGGCCCAATGGATACCTCTGAACTCAAGCACTGGTCAGGGGAGGGAGAAGATCTGGGGAGCGGGGGAAATGTTGCCCACTTGTGACCCTGTAGGCCCAGAGACTGTAATAGAAACACCAGGACAGCTGTGCACACTGGCATGGTTGGGGAAAAGGGTGTTGGCCCAGGTCTACCCCAGATTGTGCTCATGCTTGGATGGGCCACATTTCATGGACTGGCAAAGAAGGTAACCTAGGTTGTAGTTTCTCCTCTGTCCCCACTGCATTGACTCCCCTGCAGCTGCCAAAAGAAAGCATTTTTACCCGGGACAGGAGGAGGCAGGGTGCCCAGAGAGACACTGAGTTTATCACTTGGATGGATTTTCTCTAGCGGGTTGGAGAGGTGGAGTAATATGGAAAGGCCATATTACAACCCCAGTATTGAGCCACAGAAATGGGGGTCCCTGGAGATTGTTGGGACTGTGCCATGGCTTAGACCTCAGAGAACAAGTGGCAGTCGTGGAGCTGGAAAGCTATCCAGCAGGATAGCTTCCCAGTCTCCACTAGAAAGAAGGGGGGAGGAGTTGCCCAGGGCCTGACTGGACTATTTTTGAATGTGGCCTGGGCTGGCCAGAGTTACCGTTTTATTGTTATAGTTATGTATTTTTGTATTACTTATGGTTAAAATGACCTATACATTGTATGTATTTTGATTATGTTACAGTGTGGTTATTTGGTTATGACTCACTCAGCCCCACCTAAAAAAACAAACAAAGGGGATTTTGAGCAGATAAAATGTCTGAGTGTTTACAGCAAATGGTGATAGGTAATACAATCACCAGGATAAGCTTATCAGATGTACAGGGTTTCTCAGTAAGCAGGGGCAGCCTATTTTGTTTATTGGTCCCTCTTCTATGTACCTAAGGATGGGGCTTACTGTGATTCGCCAGCCTGCGTGCCAGAAAATTGTATAAAATGTGACAATTAATAAAGTTGGACAGTTGTGTCTAGACTTACATAAAACAAGGAGTAAGTGTCAGTCTGTGCATTAATCCTAATTCTAAGGGATTATATGATCTTCCTTTTATCCTGGTCTGTTGAAGCAAGTTCCTGGGCTTGTTACTGGGGGTTAGTCCAACTTCTGCTATCAGAGGTGTAAAAGGACTGCACGATTCTGCTGGATAGGTTTGAACCAGGTTCTTACCAAGTCCAATTGAAGTAGCAGACTGTGACAATATATATATATATATACATATATATATATATATATATATATATATATATATATATATATATACAGTAAATATATATAGTAAATAAAAAGTACATCTGTGTTCACACTTGAATGTCTAAAGCAAGTTAAAAAAAACCTGATTCCAGCTCAGAGTTCCGAGAAAAACAGTTATTACATTGCATTCTGCGAAGTTGAGCTGGGACACACAAATGTGGCCACAAATGCCTCGCTTTTCAATCCATAGCCCATTTTAAACATGGCTTCCTTTAAGCTTATGCATGCTGTATTACACAGCTTTAATGCAAAGCCAAGATTGGAATAAACACTGGCTGAGTATCCAATCCATGTACAGCTGTTTCAAGCTTACTGGCTATCATTAGCATGGAGCGGGATCTTAGCCTGTGTTGTGGAAATTATGAGTAGGTTGTTCACCACAACAATCATTTATAATATGGTGGGCAAAAGAGCGATAGAAGCCCTCCACCGTACAGTAGTACAGTAAATAAAAAGTACATCTGTGTTCACACTTAAATGTCTAAAGCAAGTAAAAAAAACCTGCTTCCAGCTCAGAGTTCTGAGAAAAACAGTTATTACACTGCATTCTGGGAAGTTGAGCTGGGACACACAAATATGCCCATGAATATATATATACAAATATGCCCACTGTATATATATATATATATATATATATATATATATACAGTAAATTTAGTTTCTACACTAATATATGCACAACCCCGGCACAGTATACTAAGGAACCATCTTCCCAGTATAGAAAAAAGGGAGAGACACGCACTTCTTCTCCATTGTTATAATGGGGAAAAACTTTAACATTTAAAAAGTAACCCCAAATACATGCAGCTATGATTTTTTAAAATCTTTACTTTCATACAAAAAATATTTTATTGCAAATTTATGTCTCTAAGAGATGTTCCTTATTTATGAGTCCTAAACTTTTCATGGAAATATTTAATACATACTAGATAATCCCCCAGCCAGTTCTACATCGAGAATTACCGTATTATATCGGCGTATAACACATACTTTTTCTCCCTGAAAATAGGGGGCAAATGATGTGTGCGTGTTATACGCCGATATAATGTTAAGGACCCATGTGTCTCTCTACCACCCTCTCCGTGTCTCTCTACCCCCGTGTCTCTCTAACCCCCCGTGTCTCGCAAATGATGTGTGTGTGTTATACGCCGATATAATGTTAAGGACCCATGTGTCTCTCTACCCCCCTGTGTCTCTCTAACCCCCCGTGTCTCTTTCCCTCCCCCTCCTCATCCTCCTCACCCTCCTCATTCTTCTGCTCCGGCCTCCGCTCCTTCTTGACCCGGCGCGCATGTGACGTCTCACCATTAGCATATACCGGGTGCCGGCACCCGGTATGTGCTAATGGCGTGGCGCGCATGTGACGTCACATGCGCGCCGGGTCAAGAAGGAGCGGAGGCCGGAGCAGAAGCAGGTAAGTGAAGGGAAAGGGAGAGGGGGAGGTATTTAGGGGGGTTTAGGTTGAGGAGGGGGGATGAGGAGGGAGGTTGAGGAGGGAGGTTGAGGAGGGAGGTTGAGGATGAGGAGGGAGGTTGAGGATGAGGAGGGGGGTTGAGGAGGGGGTTGAGGATGGGGGGGTTGAGGATGGGGGGGTTGAGGATGAGGAGGGAGGTAGAGGAAGGGATTGAGCATGGGGGTGTTGAAAATGAGGAGGGAGGTTGAGAAGGGGGGTTGAGGAGGGGGTTGAGGATAGGAGGTTTGAGGAAGGAGGATGAGGATGGGGGGGAGTTTCTTGGTTTCCCAGAAGGCAGCGATTTCTGAGTAAACTTTGTAAAAACATATAATATCCAAGATTCTTTGTTAAAACAATAGCTTTTACTGTCATTTTACGTTATCACATATATAGTTGTGAGCGTACGGGCCGTTGCTCACGCTTGCGGGCTCGCGGGTGAGGGCCTCAGTTGCTGGCATGGTGCGCCGAAGGCGCTCCATGCCAGCAACTGCAACCCTCGCAAACTTTACGTCGCAACGCAAACAACACGACACACCAATTACGACCCTCGCAAACTTTTACTCGCAACGCAAACAACATTGGCGTGGCGCGCGGTGACTGCTATTGGTTTATTTTTCAAGTCCCGCGTGCCTGGCATTGTTCGTGTAAGTGTTACTGTCTTAAGCGTTGTGTGTTTTTTACGTTTTATGAGCCTGGCATTGCTGAGCCTCGTTTTCATGCTGTTTGCAAAATGTTGCGTTTTTGGGTGTAATTCGCTTGCAACCTCACTCCCAGGCTTTCTGTGTCTCCCCCTGTGCTGTGTGTGGATGTTTTTGTTTGTTTTGGTGGGTTTTTAGAGTTACATGCTTGAGCTGCTTTGCCTTGCTTTGCGAGACTCGGATGTGTGACGGCGCCACTGGCTGCAATGAGCACCTTCAGCGCTCATTGCAGTCTAAATGCTGTGCGGCTTCGCCTTTGGCACTCATTGCAGCCTAAGTGCTACGTGGCTGCTTCACCTTGCATGGCTTGCATGAGTGACAAACACCAGTTTAATTGTATGATTCCCCTCAAATCTTCTCTCATTTTCTTATTTCCCTCCAGTTCCCACTGTCAGGGATGTGTGAAGTTTTTTCCTGGCACAACCACGGCGCAGTATACTAAGGAACCATCTTCCCAGTATAGAAAAAAGGGAGAGACACGCACTTCTTCTCCTAACTCCATTGTTATAATGGTGAAAAACTTTAACATTTAAAAAGTAACCCCAAATACATGCAGCTATGACTTTTTAAAATCTTTACTTTCATACAAAAAAGATTTTATTGCAATTTTATGTTTCTAAGAGAGGTTCCTTATTTATGAGTCCTAAACTTTTCATGGGAATATTTAATACATACTCGATAATCCCCCAGCCAGTTCTACATCGAGAATTACCGTATTATATCGGCAGATAACACATACTTTTTCTCCCTGAAAATAGGGGGCAAATGATGTGTGCGTGTTATACGCCGATATAATGTTAAGGACCCATGTGTCTCTCTACCACCCTCTCCGTGTCTCTCTACCCCCCTGTGTCTCTCTAACCCCCCGTGTCTCTTTCCCTCCCCCCTCCTCATCCTCAACCCCCCCTCCTCATTCTAAACCCCCCTCCTCATTCTAAACCCCCCTAAATACCTCCCCCTCTCCCTTTCCCCTCACTTCCCTGCTTCTGCTCCGGCCTCCGCTCCTTCTTGACCCAGAGCGCATGTGACGTCTCACCATTGCCGGCACCCGGTATGTGCTAATGGCGTGGTGCGCATGTGACGTCACATGCGCGCCGGGTCAAGAAGGAGCGGAGGCCGGAGCAGAAGCAGGTAAGTGAGGGGAAAGGGAGAGGGGGAGGTATTTAGGGGGGTTGAGGTTGAGGAGGGGGGTTGAGGAGGGAGGTTGAGGAGGGGGTTGAGGATGAGGAGGGAGGTTGAGGATGAGGAGGGGGTTGAGGATAAGGAGGTAGGTTGAGGAGGGGGGTTGAGAAGGGGGTTGAGGATGGGGGGGTTGAGGATGAGGAGGGAGGTTGAGGAGGGGGGTTGAGGAGGGGGTTGAGGAAGGAGGAGGAGAATGGGGGGGAGTTTCTTGGTTTCCCAGAAGGCAGCGATTTCTGAGTAAACTTTGTAAAAACATATAATATCCAAGTTTCTTTGTTAAAACAATTGCTTTTACTGTCATTTTACGTTATCACATACATAGTTGTGAGCGTACAGGCCGTTGCTCACGCTTGCGGGCTCGCGTAGCGGGCCGCGGGCCTCGCAAAGCGAGAGCAGCGGGCAAAGACCAGCAACTGCGACCCTCGCAAACTTTAAGTCGCAACGCAAACAACACGACACACACCAATTACGACCCTCACAAACTTTTACTCGCAACGCAAACAACATACGACACACGTTAACACACATTACGACCTTGCAACACTCGGACGCAACTCACATTACAAAATTCAAAACACAATACATACACACAGCATATACATAAAAAAATTACCTACAGCAACAGGGAGCATCCAGGACCTCAAAAAAACAACTTACACCTTGATTTCACTCAAAATAAAAGAGTTTACACACTAAAAAATTTCATAAGCGACAGAAAAAATGGCCGCCGAGCAAAACGAAAACGAGGCTACACACGCAAACACCATACAAAACACGTTAGCACACATTACGACCTTGCAAAAATCGGACGCAACACGCCAACATACAAACATTTAAAACACAATAAATACACACATAAAAAGATTACCTACAGCAAGAGGAACCATCCAGCACCTCCAAAAAGCAAGTTACACCTTCATTTAAATAAAAATAAAACAGTTTAGACACTAATAAAATCGCTAAGCGAGAGAAAAAATGGCCGACGAACAAAACGCAAACGAGGCTCCAGCACTCTCAACACGGAAAACACCACAAAACACTCGCAAAACACCACAAGAAACTCGCAAAACACCACGAAGCACCTACGGATAATCCGCGAAGACGCATACCACAGATAACTCGCCATTTTACACCAATGCTGAAGTACACCACTACGCTAACGTTTTCGTCTCGCGCACGCACAGTATTACACTGCACACATTCACCACGCTTACACAGCAGCTCCACACCACTAATGCTGCAGCAACATCAAAACACATTGACAGCTCTTCAACACAATGCTTCAAAATAGGTAAAGTATATTCATTTATTAATGTATTCTATATTTCATTATTACACACCAAACAGCATTAGCTCACTTACAATTTCATTGCCGTCATTTTTTGACGGGCAATTCACTTGTTTACCTTATAAGTATTAATAATATTAATAAAAAAAAGTTCTGTGCTACCCTTATTTTGCTTCAAAGTTCTTTATTTGAAATTTTTTTTTTCCTGAAATTTCGTTCTTAAAATGAGGTGCGTGTTATACGCCGGTGCGTGTTATACGCTGATAAATACGGTAAATGTCGCATCTCAGATAATACATTTTGGGATTTTTATGGGAAAGGGGAACTGGCAAAGGGAGGAACAAGCATGTATTTCCAGTGGGTAAGCTTCGCAATAATATTAAAACATTTGAAAAGAGTTTTTATATATATTTTAAAAAAATAGCAGATTTGGCTGATCATAAAAATAGCAGACATGTAAAACCGAATTAAGTAATTAAGTTAAATTATTGTGAATATGTTGTATGTAAAGCATTTACAGACAAAAACTTGGAGTTGCACAACTCAATGAACATTTTTAAGAGCTGACACTGTAAACAAACACTGATATGTGCATGCAGTATTAACAAACAAATCTATGCCTCTAAATGTATTTTATATTCGAATTGTTGTTTCATTCATCATGCCCATGATGGTACTTGGCAGTTTTTTTATATTCACCTACAAGGCTATAGAAATTAATTGTATGATATTTTTAAATCGATCATTCCAAGTGCATGTTATAACTTGTTATCATGCTTGTTATTACATATAATAGTTGTCAAACTACGAAACGTTGTCACGCTTTACGGACTTACACTAAAAAAAAAGAGCTGCGGGACTTAGAACGCAAAACTTACGGACTTAGCCTAAAAAAATACGAGCCGCGGGACTTTGAAAGAAAACCATTAGGAACTCGCAAAAATATGACCTTAACAGCCGAACCGCGTGCAACGGAAAACATAAAAAAAAAAAAAAATACACACAAAAATTACATAAAAACCTTACCCACAGCAAGGGGGGACACCCAGGACCTCTGAAAGTGAGGTTACACCTCAATTTAAGTCCAATTTACCGAGTTTAGAAACTCGAAAGTCCCCTAAGTGGGAGAAAAAATGGCCAGCGAAAAAAACAAAAACTATATAACTATACGACCCCTAAAGCCGCAAAACACCATTAAGCACATACGACTTTTCCAAAAAGCCCTACGAAGGTACAAGATACACTATTAGCAAGGACGCTAAATCATCCAGACCCACGTACCACATACACATTTGCCGCCATTTTACAACACTAACAGAATGCGGAAGTACACAGCTACCCTAACGGCTTCCCCTCGCGCACGCAGCCTATTTACACTACACACTGCACACATTGATGACACTTACACCTCAGCTCAACAACACTGCAAATCTACATTGTATGCTGCAGGAACATCAAAACAGATTGTTAGCTCTTCAGCACAACACTATCCCAATAAACGCAAAAGCCATTCACTGCGCGCCTGATAACGAGAGCCAACGGTGCTCATAGCCCACAAACTACACTAGGAGACAGCCTTGCAATAAGCGCAAAAGCATATCAGCGCCAATGACAGTAAAAGGTCTTCTGATAACAAAAAATACAACAAGCAAGAGGCTCGCAATGGATCTCAGACCACCAAAAAAATTACTGTCTGTGGCAAACAGCATTACCTGCCTTACAATTGTATTGCCCTGTCATTTTTGACGGGCAAGTCGCTAGTAACTTTATATCCTTGAAATATTGATACATAAGACACTCTGCAGAAAGTCACTATAGCAACACCATTCACATTCTGGAACTTAACTGTATTATGATGTAATTTGTAGTTATAAAAGTTAGGTGGTGAGCTAGCTGAAAGTTATCAATATAATACTGATATATGTAGCAAGGCAGAGCTGTGAGAAGATGCAAATTACTCTTCTATTTTGATCAAGAGCAGTTGAATTTATAGATATGTGGGTGATAGTCTTATTGGAGAACATGTTTGATTAAGAAGATATTACCACAAACTACGCTCAACATTTACCTGTAAGTATGCATGTTTCTATTATGTTACTAGGAACTTGCCGTCAAAAATGAGAGGAATAAAATTGTAAGGCTGGCAATGCAGTTTGCCACATAATGTGAGGCTTTGGCTCCTCTGAGCACCTTCGGCGCTCATCCGAGCCCTGCGCTGAGCGCCTCTCCCCCTTGTACTTCAACTTTCCTGCTTTTCACTGATCACCTTCGGCGCTAATCGCAAGCCCCAAGCTTCGCGAGGCTCGAAGTCAACGGCTTGTCTTGCTTCACGAGGCTCACAAGTGCGTTAACAACATTGTAAGCGTTCTGAACAGTCTCGCAGATCCACAACTATATATGTGACTAGGAGCTTGCCCGTCAAAAATTACAGGATTAAAATTGAAAGGCTGGCAATGCTGTTTGTCACACAGTGTGAGGCTTTTGGTCCTCTGAGCACCTTTGGCGCTCATTGTGAGCCTCTCCCCCCATGTACTTCAAGTTTCCTGCTTTGCGCTGATCCCCTTCAGCGCTCATCGCGAGCTCCACGCTGAGCTCCTTCAGCGCTCATTGCAAGCCTCTCCCGCTCTAGGTGTTCATTGTGAGCCCCAAAATGAATGTGCTGAATGTTTGCTAGGCACGCGGTGACTGCTATTGGTTTTATTTTCAAAGTCCCGCGTGCCTGGCATTGTTCGTGTAAGTGTTACTGTCTTAAGCGGCGTGTATTTTGTAAGTTTTACGAGCCTGGCATTGCTGAGCCTCGTTTTCATGCTGTTTGCAAAATGTTGCGTTTTTGGGTGTAATTCGCTTGCAACCTCACTCCCAGGCTTTCTGTGTCTCCCCCTGTGCTGTGTGTAGATGTTTTTGTTTGTTTTGGTGGGTTTTTAGAGTTCCGTGCTTGGGCTGCTTTGCCTTGCTTTGCGAGACTCGGACGGCGCCACTGGCTGCAATGAGCACCTTCAGCGCTCATTGCAGTCTAAATGCTGTGTGGCTTCGCCTTCGGCACTTATTGCAGCCTAAGTGCTACGTGGCTGCTTCACCTTGCATGGCTTGCATGAGTGAAAAGCACCAATTTAATTGTATTATTCCCCTCAAATCTTCTCTCATTTTCTTATTTCCCTCCAGTTCCCACTGTCAGGGATGTGTGAAGCTTTTTTCCTGGCACAGGGTTTCTAGACTAAGGGATTCAGCTCTGGGTACATTCACTGTAATATACAGGAAGTAGAGTCCCCACAGCAAAGATCACCTCCGTTTGGGATGCCTGGTGGTTGGCATTAATCTTCCTCAAGGGCAAATTGATAGTGAGGCAGGTGGAGTATCTCCTCAGGAGAGATTGTGCCACGTGATGACCTAGGTGAGGCACTTCTGGATGAAATCCATGCCCTCTGTTTGGCAGCACAACCTTTGAAGTAAAGAGCAACCAAGACCCAGCCCTTGCACTGGCAGCTGGAGTGGTGAGGCACAGCACGTGGGCCCCTTCTCCAGCAATTCGGCAATTTCTGGAATACCAATAGAGCACCAACTGACTGTGGGCACAGATCCTCTTCCCTTTCTTCTACACCTCTCTCTGATACAAATGCACTGCAATCCTGTTCCAGACCATACTACTGAATGATGTCTGGAAATCATTGGCCCAAATATAAATGGTAGCAGATCTGTTTTGGGCCTTGTTACAACTATTATCTTTTTAAAAGGGGGGCAATGTCACAAACAAACATGTGTGAAGTATTCTTATGACAATGGGCTGTACACTGGTGGTACCATGTTCAGCTCTGATAATATTCACTGTTCTATAGAGGTGTTTGTTTTACTCTACTATCATACTGGCTGCATTATATTTGTGGTTATATTCATGTTACATATGCCTGATATTTGTTTGTGCTATTTTATAAATAGTTGTGTGGTGATTCAAGGTATTCTGTGGGAACTGGTCTACGGAGGTGAAATCAAATTATTATTTGCAAATGCAGATTTAAGAGGTCTTTTGTGGAGCTGAAACAATGCTTTAAATTGGACAGTTTATCATTGAAGGCTTCCTGTGAAAAAAATGCAAACAACTAGCTTTCTAAATCACCTATATAGTTGTTGTATTGCGAGTTGTCATCACGCTTTGAAAGCCTTGCGATGTGAGCTGTTTGCGGCCCATAGGGCCGCAACTGCAAGCCTCACGAAGCAAGGCGAACCATCAGTTGAGGCACGCAGGCACTCATTGCAGTGCTCACCTCGCTAAGGCACGTGGGACTTATGCTGCAATGAGCGCCAAAGGCGCTCATTGCCCTGCGAGCCTCGCAAAGCAAGGCAAGCAGTTGAAGCAAGCGGGGAAGGCCCTCATTTCAAGGATGGACACACGGGACTTAGCTGGCGCTCATACCAAGACACGCAGGACTTAGCTGCAATGAGGCCTCGTTTCAAGGCCCCTGGACTTTGCGTAGGAAGCAAAATTACGGCCCGTATGACTTAGGACCCGAAGCGCGTAGATGGACTATGGGGCTCGCAAAAATACAACTTTAACGACCGAACCACCGAACTGGAAAAGCCTGCAAAAACACAAATATGCCTCAAATTAACTGCCAGCCAACAAACTTAAACATTCTGAAACAGGATGAAAACGAGGCTCAGCAAAGCCAGTCATGTAGAACTTAGAAAATACACAACGCCAAAGACAGTAACACTTAGACAAACAACACCAGGCATGCAAGACTTAGAAAATACACAACGGCGAAGACACTAACACTTACACAAACAACGGCAGGCACGCAGGACTTTGAAAATAAAACCAACAGCAGTCAACGCACGCCACCCAAATGGTGCTCAGAGGAGCAAAAGCCTCACATTGTGTGGCAAACAGTATTGCCAGCCTTACAATTTTATTCCCAGAATTTTTCTACTGGCAATTTCCTAGCAGTCACATATTTTGCAACAGCTGTGAGTGATTAGGTTAATTTGGACTTCTGATTCTTTTAATTATATTGCAAAGTAATATTGTTTAGTGGCACCTCTGTTTAATTACATTTTGTTAATATATGTAGCTGTCATTGTATTTTTACTATAAATATGCAAAACCCTGTTCATTAAACAAATCTTCTGGTTAAAGGCATATTCACGTTAGCTGGGTTATTAATGCATCTGATAGAGGAGAATCAGTAGTTTATAAAAATAAAATGTTTGCATAAAAACATACCAAAATAAACATTTAACAGTTAACCTAAAGTTTGCTGTATTTCTTGCATTTGCAAACTGTTTTCTATCAATGTTGACACCCCCTGGATATCCCAGCTAAAATTAGCATACATAATACATTGTATCTTTTTGGCCTGGGGATTGAGCTGGCAGCTTTCCTTTAGATTTCTGTAATACCCAGAACAACGTCTGTACCCGTTCATTCACTGATTGTTTTATCTACATCCCAGGTGATATTTCCCCCAGACTCAGTGAATTGCCCCTGTAACCCCCCCCCAAGCCCCAGTGATTTACCTCATCACCTCCCCCATGCCCAGTAAATTGCCCCTCTGATCTCTCCCAGACTCATTAAATTGCCCCATTACCTCCCCCAGCCCTAGTGAATTGCCCCTCTGATCTCTCCCAGCCTCAGTGAATTGCCCCATTTGCCCCTCCGGCCCCAGTAAATTGCATGCACTCACTCACAGAGAGACACATGCACAGAGACCATTGCTGCTTTTGCAGGTCATTGCAGGACCATAAATCAAGCATAAATGCTCATTCGCCTAAAAGACAAATTAGAATAGGAAGAAGAAGCTGAAATGTTTGGTTTCAGTACAATTATAATTTGTCCGAATTTATCAAGGAGAGGGTGTATGTCTAAAGAACAACTGTGTAACTGCTCAAACATTTTTACTTGAATATCAATGTATGGTCCTTTAAGGACCCAGTGTAATAGTCATCTATGCTGTCTGCATTCAGCATTGCTGAATGGCTGCATATCTGAGCATGCTCACATGGACTGGGTACACTTTTAGAAGCCTATGTCAATCCTGAGGGTATAAACAACACCTGCAATGGTTTGCAATTTTTCATGCAAACATTTTTGCTAGGTGTGTTATGATGCTCCTCTACAGGATGCATTCATAACCCACGTCAATTTAATATGCCTTTAAGATATAAGTGATCGAATTATGTTCTTTTGCTGGATGCTGGGATCATTTCCATACTGTGTTTTTGTCTGTCTAATCTGAGGAAAGACTACTGAAATTCTGCTGTAGATGAGTGGAAAGGAACCATGTGCAACGGCAGTGCATTAGCCCTATGTTATGACACTTTTATTTTATTATTCCCACAAGCCATTTTATTAATACACCCAAACCCCACTGTCATTTCATTACTCCCCCAAATCATCTTCTTATTTTACTATTTCCTCAATCTACCCTGTTATTTTATTATGGCCCAAGTCCCCTTCTTATTTTATTATTTTCCCAGCTCTCACTGTCATTTCATTATTTCCCAAAACAAGTTCATGTTTTATCATTCCCCAAGCACCAAGCAAGGAGCTTTATTGTAGGCAGAAAGTGTGCAGTGAGAGCACATAAGTATGTACTCCACCTGGCCAACTAACATCATTTTTTTACTGACTAGCCTGTCTCTGAAAATATATATTTTAAGACACACAAGCATTCATTACAAACAAGCATTCAGTGGTGGAGCTAGTGAATGGAGAGCCCTGGTGCAAAACCATATCTTTGCCCCACCCCCACCATTAGGCTCATCTGCAGAGCCAACTCATTATATATATCAAATATATATTAAATATATATTGTTGTTGTTTAGTCATTCAGTCGTGTTCAACTCTCTGTGACTCTATGGACCACAGCATGGTACATCTCTCAGTCACTGCCCCTCTGAGCATCATCAAGTTCATGTTTATTGCTTCAGTGACTTCATCTATTCATCTCCGCCTCTGTCATCCCCTTCTCCTTGTGCATTCAATCTTTCCCAGGATCAGAGTCTTTTCTGGGATATGGCCAAAATATCTAAGCTTCAAGCCTCATGATCATTCCTTCTAGTGAACAGTACGTCTTGATTTCCTGAAGTACTGATTTATTGGATCTTCTTGCCATCCACGGGACTCTAAGCAGTCGTCGCCAACAACACAATACAAAGGCGTCAATTCTACGACGCTCAGACTTCTTTATGGTCCAGCTCTCACATCCGTATGTTACTACTGCAATATTGATGCAATATGGATTCCAGCTTTGGATTCATCCAGTCCAGCCTTACGCATGATGTACTCTGCATATAAGTTGAATAAATAAGGTGACAATATACAACCTTGTTGCACTCCTTTAAAGATCTTGTCCCATGGTGTCTTGGTCCACATACAGATTCTTAAGAAGGAGGATGGGATGATCTGGTACTTCCATCTCTTTAACAATACGTCAAAGACTTTAGAATAGTCTACGAAGTAGAAGTATATGCTTTTCTGGAACACATCTGGTAGTTCCTGGTCTATATATTGTTGGAGTCGAGCTTGTAGAACCTTTAGCATTACCTTGCTGACATGTGAAATTAGTGCAATTGTTCGATAATTGGAGCATTTTTTGGCACTGCCTTTTTGGGATATTGGGATGTAGACTGACCTTTTCTAGTCTATTGACCATTGTTGATTTTTCTAAATGTGTTGGCATAAAGCAAGTAACACTTTCACAACATCATCCTGTTGAATTTGAATAGTTCAATCGGATTCCATCATCTCCTGCAGCCTCATTATTAGCAAGGCATATATATATCGAGAGTACATTATATTCTCATTTGCATATCCCCGCCAAGTTTCCCAGAGCGCAGTGCAATGGCTGTCTGTCTGGGAAACCTGAACATAAAATAGTTTTTTTTTACTTATTTTTAGACATTCAAGTGGGATCACAAATTAACTATTCGTATTTTGTACTACTGTACGGTGGAGGGCTTCTATCAATTTTCTGCACCACCATCAGTTAAATTATTGTTTTATATATATATTTCCCCAAGCTATACCCCATTTAACACTGTAGATATGTTCCTTGCAATCGGATGCTAAGCTAAACAGCGATAAACAGGGTCATTTTAACATAAGGCAGTTAGGAATAGGGGATTTCATGAAGAAAAAAAATACACAAAAAAATAGCATTTTGTTATTTTGGGGTTTTTTCTATGAACTTTAAACAAACAGCAAACATGACACTAACAAAAACTGAACATTTTTTTTTTGTTTTAAATAAAAATAAAAGAAGCAGTAAACAGCACAAACTGAACAGTAGCACAAATGTACAGTACACTTTAAATGCCAGATGTTAAAGCTTGTGGCTCATCCTGGATTCTGTTTTTTTTGGGGGGGGGGGGGGGGGGGTTAAGTTGAACTCATCCACTAACATTTGTCTCTTTTCATCCATCAAGCAAATGTTGGTAGCAAGAAACTGCACCCAAAATGCTTCATCTTACTTTTCTGCTCCTGTTGCTGTCTGGATCTTTAGACACAAATTGATCCACAATGTCATTGTTGGACTTGAAGCTTTTAGTGAGGAAAACTTTTGTAAATAGTTCCTCTGTGTCTCATTTGCTGGATTCCAGGTCTGGCAGAATGCCTTGTTCTGCAAGTTCTTGGAGGTTGTCATTTGTAAGGCTCTCAACCAAAGCTTGCAGCAGCTCAAGTCAAGATCCTGGGCATTAGCATCTCCCAGCCCCCGACCGTCTTGACCAGGTCTACAAATTTCCTCAATGATGAGCTCTATGGGTGCCACACCCATGGACAGCTCTGGCCATATCTTCCTCCACACTCCATTTATAGATTGATCTGTTACTTCCTTCCCTGACAGATTGATGTTACTTATGACCTGCATGATTTTATACATATTCCAAAATTCCATTATGGATTCTTTATTTTGGCCGTCTGTATGGTCAATAAGCTGACGGAATGTGTGGTAAAGATAAAACACCTTGAATGTTGCTATGACCCCTTGATCCATTGGCTGGATTAGAGAAGTATTGTTGGGTGGCAGAAAACTACTTTAACTGGGATGCAGCAATCTAACTCAGATACGGGGGGCTTGGAGCAATATGGGTTCAGTTTGTTTACGCCTGCAGTAGCATTGCAAATCTGAACAAAAAGGATCGGTAAAACAGTTTCCAAAAAAAAAAAAATGGCAATAATGAGCCAAGCATTACAATTAAATTGCTAAATGACTGTAAACTTGATTTTGAAATCCCCTTCATGGCTCTTGGTGTTTTGGAATGGTACACCAGCCATGGGTTTATCTTGAAATTGCCAGTGGCGTTTCCGCATAGAAGAAGGGATAAATGGTCTTTGGCTGCTTTGAATCCTGGTTCTCACTTCTGTTCGCGTGAATGATTGTACTCTTTGGCATTCTCCTCCAGAACAGCCCAGTCTCGTCAAAGCTGAAAACCAGTTCTGGAGGATAATTGCCTCTTTCAATTATGTATTTTAAAGTGGCTGGAAAGGTTGCAGCCACTCAGTATCAGCACTCAGTGTTTCTCCAGATTCAGATGTTATACATGTTGTTTCTTCATTTGAATCAATCAAACCAAAAAAGTTTTTAGTCATATCCAGTGTTTGGCTCTGAATATGGCTGTAGATTCTTCTGGCCCTCTCTGTGATGATTGCCTGACTCAGTGGCATGTTGCATTCAATTTCATCATTGATCCAGATGAAAAACCCTTTCTCCGGTTCCTCCAGGGCATAGCTTCTGAATCGGGTAATCTTCTTCATAGAAGATATAGTGCTTGTGGTTGCCGAAGACTTCATTTTCTCCTTATTTTTCAAGATTGTGCAGATAGTGGAGGTTGGTAAATTTAAAGCTGCTCCAATGTCCACTTCACATTCTCCTATTTACAAATGGTCCAGCACCTGCATCTTGAGATCGAGTGAAATGCTTTGGTGTTTACATTTTGATGTATCTTCCTTGCGCTCGCTTATTTTCTGTAATACGGTACAAAAAATACAATTGCTGTAGATTTCATTGGTCAAATAACACCCACATGATTAGAAACAAGGACATGAAAAAAAAATCTTTAGCTTTTTTCTAAATGGTTGGAATAGGAATTTGGCTCTTTCTGTGGCTCTCTCTTTGTCCATGCTGGCACTTTTCCTTTTCCCTGCTCCTGACTGCTGCTGTAGATCACTTTAAATCGCATTGTGGGTGTTAAACGGGCAAAAAACTGCGTTTTAGCGAATCCTATTGTTAAACAGGGACCAGCAGTCATAAACCGCGGTATCGCGAAGTAGAGTATTAAACCTGGAATTACAGCGCTATAGCGAATTAGTGATAAAAGGGGTAGCATTACCTGTCACAGGTGTATATATGTGCTGTAATGTGTCACAGCTGTATATATTTGCCCCAGGGGCAAATAAAAAAAGGAAATCAAGAAAAAATAGTGACAGCACTGGGGCCCCAAGAGAGTCCCTGGGCATTGCACCAGTGGTGGCTCCCCCACTACACATATTTCACATGGTTGAAGTAATCAATGAATATATACAAACAAATCTATACATCTAAAATGCATTTGATATTATAATTTTAACTTCAAGGGACATGGAAAGCATTGTTTTTTTTCTACTGACTAAAGTATTTCCTATTATTTTCAGTGAAGTTTAAATAGGTTTTATTTAATATTTTTTAATGCAGAAAGCATGTATTGTAATGTTTAAAACATGTTATTTTTAATGTATGAAAAAATATCTTTGTTCAATGTCCCTTCCAGTAATTTTTTTTCTGTATTTTGGCCTGAGTCCGTTTTCTTATATTTTCTTATATTTAAGTTGTCTTATATTTACGTGTGGCACCATCGTTGGTTATACAGTTTTTAATTTATCATGTGAGAAACCATTATAACTTCCTTTCATTTCATGAAAAAATGGCTATACATTTACATAAAAATGTTGCTACATAAATCTTCACACTTTTAAAGACTTATTCTCTTGTTGACATCTGAAAAGGGCAGAAAGAAAGTCTTTAACACTTTGCTGTTATATCGGCACAGTGTATTTAATGACTTGGCAAACTGTAAGACCATAAATATTAAGAAGAACACATATATGAGCAGCAATGGGGCAGCTATTTATCAAGAGATCACATTGTAGCCTGGGTGCCAGTAACAATCAGTGTAGTTGCAATGCGGAAAACCTGTTTATGAGTAGCTGATTATAACTGAAAAACTCCATAGAGAGTCCACATGGCAACATTATTCATAATCTAGAACATAAATGTATTATGTTGCATTTTGGATGATTGGTAGGTCAATTAATTAATTAATCAATTCATTAGTTTTCTCCTAATGCAGACTGCCATCGTGTACAGCTGTAACCTAAGGACACACCCAAAAAGGAGGAGAGGCTTCACACTACAAGTCTTGTGCTGCTCATACACACAGCATGCCACTGCCTGCTTCCTAACACATGACAATTTTAGTGAGAAGCTCTACATTTGTGGGTGTTTTCACAGGTCACACCTGTGCAAGATGGCAAGCTGAGAAACTGTTACTCTGGAAGTTTCTTAGAAGTGAAGTGTAATTTTATATCATGATTATATTGAGATTTTATATCATGATTATATTGAAGAAGATAAAGTTAAGTAACCTAGTTAAAACATTTATATAAAGTGGGGAGCTACAGGAGGGGCATCAGGTGCAAAGCACCTGGGCTTGCAACAAGGGGAGAGTCTTATACTACTAGCAGTTACCTGAAGGGACTAAACAAAAGACAAGTCAGACCTTAAAGAGGAAACCAACAACATGTCCATATACCCAACTTAAACTTCTCTCCCCCATGAGTCTCCCCCATTGTCCGCAAATTAACCAAAGCACCAGAATACTGATATCAGCAAGGGGGATTCTCAGGTGTGACTGTGGTGTCAGAAAGCCTGATCCCTATCCATTGTTTAAATTTCCTGTCTCTAGTGATGGAGTAGCAGGGACGGGGGGCGGGGGACGGGGGGGGGGGGGGTGGATAGGGTGTCCATGTGAGCCACCAGCGGAGATTACCTATCAATTCTAAGTCAATAGGGAAAATAGAGAGGGCAAAGGTATTTCAGGGAGGGGTTCTTCAGTTGCAAACTTCCACCTGTGCAGTCGGTGCAATGCACCAGGGTCCTGCTCTGAAGAGGGGTCCCAGTGCTCCCGTGCCCCCCTTCCCCTCCCCCACTCCCTTGGCCTCATCAGATTTTTCTTGCCTACGCGTCTTCTGGTCGTGCAGGGAATCCCGAGTGACATCACACACACGTGCTTTCACTCAGGATTTCATATCCAGATCAAAAGACACACAGGCAGGAAAGCAATACATATGCAGGATCAGGTGAGGCCAAGGGAACGGGGAAGGGGGCCAGGAAGGATCAGGATGATAGGGGGTAGGAGGTGAAGAGGTGATATATATACATTTTATATATATATATATATATATATATATATATATATATATATATATATATATATATATATATTGTGACAGATTCACTGTCACTCTTAGGATCCGTGCCTGGTTTTTCAGGAGCTCTTTAAATATTTGTTTTGACAGCATACAACATAAAACTGAAGGCAGAAACAAAACTTTAGCTTCTTATTGAAGCCCTGCATAACTAAACTGTAGTTTCCCTTACTGTCTTACATAGGAGTGCAAACATACAGTCCAAACATAGGTAGCAGAGGTGTCTTTCCCTCTCACCTCTCTCTCAGGCTCTGTATCTCCGGCCTCTCTTTCCAAAGCAAATCCCTCCCTCGGTCATCACCTTCAGGGACTTTCTGTTCTTCTTTACTGCATGCTCGCTCTTCAAAGCTTCTGGCTTTGGTCCATTAGCTTTCAGTGCAGGGTCTGATATCGGCCCTGCACATTTCCACAACTCTCCAGCTCTGTCAAACAGCTCTCCACCTGGAGACAGCAGCCGGTCTTGATTGTAGCCACAGCCAAGCTTTTTAAGGATCTTCTTAACCATCTCACTCCTGGGGAGAAGTCTTGAAGGGCTCTCTACTGCCCTCTGGTGACACACCATCACATATCCCCCACCCCAGCTCGACACCATGGGGTTGAGCGTCCAACGCCGTGAGGCCGTATCTGCGATCCAACACATCCTCTTGTACCATCTGTGTTCTCTCCGCACTCTTCTCGTTTTGGCGACACCAGTGAGGCTTTACTTTACTCAGAGCTACCGCTCTTCCAGTTGCACCATCCTTTGGCGCTCTATACTTTATACTTCTAGGAGCATCTACATTATGTGTCTGTATTGTCATCTTAAACTCCTTCATAGGACATTTCCCATTTCGCAGCTTACCTTCTTCATCACTGCTTTCACATTCCTTTGTCTTTCCTTGGAACCGTGTTTTCTTTCTGGGTGAAGAGACAATTATTTTTCCCTCTCTTCCTTTCACTTCATATTTTCTGCTTTCTTTGCCGTTCTACCTGCTGTCATCACTTAAACTTTGAGGGTAGGACACCGGCCCGGCCATCTCTCCGAGTGTCCTGCCACAGGGACCCTTGAAAAGTACTTCTCGTACTTTGGTATGAGAATGTGTTTCTCCATACAGTCGCTTCCCTGGGGGTACATCACAGACATTACATTTTTCTGTGACCTTGTCTTTCACCGGATGCATCTTTTCTTTTAGACCCGTCATCTTATTCTCGCAGCTCTGACCTATCCTCTTTATATCTTTAATAAAAGGACTGATGTTCGCCAGTTCACTCTCCAGCTTGGATACTCCCTGCCAGTTCAGGGCTAGATGGTGTGGTTTCGTCTGTTCAACGTCACCCCAGCAGCATCTACGCCTCATCTGCAGACCGGGAGTCTGGGACTGGAGCTTCCTCACTTCGGCCTCTTTATGCTTGGAGTTCATTTGCTCCTTTAATCCTCCTGTTAAATGTTCTCTCTTTTCCAGGAGATTATCCACAGCTGCATCTTGCTCTTGGATCTGTACTTCATCTTTCTTTCTGTGCACAGCAAGCATATGCGATATCTCTGTTTGAAATGAGCTCTCAGACTTTTCGTTTTGCTGGAATATTTCCAGCTGTTCAGGAACTTCAAGCTGACACCCAACAGATAGGCTAGTACACCTCTTAGTAGCCTCTTGAATCCCAGATTCCTAGAAAACACTTTTATTGTTGGCATCCTCAGCATTCATCCGTATTATTATTTCTTTTAGTAGCTTCTCTACTTACTTTGCCTTCAAGGCGTCCAGCTTTCCATCTTCCTCTGCTTCCTTAAGCCGCAGTTTCTTCTCATTAGCTTGTTGCAAGTCCAGTTCACTCTGCTTGTACTGGACCTTTTGCTGCATGTTCAACTGAGGAACCTCCTCTGACTTTCCCATCAGGTCTTCTCTGAATACCTCTGGTGGCTCAGACATTCTTTCTTCCTCCCTCTGTCTTTCCTGTACAGGCTCCTGCTCTCTGCTTTGCTTATGAGCTTCCTGTAGACATTGCTCTCTATTCAGTGAAGCATCTTGGGTACACAGGTTCTGGAGGTCAGTGATAGTCTCTTCTGGACATGCCATCCTCTGTGCTTGTGGAGCATATAACAGCAGCTCCTTATGTATCACTGTTTCTTTCCTCTGCTTACAGGATTCTCCTATCTCTTGTAGCTGGGAGGTGGAATTGGTGATCTCTCCTTCTCTCTGAGATGCATGATTGAGGAGATCTTGCTTCTCCTGTTTATCGTTGTGCTGTGGCTCCCACACAACTGACTTTTTCAGCTTATACTTGGGAAGACTCTTCCTCTGCTCTCAAATAGGCATCTGTCTCTTATTCCTGTAGGACACTCTGTAGTCCTCAAATGCAGGCTTCCTCCGCAATTCAGGAATATAATGTGGCATCATCCTGATACTCTTAATTCCAGTAGCAATTTGCCTGTCTTCTTCTTCAGGCTTTTTCAGTCCCACTGGGATAGAGTTCATCTGCACTCTCTGCTTTACTTGTTTCCCGTTTTTCTTCTCTTTTTCCATAGTGCTTTGTTCTATGTCCAACTGAGACAGAACGCTCTTGGGATAGTTCATAGTTTTATAAGGACACATCTCCATGCTCTGCTTCATATGTCCTTTTAGAGACAGTGGTTTGTCTTTCTCCATCTCAGTGGTCTCTCTCTCCGTCTCAGCGGTCTCTCTCGCCGTCTCAGCGGTCTCTCTCGCCGTCTCAGCGGTCTCTCTCGCCGTCTCAGCGGTCTCTCGTGCCGTCTCAGCGCTCTCTCTCGCCGTCTCAGCGCTCTCTCTCGCCGTCTCAGCGCTCTCTCTCGCCGTCTCAGCGCTCTCTCTCCCGTCTCAGCGCTCTCTCTCGCCGTCTCAGCGATCTCTCTCGCCGTCTCAGCGATCTCTCTCGCCGTCTCAGCGCTCTCTCTCGCCGTCTCAGCGCTCTCTCTCGCCGTCTCAGCGGTCTCTATCGCCGTCTCAGCAGTCTCTATCGCCGTCTCAGCAGTCTCTTGTGCTCTCTGCGGTTCTCTCAGTAGTCACACTTGCTTCTGTAACCACAGTAATTTTTGCAGACTTCAGTTTCTGCAGCTGCACTTTCTGTGCCCCAAAAAACTCTCTCATTTGGACTCTGTCCTCTTCCGCTTGTTTCCGCCTCACTCATGCAGATTATATTCTCTTCTGCTTGTATCTGCCATTTCTCTGTGGCCTCTCTCAGACATGCAGCAGCATCTCTTAGTTGAGCATCATTTGCAGCATGGGCTCTGTCCTCTTCAATTTCTTTAAGCCATTTCTGCTGGTTTCCTTGCTCAAAAGCTCCGCCCACTTTCTGGCATGTAGTGGCATCTGCCAGGGCTTTCAATAGTTTCTCCATTATTATACTGTACTGTGGGCTGTCTTCTTAAACACAGACAATTTTCTATCCCACCACTGCCACCATAAATGTGACAGATTCACTGTCACTCTTAGGATCCGTGCCTGGTTTTTCAATAAAATGGAGGATGCAGGAGCTCTTTAAATATTTAACCACACTTTACTGGTTGTTTTGACAGCATACAACATAAAACTGAAGGCAGAAACAAAACTTTAGCTTCCTATTGAAGCCCTGCATAACTAAACTGTAGTTTCCCTTACTGTCTTACATAGGAGTGCAAACATACAGTCCAAACATAGGTAGCAGAGGTGTCTTTCCCTCTCACCTCTCTCTCAGGCTCTGTATCTCCGGCCTCTCTTTCCAAAGCAGATCCCTCCCTCGGTCATCACCTTCAGGGACTTTCTGTTCCTCTTTACTGCATGCTCGCTCTTCAAAGCTTCTGGCTTTGGTCCATTAGTTTTCATTGCAGGGTCTGACATCGGCCCTGCACATTTCCACAACTCTCCAGCTCTGTCAAACAGCTCTCCACCTGCAGACAGCAGCCGGTCTTGATTGTAGCCACAGCCAAGCTTTTTAAGGATCTTCTTAACCATCTCACTCCTGGGGAGAAGTCTCACTCCTGGGGAGAAGTGCCCTCTTATGACACACCATCACAATATATATATATGTAGAGAGAGATATTAAATATTATATATACATATATATATATATGGCTAAAAAAATTGCTCCCCACCAGACGAGGGGGACCCAAAAAAACTTTATATGTGGGTAACTTGTGTTTCCAGCAGCTGAAATTTGGCACCGAGAGCTAAAGGTGATGTCATTTGACGAATAGCACTAATTGTAAACCGTATTGTGAATTGGGTGACGGTTGGAAGTGATAGTTGTCATAATTTTGACATAGTTCTGCTACAAGTGGGGTTTCCAATGTCTTTTAGCCACCAAACATGTAGTGTGATTAATGTGATAGGCCAGAAATGTAAAAAAACAGCTAGCTATATTTATTGAGAACCTCTTTGACACGCATTTGATTGCACAAATTTCCTAATGTTTTATTCCTTTCTAACTATTTTACTTTCTTGCAGTGTAATAACTCCTTCTCACCTTATTTCTCATATATCTTTCTTCTCATATACAATCTCAAGCACCTGCAAAAGGAAATATTATGTTAAGAGGCACACAAAGAAAGCGGATATATAAGATCAAATGAAATTAAATATATTTTTGTTCTGTATTTTGTTACTACATCCTGGACCATCAGAAGGGCTAATTTTCTAAGACTAAAACACTGACTCATAATGTGCTTTATTTAATGTTTACATAGTCAGATTTTCTCATATACTGCTTGGGTAAAGTGCATAATTTTTTCTTTTTATGGTCAATCTGTAAAATATGTACTGTTTCTTTATTATTGTGACAGCAAATTACAAAGTGTACAGTAAGTTCAAAGACTAACGATATGAGATGCATAAAGTTCAGTAGCCCAACAGCCCCATTAAATTCCCCCAACGTGTAAAACCGTAGCCCGTAACGTAGCCCACAAGACTTACGGCTATTAAATTGGCCTCTTAAAGCTACATGCAAACGACCTGCAGGTTACAGGCGTAAAAACCCTACAGGATATCAAAATCTGAACTCCGTTGCTGCAAATACTTTGACCTATCAAGCCTATAACTGTTACATTCCAATATTGCTATTAAATTGCAACAGATTCCTAAAGACGCCCTGGCGTTCAAGCCCGTAACCCGCAAATGAAGGCAAAAATATTACGGCCTCCAAATAGGACCCACAAAGGGTTTACAGACAATTTCTCAACACTAAAAAGACAATATAAACACACCAGTGGACTTTAAAATATGGGGAAAGCATGGAAAGACATTACAATTACTTGCACAATAATCCCCAAATAAAATAGGCATTACAAAAAAATTGGGTTTTATCATAAGGTGGAATGGTCCTGCATATGCCAATATGAAAAGCCATACTGCAACATGCATACAGCAATTAAAGACACACTACTTGATTAAATAACAACACAAAAACATGAAACTGACGCCATATTAACCATTCCTCACTCACAGAGGCTCTAATGTGGACCCAGGAATATATATATATATATATAAATATAATTGCATCTACATCTTGCTCATCACATCTACATTTGGAAAACAAATAGTGGCCAAATTACATTGCCACATCACTTATATCAAGTACCAGGGGAACATTGTATTATTTGTTGTTATGTCCTTCAATCGTGTCCGACTCTCTGTGACCCTATGGACTGCAACACATTTAGCTATTTCACTGCCTGTGCTGTTCCACAAGGTTTGTATGGCAAATTATTACTATTATGAGGAAGGTAGACAGGGTAATTTGTCACCCAGATCCCAGCAATCGAACAGTTTGCTGTCTCCCTGGTGCTCGGGTTCGGCATGTTGTGGATCGGGTGGATAAATTATTGGGAGGGGCTGGTAATGAACCGGCGGTTTTGGTACACATTGGTACCAATGACAAAGTTAGTGGAAGATGGAGCGTCCTAAAGAATTATTTTAGAGAACTAGGGAATAAGCTTAAAGCAAGGACCTCCAAGGTAGTATTTTCGGAGATACTACCAGTGCCACGTGCTAGCACAGGGAGGCAGAAGGAGCTTAGGGAGGTTAATGAGTGGCTAAAAAAGTGGTGCAGTGCAGAGGGTTTGGGGTTTTTAGAGCACTGGGCTGACTTCTCACTTGGGTACAATCTCTATAGCAGGGATGGATTGCACCTTAGTGATGAGGGAGCTTTTGTGCTAGGGGATAGGATGGTAGAACGGCTGGGGGAGTTTTTAAACTTGTAGGTGGGGGGGAGGGACTATATAGAAGTATTGGGGTAAATAGGGTAGAGAGGGAAAGGGATGAATTAGTTACCCATGGGGGAGGAGAAAGGGGAGGGTTACAATAGGCAGTAGGGAGTTATTAAAAAGGGCCTCAAATACAGTGGCAAGCACTTCACAGCGGCAGAGCCATAGCAAGAAGTTTGCCTGGGAAAATGGACGAGCTATAAATATTAGCAGTACAAGAAAAATGGGGCTTAATAGGCATTACTGAAACATGGCGGGATGAATCTCATGACTGGACTGTTAATCTGGATGGTTATAACCTATTTAGGAAAGATAGGGGAAATGGTAAAAGAGGAGGAGTGATTTGTCTTTATGTTAAGCCTGAATTTAAGCCTATAGTCAGAGAAGATATTTATGCGGGCACTAACGGCAACATTGAATCTTTGTGGGTTGAGCTAAATAGTGGAGGTGCTAATTCTAAATGCATATTGGTGGGAGTATGCTATAAACCCTCAAATATAGCTGAAAGTGAGGAAATACAATTATTGTTACAGATTGGAAATGCAGCTAAGCATGGGCAAGTTCTAATAATGGGAGACTTTAATTACCCTGAAATAAACTGGATAAATGAGACCAGCAGCTCAGCTAAGGGGAGCAGGTTCTTGAGTACACTCTGGGATCATTATATGGCCCAGGTAATACAAGAGCCTACTAGAAATGAGGCCATCTTGGATTTAGTCATCACAAGTAATATTGATATAATATCAAATGTTAAAATAGGGGAACCCTTGGGGAACAGTGATCACAACATAGTATCATTTGAGATTGAATACAAAAAACAGAGTTGGAAGGGGGCAACAACATCTCTAAATTTTAAAAGAGCTAACTTTAATGGGCTATGGGAAGCAATACTACATATAGACTGGGAAAAATACTGAAAATAAATGGACAACATTCAAATCCTTACTAAATAAACATACTCATCGGCATGTACCATATGGAAATAAAATGAATAGGAGTAAGTCATATCCCATGTCGCTTAACAATGACTTAAAGATCATGATGAGGAAAAAGAAACATGCATTTAAATTATGCAAGAAGGAGGGAACAGAGGCAGCTTTATGTGACTATAAGGAAATCAACAAGGCTTGCAAAAGGGCTATTAGACTGGCTAAAATAGAAAATGAGAAGTCAGTTGCAATGGAAAGTAAGACTAACCCTAAAATATTTTTTGAATATATTAATGGGAAGAAGGCCAGGAAGGAAGCTATAAGAACATTACAATGTGACACAGGCCATCTGATAATTAGTGACCAGGAAAAGGCAGATGAGCTAAATAGGTTCTTTTCGTCGGTATACACAAGGGAGGTACCAGTGGTTGGGACACCGCAACATAATGGGGCTACACAACCATCACTAAATAATTGGTTAACGCAGGAAGAAATCCAAAAGAGATTGGAGAAAATAAATGTTAATAAAGCCCCAGGTCCTGGTGGAATACATCCAAGGGTACTGAGGGAGCTGGGTTCTGTAATAGCCAAACCATTATATTTAATCTTTCAAGACTCACTCACTACAGGGTCACTACCGGACGACTGGAGAGAAGCAGAGGTGATACCTATATTTAAGAAGGGATCTAGAGCAAATCCGGGGAATTATAGACCAGCGAGCCTCACATCTGTAGTTGGGAAGCTTTTAGAAGAGAAGAATACAAGAATATGTATATTTGAACAAGATCGTAGTTAGCAGTCAACACGGATTTATGAAGGATAGGTCATGTCAGACCAATCGAATGAGGAGGTTAATAGGAACTTGGATCAGGGCTACTCAGTAGATGTAGTCTTTTTAGATTTTTCAAAGGCATTTGATACCGTGCCACATGGAAGACTAGTGAGCAAACTAAGGGATACAGGAATTGCAGTAAATATCTGCTCATGGATCGAGAGCTGGCTAAAAGACAGGAAGCAAAGGGTTGTTGTAAATGGAACATACTCCGATTGGTCTAATGTAATAAGTGGGGTTCCTCAAGGTTCAGTATTAGGTCCTCTCCTTTTTAGCATATTTATTAATGATATAGAAGTAGGACTCGAAAGTAGTGTCTCCATTTTTGCTGATGACACTAAGTTGTGCAAGGTAATAAAATCAGATAATGATGTACTTTCCCTACAAAGGGATAAATAGAGATAGAGAAATGGGTGGATAAATGGCAGATGAGATTTAATACAAATAAATGTAAGGTTATGCATTTGGGAAAGAAAAATAGCCATGCAATCTATAATCTTAATGGAGCAAATCTTGGTGTATCAGATATTGAAAGGGATTTGGGAGTGCTTGTAGACAACCACCTAGGTAACAGCGCTCAAAGCCAAGCAGCAGCTGCAAAGGCAAGTAAAATATTAGCATGTATTAGGAAGGGTATAGAAGCAAGGGAAGCAAATATATTCTGCCACTATACAAATCCCTAGTATGCCCTCATTTGGAATATGGAGTACAATTTTGGGCACCACTTCATAAAAAAGAAATTTTAGAGCTGCAAAAAGTACAGAGAAGGGCTACAAAAGTTACGAAGAAAGACTAACCAAACTAAACTTATTTTCGCTAGAAAAAAGGCGTCTACGAGGGGATATGATTACCTTATTTAAATACATCCACGGTCAATATAAGGCTTTGTCAAGTGAACTTTTTGTAGCAAGAGATTTTCAACTGACAAGAGGACACCCTTTGAGGTTAGAGGAAAAAAGATTTCACCTTAAACAAAGAAAAGGGTTCTTCACAGTTAGGGTGGTTAAACTGTGGAATTCTCTACCAAAGGAGGTGGTAACAGCGAATTCGATAGACAACTTCAAAAATGGGTTAGATATATTTTTAAATAAAGAGGACATTCAAGGCTATCCTAGATAACTAGCGAAGGAATATTGATCCAGGGAGAAATTTGATCGCCAGTTTCTGGGGTCAGGAAGGAATTTTGCTTTTTTTCCCCTTATGAGACATGAGGCAAAGTTTCAATGGTTTTTTTTTCTGTTTGCCTTCCACTGGATCAATTAACAATTAATAATAAATAGTGCACATTAAAAAGATCAATAGAGATCTAAAAAGGTTGAACTTGGGGGACTAACTCTTTATTCATCCTCCAATACTATACTATTAATAATTATTTAATCAACAAATTAATTAATAACTAATCCGCATATTGCAGATCAGAGGAGATCTTAACAGGTTGAACTTGATGGACTGACATACTTTTTTCAACCTTAATTACTATGTAACTATGTAACTAAGATACTGGAGTGGGTTGCCAGTTTCTTCGCTAGTGGACTTTGATTTGTTTGACCTCTCTGCTATTACCTGTCCACCTACACTGGCCCTACATGGTATAGCTCACAGCTTCATTCAGGTAAACAAGCCCATTCACCGCCACCACTTAGCAATCCACACTAATCTACTCTAACACATCAGGAAGGGCAGCATACACATATGGAGGCTGTGCAGAGACATGTGGATCAACAGCCAACTCACCCCCATCCTGGAAAGTCCCACGCCATTGCTGGTGGCCTTGTGCCATGATGTATACCCATTCTCATTTGGTGACCTCCCATTATGTTTTGCTATTCATCAAATGATATTAGTGTGCTGTATGTTCCCCTAGTTCCCTTCTGGATTGCTAAGTGGTGGTGGCGAAGGGGCTTGTGCTCGTGAATAAAGCTGTGCGCTATACCAAGAAGGGCAACTGTATGTGGGCACATCAGAGAGGTCAGACAAATCACAGTCCATTACAGAAGGAACTGGCAACCCACTCCAGTATCACCTGTCATATTGTTAGCAGGCCCTTTTGATACTACACAGTATCACTAATTGGACTTTGCATGTGTTATTAGCCCTTTATTTTGATTATATATGGTATATTATTATATGATATCTAATGCTATTATAACTAGTATTATTGTTATATGTATTGATCTATTGCCTAGTAACTAGGGCTCATTAGTTTACATATATAGAAATGTGACACATATGTGATATATGTGGATATCCCATAACCACAACCATTGAAAACGCACTGACATGGTTAGAACGGTATAACAAAGCTTTATTTAATATACAGAACACAATCAGAAATGGTCAAGACTGTGCATTAATATCATGGTGTGGGCGGGTCCTGAGAGAGCAAGAGGCTTATGGGAAAAAGGGGATACCTACAGGGGCTAATGTGATAGTCTAGAATAAGCATGATGCATAGCACCTACCAGGCTCACATGTGGTCACAACACCACTGAAACCGGAATCTGATGAAAAAAGGACCATCAGAAATCACTCCATTTAATTGAAGAAACCATTAATGTGCATAGCACTTACAACTTGTCTATATCTACTCAATGAAACAGATGATTCAACCTCTGGACTATGTAATCCAATCCAGTTTCACACATACAGTGTGGTGAAAAAAACAAAAATCTGAAATAAAGTGGTCAACTAAAAAAAGGCGGAGGAGGATAAAAAAGACTAATTAACATGCATGTACAGTACAGTGTTAAATACTGTAACTGTAACAATATACCAACACACCTGATTCACATCTGCAAGCATTACGATCTATTAGCTAGGTCTCTGGATAATCATAAATATGAACAAATAGTCATTAATACGGAGAGGACACAAAGGTCAGCAGCCAGATTCACTGTCACTTACATCAGACCCAAGGATCTGTTCTCAGACCGATATTGAGGTCAGGATTACATGCTTCACAAGTGCATATATTAATGCTGGCTGTCATTAACATGGCATTGTGAGATTTTAGAAGTACACCGCCATAGCGGTATTAGTCAACATTTATGTATTAGATTTCTGGCTATATGAAGCCTTCCAGGTTTGAGCCCTAGGCCCTGACCTAACTTCCCTCCCACTGCAAGTATCACAGGGCAGCTGGTGTGTGTAATTGTGGGCCCTGTGCTTGCCCTTAGCCTCTTGCCCTCCCGACTGTGGACGGGGATCCTTGTCTCCCTGACCTGTCCCTGATGCCTGTGGGGTCAGGCTTCTTCCCCTCTTCTATGTGTGCCTGCTGCCCACCTCCTCTACACTCCCCTCCTCCTCCTCTCCGCCACTACTATCCTACCCCTCTCCACCACGCATCTCCTCCTCCTCACCACTCCTCTCCTCCTCCTCTCCACCACTCCTCTCCTCCTCCTCCCTACCACTCCTCTCCTCCTCCCCACCACTCCTCCTCTCCAACACTACTCCCCATGGCCACCTCTCTCTCCTCCTCGCCTCTCCCCTCCTATCTCCTCCCTCCATCTCTGCAACTGCAGAGCACCACATGCTATTGATGTCAGGGGTGAACGTCGGCTGTGAAGGTGTGTGCTATAGCTGAGCAACTCACCTGTCTGTTGGGGCTCCCAAGCAAACAGCTGGTTACGGCACCCATGCTGATGAGAGTTCATCGGCACGAATGGCTTAAATTTGCAAAGCAGTACCAAAATTGGACCTTCTCTGATGAGTCACGCTTTCTGCCATATCGACTGGATGGACGTTGCCATGTCAGGCAAAAAAACTTTGAGAACAAACACTCTGCAACCATTGTTGTACGAACACAAACTGGTGGCGACAGCGTTATGGTCTGGGCAATGTTTTCTTTGCATTGTTTGGATCCACACATAACTCTGGAAGGCGCTCCATCCTTGCAGATCAAGAATGGAGAGGGGAGGGGAGGGAGATAGAGAGAGAGGGAGAGGGTTAGAGAGGGCTTATGGTGAGCAAGAGAGTAAGATAAACCCATCACCATACAGAGAAAATAAAATAAATTGTACATTTGTAACCCTTGTAACATTTGAGTCTGAAGTCTAAAAATAAGTTACAAAATGTAATATCTAGCCATGGTTTCCCAGAAATACAGTGATTATACTGCACTCAGGGAGTCTGGGAGGAGACATGCAAATGAGAATACAATGCATCTGGATTTAAGGGTAAGATACATTGTATCCTCACTTGCTCAATCTCCCGGAGTGCAGTAGAATCACTCTTTTTCTGGGAAATCTGAGCAAGAAATAGGTTTTTGAACTAATATTTAAACTTTCAAATGGGGGTTACAAATGTACTATTTATTTTTTAGATTTATATACACACAGCGACTTGCCTGTCAAAAAATGACAGTCAATAAAATTGTCTTGGCTGGGAAGGCTGTTTTGCACACAATGTGAGGTTTTTGGTCATCTGAGCACCTTCGGCGCTCATTGAGAACCTTTCCCCTGGTGTACTTTTCTCCTCTGAGCTCCCTCTGCGCTCATAGTGAGCCCCGCGCTGAGCGCCTTCGCCGTTTATCGCGTGGTTGGCCTTTGGCGATCATTGCGAGCCTCTCAGCTCGTGTATCTATGGTGGTGTGAGCACCTTATTATTATTATTATCTTTATTTATATCGCACCAACATATTCCGTTGCGCTGTACAGGGGTTTAGTACATGGCAAAAAACAAACTTAACACCTTATAAAGAATGGAGGGCCCTGTTTTTGAGCATATAATCAAATGTACATAGTGCTTGTTTCCAAGACACGGACACACATTTGAAAACTCGCAAACTTACAATCTAAGGTTTTGGTGCTCATTGCAAGGGCTGGGCTGATAGCGGTTGTCGATCATTGCGAGGCACTCCCCTCATGTACTTTTGCTCCTCTGAGCACTCTCGGAGCTCATTGTGAGCCCCGGGCTGAACGCCTTTGGCACTCATTGCGATTCTCTCTTCTGCTCCACTTTTGGTTCTCTGAGCACCCTGTGCACTGATTGTGAGCCCCTCTTCTGTGCTCATTGCGAGGCTCTCCGCTCGTGTAGTTTTGGTGGTCTGAGGACCTTTGTCAGTCATTGCAAGGGGCGCGCTTATTGGCTCATTGTGAGCCTCTACCCTTGTGTACTTTTGCTCCTCTGAGCACCCTCTGCCCTCATTGTGAACCCCACGCTGAACGCCTTTGTTGCTCATTGCGATCCTCTCCCCTGGTCCTTTTTTTTTAATGCTAATTAATTAATTAATGAAATAATAAATTAATATACTTTACCTATTTGTAATTAATATATCCAGCAATCAATATCCTGCAGAGCTACCAATCTGTTTTGATGTTCCTGCATCATGCAATGTACATTTGCACTGTTGGTGAGCTGAGGTGTAAGTGTCAGCAATGTGTGAAGTGTGCAGTGTAAATAGGCTGCGTGCGCAAGGGCAAACTGTTTGTTTAGCTGTATAATTGGGCATTTTGTAATGGTAATGTTATTAGTTGTAAGTTAGTTTTATAAAATGGCGGCGATTGTGAATGCGTTACGCGGGTATGGAGCATTTTCCTTTGTCCCTAATAGTGTATTTTATACCTTGTACGTGGCTGTGTAAAAGCCTTATATGCTTGTTTAGGGGTCATGTAGCCTCTTTTTTCGTGTTTTTTTTCGCCCCAAATTTTTTTTCTTCCTTAGGTGATTTTCGTATTTGTAAACTCTGCAAATTGTGGTTAAATTGTTGTGCAACCTAACTCCCAGACGTCGTACCTGCCTGTCCCCCGCCCTCGTTCTGTGAGTGGTGCTTTTTCTGTATTTTTGGTAATTTTGATGGTGTTATTGTTGTTTTTGTATGTGCGCGGTTTGGAAGTTAACTTCATATTTTTTTACCTCATATTTTATTTCTACTAAGTGTAGAGGGTCGTATTTTTTTTTTGTTAAGTGCCGCTTTCCTTTTTGCAAGTGTTACGGGCCGTAATTTTTTTTCAAACTGCTATGGGTCTTGCATTGTGAATTGGCGCTCCTTGCCAGCAACTGAGGCCCACGCTTTGGATCCTGGGTTCCTGAAATGAGTACTGCTGTCTCCAATATATTTTCCAAAGTATTTTTTATCTGTATGAAGGGCTTCTTTCCAGGCCTCTAGTAATCAGCTTTTCCACCCCTATAGATAGACAATATCTAGGTGGAGTGGAGCAACCAGTGGTGCAATGCACCAGAGCCCTCCTCTGGTGATGGATGCTAAAAGGGTGGGTGCTGTGGGCTGGATGTTGAGAAAGACTGGGTGCTATGTAGGGATAGATGCTAGGAGGGTGGGTGCTGTGCGCTGGATGTTGAGAGAGACTGGATGCTATGTAGGGTTGGATGCTGAGAGGGTGGTTGATGTAGGCTGGATGTTGAGAGAGACTGGGTGCTATGTAGGGTTGGATGCTAAAAGGGTGGGTGCTATGGGCTGGAGGTTGAGAGAGATTGGGTGCTATCTAGGGATGGATGCTAAGAGGGTGGGTGATGTGGGCTGGATGTTGAGAGAGACTGGGTGCTATCTAGGGATGGATGCTAGGAGGGTGGTTGCTGTGGGCTGGATGTTGAGAGAAGACTGGGTGTTATGTAGGGTTGGATGCTAAGAGTGTGGGTGCTGTGGGATGGATGTTGAGGGAGACTGGGTACTATGTAGGGATGGATGCTAGAAGGGTGGGTGCTGTGGGCTGGATGTTGAGAGAGACTGGGTGCTATCTAGGGAGGGATGCTAAGAGGGTGGGTGCTGTGGGCTGGATGTTGAGAGAGACTGGGTACTATGTAGGGATGGATGCTAAGAGGGTGGGTACTGTGGGCTGGATGTTTAGAGAGACTGGGTGCTATCTAGGGATGGTTGCTAAGAGGGTGGGTGCTGTGGGCTGGATGTTGAGAGAGACTGGGTGCTATCTAGGGATGGATGCTAAGAGGGTGGGTGCTGTGGGCTGGATGTTGAGAGAGAGTGGGTGCTTTGTAGGGATGGATGCTAAGAGGATGGGTGCTGTGGGCTGGATGTTGAGAGAGACTGGGTGCTATGTAGAGATAGTGTATGTATTTATGTGTATATTTTCATGCAGCGGCTATGGGTAAGGGTCTTGGGGAGGAGTGCAGTCATGGGAAGGGGATTTTAGAAGGGCACTCAGTGAGATCGTATGGGGGTGGGGGCAGCACAAAAAAAATGACAACCCACACCCTCCTTGAGTGAGGGGGCCCCAAAAAATTTTTTCACCTGGGCCCTCCATTTCCTAGCTCCGCCACCCATAAGATATGACTGTGTGTTTATGTAGTTAGTATTCAACAGTATCATATTAAATCAGGAGTATTTGTCATATAACTCTAGTTCTAACAAATGTGTGACAGTATAATAAAGCACCACTGTAGCATGTAACAAAATGACACAACGTGTGAGACCCTTTGGAGATCCTCTATCTATGTGTGCACTCACACAGAGCGATTCCCAGTGATTCCAGCAGGTGGCGCATCTATGCTCTGGATGGGGCAGTCAGACGGAAGAAGCAGATAGCACTGACTGTGTAAGCACCTCTGCCGTGCAGGAAGGAGCCTTCACCAGTCATCCCTGTGTAACCTGTGCACACAGCTGGAGGAGGAGCAGCGAGGGGAGGAGGCTGTGCCTGCAGGAGGACTGAGCTCCGGACAAGAGTGGATCTCCTGGTGGCCAATTTCTTTTAACCTGTTGTCTGCCTGACTGGTGCAGCCCCTCCTGCTGTACCTCTGAGATCAGCTGGTGTCCCTCCACATAGTAAGCCCCCTCCTCTCCTGCCCATTGCTACTGGTGATTTGCAGTCCTTGGACCCCAGGAGGCGCCTATATGTGTATACGGTGGGTGCATCTAGATTCCCCTTTCCTGCTTGCACCCTCAATCATGGGTGACTATGGGTGGGGGGAGCAGAGGGTGTTTTCATAGTGCTGGGGAGGGTGTGGATGGTGCATGGAGTGCAGATCCTCTAATACAGCCCTGATTTCAGTACATGGTGCTTGTCATATTATAGGGAGGAGGACTGATCAGGGATAGGTTGGCAAATTCATGGTGGGTGGGTGGCATGTTGTATTTTACAGGGAACATCTGGAATTACACTGCTGTCTAATCCATGATCACAATCTATATATCACATTATGACCACAGCTATGTATCCAATACTGTATATGTTATCACTACATGAGGCTGATAAACACACTGAATCCAGGGCATTGCCATTGATGTTTTTCTGCACCTATATTCTTGCAATTACAAATCAAAAGGGCAAAGTGGCATTCAAGGTAAAAGTTATATCTTATTATTATTATTATAGTATTTTATTATAGTTAGAAAAAAATAACCCCCCCCCCTCCACACACACACCACACTAAATATCATTACTTGAATATTTAATAGTGATTTGGACCCTGATCATGTGATAATCAGGGTGGATATGTGTTTATTTTTTTTATTTTTAATAAAGCATTCACATCTGTGGCTGCAAAAGCTGCAGAAAAACAAGTGCTGTGTGACAGCCCACATATACATCTGCAGCTAGTCTGGTTAGGGTGCTTCCTGTTTCAGATCATGGCGTGGCTATTTACAGTTTAGAAAAAAATAACTTGTGTTTCTCCACGCCTCCTCAGGGCAGGAAGCCAGATGTAGTATTTTCATAAGACGAACACCAGGACAAGGTGTTTTGTAGGTTTATTTCTGCACACCTTCTGAGGCCTTGATGTTCTGGCTAATCCGAATGTGTGAGTTTTATCATCCTAGTCATTTTTGTGTCCATTTTCCAAGAACGTTTAGCAAAATTATAAATATGTTCCAGTTTATTGCATTTGTACGTAATCGTTTACTGAATTCGTAAACAATCCTTTTATTTGGATACTACATTTGTGTTGTGGAGGTTGAATCTTTATAGTCAATTTTCAATAGATTTGTGTCCTGATTTCATCCTTCTCACTTGGACCTTTGTACTGTTTATAGATTGAATTGTTAAAACGGTATAAAAAATTGCTTGGTATACAGACATGTTGTTGTTAGTCGTTTAGTTGTGTTCGACACTCCGTGATCCTAGGGTCTTCAGCATGCCAGGAACATCTTGTGTCTGGTTGTGCTTATCCATATGTTTTTCTCTGCAAAGATACTGGAGTGGGTTGCCAGTTCCTTCTCCGGATCTTTCCTTTTAGGAATGTGGCAGCAGCAGTTGCAGCAAGGATCTGTTAGATGGTGCTTCCAAAATGTTAGACAGTTTGCAAGCGCTGCTTAGGTCGTACACAGTTTCCAAGCTTAATACATTAACCTAACGCTAACCCTTACCCTAACCCTAAAGCTATGATATCGGCAGCAACATTTTGGCATCGACATCTAACAGGTGCTCACTGCAGCTGCCTGTGCTGCCGGATTGCTGGCACACTCATAAAAGTGCTTCAGTGGCCCACAAAGCTTAGTTAATAGTGTACTACACTGGGCAAAGGACAATATTATATTTTGTGTTTATGTCTGGAAAAATAATTAGCTAATGTTCGTGCTAAGTGGAAGCCTTACACGATTGTGACGACACTATTGCCTAACATAGTTGCCTTACATAACAGTGTTGAGAAGAGATAGTAATTGGATTGTGTACAGCTGTGGGTAGGGCATATTACTCAAATACAATACTAGAAAGGCCAATGGGTTAATCTATGGCACTGGGCAAGGAAATGTAATAATCATACTACTCCGGATAAATTAAAAGAGTTTATGTTATTTCACTTCATTTTGAAGAAATGCTATAGGTAAAAACTACCATCCGCCTCAATATTAATAAGTTTTACTTTGTCGGAAAAAAGTACAAAAAAGTCAACCTGAACCAAAGTGTCCTGGCATAGTAGATAGGTTATTCCCAAGTTTCAGAAGAGTTGTTGTTTAGTAGTGTCTCCGTTATCATATTGACTTCAGCATGCCAGGCACATCTTGTGTCTGGGTGTGCTAATCCATAAGGTTTTCGTGGCAAAGATACTGTAGTGGGTTGCCAGTTCCTTCTCCATTGGACCACCATTTGTCTGACTTCTTTGCTATGACCTGCCCATCATGGTTGAGCCTTCATGGTATAGCTCACAGCTTCATTGAAGTACACAAACCGCTTCACCACAACAAGGTAGTGATCCAGAAGGGGTTCCTAGGAGTAGGCTAGATCAATTCAGCATGAAGTTTACCCAACCCGGTGCAGTTAGTGATGCCAACTTTAATATTAAGGTTCATTGTTTTGATGTATCAACTTCTCTTCTAATATAATATAAGTATTTAAGAACAATAATTAATTTACAGATTTTTTTTTTAATTATTCGGTTATTTACTTATTTATTTATTTATTTATTGTATTTATTTTTTTACCCTCTGCAACTCATTGAACTTTTGTTTCTTTGGTTTTCTGCATGCCATCTCTACCTTCTTTGCCCAACAGCAGCTATTTGCTGGGAGAAGATGAGTCACCAAAGGAATTTATCATGAAGAAACTCAGCTCTTTGACATGAACTTCAACACTTTATTTTGCTCATCATAAATCATTAAATATTGGCCATAGGGCAGGGCTTGATAAAGCGCTTGATAAAGCCAAAGCTCCTAACGTTATAGTTAATATATATTCTTTTTAATAACCCTTTCCTGACTCCTACAAAAAGCTGGCTGCTCACTAAACGTGCTTGTGCTTAAGTTTACTATGTCACAGAGGTACATTTAGGCTCAGTGAACTGAAATAATATTTCAGCCACAAGTTGCTTTCATTAATGTTGAGTTCTTATTAGCTTAATATGTAACGGCAATCTGACCCTTTAAAACCACAGGATTTAGTTGTAATCCATTAAACCGGTACCTCCTCCCTTTGGTTTGCTGAGAAAGTCTCTTCAAATAGTGTGGCTTTCCACGCTAATGAAAACTTTTATTCTCGATTTAGCTTACTGCCAAGGCTGACCAAGACGTTCAATCATCAGTACCTTTGCTGTCTTGACTAAACTTTCCATAGAACAGATATATATATATATATATATATATATATATATATATATATATATATATATATACAGTGGATATAAAAAGTCTACACACCCCTGTTAAAATGTCAGGTTTCTGTGCTGTAAAAAAATGAGACAAAGATAAATAATTTCAGAACTTTTTCCACCTTTAATGTGACCTGTAAACTGTACAACTCAATTGAAAAACAAACTGAAATCTTTTAGGTGGAGGGAAGAAAAAATATAAAAATAAAATAATATGGTTGCATAAGTATGCACACCCTTAAACTAATACTTTGTTGAAGCACCTTTTGATTTTATTACAGCACTCAGTTTTTTTGGGTACGAGTCTATCAGCATGGCACATTTTGACTTGGCAAGATTTGCCCACTCTTCTTTGCTAAAACACTCCAAATCTGTCAGATTGCGAGGGTATCCCCTGTGCACAGCCCTCTTCAGATCACCCCACAGATTTTCAATCAGGTTCAGGTCTGGGCTCTGGCTGGGCCATTCCAAAACTTTAATCTTCTTCTGGTGAAGCCATTCCTTTGTTGATTTGGATGTATGCTTTGGGTCGTTGTCATGCTGAAAGATGAAGTTCCTCTTCATGTTCAGCTTTCTAGCAGAAGCCTTAAGGTTTTGTGCCAATATTGACTGGTATTTGGAACTGTTCATAATTCCCTCTATCTTAACTAATGCCCCAGTTCCAGCTGAAGAAAAACAGCCCAAAGCATGATGCTGCCACCACCATGCTTCACTGTGGGTATGGTGATCTTTTGGTGATGTGCAGTGTTGTTTTTGCGCCAAACATATCTTTTGGAAGTATGGCCAAAAAGTTCAACCTTGGTTTCATCAGATCAAAACACCTTTTCCCACATGCTTTTGGGAGACTTCAGATGTGGCTTTTGTCATGCCACTCTACCCCATAGCCCAGACATATGAAGAATACAGGAGATTGTTGTCACATGTACCACACAGCCAATACTTGCCAGATATTCCTGCAGCTCCTTTAATGTTGCTGTAGGCCTCTTGGTAGCCTCCCAGACCAGTTTTCTTCTCGTCTTTTCATCAATTTTGGAGGAGGCTCCAGGTCTTGGTAATGTCACTGTTGTGCCATATTTTCTCCACTTGATGATGACTGTCTTCACTGTGTTCCATGGTATATCTAATGCCTTGGAAATTATTTTGTACCCTTCTCCTGACTGATACCTTTTAACAATGAGATCCCTCTGATGCTTTGGAAGCTCTCTGTGGACCATGGCTTTTGCTGTTGGATGCGACTAAGAAAATTTCAGGAAAGACCAACTAGAGCAGCTGAACTTTATTTGGGGTTAATCAGAGGCACTTTAAATGATGGCAGGTGTATGCTGACTCCTAACACGATTTGGAATGTCATTGCTTAATTCTGAACACAGCTACATCCCCAGTTATAAGAGGGTGTGCAGACTTATGCAACCACATTATTTTTCTTTTTTTTTTTTCTTCCCTACACCTAAAAGATTTCAGTTTGTTTTTCAATTGAGTTGTACAGTTTATAGGTCACATTAAAGGTGGAAAAAGTTCTGAAATGATTTATCTTTGTCTCATTTTTTTACAGCACAGAAATCTGACATTTTAACAGGGGTGTGTAGACTTTTTATATCCACTGTATGTTTATATGCACACACACACAAATATGGCTGCAAGTTGCGTACAGTTTCAACAAGTTTGAAGCGAAACCAGAACTTTGCTACAGGGACAAGATGGTGACTCAAAACTCTTCACAAAGAGCTTTGGATATGTCCTCCTCTGCGTTTGTACCTTTTCCGTGCAAGTGGCACTTGTTTTAATTTTCTCTACAAATGTAACTAATGTAGTGTTATTGTAAGGATGACACACAAGAGACTCTGAGGAGTGGTACATAAAATTAATTAAGAGAGATGATTAACATTTGATGAGCATTCAGCGGTGATTCACAATACATAATAGAGTCAGCTGGGCTCTGACGATCCTATTATATTTATGGTATTTGGCGTGGCAACGCTGATAATACAAGAACATAGGTATCTGTGAAATACAACACTAGATTAAGATGGATAATTATATCAATCATCTTACATAGTAATCAAGGTTAAAAAAATAATTTTAGTACATCAAGTTCAACTTTTTTAGATCTCTTCTGACAATATGTGGATTCTCTCTACAATAGGTGGATTAATTGTTAATTATTATTATTATTATTATTATTATTAGAATTATTGGAAAGATGCTAATATGAGTTAGATAAAAAAACAAAGATGAACATTTATGGACCACTGAAATCCTGATATGAGAAAGGGGTTTGTGGGACCAATACAAAGAGAAAGAGCTTTGTTTAAACATAAAGCACAGAAGGATGAACTTAATAAGAGAAGTGATTGCCTAGATGCTGAGAGCAAGCATTTTAATATGGAAATGTAGCAAAGGCTGTGTATATATACAGTGCCTTGCAAAAATATTCCCCCCTTGGCATTTTTCGTGTTTTGTTGCCTCACAACCTGAAATTAACATGGATTGTTTGAGGATTTGCATCAATTAATTTACAGAACATGCCCACAACTTTTGAAGATGTTTTTTTTTTGTTTTATATAGTGAAGCAAACAACAAATTGGACAAAATAACAGAAAAAGTCAATGTGCATAAGTATTCACCCCCCTAAAGTCAATACTTTGTAGAACCACGTTTTGCAGCAATCACAGCTCCAAGTCGCTTTGGATAAATCTCAGCTTGTCACATCTTACCACTGGGATTTTTGCCCATTTCTCCTTGCAAAACTTCTTGAGCTCCTTCAGGTTGGATGGTTTGCGCTTGTGAACAGCAATCTTTAAGTCTGACCACAGATTTTCTATTGGATTGAGGTCTGCGCTTTGACTAGGCCATTCCAACACATTTACATGTTTCCACTTGAACCACCCAAGTGTTGCTTTAGCAGTGTGTTTGGGGTCATTGTCCTGCTGGAAGGTGAACCTCCGTCCTAGCCTCAAATCACGCACAGAGTGGTACAGGTTTTGCTCAAGAATATCCCTGTATTGAGCACCATCCATCTTTCCCTCAACTCTGAGTAGTTTCCCAGTCCTGGCTGCTGAAAAACATCCCCACTGCATGATGCTGCCACCATCATGTTTCACTGTGGGCATGTGTTCTTTGGGTGATGTGTTGGGTTTGCCCCAGACATAGCGTTTTCTTTGATGGTTGAAAAGTTAAATTTAGTCACATCAGACCAGAGCACCTTTCTCCATACATTTTGGGAGTCTCCCACATGCCTTTTCGCAAACTCAAAACGTGTAATTTTGTTTTTTGCTGAAAGTAATGGCTTTCTTCTGGCAACTCCATGGAGTGTACGGCTTATTGTAGTCCTATGTACAGATACTCCAGTCTCTGCTGTGGAACTCTGCAGCTCCTCCAGGGTTACCTTAGGTCTCTGTGCTGACTCTCTGATTAATGCCCTCCTTGCCTGGTCCGTGAGTTTTGGTGGGCGGCCGTCTCTTGGCAGGTTTGCTGTTGTGCCATGCTCTTTCCATTTGGTTATCATAGATTTCCTTGGTCTTCATGGCAGTGTTTGGTTAGTGGTGCCTCTTGCATAGATGTTGCTGCCTCTGGGGCCTTTCAAAAAAGTGTGTATATGTAATGACAGATCATGTGACACTTAGATTGCGTGTGCAGTTCTCAGATTTCCTTAGACCTATTAAAAGTAAAGGAATATTATTATTTTCTTGCTCTGTACAGGAATATACAGTATATTAATGTCAGTTTTAGTTCTTAACAAATAAGAGTATATTACTATTATTTAAGAAGATCCTTAATGTAGGAGATCATGATAGATCAAGGGCATGAGCAAATTTACTTTGCATATGTCATTTTAATTTGGTTCCCTTTAAAAATAAATCAATAAAATGTATGTGTTGGGACATCTATATATATATATATATATATTTTTTTTTTACTACAGGGACAAAATACAGTGCTATTGTAGTGTCCTTATCGTTTGTTCTGATTTGTATTTCGCTTAAAGGCCCATGGAACTCATAGTTTTTTTCATTCACTTAAAAGAGTTTGTTAAACATGACCAAAGTTCTTTTGCATGAAAAAAGATATTAAGTAAAACTTGTTTAAACATCCTAAAAGCTAACAGGACATGCAGAAAGCATACGCTAGTCTGTAGATCTGATTGGCTGACAAAAGACAAGCCCACAAGAGCAGTTACAATTCTGAATACGTTTTTGTGCTCTTAGACATTTTTCATTTGACTAGAGAAACCAAATTATGGCATATTGACAAATGCAACAAAGAAAAAAAAATCTTTCCATGTTTAGACTGTAGCTGATTTTCAGTATCTCTGCTATTTAAATTTTTAGCTAAACTTAACCTTTGACCCACATCTTTGCTTATAGGTAAATAGAAAGATTTAGTCATGAAATGTTTGCGGTTAGTACATAGTTCAACCTACTTCATAAATTGATAGGTCTGTCTTAAAGGGACATTGACACTAGGATTTACATTGCATACAGTCCAGTGGAAAGCAACAGGGATCACTGGAGGCTACAGCTGCAGCTCTCTTTGTGCCTCACCTGCTTAGATAGTATTTTATTCTTGCAGAACTTCTCATCATGTTTGAAGGCTAGCTGTATATTGTGAGACTTCATATGTTTTTACAGTATGTAACAAACTATCAACATTAGTAGGTATGTAAAGCACAAGCATCAAATCATTTTTGAGAAAAAACCTTAACCCAGAGTGCGCCTAATGTGACTGACTGTTATACTGTGTACTCAACCTGACCATTTACATTCTCCCCTCCGACGTGGCGCAACTCGATGGCCCTGAATTGACAGTAAGGCCATCGTTGTGTTCGGCGCGGGCACTCAGCCTCTCAGGGCCTCGGGCGCGCCTCTAATAGCTCAAGGCCTCTTCTGTGGGCGCGCCTTTATATGCTAAAATCGGCAGCGACATCTGTCGGCCCGGAGGCGGAACTGCAGCTGTCAGATTTTGCGAGGGTGAAGAGGGAAAGGACCGAAACATTGCTTTTAGATAGATGTTCAATAACTAAAAACTTCTTTAAAAAAATATGCTATTTGCTTATTTAGAGCCCTATTCAATTGGCCAAATTACAATTGAATGAGGCCCTTAGTCTATTAAGTTCAACCTTTTTTAGATCTCCTCTGATCCTTGTGTGATGTGAATTAGTTGTTAATTGATCCAGAGGAAGGCAAACAGAAAAAAAAAATATTGAAACTTTGCTAATTGTTACATAGTTACATAGTAGTTGAGGTTGAAAAAAGACTTTGAATCCATCAATCAAGTTCAACCTTTTTAGATCTTCTCTGATCTGCAATATGCAGATTAATTGTTAATTGATCCAATTGTCTCATAAAGGAAAAATAAATTCCTTCTTGACCCCAGATACTGGCGATTCCTCCCTGGATCAATACTGCTCCTTCTCTATCTATCCAGGATAACCCCAAATGCCCATTTTATTCAAAAATATATCCAATCTCTTTTTAAAGTTAGCAATTGAATCAGCTGTCACACATTTCTTTTACCTACTTTAAAAGACAACTACGGGCTGTACATTTTCCTTAATGACATTTTGCTGTTGTTCCTAACAGGTTTAATCTCCTGGTAGCAATGGTATAAACCTTGAATGCAGATAAAATCTCTGTTCAGTTCCTCTTAAATATTGCCACATGTATTACCTCTTGATGGTAGAATTTCATAGTGGAATGGTTATGCAGACTAGAAGTGCCCATGACACAGAGTCTCCTGCATTTAGATTTTCTCTCATATTTTCCAATTGCATGACTGCTACAGTTTCTCTTTTATGGGTTCATATGAAAAAGCTTTATTTTGTACTAAATTATGTTCTATTTAAATAGAATTTTTCTTTTTTTTCTGCAGTTTTTGGGAAGGAAATGGTTAAATAGTTAAATGACAATTTGGTGTTTTAGATTTATCTGCAATTGGGTTGAATAATTTACCATAAAATATAGTTTATTTGTAATGGAAAACAGTATTTTCTATTGCTGTCAAGGTTTATGGCTCTTGCTCTGTAAATCCTTCTCTATCCCATCCCACTCCCTGGGTACCTTCTGTCATCTTATGAATGAATGTATGTCTTCTGTGTAAGAGGGCCATTTTCTTTATTGGGAATCTGCTGATATTTATTAAACATGGCACAAATCAGCAAGGGTAATAAAAATAGATATTTTCAATATAATAAAAAAAGGAGACAAAAATGTATGTATAATACCCAAAAAGTTAGGAGCCAGCAGTAAACATTTAGGCTCCTGGAAATTATCAAGCGTGTATCTTAATTCATAAATTACAGGAGAATCCATAGTGAATGGAAAAAAAAAAAAAAAAGATTTATAAACTTAACCTAAACTTTGCAAAATGTCTCCAGTTTTCTGGAAGTTGATTTTGAGAAGGAATGCCCTGACAATCCACGCTAAATTAGCATAAAACTCATAATTGGCTGTGGCCAATCAGTGGCAGCTACAACAATGTAACATATGTTGGTAGGAATGGGTTGCCTATGTAGGCGCCCTGAGAGTAAAAAAAAAATGTTTAAAGTACTTTTTATTTAAACTTATAAAATATTAATAAAAAGCATTAATAGATTTGTTATGTAAGCAAATAAGGCTATAATAAAACCCAGCAAATTTCCATATACATTTTAACTACAGCGGGTGCACTGTCTCATGCTAACCAATCAGTGGCCACATTTTGCAACATGCTGCTCAGATATGCTCACTGATTGGCTCATTTGAAACTTTGTATTTCCGAGTCTGTGTATTCATGAGCTGTAAAAGGCCACAGTTTTTGGTGTAATATGTGACCTAAATGTGTGGCTTAAATTGTGGATAATGCGGCTTTGCTACCCACAAATCTCCAGAGTAAAACAGGCAATACATGTAGAATCTGCACATTAAACATGCTACAGACGTAGAAGGAATTCATGTATTTTATCTCGAAAACTACTATATTTTTACATGTTCCTGGGTATGTAAGTTTGCTGCTGACTTCATATTGTTACAGTGAGGGGGAAAAGTATTTGATCCCCTGCTGATTTTGAACGTTTGTTCACTGAATAAGAAGTGACCAGTCTATAATTTTAATGGTAGGTGTATTTTAACAGTGACAGACAGAATAACCAAAAAAAAAAAAAAACAAGAAAAATGCATGTAAAAAAAGTTATAAATTGATTTGCAGGTCAATGAGTGCAATAAGTATTTGACCCCCTATCAATCAGCAATATCTCTGGTCCCCTTGTGTCTTTTATACAGGTAACGAAAATGAAGGATCTATAATACCCATTCCAGTACCCAATAGGCACAGTCATTCCCCGAATTCCTACACAACACTTTTGGTGCACACTTATTTTAATTTGGTAAACCCTGATCTAATTCAGGGCTTGACAAATCTTGAGATCCAGGGAGCAACATTTCCTAAAATTTTAGTTTCTGATTTATTTTATTTTTTTATTAAAGTATTTATATAATTATTCATTCTTGGCTCCTAAGGAAAGCTTTGCTGATCTACCCTGCCAAGCTAGCTTATTCATTGTTATGCTTATAAATGCTAACTTTTATGAGTGGTTTGCATGGATCGTTTTCAGTCTAACAGCAACTGGCACCAGAATGAATTTTCTTATGTAGAAATGAAAAATCTTAGTTTTTTATTTGTACATTTAAATAACAGAAACAAAAAACAAAATAGAGGCGCTCAATCAGAGAACAAACTAATAGGTTAGTTCTATGGACATGATAAGCCACTCAGAGAGCAACCTCTTTTAGCTCAGTTGTGCCCTTCACAGGGAGAAATATCCTGTAGTACATCAGTCTGGTCCCACTTACTAGAGTGACCCAGCCCCGAAATACCAGGCAATTCTACACTGAACAGGAGAAACAGCAAACTCCAGACGTATGTTGTCAGCCTTCATTGGGTTTCACAAGTGAAGTGTAGCTGAACTCCCTAAGGCACAGTGAGCAAGGGGTCCATGTCTGGAGTCCCACATCATACTTAGGGAGACTAATCCCTAAGGGTCATTTGCACCACTGTACAGCGCTACGGAATATGTTTGCGAGATATATAAATAAAGACAGTGATAAAATAATAATAATTTGCATAAACAAAACAACATGTTATTAAAATGAACAATTAATAGAGGAAAAGTAATATAAAAAGGGCACCATTTATCAAAAAAATTATACATATGTTAATCCATATGCAGTTTTTGTCAATATAGGGAGATTGTTTATTTTAAATGTGCAAAAAGCTAGTGAAGTGGCTTTATTCCTTTTCTTTTTGTGCCATCACACCCCCTGGAAAGGCTTGGTGAATCTAGATCGATATATTCCATCCTTGGAAAAAACTGCAGGTCAATTTTAAACTTAAAGGTACATCAAACTCCTAGATTGTCATCCAATATGTTTCTATTTTTGTCTGTCATGAATAGATTTATATAAAAAAAATCAATATCTATGAAAAGTGAGTGCTGCAAAAATACTTAAAACGGAGTCTTAATCCCTGCTTTTGCAAGAGCATACGGGCCTCATTTTTTAATAGAGCCCATTAACTCAATAGGTGCTGTGTTCTACCACATCCAAAGAGAGTTTGTTTGAGGGAGGCACATAAATTACCAGTATTTTACCCTATTAATTCAGTTGGAATGGTAATGTTCCAAGCCTGGTCTATTAACTGCAAGCCCACAGTTGAAAGTTAATTTCTTATCAGCCGTAGGGCTTGAAATTTGCAACAGTTACAGAGCGATTAAATTGATCAAGCCCGCATCTACCTGTCCGAAAGCCTAAACTGTAAACCATGCACCCGTAAGTAGCATTTCAGAGCATGATCATGATCAATTAAGCAAAGCCTTAACTACCGATTTAGAAAGAGCCTAAAGTAAATGAGACCGTCATCATTACGTCAGTAAAACATGGAGATTAAATGTCAATCAATTAGCGTTCTAGAAGTCCAATATGCGATCAGACTCGCAATCCGGCAATGTACAAAATAATAAAAATGAGTGACAATACTGTTCTAGTCCATGTAGGTGGCCTTATATATATTAACTCCTTTATTACCGAGATTGATAGAACATGGAAATTAAACTTAAAAAATTTTTTTTTGCAGATTTATGAGCTTGCGACTGTTGTGCAATTAATTCTAATGCATTTCATCGCTTTCCCCGTCTTTTTTAAAGTGCAGTATCGATTTGTTGATTTGCATTTATAGTGCTACGAACAGGATTTTCTTCTATCTTTGCCATTTACGGGTGTGAAAACATTTGCGGGTTTGAGGAATTGTAGTAATTGAATAGTGATTTGCGATTGTAACATTTTCAGGCTTGAAAGATCGAAGACTTAGATGGGTTGGCGTTACAATTTTAACAACCGCAGGGATTTTCAGCCAGTAACCTGCAAGTCGTTTGTGGGTAGCTAAAAGATGCCCAGAATAGCAAATTAGTTTACAGGCTACATTACGGGCTCCAGTAACTAACAATTGCTCAATTGAATAGGGGCCAAATTGTGGCAGTTCCAAATCTCAGAGGTGTCCTAGCTAGATGTCTTAACAGCACCTGATAAAGTGGATGCTCATGCAGGATTAAGACTTTCTCATCTCTAAAACACATTAATGTGCTTTGGTTCTTTTAAACTGTGATTTGATTCCCAATATAGAATCTTTGAATATTATATCTATATATTATATCTATATTATATAAGTAAAATATAAATGGTCAGAGCACATCAAGGTATGTAGATAGGATAAAGATACAGATGTTTCTTCTGGAATCCCTGATGAAATGTCCAATGGGAACTAAAAGTTCAAATCTGCAAGGTTGATTAGTTGTGTTTCTTCATATGCCTTGGTGTGTTCTGATATTTTTCTTTTAAATCAATATTTCTCAGCACTGGCCTTCAGGACTATTTTATTGGTCAGGGTGTATTTGTCTTTACTTGTCAGTTTAATCCAGTTTCTCATTCACCAGAAACCAAAAAGATCTTTTGTTATCTCCTGCTTGTCGGGATGTCCAGCGGCCTGATGCTGAGAAACAGTACTTCAAATGGACATCAAGATTAAAGAGTCATAAAAGACAACAGTGCAATCGTGATTAAAATAGCACTTTAAAATATTACAAAAGTTTGGGGTTTTTTTTGCATAAAAAATGATTTTAAAAAAAGAAAGTACATTTAAATCTCTGGATATTAGAATGTGTCAGGACACTGCACAGACTAAATTATGTTGCTCTATATTACACTCTCTCTAGACTGATCACCAACTGACACTGTCTAATGAGAATATGTTTCAGGGGGGTTCTGACATTTTTGCAAAAAAAAAACAAAACATTGCACATGTGATAACCTTTGCAGGATTCCTTTTTCATGAATAGATAAACATGTTTAATTAAATCTGATATTTTCTTCCAGTGCCCAATTAATGCTGTATAGGTGCATTATACAATTATTTTCCTGGGAGTTGCAGTGTTTTTATTATTGTGCATAGCTGCCCTTTTTATCTGAATAGTGCAATATCTGCTTCATGCCCAACCTTGGATGGAAGGAACTATGTGAGGCTTCTTTGCAAATATGCATAACACATGTTCAAGTTCCCAGTAGGAATCTAATTATTTTGTCTTTTTTACTAAACAAAAAGTGTGACTCTTTACTGTTCTGTTTTAAATAGCATTTATTAATTATTTTTAACTGCTTTGCAGCATCCGTCTGTGTGCATCTCCAATATTTTTCATTGTTGGCTTCAATGTATCGTATCATCTTAAAATGTAATAATCAAAAACCTATTCATAGTGATAAATAATAATAACTATTATGGACTAGTCATGTGTAATTTTATCACTTGATACCAACAGATCAATTTTCCATAGCTCTCTTGTAATTTCCATTATTTACTTTCCTTTTTGTTGTTGTTTTTCTTTGGAAAGCGAGAATAACTTTTCCTATATTTGTAAGTGCTTTTGAATGTGTAGGAATAGATATTTGTGATGATGCAGTCTCAGGAAAATAGGGAGACATAATCAAAAGTAAGAGATGTCTTAGAATCTGAATCATTTCTAAAATGCATTGTTAAAGTTTTGAAACGAGTAGCTATTATTGACTGATTTTATTTTTGGTTTAATTGCAATCATTCCTGACCAAATAATTCCTATTTAACATGTTTTTGGAACTGATGAAGGAATTACAATTTATTGTAGTTTCTCATTGATGAAATCCATAAAGTTTCTAATAGAGATTGCATTGTTTTTAAATGTATCAGTCCTATTCGTAATACATGCATCCGTTTCAACAAATTTCAGTCCACATTGTGCCAGCAGGAATGTTCATATACCATATCAAACTAAATAGGTAACTAAAAAATGGAGGAGATGCAAAAGGATAAATCTGGTGGTTGTCATCAGGAAAAAATCTTAACCTTTAAAATCTATCTTTTGGTATAGTGGGCTGTTTTGTTATTCTTATCAAAGAAACTGCAGTTGTATTAAATGTTAGCGGAATTCCTAGTAAGCTCCTGCCTTTGAAATAACCTGCTGTATTACTGAAAATAGCTTTAGAGCCATCCATATGTAGTTTTAGAGAGTACACACTGTGTGTGTTAATATGTACGGCATCAGTCTATAATTGTTTTGCACTTTAGCATGGTGCCTTGCTGACTGTTTTCCAACCCATTTCTACCTCCTTCTCCATCTGAGATCTAAAACATCTATATTATTAGAGACCGGGGGAACTGCAATGGGAAGAGGAAACATTTTCCTTAATACAATTATAGGATAAAGTAATTTTCAACTTTTAAAGGGCAGAATGTGGCAAAACAATTGCACCCGTGAATGTGTCCACAATTTTGCTATGCATTTAAAGAAACTATTTGTTAACGCAAGGTTTGGGGCTGGTGCAAAAAAAAAAAAAAACGATCTAAGTCCAGCAATCTTATATTTTTAACCTACCTCCATTCCGAAAGGCGTATGTGTTATCTACCTGCATTGTATCAATATGCTTTGTGTTCTTTATTTGCCTATTATTTTTAGATCTCAACTTACATGTGAGTTAACTGATCGGTGCATACATTATATAGGTTAAAATCTCATATTTACAATTATGTTCAAATTAAGATATATAGACCAGATAAGAACATTTACACGTAAAAATTATTTATTACCAGTTATAACTTAAATATACCTTGCAGCTATTAAACTCAATTTCAGTTTCCCATGATCCACCACACTTCGCAGGACAGATAAAAAAAGTAATTTGCTTGTACATCAATAGTTATATTTTTTATAACTATTTTGTATTGTTTTAACTTTCTAAAAAAACATTTTAGCCATTATTATTTCCATTCCTTCAAATATGAATGCATTACATTCAGCAGTCAGTGGCCATCACATCAAATATCATTGCTTTCTAAAAACATAATTTGAACAACTGTAAATATTTATGTGGCTATTATATTGAACTAGCGTATTGCCCGTCAAAAAATGACGGCAATGAGATGTGTATGTTTGGAAAGTTGTTTAGTTATTAATATACATATGGAATTGTAAGGTAGCTAATGTTGTTTTGTGTGTACTACTGAAATATAGAATTCAAATTAATAAATGAATATAGTTTACCTATTTTTATGCATTGTGTTGAAAAGCTGGCAATCTGTGTTGAGGTTGCTGCAGCATTAGTGGTGTGGAGGTGCTGTGTAAGCGTGATGAATGTGTGCAGTGTAATAGTGTGCATGCGCGAGCCGAAACCGTTAGCGTTGTTGTGTACTTCCGCATTATCGTAAAATGGCGGGTAATGTGTGGTATGCATCTTACGGATTATCCGTACGTGTTTTCCGTGGTTATAGTGCTGTAGCCTCGTTTTCGTTTTGTTCGGCCGCCATTCAAGAATTTTTTAGTGTCTAAACTCTTTTATTTTGAGCTAAATAAAGGTGTAACTTTGTTTTTTGAGGTCGTGGATGCTCCCTCTTGCTGTCGGTAAGCTTTTTATGTATGTGCTGTGTGGATTTATTGTGTTTGACTTTTTTTTCATGTTCGCGAGTTGCGGCTGTATTTTTTTGCTAGGGTTTAACGGCTCGCCTGCAATGAGCGCGCTCATTGCCAAAGTACTACGGTTTACTGCGGCGCTCATCGCTAAGCCCGCTAAAGTACTACGGTTTAACGGTAAATATGGTAAAACGGTAAAATGACGGTCAATAAAAATTAAATGTTGTGAAATTTGTTTGCAACACAAAATGACTCAGCTACATTTGTCCCTTTTTTTTCTTAAAATAAATACACATTTTTATTTTTTTAACTTTCAACTTATATTTCATCAAATGCCTTGTTTTAGGCGTGAAAACCGATGTGGCGCAAGACAAAGGCGGTAAATCTGTGTTAATGCGTAAATCTGTAATTGCGTTTCGTAAAATGTACTCGCTACTGTCTTTTTTTACTAATTGTGCGGTTAATCCGCATACTTTGTCTCGTTGTTTTACGAGCACATACGTCTGTGGCTGTGTTTTACGCAGTTCGTGGTAGTATAGCCTCGTTTTCATTTTTTTCGGCGGGCATTTTTTTCTCGCTTAGCCGATTTTCGATCTTTGTAACTCGTCTAAATCGATGTAAATTGGAGTTCCAACTCACTCCCAGACGTCCAGGCAGGTTCCCCATGCTGTAAGTGACCTTTTTTTTATTTTTTAGTGTGTATTTAGTGTTTTTTTTATTGTTTTGGTTCCGCCGCTTATCTCCTAATTTTTTTTATCTCATATTTTTTTTCTAAGTCCTGCGTCTTTTGTAAAAAACTGCTACGGTTTAACGGCTCGCCTCGCTATGCGAGGCTCGCCTGCAATGAGCGCCTGCGGCGCTCATTGCCAAAGTGCTATGGTTTAACGTAACTGCTCGCCTCGCTATGTGAGGCTCGTCTGCAATGAGCGCCTGTGGCGCTCATTGCCAAAGTGCTACAGTTTAACGGCTCGCCTCGGTGTGCGAGGCTCGCCGGGCGATTAGCGCCTGCGGCGCTCATTGCAAAGTCGTACGATCAGCAAAGTGGTACGGTTTAACGTCTCGCCTCGCTGTGCGAGGCTCGACGCTAAGTCGTACACACTACGCAACACAGCGTGACGATGAATCGTAGTTAGACAATTATAATATGTGATCTGTATTATTTCTCATGTCCTGAAACTTGAATTTGGTTTCCATTGAGGTGACTTGTACAATTTGTATAACTAGTCTGCTGAAGACCACATGTACAGTATTCACCCCCTTCACTTTTTAACTATTTTGTTACATTACAGCCTAAAGTTCAATGTTTTGTTAATCTGAATTGTATGCGATGGACCAGAACACAATAGTCTAAGTTTGCGAAGTGAAATGTGAAAAATATATACGTAAAACTATTTTTTTAGAAATAGAAAACAGAAAATTGGCACGTGCGTATGTATTCAGCCCCTTTGTTATGAAGCCCATAAAAAGCTCTGGTGCAACCAATTACCTTCAGAAGTCACATAATTAGTGAAATGATGTCCACCTGTGTGCATGGTCTGTCATTACATATACACACCCTTTTTTAAAGGCCCCAGAGGCTACAACACCTAAGCAAGAGGCACCACTAACCAAACACTGCCATGAAGACCAAGGAACTCTCCAAACAAGTAAGGGACAATGTTGTTGAGAAGTACAAGTCAGGGTTAGGTGATAAAAAAGTATCGAAATCTTTGATGATCTCCAGGACCACCATCAAATCTATCATACCCAAATGGAAAGAACATGGCACATCAGCAAACCTGCCAAGAGACAGCCGACCCATCAAAACTCACGGACCGGGCAAGGAGGGCATTAATCAGAGAGGCAGCACAGAGACAAAAGGTAACCCTGGAGGAGCTGCTGAGTTCCACAGCAGAGACTGGAGTATCTCTACATAGGACAACAATAAGCCATACGCTCCATACTCTCAGCTTTTAATTTTGCGAAAAGGCATGTGGGAGACTCCCAAAATGTATGGAGGAAGGTGCTCTGGTCTGATGAGACTAAAATTTAACTTTTCGGCCATCAAAGAAAACGCTATGTTTGGCGCAAAGCCAACACATCACATGACCCAAAGAACACGATCCCCACAGTGGCAGCATTATGCTGTGGGATGTTTTTCAGCAACCGGAACTGGGAAACTGGTCAGAGTTGAGGAAAAGATGGATTGTGCTAAATACAGGGATATTCTTGAGCAAAACCGTTACCCCTCTGTGCGTGATTTGAAGCTAGGACGGAGGTTCCCTTTCCAGCAGGACAATGACCCAAGACACACTGCTAAAGCAACACTTGAGTGGTTTAAGGGGAAACGTGTAAATGTGTTGGAATGGCCTAGTCAAAGCCCAGACCTCAATCCAATAGAAAATCTGTGGTCAGACTTAAAGATTGCTGTTCACAAGCGCAAACCATCCAACTTGAGGGAGCTGGAGCAGTTTTGCAAGGAGGAATGGGCAAAAATCCCAGTGGTAAGATGTGGCAAGCTCATAGAGACTTATCCAAAGCGACTTGGAGCTGTGATCGCCGCAAAAGGTGTCTACAAAGTATTGACTTTAGGGGGTGAATAGTTATGCACATTGACTTTTTCTGTTATTTTTGGTTGCTTCACAATAAAACAAAACAAAAAAACTAAACATCTTTAAAGTTGTGGACATGTTCTGTAAATTAAATGATGCAAATCCTCAAACAATCCATGTTAATTCCAGGTTGTGAGGCAACAAAATAAGAAAATGCCAAGGGGGGTGAATACTTTTGCAAGCACTGTACTATACCGGATACGTCTGACTGGAAATCTTGCAGTGTAATTGTCAGTGTATTAGGGTTAGAAGGGTGTTTATGCTTTTTTTTTCTTTTGTATGTTTGTTTAATTGATTGTTTTTTGTAGATTTCAAGTCATGCAAGCAATAATAATTTCCAGAAATAGTTTACAGGGGATAGACAAATGACAGTGTGTAAATGATGAATCAAACACACCTTTGTATGAGTTACAGTTTAATTATCTCACAAACTCATGTGTGTCATTTCCTGTGAGAATCCAGCTTTAAATGTGTTTTAACCCTGCTGATATAAAAACTTCCAAACCTGAAAAGTGTTGTTTGTTAGGCTAAAGAAATGCTGAAACTTTAAAGCAATTACTGGCTAAGATATTGCCTTTTTTCTGACATTCTATTTGTTTTTAAATTAACATAAATGCATCCAAGATAATGAAGGCCAAGGTATGTTTTATTAATCAAAATGTATTTCTACACTATTTACCAATTACATATGTCAAGTACCATTTAAAGTTATGCCTTTGAAGAACATCACTTGAAAATGTGTTTTTTAAAATGTAAATGAAAAAAATACAGCATCAAATTTGTTATTTTAAATGCACAAGGCTCACTTCTCTATTCTAATACTCCTGGGTCTCTCTACTGCCTTCGGCACAGCTGATCACTCCCTTTTCTAATCCAAATTGTCCACTTCCTTGGAATCAGAGATACTGCTGTCTCATGGTTCACATCATACCTGCAAGTTCAAACGTTTAGTGTCTAGTTCTCTGGCACCACTTCTTTACATCGCCTTCTGTCTGTTGGTGTAGCCCAAGGTTCAGTCCTTGGGCCCCTTTTCTCCATCTATACATTATCACTTGGTACCCTAATAAAATCTTTTGGATCTCAGTGTCATCTCTATGCGGACAACACTCAAATCTACCTCTCAGCACCAGATCTATCTCTTTCTTTTCTACCGTGTTTCCCCGATGATAAGGCAGGGCCATCAAATAAGACAGCCCCCCCTTTTTAGAAAAAAAATTAAAATAAGGCACCCCCCCCGCAAATAAGCCACCCACCGATACCTGTGCTTACCCGAATCGGATGGAACGGTGGGTGACCCCGTGTGGTGCCTCCGTCTACCCTATTTGCCTCCATGGCTGCGCGCCTCGTCATGCAGTGAAGAGGAGGAAGTGACAGGACTGCAGCGCGCGCACGTGACTCACTCCGCGCAAGGAAACGCAGGCAGATTCCCTCATCCCTCCTGCAGGAGGTACGGTATACCGGTATTACGGTATTGATTACAGTAGAAGGGGACAATGAATGGCACATGATTGATCAGAAGGGGACAATGATTGGCATAGAGTGATCAGAAGTGGACATGAATGGCACATGATTGTGCCAATCATTGTCCCCTTCTGATCAATCATGTGCCATTCATGTCCACTTCTGATCACTCTGATCAGAAGGGGACAATGATTGGCACAGAGTGATCAGAAGTGGACATGAATGGCACATGATTGTGCCAATCATTGTCCCCTTCTGATCAATCATGTGCCATTCATTGTCCCCTTCTGATCTGAGTGATTTTGTTTCTTAAAGACAGCTATAATGCAATATACCCAAGCATCCATCTGGCTTTTCTTGCAGTTTTCTTATATACATAGATATTCCTTTAATATGTTTTCTTAAAGACAGCTATAATGCCCCAGTGATAAGAGCTAGGTGTTTTAATTAGATATTGTTCAACAATAACTGTGTACTGTAGTCTTCTTCATGGGTAAATAAGGCATCCCCCTGAAAATAAGCCCTAGAGCATATTTTGGCCTTCCAAAAAAAATAAGACAGTGTCTTACCATCGGGGAAACAGGGTAGCACACATTTCCAATAGCCTCTCAAGCATATCTTCCTGTTTGTCCGCCCGTCAACTCAAACTGAACACGTCAAAGACTGAGCTCCTAATCTTCACACCCTCTACTACAGCTTTTACTCCTCAAATATCTCACTGTTAAGAATGTCATCATCATTCCCACCTCCCATGCCACTACTCTCTCTTTTATTCCTCATACAAAATTACTAAAAACCTTGTCTTTTTCACCTAAAAATATCTCCAAAATACATCAATATCTTACACAGGAGACAGCTAAAATTGTAATACAGTCTCTTATTATATCTTGTCTCAACTACTGCAACTCACTTCTATTGCAACTTGCTTCTTTGTGCTGGAATATTATTTTTCTAAACCATTGAATAGGAATTTTGTAATAAACTATGGTGACAAACCTATTAATTTCTATTTAATCTTATTTTTCGTTATGTTTAAATCCATGATTGTTTTTACCACCGTATTGCTTGACTTTCCTCAACTCTGCCACTTTGTTATTTATTTCTTCAGTAAAATAAGCTTGACCAGTTCTGAGTGGAAAATCTTTCTAATTTATAAGCGGCTTTCAAGTAATTGGCTATTTTTCATATGATGCAAAAATGTCATATTGGTAAATATTTTTCTCCTCCTTAAACTGATTAATATAATGATTTATTTATAATGCATATTAAAGCAAACTAAATGAAAACCCTTTCAAAATAAAGAATGTTTTTTTTGGTATTTTCTTTATTAATGAACTGGAGCTATGAGTACATAATATTTCTTGGTATTTACACCTCTCACTATTTTTTATTTTATTTGCTATTTAGGAAATTTGTTGTGCATTGGAACAAGCCCATCCTCCGCCAGTGATAAATATAGTTCACTAGAGAATTGCCCATCAAAAAATGATGGCAATGAAATTGTAAGGTAGCTAATGGTGTTTGGTGTATAATAATGAAATATATAATACATTAATAAATGAATATACTTTACCTATTTTGAAGCATTGTGTTGAAGAGCTGCAATCTGTTTTGATGTTGCTGCAGCATTAGTGGTGTGGAGCTGCTGTGTAAGTGTGATGAATGGGTGCAGTGTAATAGTGTGCGTGCGCGAGAGCAAACCGTTAGCGTAGTTGTGTACTTCCGCATTAAAATGGCGGCAAATGTGTGGTATGCGTCTGTAGCAGGATATCCATAGGTGTTTTGCGTGTTTAGAGTGCTGTAGCCTCGTTTTCGTTTTGTTCGGCGCCCATTTAATCTCTCGCTTAGAGAATTTTCGAGTGTCTAAACTCTTTTTTGTTTTTAGTTAAATTAAGGTGTAACTTAATTTGTTGAGGTCCTGGATGCTCTCTCTTGCTGTAGGTAAGCTTTTTATGTATGTGTTGTGTGTATTTATTGTGTTTTTCATTTTTTCCTGTCCGCGAGTTGCGGCCGATTTTTGCGAGGTCATAATGAGTGTTAACGTGTCTCCTATGTTTGCGTTGCGACGTAAAGTTTGCGAGGGTCGCAGTTGCTGTGTCGTGTTGTTTGCATTGCAACGTAAAGTTTGCGAGGGTCGCAGTTGCTGTGTCGTGTTGTTTGCGTTACAACGGAAAGTTTGCGGTTCGCAGTTGCTGGCAAGGAGCGCCTTCGGCGGGCTCACAACTATATATGTGATTGATAACGGGAATATTCAGAGATGGATGGTTTATTCTAAACCTGACACTTAAAATGTTTGCTTAAAGTTGATGAGAATGGAACATCCAATAATAATATTCCTACATCCATGTCCATCCTTTGCTGATACTCTTATTTGCATATAAATAAGTTGAGCAATGGACCCTCAGCCCTCTTCTAGTCATGAAGCTTATTAAAAGTACATTGCTCATTACTCATTGCTTCTGTACTGGTAGACCACACAATGCAATTGTATGGAGAGCTCAGGTAGTGGGAGTGCACTATTAATAGACATTCAGTACAAAGTCAAAGGACATTCAGTACAAAGGCAGGTAAATTGGAGACTCTTGGGAACTCAATCCCATACATGAAAGTGTAAAATGTGAGGCCAGTTAAATACTTTACAGACTGTTTTCTCTCCAGAAATTAATAAAGGACCATTGCAGGTCAAGATAAAAAGTACACTTGTTTGTCAAGTATGTATCAAACTAGCAATATTAGCAGCTGTGTAGCCCATGGGAATAAAGCATTTTTTTTGTGAAAATCACATTTTTTAAGATTCTGTAAGTACAGGAATCCAGTTTGTTATATAACTTCCGTAGAGCTGACTCATGAGGGTCTTTGTTTTGGAGCGAAGAGTGGGAAATGAGGGAACAGAGCGTCATTGTAAAGATAATTAGATAAGATTGATAGTCCCTAGCACAGTAGCAAACCCTGTGCATCATTCACTGCAACAATAGTTCTCCCCTCTATATAAACACCCGTCTCACGCACACAACTTCCACTAGTGTATCATGAATCTATCCAGGGTCCTGCAGAGGCATGTATGATTTTTATTGATTGAAGTTTTCTTTTCTTTTTTTGTTTAGTTAACTCCAATTTATCTGTCGGTCTTGGCAGACTATTTAATGATTGTGTTAGCTGTTTAACATCAGTATTGTGCTGTATTACACTGTAGCACATAGTATGTACTTATCAATTCTTAACAAAGGCAGGGATTGGTTGCTACTAATATTTAATTTCTTGCTTTTTGGGTGGGATTTTTCAGATCTTTCCTGTATGAGCACTCCAGCAGTTGCAGCAAGGAGCTGCTAGATGGGGCTGCCGAAATTGTACACAATTTGTAAGAGCTGCTGAGATAGTACACAATTTTCAAGCTTTATCTATTACACTTACCTTAACCCTAAAGCTATGACATTGGCAGCAATATCTTGGCAGTGACATCTACCGTATGCTCACCGCAACTGCTGCTGCCTGTGCTGGCGTTCTCATAACAGGAAAGGACCGATTATTCTATATAAGCCATTTATTTCATATTTGATTTGAATTGACATAGATAAACTTACAAAATGATGGTGGTCTGGAAGGAAGAGATTGACTGAGCAAGATTGGAAATGTCTTATAGGTTCAATAAGGGAAAGTCCTATGCAATGTGGTATTGGAAGTAAGAGACCGTTTGATAAAACTCTTGAGTGCAGATAGCATAGGTGAGTCTTCCTCCTCCACACAGCTTATGTGGTAGAGAATATGCTTTTACTTTTCACTGCCCTAGATCCTGGCCATTTATTTATTACTGGCATCTGTGGTCAGAAATTTAAAATAGACTATTTTAAAGAACTACAATTCAAAAAATGCAAAATGTTTTTAGAATGGAAAATAAAATACAACCTCTAATGTATTACCTTTTTATATGAAAATATGCTGCAGTGGAATCTACCATTGTGGTTTCTGCTGATCAAAGTAATTAACTGAATGCACAGGAGTTTTCTATCTGTGCAGGGACCACTTCACGATATCCTCTGAACCAATACTGGTTCTACTATATTTTTTAGCCCCAGGGTACAGAGGCTATTCGAGATACTGCACTCCAGTTTTGGAGCTCAATGGTTATTGGTATGTAGCCTCTCATTTTAATGATCACTATATGGAAACTAGCGAATTGCCCGTCAAAAAAATGACGGCAATAGAATTGTAAGTCAGGGAATGTTGTTTGGGCCAGACATAATTTTTTATGTTGTTGTGAGATCTCGGTGCTGATTGCGAGGCTCGCGCTAAGCGCCTTCGGCAGCACTCATTGCAAGCCTCTTGGTTGTTCTATTTTTTTTATCAGAGGCGCTTTTGCTGTCATTATAAGGTCGGCGCTGATCTGCTTTTTTCGCTTTTTGCAAGGCTGTCCCCTGGTGTAGTTTGTGTGCTATGAGCAGCGTTGGCGCTCATTGTGAGGCGCGCAGTGAATGTCTTTTGCGTTTTTTTTTTTTTTTTTGTGTATATGTATGTTGTGATGCTAATTAAATAAGTAGTAAATTAATAAATTAATATACTTTACCTATTTGTAAGTAATATATGCAGGAAGCATTGTGTTGAAGAGCTGACAATCTGTTTTGATGTTCCTGCAGCATACAATTTTGGTTTGCACTGTTGTGGAGCTGATGTGTAAGTGTCAGCAATGTGTGTAGTGTAAATAGTGTGTTTGCGCGAGGAAAATCCTTTAGGGTAGCTGTGTACTTCCGCATTGTGTAAGTTAGTGTTGTAAAATGGCGGCTAATGTGTATGTGGTACGCGGCTGTGGATGATTTAGCGTCCTTGTTAATAGTGTGCCTTGGACCTCGTACGGCTTTTTCGGAAAATCCGTAGGTGTTTGGTGGTGTTTTGCGTGTTTAGGGTCCTGTAGCCTCGTTTTCGTTTCTTTTTCGCCGCCCATTTTTTCTCTGGCTTAGGGGATTTTCGTGTGTGTAAACTCTGGAATTTGAACTTAAATTGAGGTGTAACTTCACTTGCAGAGGTCCTGGGTGCCCCCCCTTGCTGTGGGTAAGCTTTTTATGAATTTGTTGTGTGTATTTATTGTGTTTTTAATGTTTTCATGTGCGCGGTTTGGGCGTTTAAGGTTGTATTTTTGCCTTTGTCGCTCCTTGCCAGCAACTGCGGCCCTCGTTTTTTTCGGCGTCCCTCGCAAGTTGTAGCGAGCCTGCATTGCTGACAACTATATATGTGAAACTATATGAAAACTAGCGAATTGCTCGTCAAAAAATGACGGCAATGAAAGTGAGCTAATGCTGTTTGGTGTATAATAATAAACTAAATAATAGATTAATAAAGTAATATACTTTACCTATTTTGAAGTAATATATGCAGGAAGCATTGTGTTGAAGAGCTGGCAATGTGTTTTGATGTTGCTGCAGCATTAGTGGTGTGGAGCTGCTGTGTAAGCGTGATGAATGTGTGGAGTGTAATAGTGTGCGCAAGACAAATCCGTTAGCGTAGCTGTGTACTTCCGCATTGTATAAGTTATTGTTCTAAAATGGCGGCTAATGTGTGGTATGCGGCTGTGGCTGATTTAGCGTCCTTCGTTTGGGATGTCGTCCGACTTTTTCTGAATATTCGTAGCTGTTTGGTGGTGTTTTGCGTGTTTATGGTGGTGTTTTGCGTGTTTAGGGTCCTTTAGCCTCGTTTTCGTTTTGTTTGGTGGCCATTTTTTCTTTCGCTTAGGTGATTTTCGGGTGTCTAAACTCCGAAATTTGTACTTAAATCGAGGTGGAACTTTACTTGTAGAGGGTCTGGGTGCATCAGCTTGCTGGGGGTAACATTTTTATGTGTTTGTTGTGTGTATTTATTGTGTTTCTAATGTTTTTGGGGACGCGGGTTGCATCCTTGTTTTCGAATCTCGTATGTCTTTTTCGTGTAATCCGTAGGTGTTTGGTGGTGTTTTGCGTCTTTAGACTGCTGTAGTCCCTTTAATTCTTACATCCACATTACATTTATAGAACATGCCACTTCAACATGCACAGTGCTTTCTTCCATTTTAAAATTATTTCCCCTTGCACTTTAAGACCGATTTATCGTTTTTTTCGGTGGCCATTTTTTCTTTCGCTTAGAGGATTTTTGAGTGTCTAAACTCTTTTATTTTGAGTTAAATTCAGGTGTAGCTTCAGTTTTCGAGGCCCTGGGTGCCCCCTCTTCCTGTAGGTAAGCTTTTTATGTATTTGTTGTGTGTATTTATTGCGTTTTTCATGTTTTGATGTGCGCGTGTTTCAGACGATTTTTGCGAGGTCGTAACGTGTCTCGTATTTTCCTGCCGTAACTACCGGTATGTAAATGTTGCGAGGTCCACAGTTGCTGGCAAGGAGCCCGCAAGCGTTAGCAACAGCTCGCATGCTCACAACTATATATAACTAACTATATATAACTATATATGTGATATAAAAAGTTTATTGATCTAAGAGTGCTAGATTGTTACCACTGGGCAGTTTTGATATACATTGTTCAGTGAGTGGGTTCAATTAGCATCTCCCAGGGTGGTCACATATTGTGAATTTTATCAGTGAACCGTGATTCTTCGTTTTTCCATCAGTCTGGTTTAAGCACCAGAACAGTCCTCGGGGATCCCTTTTCTTTTATTAGCCGATCTTGTCTGTTGTGCTCTCAAGAGGGTTTGTCCTTAAAAATACAGATTAGTTTACAAGGACACTCACTTCTGGCATAGTAACAGACAGGATCAGCTGATAAAAGTAAAGGTTAGTTATTCAGAGAACTGTATAACAAAAATTGATCTCCGTGGTCCTCTAAGGAGTAGTGTTCTGACAGTTTGCATCTACCACCAATGAAAAGGCTGACGGCTATAGCGCTAACTGGGCAAAGTATTTAAAATGAGCTACATCCTACTACGTCTCACAGGATCTTTATAGATCAATTCTCTGCAGCCTAGTTCTGAGGGAAAAAAATGAAACTATTCCAAGATTTCAGTAAATATGCAAACTTGCAAAAATAGTTGTGGGTTTTTATTACTATACCTACATACAAAATAACTTTGAGCATCCCTGCTATATGTTTTGTTTTTGTAAGAGCATCTCTGAGACCTTTCCATGATTAGAGCGTGAACAAATTATCTCTGACAGCCCATTTGTGGTGCAAAGTGGTTTACCATGCTGCCCCCTGGGAAGTGACTTTAATGCTGTGTCCATAGTAACAGTCAATATGCATTGATTTGCTGTGGCTGCTATGGCAACAACCTGGTTTATTCCAGCATCCCAAGGAACATGTCGTTTATATCCTGGACTTTTATCATTCACTTGTACGGTCATTAGATCTTTAACAAACTGAGACGCTCAGAGCTAATTAAGTCAAATAAAGTACTAAATGAATATAGATTAAATAAATCAGTCTTAAAGTGCACGGGGAAATAATTTAAAAATGGAAGAAAGCACTGTGCATTTTGAAGTGGCATGTTCTATAAATGTAATGTGGATGTAGGAATTAAAGGGACATGAAAGGTTTCTGGATTTGATCAGGAATATAATATAACTACAGTATATTTCTATTTGCTTAGTGGTGGTGTTGTTGTGCTGTTCAGTCGTGTTCGACTCTCCGTGACCTCATGGACCCTAACAAACCTGGCACATCTTTATGTCCATGGTCATGCTGATGCACTTGGTTTTCATGTCAGACATACTGGAGTCAGTTGCGAGTTATTTCCAGTGAGCCACAGCATACAGCTCTTTGTATTTCTAGGTGGTCTCCCATCCAAGTACTGATCAAGCCCAACTCTGCATGGCTTCAGGGTGGTGTGATCTCTTGGTTCCCTGGCTGGAATCAAACCCAGTTTGTAGTGGTGAAAGCACTCGATCCTAACCACTGGACCACCAGGAAACCCTTTACTTTACTGTATTTTATTAAAGGGATATTTAACTTTGCTGGATTATAAATGCATCTGATAGAGGAGAATTAGTAGTATATGCACACATTTTTTGCATGAAAAAATCCCAAAATAAACATTTAAACACTTAAATTGAAATCTACAAAATGTCTTGCAATTTCTGACAGTTGGATATTACCCAGGCTAAATTAGCATCACATTTAAAATGATTTGTTTTGTCCAATCAGGTTAGCTAAAACTTTTTAATTAACTCTGGGGTTTCTGTTTGTGCTGCAAAGCAGCCTGGGATATGTAGTGTATCACTGATATGTGCTATGTATTGCGACTGACATAGAGACAGGAGGCTACAAGGAGATTGGCTGAGCAAGCAACAGCAGGTAAACAATTGGTTATTGCCCCCCTAATGCTGATTGGGGAGGGGGAGCAGAGACCTGTTTAGACATCCCTGGAGGTGTCCACATAATCATTAGAGGGTTTTTTTAGATATTAATAAAAATAAAATGTTTTATGAGATGTGCTACATACATATAGGCTACTTTTTGCCTGAGTGTAGACATTTATTAATCCATAAAACATTCATATCCCTTTAAGAACTGCTAAAAAGCTCTTTTTTTTTTCTTCCCTTAATCTTTCATATAGTTCCTAATTGTTTTCTCCCCTCTGCTGATCAGTACAGGATGTGCAGTGACTCATAGTAGCCAATGAGTGGCAACATTCTGCAACATGCTGCTTGAGAGAAGTCACTGCGTGGCTAATTTGAAACACTGCACTTCACATTCTGTGTATTGATGAGCTTCTGTAGCAGATCCAAACAGGGTACTAATTGTATGGTTTTAGGAAGAAACAATCAGAGCTTATAAGCATTTCTTATTAAAATAAAGTACATAAAGATTAATAGATACATGTATATTATCAGCCTTATTAAATTGTGATTCAGTAAATTTAAAAGGGCTCTATTTAAGCACATAGCATATTTTTTACAGAAGGTTTTAGTTAGTGAAGACCTTGCTTTTGGATAGAAGTTCACTAACTAAAAACTTCTGTAAAAAATATGCTGTGTGCTTAAATAGAGCCCTAATCAATTGGCCGAATCGCAATTTAATAAGGCTGTATATTAGTAGTGAAATCCAGAAACCTTCCATGTCACTTTTAAGTTTAATATTCGTGAATATTGCTTCTAAACAGGACTGGACTAGCTATTTTCCCTATCAGAAGTAAACATTGTAGCCTTCAGTGCCCTGCTTTGCAACCCATGCACATATCACTAGAATATTAATCAGTAGTGCATAAAATTCCATTTAATATATTTCAATTTGCTAGTCACAAAGCTAATTTTAGAAGTGTTTCTGGTGAGTAATGCATAATTTCAGTAACAAAATTACATACATATCTAGTAGTTCAGCAGCAAGACATTGTGGATAAAATGGGAGGCCTTAAATTATGTGTTGCAGATCACACTGTTCTTCTCCCCATTGGTGCAGCACTGATTGGTTACTCTGAAACACTTCACATTCTATAGTTACACTGTCTTGGTGAGCTGTAGGGGGAAGAAACCGGTTAGGAACTATTTGTAAGATTTTAGGCAGAAAAATTGATTTTAACTAGTTCTTAATAAAACAAAGTACATAAAATTAAAGAGATACATGTTGTTGTTTGTTTAGTCATTCAGTCGTGCCCGGCTCTCTGTGATTCTATGGACCACAGCATGCCAGGTACATTTGTAAGTGACTGTCCCTCTATCAAGTTCATGTTTATTGCTTCAGTGACCTATCTATCCATCTCCGCCACTGCCGTCTCATTTTTCGCATGCCTTCAATCTTTCCCAGCATCAGAGTCTTTTCTGCGACTCTTGTCTTCCCATGATCTGAACAAAAATATTTGGTATATTATATTCCTAGTGAATTCCAGGAACCAAAAGCTTTAAATCAGACAAGTCTAACCTGAGGCCCGCACAGCAAGGTTGAGTCCTTCTCTCTTTTTATATCTATGAAAGCAGCTTGTCGCCTTCTATCAAATTTCATGTTTTACTACAGTACAGTGCCTTGCAAAAGTAATCACCTCCTTGCCATTTTTCGTGTTTTGTTGCCTCACAACCTGAAATTAACATGGATTGTTTGAGGATTTGCATCATACAGAGCATGTCCACAACTTTGAAGATGTTTTTTTTATTTTTTATTTTTATTGTGAAGCAAACAACAAATAGGACAAAATAACAGAAAAAGTCAATGTGCATAACTATTCACCCCCCTAAATTCAATACTTTGTAGAGCCACCCTTTGCGGCAATCACAGCTCCAACTCGCTTTAGATAAGTCTCTATGAGCTTGCCACATCTTACCACTGGGATTTTTGCCCATTCCTCCTTGCAAAACTGTTCCAGCTCCTTCAAGTTGGATGGTTTGCGCTTGTGATTAGCAATCTTTAGGTCTAACCACATATTTTCTATTGGATTGAGGTCTGGGCTTTGACTAGACCATTCCAACACATTTACATGTTTCCCCTTAAACCACTTAAGTGTTGCTTTAGCAGTGTGTTTGGGGTCATTGTCCTGCTGGAAGGTGAACCTCCGTCCTATACCCAAATCACGCAAAGAGTGGTACAGGTTTTGCTCAAGAATATCCCTGTATTTAGCACAAGTCTACACACCCCTGTTAAAATGTCAGGTTTCTGTGCTGTAAAAAAATGAGACAAATATAAATCATTTCAGAACTTTTTCCACCTTTCATGTGATCTATAAACTGTACAACTCAATTGAAAAACAAACTGAAATCTTTTAGGTGGAGGGAAGAAAAAATATAAAAATAAAATAATATGGTTGCATAAGTATGCACACCCTTAAACTAATACTTTGTTGAAGCACCTTTTGATTTTATTACAGCACTCAGTCTTTTTGGGTATGAGTCTATCAGCATGGCACATTTTGACTTGGCAAGATTTGCCCACTCTTCTTTGCTAAAATACTCCAAATCTGTTAGATTGCGAGGGCATCTCCTGTGCACAGCCCTCTTCAGATCACCCCACAGATTTTCAATCAGATTCAGGTCTGGGCTCTGGCTGGGCCATTCCAAAACTTTAATCTTCTTCTGGTGAAGCCATTACTTTGTTGATTTGGATGTATGCTTTGGGTCGTTGTCATGCTGAAAGATGAAGTTCCTCTTCATGTTCAGCTTTCTAGCAGAAGCCTGCCACTGTTGTGCCAATATTGACTGGTATTTGGAACTGTTCATAATTCCCTCTATATTAACTAAGGCCCCAGTTCCAGCTGAAGAAAAACAGCCCCAAAGCATGATGCTGCCACCACCATGCTTCACTGTGGGTATGGTGTTCTTTTGGTGATGTACACTGTTGTTTTTGCGCCAAACATATCTTTTGGAATTATGGCCAAAAAGTTCAACCTTGGTTTCAACAGACCATAACATCTTTTCCCACATGCTTTTGGGAGACTTCAGATGTGTTTTTGCAAAATGTAGCCTGGCTTGGATGTTTTTCTTCATAAGAAAAGGCTTTCATCTTGCCACAGACATATGAAGAATACGGGAGATTGTTGTCACATGTACCACATAGCCAGTACTTGCCAGATGTTCCTGCAGCTCCTTTAATGTAGCTGTAGGCCTCTTGGTAACCTCCCAGACCAGTTTTCTTCTTGTCGTTTCATCAATTGTGGAGGGAGTCTTCACTGTGTTCCATGGTATATCTAATGCCTTGGAAATTCTTTTCTACCCTTGTCCTGACTGATACCTTTTAACAATGAGATCCCTCTGATGCTTTGGAAGCTCTCTGTGGACCATGGCTTTTGCTGTGGGATGCGACTAAGAACATTTCAGGAAAGATCAACTAGAGCAGCTGAACTTTATTTGGGGTTAATCAGAGGCACTTTAAAAGATGGCAGGTGTATGCTGACTCCTATTTAACACGATTTGGAATGTGATTGCTTAATTCTGAACACTGCTACATCCCCAGTTATAAGAGAGTGTGCAGACTTATGCAACCACATTATTTTTCTTTTTTTTGTTTCTTCCCTCCACCTAAAAGATTTCAGTTTGTTTTTCAATTGAGTTGTACAGTTTATAGGTCACATTAAAGGTGGAAAAAGTTCTGAAATGATTTATCTTTGTCTCATTTTTTTACAGCACAGAAACCTGACATTTTAACATTAGTGTGTAGACTTTTTATATCCACTGTATATACAGATACTCCAGTCTCTGCTATGGAACTCTGCAGCTCCTCCAGGGTTACCTTAGGTCTCTGTGCTGCCTCTCTGATTAATGCCCTCCTTGCCCGGTCCGTGATTTTTGGTGGGCGGTGACTTTTTGATAAAGCTTTGTTTTCCATATCAGTTTTTGCAAAGAGCAGCTCTATGATTTGATACAAAATTCCATGTATACTGTTGTCTAAATGATACTGATAACATTATAGCTTTTTTTACAGAAATGTGTATATCTGTAATAGGCAATAAAGTAAACCGGAATAAACCCAGATAAAGATCTGTGCACAACCATGTGCACATAGTGCTGGAACCAAATTGTAATTGGAGTCATAGGGATTAAAAATATAATGTGTTGTAAATAAGTATTTTTTTTTTTTTATTATACTCTCAAATCTGATTCTATGACATATTACCTATAGGCGCATTTTGCTTGTAAAAAAACAACCGTTCATACAATGGTCCTTTAAATAAACTGAATTCAATGCAACTCTCCAAAGTAGTGCATGAGCATGGGTTCCCAACAGTACTTCTCACTTCCATTCAAAGTTTCACTAATTCCAATAGCAGTGTCATTTATAATTGATTGGGGAAGATGGGGGCAGGGGGTAGCATGGAGAGCGCACAATCCGTAGTGTAGGTGAATCCCTGGATCGTAATTGTGTATATCTGGTCCTGTATTCCACCAGTGGTAGATATGAAGTGGGTGATGTATCTCCCGGACCAAGAATTGATCACTCAGGGTTGGTAAAAATATATATATGTTTATTTCCAAGTAATGATCTGAACTAAAATGGTTAAAAACAATGTAGTGGTTAGCATTTTTTTTCTTCAAAATACGAATTTTAAAGCTAGCTTTATCTTTTAAAACTTGAACATTTGAAGGTTATTGTTGGAATTCAGCAAATCTGCCTCTCTTCACCTCTAGGGAGTGTGGCTCTGTACAGGGTGACTGATCTTTGTCTTTATCAATTATGCTGATAAGTCTTTACCTACCTACAGTGGCTTTTGTAGTCAAACCTACACCTGACCTACACCTGTAGGGTCTTCCGGGAAAACCCTTTTCACCCCTTGGACACCTAACAGGGTTGGAGAGAAGCGTATTTGCAGTTAAGATGCTACGTTTAAATGTATTTCTACATTGAAATGTATGTTATTCACCTATTGATGTTATTGCTAATATTTTATGAAAAAAATAAATTCAACCATATTATTTAACCAATAATATAAAAGAGCAGGA